>JAMXBD010000682.1:0-729245 GCA_024138025.1 Combretum micranthum
ATACTTTCAAGTACACCTTACACATCACTTCTTTTCACTTCAATCTTTTTACACTTCATTATATCAATTCATGGCAGATTTTTGACTCCTTTATGGCTGCCATTGTCCTTTATTTACTCCATTTTGACTAAATTAATTATATTCACTCCTTCTTAAAGAAGTTACATTACACATTAATTATACAATTCAATTCAAGTCAAATTTCAAAAAACCCTCTCTCTCCTCCCCCAATTTCACGTGCAGCCCCCACATTTGGCTGCCTTGTTTTATTTTTTTCTTTCTTTCATTCATTAATACACTCATTTTCTCTCTCTCTTTCATTTACTCATTTTTCCTTTTTCATTCCTTAGCTTTTCTCTCTCTTTTTCCTCTCTTTTCTTCTTCATTTGCTCTTGTTCTTCAAGAACAAGCTGCCCCCATCTTCCATGAGCTCCACATATTTCTTGAAGATTTTTAAGCAAATCTTCTTCTCAAAGCTTCCATAGGTGATATAGGTAAAGTGTAATGAAGGTTTCATGCATCAAATGACCTTCCATAAGCTTAAAAGCTTAGGATGATGATGCCAAAAATGAAACACTCCTCTTCTCCATTATTATTATCTTGTATCATATTATTTTCTTGTTTAAAGTTGTTATTATATTTGTAGATCTAACTTTTTGTAGCTTTGATTTTTGTTTATGCCATAGATCTTGTTATTTGAGTTATTATTTTTGTTATTGCTTATGATTTATGCATAGATTCCTCATCACATGTTATCATGATTTCATGCTTTATAAACTAGATCTAGTGTTTTGAGTTCATAAATGCATTAGACTTTGTTTTATGTTCATGAACAACTTGTAGTAGCATGATGATAGTAGGAAAGTTTTAGAAAACTCAAGATCTATTTTATTTTCAACAAAAATCATTTTTGAAAATTCGGATGAAAATGGAACCATATTTAGAAAAGTTGTTTTTCAACTTCAAAATGTGTATTTTTCATTTAAAATGAAGGGCTTAGGGTATAGATAACATAAATGAAGATTTTGATGAGTAAAGTTTAGATCTATGAGTTTTTTACTACCATGGGTTTCATTTAGATGTATGTTCATATTATGTGTAGATCTTAGATTTGAACTTGAACAAAAATTGTGAAATTCGTATTTTGGCAAGACCCCTATTTAAAAACCACTTTCCAAGTGTCAAAATGTAATTTTTACTTAAGATAATGAAGGCTTAATATATGTATATCATCAAGACTTCTTTTTACAAGAATCAAAAGTGATTTTCAAAAAAAAAAATCTATTTTCGGATTTTGGCCAAGGCATATTTTAAAAACATGTTTTCCAACTCAAAAATGAAGTTTTTATTCAAGATATGAAGGCTCTTAGGATAGGATATGTAAGGAATGGATTTTCATAAGTTTAGATAGATTTTATCAAAAGATATGTCCAAAAATAAATTTTGTAAATTCGGATCCCAACAAGACCAATTTTGAAAACCATTTTTCAACTTCAAAACAAGACTTTTATTAAAGAAATGGAAGCCTTAAGGGTAGGTTTGATTAGGAAATGGTTTTTGAAAGACTAAATGAGTTTTACAAAGAAAACAAGCTCAAATGAATTTCTCAAAATTCGGATTTGAAAATAGCCACAATTTAAACACCTATTTCCAAATGCCAAAATGATAATTTTGATAGGAAAATGGAAGTCCTAGGGAATATATAATAAAGACCAAGTTTTGATAAGGATAAAAGAAGTTTATCAAAATATAATCTTAGAATAACAAATGGTTTCCAAGAATAGGTTAAACAATGTTTTCATTCTTCAAAATTTTGTAAAATTCGTACTTAGGAAACCACCTATTTAAACCATCTTTCTAACCCCAAAATGAAGGTTTTTATTGAAATAATGAAGGTGATGGTTATATAGATCATCAAGGTTGAGTTTTGATAAAAAAAGTATGATTTTACAAGAAGAAAAACTATTTTTCTTAAGTCTAGTATAATTCAAAGTTTTGCAAAGTAAAAGTTTTCAAAAAGAATTCTTGGTATTATATGTATACATATAGGTAGATCATCTCATAACCTTCATGACAATAGCTTGTAGGTAATACATATATGCATGATGCATTGTAGAAATAAAGTATGAAAATTGAGTTTATCCAAAATTTGTAAATTCGGATGATTTCAAACCATGCCTTAAAAACTCATTTATCAACTCCAAAACTTGTGTTTTATATGAAAAATGAGGAGTTTAGGTCATAGGTATCATCAAGTAATGATTTTGATAAATTAAGATGGGATTTGCTAAGAAAAATATATAGAACAAGGAGTAGAAAAAAGTAGGAAAAATTTGAGTTGTTGTCATTTTGAAATTCGTAATAATGAGTAATGGCATGAAAACATATTTTCAAACTCAAATTAGAAGTTTTATCAAAGAAATGAAGTCCTTAGTGGCTAGGCATGGTTGAGCCTTAATTTTCTAAGTATCAAATGATTTTTACTTAAAGGAATCACCAAAACAATTTTACAAAATTCGGATTTTGGAATCAACCCTACTTGAAAACATGTTTACAAAGTGTAAAATGGAAATTTTTATGTAGAAATGAAGGTCATAAGTAATATATATAATGAAGACTCAATTTTAACAAAAATAATTATATTTTCTTAAGTAATAAATCCAAAACAAATGGAAATGATCAAAGTTAGGAAACTAGATTCTTAAAAGTAGTTATTTGAAGTCTTGCAAATATAAAAGTTATAAAATTTTCTTTTAGCAAAAATCATCAAGATCATGCATACATTAAGCTCATCTCATGTCATTCATGTTAGGAAATCATTCATATTGCATGTATAGCTAATCTATATAGTAGGAACATTACAAACATTTACAAAACTATTTTTCGGAATTGGAATTGCACTAGATCTGCCCTTTTCGAAGCTTCAAAGTTTTCAAAACTTAAAATAATATTAGAATTAGATAGATCTTTCGAAGTAGATAGAAATCGATATATAATTTGCGAGATTCCGAGTTAAAATGACCAAGTTATGGCCGTTTTAAGTTGGAATTCCCGCTTAGGACGAGAATTACGAATTTGATAGTTTGTATAAGATAGTTGGATTAGTTAAGTGATGAAATACTTATTAGGTATTTCTTCCTTTTTAGGTGACCCGATATCGACGATTCCTACCACCGGATTACTTGTACTAAGAGACCGGTGATCCAATGGCCGAGTGAGTATTACTTCCGATTTCATTTATTGTATGTGATTGTAATAATAGTTGCACTAGATATTTGGTAAAGATAAAATGGATATGCATGATGGGGACGAATGGGGACTATGTATGCTTGTTGTTGATATGAGAAATGGAATGTAAGAATATCGAAGCCGAGTGATTAACTATTGCTTGTATAGATGAATTAGAATTGATTGTCTGCGATTATTGATTGATCACTTAAAAGAATTGGTATAATTGATTATTCGGAATTGAAGATGAAATTGACTCATTCATATCACGATGGGGATGGAGCATTAGCATTTGTTGGTTTTTCGTTGTCCTTAAACGAATTATTGAGTTGGTTTATCGTTGTCCTTAAACGAATATGAGTTGGTTAATCGTGATCCAAAAACGAATTTATAGTTCATTGACCGTAAGCTTAAACGGCGTCGTACCGCAGGATTCGTTAATCTGCTAACCCGGGATGGAGGGCGCAAGTCCATCCACATATGATTTCGGCAGGTCATATGTTTGTTGAATTCACGTGTTTGATGCATATCACTTGTCTGACTAATCACTTGATTGTATGATGTGTTATAAATGCAATCCTGGAAGTTCTTACTCACTAAGCTAGTGTAGCTTATACCCCAATAGATGTTTGATTAAACAGGTTATCTCAAGAATGCTAAGTGGGGACCGTGATGGTTGGAGCCGAGAATGACTTCAGGATTCCGGCAAGGAATAAGAATGCTTGAAGTTATTAGTTAGGTTTTATGATTTGGCTTGTAATAGTTTATTGTAGTGGAATCTTTCGATTAATGTAATTGAAGTGTAATGCTTTGTATTTGGAGTATAGTAAATTGAATTTCCTTTACATTGTTACTTAAGTTATATCAACATAAAATGTATCACTCCGATGAGTCTCCTCCATGTGTTAGACGCCTTGTACATAGTATGAAAGCCTTCGCGTGACTGAGGTGGTCATTTTTAGGCTTTAATATCGTGTACGGCGGACTGCCACGTTTAGGGTACCCTTCGGGGCGTGACAGTGGTCACATATTGCATTCTTCGAGTCACATATTGAAGGCTACTACTCCTATGCAAAGAGCAAGGAGGCCTATAATATCCTACCGTGGGCTTAGATCTGCTCCCACTTGAGGAAATTACAGACATTCAGGGAATCAATCCTCAAGGAGGAGCTGCGTTGGTCGATCGCTATGAGCAGGTGTTTGGGGACTTGTCACGCCTAAAAAAGGGCCTAGGAGGATTATCTTGAAGTAATCATATCACGTATGCATCCGGGATATGAGAACCATTTAGCAAGTAAGAGAATTATAAAACTCTACTTAATATTTGCTATCCAACTTTTAATTATATACAAACATTTTGATAACTAAGGATAGCAATAAGATAGATAATCTATATATTACAAATTTTCTGACCATTATACAATTAATTTAATTCTAAACTTATCTTATACATTACAAAATTTCTAACTTAAATACTAAACATATGGATTGCATTCTACGTTCATCTTCTTATCTTCAAAGTCTTCACTAGAGATGTAGTCTCTTTTCACACAATTTTAGCGCATTTCTGATGTCTTCCTACACAAGAACTATAGGGGTATGAGCTGATCTATAGCTCAGTGAATAACAAGACCAATAATACATCAAAAAAATTATCAAACAAGTATATTTAACAAACATATGCAATGCAACACTAAACTATAGGAGACATGCACATTTTGGATGACCAGAATCCAAACCAATGGAGATTTACGGCCTCTGTTAGGGGTTGAAGGACCAGCACCAATCATTCACACCCAAAAGAGACTGAGAACTAAGGAAAGAGGATTTCTTGTTAAACTCATTTGTTATTTATACATACATATTATCAATATGACCTCAACTTCACCTTAGAAAGAACCAAGAAAGGAGGACTTCTTTTTTAAATCATTTGTTATTTATATATATATATATATATACATATTATCAACATAACCACAACTTCACCTTAGAACCTCAAAAACCGCACTAAGTATTAGCCACCTCTATTAAACTCTCTTCAGGTGACATTCTTCGATGCCTACTTAGTTCCTATAGAGCTGATATGCTCGGGAGTAGTCTTGCCAGATTCACTGGATTTTCTAAGCTTACCCTAGGGCTGAGGAGCTAATATGTGACATAACCACCATATGAATGCAAGTTATTATTATTATGCAATGCATGTCCATTTAATTTAAGGGTCAAATAAAGTTTAGTCCATATTATTTGGTAATCACTCAATTAACAAACATCCATCAGTAACAACAACATTGATATTACAAGCAAGGTGTATTCTCTTTTAAATTAACAAGTTATAAACTAAAACAATCATCAAACAACACATGGGTACTCATTTCTACACACATTGCCAATTATGTTAATATTAGCAAATGTGCAACTACATTACAAACACAAACAATGTGATAAGGTCAATGTCACCCACCTGACATTCTGGCCAAGCTGTAGAAATCTTCTAGTGCTTTCAAAGATTGATTTATTTGATTCTCCTATGAAAAAGGATAATAATTTCTCATCACTTTTCTTAATATATACTTTATCACATTTTAGTGTTCAAATTTACTTTTAGATCATGATTTTATACTTGATTGAAATATAGGCTTATAATAAAAACTTATTTGATCAATAGGTAGGAACCCCGCCAAAGTTACAAAAATCACTTAACCAAGATACGGATAGTTCTTCGTTGTCTTCCAAATTATTTCTTTTCCTTTGTTTATAATCATTTAGTATAAAAATATATTTATTCCTTATCATTCTCATAAGTATTTAAATAAATTATCAACTTATATGTAAAACTCGTTTTAGCAAATATACATTCGAAACAATATATTCTCTTTACTAAACATGGCTCAACCCATCATATTATAATATATTATCTCTGAGCTATTTGCAAGTTTTAAGTCTATTTTAGTTTAACTTAGCCAAATTGATTTAACTTACCTAATCCCATTCATCTTAGCTTATTGAAGTTCATTAGGTCAAGTTGAGCTTAGATATATTATTAATTCATTTTATATCTAATATTTATATCAACTTAAGTTTATGTTAATTTGATCTTAGCCCAGTTGATTAGAATTAGTCATTTAATATAGCAACTAAGTCATATTCAATTATCTTACTAAGTCATTATCATATAACTATTAGGTTCTTACTTAGTTTGGTTCGTTTTAATTTATTTAGATTCATTAAGCCAAATTGGACCTAGGTTGATTAACTAGGTTCATTTTATATCCAAGTGTTCTAAACTTGTTTTATAAATTCTTTAATCTATTAGTCTTTGAGAAATTATAAAATGTTATATTCAACTACATACACTTAATGATGTGGCTTTTTTAATCGCAATTAATCAAATTAAATCAAATCTCTATTCTTACTATGTGACTAATCTCTAGGTAAGCATACATATTAATTACAGTACCGTGTAAGCACATGGGTCGTTTCACCAGGACCTATAACTACCAGTACTCACCCTAACTTTACTATTTAACTAATCTAGTTCGAGTGATAGGAATAGGAATTAATAACTACTTAATTAACTAATCCTATAACAAAGAAATTTACACTTCAAATATGTATATATCAATCACAAAACAATACCTTGATCTTGATTCACCATTAACTCTATCTTCAATTCTTGATGAAACATCCATTAATGGATTGTTAAGTTCTTGAGCTGCATGAATCCCTAATATGTTCAATGGAAATGTCTTTCATCATCGGATGCATACAGAATTGCATTAGAGTTCATGATTCATTATAAAGAACAAATCTTTATGCAAAAAATTCTTGTAATCTATGTCTAGAATCATATTCAAACATCTCTATTCTTACTAGATCTATCTTATCAATCAATCTATCGATCAATCAATAAGAATCATGTAATGATCTAATACTGCGCATATATTAAATCAAGAAACAATGGTAAATACATGAATAGATTCAAGAAACATGAACTTCCATTAACAAAAGCATTCAATCTCTATATTAAGGTTAGAGTTCCTCAAGACCTAGGGTATAATGATCTATTTTTCCATAGATAGATGATTACAAATATAAAATAAAGAAAAATAGATAGAAAACATGATTACAACCCTTAAGAATTGCGTCTTGTGAAATTGTGTAAGCTCTTACATATTTCCTCTCAAAAGAATCTATATTTATCTCTAAGGTTCATAATAATGATCAAGTATATGTAAAGGACGAACCAAGGATGCTATTTATAGGAAAGGAGTAAATTAACTCCTGTCAACCATCTTACAAGGCTGTGTAGGATGCAAACTGATGAGATCTTGTGAATTTAGGTCTGCACTTCCATGAACACAACCTGTCTGCATAAGCTGTGTACTCTAAAAATCACTTCTATCCATTTTTTCAGCCTCTACGTAAGCATGTTGCATGGCTTGTGTAGCTTCCTCGTATACTTTAAAAATGTTTGCTAGTTGCTTCTTATCCTCTACACTAGTACTCTACATAGCTTGTGCAGAAATGTCATGCATGTTGTAATTCATCTCCTTACTTATTTCTTCACGAAAAATCTCCCTTAGCTCATCCAAAAGCTTTCATTGATGTTGAAATTTTTCTTTATTCCTAAAATTGATATTTTACTCCAAATAAGTATCATTTTCTTTGATAATTCACATAAGATAAAAATAATTCACATAAGACTTCACATCCCGACTCTTTAACATTTATCGCATATGTTAACAAGCTGATTGGCATCCTTGAAAATGGTAGGCCAATAGAACCTAACCTCCAAAGCCCTTTGAGTTATTTTGTTCGCATTTTAATGGGACCGAAGTGGCATGCATGCAAAATATTCTATCCTTTAGAATGGGATACACAACATCGAGTCATCTAATCTACACAAACATGAAAAAGAAACGAGTCCTCCCAAAAATAATACTTCAACTCAGAAAAGAATCTGTAAACTCTCGCTTTCTTAGTAAACCTGAGTTCGATTTCGAGAAAGATTTAAAACCGAAAACCGAAATCCTAAAAGAACATCTAGACCAATCGGACCTAGAAATCCTATGTCCGGTAATATCAATAAGGAAACCCCAGAAGAATAAAAACGAGTCAACTCCGAGATACGACTCTAAATCGGAAAGTCAACCGGAAATCCTAAGTCAACAAAATCTCATAAAACCCTCACAGTTTAGATCCGGTAATCTCGGCTTCTCAAATCAAGAAGTCGAAATATGAGTGGAAAGTGTAGATTAGCTCGTATTAATATTAGAATGCCAAAAAATATCTAATTAGTGAATTTTAACCTATTTCGAGCCAGATCGGATACAAATCTCGAAAAGCATGTCCCAGGGCTCGGGATATTAAAATATGATATTAGTACCGTTAGATTAGTAATTTCATAATATTTCTAAATATTTTAGTTATATAATTTTTCAGGTTATAAAAGTTACAGTTATAACATTTTATCGTATTTTCATTACTACCAGTAATTTAAGTGTTGATCAACATTTTGTTTTCTTTTACACTATTCATGAAGTACAGCCACCCATACCCTATTCTTACATCTTTACAACCTATTCTTACAATTTTACATCATTTCCCTACAAATTTACTTTTCCAATATATTTTGTACTCAAACTACTTATTAAGTTTGAATTTTATTACATAAAACAAAATCAAAACACTCTCTCTCCCTCCTCCTAGAACTGGTGCACATCTCCTCCCCCCCCCCCCCCCCAATTCACTCTCTTTTGTTTGATTTTTCTTCAATTAAATTATTCATACAAACCCTAAATTCTTTTTCTATATAAACTCTTTTTCAACTTCCACTTTTTCACTTTTCCTCATTTCTTAAAAACCAACCTTTGGAAGTTTTCTTTTTCTCTCCCTCTCTACTCCTCCTTGTTGTGAGCCCCTTGCCCCACATACACACACACACACAAATTTTTTTTTTTTTTTTTACTTCAAGTTTCCTTCCCCATACATCCGAATAGGTAATAGATCTTAATCCTACCCCACTAAAACATGTAATGGCAAGATCATACATGTGTGGTTCCACTAAAATCCCCATGAGCTTTGAGCTAGGGATGTAGAAACACTTAACCATGAGATCATTACCATCACAATGTTGTGGATCTTGAAATCTAGTTATCTTGCTATTATTTTGCTATATATTGTTATATGTGGTTTATATAGAAATCTTGTGCATATATTTTCATTTTTTTTATTACTCACATCTACGTATTGTCATTGTTGCATTACACTCATAACATGAGTAGTATAGTAGATCTATTATTTAGAGTAGTTAAAATGACATAGTTACTTGTTTTCATGCATGAAAGACTTGCTACATGATATTCTTAAGGAAAGTGTTGATCAAAACTCAAGATCCATTTTGTTTCTTTCAAAAAGTAAATTTTAAAATTCGGATATTGAGAAAGATCCATTTAGAAAACATATTTTCCAACTTCAAAATGAAGGTTTTACATGTAAAACGAAGGGCTTAGGTAATGAGTATCATAAAGTAGTGATTTTTATAAGTGGATCATGGTTTTACTAAGAGGAATTTTCAAAACAAGAAAATGATTACAAAAGTTAAGTTATATCTAGGATTCAACTCCAACAAAAATGTAGAAATTCATAACTAGGATGAATTGTCAAGAAAGCACTTATTTTTCAATCCTAAAACAAGAGTTTTATTAAAAAAATGAAAGCCTTAAGGAGTAGGCTTGATTAGGACTTCGTTTTAGAAAGATTAAATGAGTTTTTTACAAGAAACAATCTCAAAAGCAACTTTCAAAAATTCGGATCTAAAAATGATCCTTATTTAAACACCTATTTCCAAATGTCAAAATAAGTATTTTAATAGAAAAATAGAAGTCTTAGGGAATAGATATAATAAAGACTTGATTTTTATAAGAGTAAATGTGTTTTATCAAAGTAGAAACTTAAAACAAAGGAAAAGTTTTCCAACTAAGATCAAACAATATTTTCCTTTCCAAAAATTGTGCAAAATTAGTCACTAGGCAAAAATCCACTTTAAAAACATCTATTTTCCAACCTTTAAATGAGGAATTTATTAAGATGATGAAGTAATAGGCATATAGGTCATCAAGACCTTATTATAGTAAGACTATGCATGATTTTCAAAGGAATAAAGCTAGTTTTCTCAAACAAGTATCAATGACATTATTGCAAGGAGAAAGTTTTTGCAAAAAACTCTTTTTAATCAATAAATCATTAAGGAATATCATGTGGATAGCTCATATCATGACATTCATGATCATAACTTGTAGATATTGCATATACATATAATTTACTTGTTAGAAATAATACAAATTTCACAAAACAATTTCGGAGTTTCAAATTTTAGCTACTGATTAGATCTGATCCGAACATTCCGAGACCTAAACGTTTTCAAACTTTAGTAATAACATCATAAATAGATAGATCTTTCGAAGTAGATAGAAATCGATAGCTTATTTGAGAAATTCTGAGTTAAAATGATCGAGTTATGGCCATTTTAAGTTGGAATTTCCAATTACTGCGGAAAATACGAATTCAAAGAATTTTATTTGAAAAGTTTGGAATTAGTTATGGTATGAAATACTCATAGGGGTATTTCTTTCGTTTAGGTGATTTTGAAATAGGGGAAAATTCTTGTTTCCAGATCACTACCGTTAGAGATCGGAGACCATGGCTGAGTGAGTTCACTATCTTTAAATTATATGCTTGTGCTTATGCTTGTAATGTTAGTGGCATTAGAATTAGGACAAGATAAAAATTTGACTGTGTTTATATGATTTCTACATTGGTGAATTGATGATAAGAATATCGAAATGAGTTTGTTGTAAATATTTGTATGACCTAGTATAGAATTGATTTGTCTGCAATATCTATGATCACCCATAAATTGTTAAATTAATATGCCATGATCTTATAATCAAATTGACCATGCATAACATATGTGAGTCACATTACATTGGTTATTATACCTTTATGGGAAGAAAGCATACTAGCTGGGCAACGAGAGGCCTGTAAACTCGAATGTTGGCGTAATGGCCGAAAATTAAAATGTTGGCGTAATGGCTGGAAATTGAAATGTTTGTGTAAGGGTCGGAATTAAAAATGTGTGTGGGTGGGCACCTGTATCAACCACCATATAATTGAGAAAAATTGAAATCTATGGTCGTATGGGCCTGAAACACCTAACCCCGAATGGAGGGCGTAAATCCATTAAACGTAAGATTTTCGAACGATCTTATGTATTGTATGATCACATGCTTGTGCATTTCATATGTTTGTTAATATAACTTGCCTGATATATATATTACGTGTTGATTATTTAATTTTAGGAAGTCAAACTCACTAAGCTAGCATAGCTCACACCCCCATAGTTTCTTTTTAATGCAGCTCCCGTACTTATGGCTGCGTCTCCAGACCTGGCCAAACCAGGTAATGAGAGTCTAGGAGTTATCTCCTTAGAAGTTTACGATTGGTTGTATAGTTTTTAGTAGTAAACCTAGAAGAATCAATTGTTACTAAAAAAAAAAGCTAATACCTAAACTTATGTGTAGCAAGGGAATGCCCCTTAATGTTTTGTAACTGATCCTGAGATATCTGTGGTTTATATTTTTATGCTTATCCTATCAGGTTAAACTATCTATCTCCAATTGTTTATGTATTCTATTGTCGTAAAGGAACACCTTGCATACTAATATAAGATTTTTGAATGACTGTGGTGGTAATTCTTAAGTCTCGTTTAACATGCGGTGGACTGTTACGTTTAGAATACCCTTTGAGGTGTGACAAAATCTCTTCTTTTCATGGGAAGTCATATCTTGGGGGAGGACTTTAGCATCAAGGTAATTTGCAAAATTTGCAAACCATGGGAATTCAGAATTTATTACCTTAGGTGCTGCATACAGTCATTCCTTAAGGAATTCATCATTGATGTCTTCCTCCCTCAATTCCTCCGAGTAGGGATTCTCCAGACAAGATAAGTGGTCAGCTGCCCCATTTTTGTCTCGAATCTCTAAGTCAGTAGAACGAGGATCCAGTGGATAACGCGTGGCTTTGCATCTATTTTAGATAAAAGAAATTTAAAGGTGGAGTGGTTAGTGTAAACTATTACCTTTAATAGAATCATATAAGGTCGGAACTTATTAAAGGCAAACACCACAGCTAATAACTCTTTCTTAGTTGTCGTGTAGTTGTCTTGAGTGCTATTGAGAGTTCTACTGGCGTAGTAGATCGGTTGAAAATTTTTTTTCCTTTTGTTGTCCCAAAGCTGCCTTAACTGCAAAATCACTCACGTTGCACATCAATTCAAAAGGTAGGCTCCAATGAAGAGCTATCATGATCGGTGCATTCATAAGCTTTTCCTTATGGAGGTTGAATACATCAATGCATTCTTGGCTAAATTTAAACTACACATCCTTTTCCAATAGCCATGTCAATGGTCAGGCTATCTTAGAAAAGTCCCTTATGAACCTTCAGGAAAAAATCTGCATAACCCAGCAAATTACGAATCATTTAACTGATGATGGAGTAGAAAGTTTAGCGATAATCTCAAGAGAAATATGCCTTCCTTACACATGAAGTGGCATTTCTCCTAGTTAAATACTAAATTAGTCTACTCCCAGCTGGTTAAACCTGTTCTAAATTTTTATGATAATCACTAAATGAGTTACCAAAAACAGAAAAGTTATCCATAAACACCTCTATCATGTTCTCCACCAAATCATCCAATATGGCTAACATGCACCTGTGAAAGGTAGCTAGTGCATTACAAAGCCCAAAGGGCATCCTCTTATAGGCATAAGTGCCATAGGGACAAGTGAACATTCTTTCCTTTTGATCCTCGGGAGCAATTGGTATCTGGAAGTAATCGGACATACCATCTAGGTAGCACTAAAACATATGACCTGCAAGCCTTTCCAGCATCTAATCAATGAAAGGCAAAAGGGAGAAGTCCTAGCGAGTGGCTTTATTTAGTCTCCTCTAATCTATACATACTCGCTACCCTATTACTATCCTCATTAGAATCAACTCATTCCTTTCATTTGGGACCACAGTCATCCCTTCCTTTTTAGGCACGACTTGCACTGGGCTCACCCAAGAACTGTTAGAGATTGGATAAATTAGCCCAACATTCAGAAGCTTGATTACTTCCTTTTTCACCACCTCTTCCTTATTTGGTTTTAATCTTCTTTAGGGTTGTGCAACTGGTTTAAATCCATCTTCTAATAGGATCTTATGAGTATAGAAAGAGGGGTTAGTACCCTTGATATTGGATATCTTCCAAGCGATTGCTCACTTATGCTCTCTAAAGACTTCCAATAACTGTTCCTTCTGTTCACTATTTAAGTCTGAGGCTTTGATTACCAGTAATTTAGAGTTCTCTTCCAAAAAAGCATACTCTAAATAGCTGGGAAGTTGCTTCATCTCTACAACCGGTAGATATTCAATAGATGGTTTCAATATTGCCTCAACTTCTATCGATAATTTCTTAAACCCTTGCTTATTAGTGAACTCTTCAAGCTTCTTTACTTGAGTTATCATAGCTTATACTTCAGGGTTCCTTGCTTCATCCTCCTTTAAACTAATCAAACTTAACTCCAAAACATCTTTGCGTAATATGTGCCCGATATAATCTACCATGGAAGCATCAATAACATCAATACTAAAACAAGAATCATTAACTATAAGTGGTTGTTTCGATGCTGTTAGAATCTTCACTATTAGTTCCTCATCATAGACTCTTGAGTGTCAATCTCCCATCACTTACATCAATGATGGCTTGGGCAGTGGCAAAAACCGGTCTACTCAGGATTAGAAGTATTTCTTCATCTCGAGTATCACAAAGACTACAGGGAATATAAAATTCCCTACTTTTACAAGTACATCCTCAATGATTCCTCTAGGGAATTCAACTAAGCGGGCCACCAATTGTAGGCTTATTCTGGTGGGATAAGGTTCCCCTAAACCTATCTTCATGAAGAATGAGTAAGGCATCAAATCGATACTTGCCCCTAAATCTGCTAGAGCCTTCTCTACAAAAAGTTCCCCAATAACACATGTGATTGTAAAACTCCTAAGGTCCTTTAATTCAACTGGCAATTTGTTTTGAATAATGGCTGAACACTCAGCTCCCACTATTGCATTAGACACATCCTTGAGTTTCCTTTTATTGGATAATGGCTCCTTCAAGAATTTGACATACTTAGGTATTTGAGAAAGTGCCTCAACAAAAGGTATGTTGATATAGAGCTACTCAAAAAGCTCCAAAAAATTTCCAAACCGCTCCTTGTCACAATCCTACTTAAGGCAAGTCGGATAAGAAATAAGAGGAGTGTAGGTTCTTACCTTAAAGGGTTGTTCCTTGTCTATCTTAAATTTCTTTTTGTCAAGATTCTAACTCAATTTCCCTTCAAGCTCCTTTCTTTTCCTAAACTCTATTTCCTTTCCACTTCTTAGGCTAATAGCCTTAGCCTGTTCCTTTGGATTCTCTTCTATATTATTAGGAAATGAATCGGGTTGCCTTTTTTATAGTAATTTAGCAAGCTACCCAAACTAGTTTTTCAAATTATGGATAGAGGCTTCTTAGTTCCAATGGCAAGTGATAAGTTTCATGAAACCTTTATTTGTGGTGCTTTATTGAGCATATTTCATATGCTATTTGATTGATCTATTGAAGAAAATGATGTATATTGAATTAATTTTGTGTTTTAGGGACAATTATGGAACAATTGGGCTTTTCAAAGGATTATTAATGGAAAAAACCAAGATTTTGGAGAGTTTTAGAGCTTTTGTGGAGTTGTTGCCTATACACTAGCATTTTACACCACTAATGTATTTTTGGAGGAGAAAATTTCAAGAAAATTTCATGGTTCCAGGGTACATGACCCAACATACATGAGTCGTGTACAATAGGTCATGTACATATGCCAAAAAAAGGAAAGAAGCGCTAAGTTAATGAGTACACTATCCTGACGTACACGGGTCATGTAGGGGTTGTGGACATGAGAGATTATATATATACGCACACTGTTCTGATTTTTAGAAGACCATTCACTTGTATTACATCTAAGAAACCCTCAAAACTCATTTTGGAGCAACTTTTGAAGGAGAAATTCGTGCAACAACTTGGAGATTTGCAAACAACACCACTACAAGGGTTTTATCATCATGATCTCTCCTTTTTCTTCCATTGTTATTATTATTGTTGTTAATCTCTTCATGGACGAGTAGTTGTGTTATTCCCTAGAATTGAGAAACCCTAGCCTTCATGTATTGAATTATCTTCTAATTGAATGAAGTTTTGATTTTAAAGTTGTTCATGATTTATATTGTTGATTGTGATGATTTTAGGCTTATGTTATTATAATCTTGATTCCGTTAATTAGGAAGAAGATTTCAATTTGTGGGATAGATCTCTCATGGCAAAGAAGTTATGTAATCCACCTAGAAATAGGGTTTACCAACTTTCAATCTTTAAAGATTAACTTTTCTTCAATTAAGGTTCATAATCTTCATGCAATTCTAATTTGATAATTGTGAAGGAAGAAATTCCCACTTTATCAATTAAATTTAGGGGTTAATTGACTTGAATAAGGTAATTAATCTAATTAAGAAACCCGATAGTTTAAGATCAAGAATCATTCAATTGAATCTATCTTTAAGGAAGAAGGGGGCTAGGGTTGATCAATCTTGGGGCATTGTTTGTGAATTGATAAATTTTGAGAAAAGTGTGCATACCATTCATCTAGGGCTTTTGGAATTGCTTTTAGTTAGGTTTAGTAGGAAGTTTAACATATAACTCATAATAGATTCGACTAAATAATAGTAAACGGGTTATTACTAGTAGCTACATATATATATCCCTAGAATGATATTTTGAGTTGATTTCTATATTACACAATAGGTGTACTATCTTGTGTGCATCTGGAATTGACGAGATTACAAATTTAAAAGCTTAATGGTCACACACATCAGCAAGCTTCAAGATTATGAATAAACTATGTCATTAACTCGTCCAGGCTAGGTTTCTTCTCTTATGGAGGAGATGGAGGAAGCTATGGAAGTTGTTATGGAGGTAGAAATTGTGGCTTTGGAATCTAGGTCCTAGATAATTTGCTCTTTATGCATTTTAGTTGTTAGCATAAGGACATTGGGGTGATTTCTTAACCTTGGATTGTACGTATTACTATACAAGTTGTTTTGATATTTGCCTTGATTCCCTACATAATCAACTTGCTGAGAAGCTTCAAGATAGAAGTTTTCAGCACATGAATTTCCATATTGGCTATAAGGTGTTAGTTGGTTCTTTGATTCCATCACTTGCTTACTTAAAGCATCCATCTTTGGAAGTAGAGTAGTCATCATATCAATTTCATAAATACCAATTACTTTCTGCTTTCCCTTATTATTACCTTACTAGTAGTTATTCTTTGTCATATCTTCAAATAATTTCAGTGAATCGTTAGGTGTTTTTATATTCAAAGTACCTCTAGCTACAACATCTATTAATGAGTGGAAGTATTGAGACCATTGTAGAAGGTCTGCACTTGCATCCAATTGGGTGCTCGAGGGTGAGGACATTTCCATAGTAACTCCTTCCACCTCTGCCATGCATTATAAAGTGTTTTAGAATTCTACTGGCTAAATGATGAAATGTCGTTCCTCAACTTAGCAGTCTAGGAAGTTGGAAAGTAATTGTCAAGAAATTGCTCAATCATATCATTCCAAGTTGTTATGGCTCCTAGGCGTAGAGAAGATAACCATTGCTTTGCTCATCCCCTTGAGGAAAAGGGAAAAAGGTAGAGTCTCACTGCATCATCAGTGACCCCATTATTCTCGAACGTGTCATAGATTTCCAAGAACGTTTAAATGTGAGCATGCGAGTCTTCATCAGGTAAATCATCAAATTGATAGTACTGTTGCAGCATTTAAGTCACCACACTCTTAATCTCAAAATTATTTACCGCAATAGGCAGTTTCTCAATAGTCAACCAAGTACCCTCAAGTGTAGGCTTAGCATAATCTAAGTTAGTCTTTGGAACTTCTTCGTTGTCACCAGCCATAATCGTGTCCTCAATATCCAATATTTCCTCTTCAAAGATTAATGCTCTGACAACGTCTCTTGTGCTAATCCTTAACCTTTTGTGGAATGTTCTGTCGATCTCAGGGTCTAAATCAAGAAGCCTTGCAGATGAGCTTCTTGTCATGCACTAAAAAATTAGAAGCTGGAGTTAGAGTTTCTTCAAAAGATGTATGAGAAAAGAAAGAAGAGTTAATCATACAAAACAAAAGTTAAATTAGTAGAAACTAGGTGTTGTTAGTATTACTAAGTCCACGACAACGATGCCAAAAACTTGATGTGGATTTTTCAATCGCAATTAATCAAATTAAATTAAAATCTTATTCTTAATATGCAACTAATCTCTAAGCAAGCCTACCTCTCAATTGAAGTACTAATGTAAGCATAAGGATCGTTCCACCAGGACCTATAACTACTAGTACTTACCCTAATTCGACTATTTAACTAGTCTAGTTCGAGTGATAGGAATAAGAATCAATAAATACTTAATTAACTAACCCTATAACAAAGAAATCTGTGCTTCAAATATATATATATATATATATCAATCACAAAACAATAATCTCGATCTTGATTCACCATTAACCCTATCTTTTATTCTTTATAAAACATCCATTAATGGATTGTTAAGTTCTTGAACTGCATGAGTCCCTAATATCTTCAATTCTCTCTCTCGATAATTAAATTATAATCTTATATGTTTAATGGAAATTTCTTTCATCATTAGATGCATACAGAATTGTATTAGAGTTCATGATTCACTAAAAAGAAAAATTTTCATGCAAAAAATTCATGTAATTTATGTCTAAAATCGCTTTCAAACCTCTCTAGTCATGCTAGATCTATCTTATCAATCAATCCGTCTATCAACCAATAAGAATCATGTAATGATCTAATACTACGCACATATGAAATCAAGAAACAATGGTAAACACATGAATAGATTCAAGAAACATGAACTTTCATTAACAAAAGCATCAACCTCTATATTGAGGTTAGGGTTCCTCAAGACCTATGGTATAATGATCTATTTTCCCATCGATAGATAATTACAAAGATCAAACAAGGAAAAATAGATAGAAAACATGAGTATAATAGTTAAGAATTATGTCTTGTGATCTTGTGTAAGCTTTTGTATATTTCTACTCAAAAGTAGCAATATTTCTCTCTAGGTTTCATAATAATGATCAATTATATGTAAAAGACAAACCAAGGATGCTATTTATAGGAAAGGAGTAAATTAGCTCCTACACAACCATCCTCCATGGCCATGTTGATGTGAACCCTAGGTATTTTAAACCTAGAACCCGGCGATCGTAATTTGAAATTGAAACCTCAAAGATCGTCTTGAATAAGATTGGATTCGGAACTAGACCCCAACCATACCTGTTGATGAAACCTGAGTTATCAAGATGATTTCCCCAAGTGCTTAGATTGAAGAAATAGAAATAGGAGTTCTTTTGCAAAGAACAAAAGAGAGAGTGCTCTCAAAATTCTGTTTTTCATTCAATGATATTCTCCTGTTTACAACCATATATGTCTATATATAAGAAAAGAAAAAGACTAAAAGACACATGGGAAAAGACCCAAAATGTCGACATCAAACAATTCCCAAAACAAATAATAAACCCAACATAAAACAACTTAAAAACATTGCTGGAGACTAAAAGTTGCGTTGGAAAAATCTAAATATTAATAACCGGTCCAAGAAGCTTTATCACACTTCTTGAAGTCTTTAGCATCCGCATTGGAAAAATCCAAATAATTAATAACCGATCCAAGAAGCTTTATCACACTTCTGAAAGTCTTCAGCATTCAATGTACTTTCATCTCAGGGTTTTCATGCGTTTGACCACTCTTTGGAAGTTGAATAATGTGAATTAATGTCGGTTCTTCTTTGGTGGAGTTGATCTTCTCTTGCAACTCCTCACTTCCATCACTAGACTGTGCAAAGCTTCTTTTATCGTTAGCTTTAGCTATTGTCATTGGTCCTCACAATGTCATGGAGTAGATCACCAGACTTTAGCTCTTGTATTCTCGATGCTAAATGATCCTCATCACATGTAGGATGCAAATTGATGAAATCTCGCAAATTTAGGTCTACACTACCACGAACATAGCCTGTGCAGATAAGTGGTGTACTCTAAAAATGGCTTTTGTCCATTTTTTAGCCTCCATATAAGCATTTGCTTGGCTTGTGTAGCTTCCTTGTGTAATTTAAAAATGCTTGCCAATCGCTTTTTATCGTCTAAACTAGTACTTTGCACAACTAGTGTAGAAATGTCATGCATGTTGTAATTCATCTTCTTGCTTAGTTCTTCATGAAAAATCTTCCTTAGCTCATCCAAAAGCTTTCATTGATCTTGAAATACTTCTTTATTCCCGAAATTGATATTTTACTCCAAATAAGTATCCTTTTCTTTAATAAGTCATATAAGACCAAAAATCATATCATATGAAAACAATGTGAATAATAAAAGTCTTTAGACATTTATCACTTAACTAGTAAAACAAATGCTTAATTGATTTGGATATGTTTGGACTTGTTTTGTGTTGTGTTGTTTTTTGTTTGTGCCCCAATATGTTATAGTTTAAACAAATATGTTTTAGACCTTGATTTTGTTAGAATCTCCCAAAACTTAAACATAAAAGTTATAGAGCTCTTTTAAGATTTCCATATATCTTGAATCACCTCAATCAAAGTCTGAATGAAAAGTTATGATCAAAATACGAAACAGTGTCGTGCTGTAAGAGAACTAACATATCATACCCATGATTTTTAAAAATCCCACAACCAATGTCTACGTAAAGGGTAAAGTCACACTAGTGATTCTTCAAAAACGTAACATCAGATGCTACTAAAGTTTAAATCACGCACATGATTGGTTTGGATCTTCCTCTATTGGATTTGTTGTATAAAACACACTTTCAAAATCACAATTACGAGCTGAAGTTTTCAAAATTTGTAAAACTAATTGGTTCTTTTCACTTTAGTTTAGCAACTTCCACATCCATGGCAAGGTGCACCTATCGAAGTATTATAGAAAGAATTAGGTCGGATCCGAGGGTAATGGTAGCAAATGTTATACTCACATTCCATTTATTATCTAGCTAAGAATAGAAACTCAGCAAAACATTTAAAAAAAAAAGAAGAAGTTGCTAAGGTTAGAGATATTCACAAACACTTTCAGGGCAAAAAAAGATGGGTTTTTAAAATGCAAGACGACAGCCCATGGTTGCTTTACCAATTCCTTGTCATGTGATTTTTCAAATCAAAACTCTAAGAGAGTTGTTGCTAGTATATTTATACTATGGGATTCACTGAGTTAAACTAAAGCTTCTCTTGAAGTTAGTAGTTCTAGGTCTAGACCAGACCACCAGAATCTCTTTTCAGGATATAACGGTCTAAACCCGCAAAAAACTTAAGAATCCTTTATTTAAAATATCAACTTAATGCATTTTAAAAACAAGAGACAAAAAGCCTCACAACCCCTCTCTCAAAGCGATTATGAATAACTCCACTAGCAGCCGAAGATCCACCCAAAGGAATGACCTCTCAGTCTATTCAGTTGAAATCAAAATGGATATAACGGGGGAGTAAACCACCCAATCAGACCCACACAAATAGATTCAAGCTACTAGTTATAAATACCCAGTCGGTTGGCTTGAAAGCGCATTCGATTTCACATGAATCAGGATTTGGATTTGCAAACCCTAAGTTGTAGGAGATTATTTCTCCATCGGTTTAAAAATTAAAAACATGATCTAAAGAAATAATATGAGATTAATCGAAGCATATTACAATTCAAAACAAAATCTTGTAGAAATTACAAACAATGGATTAAAATGATTTTACCCAAAAAAAAACTACAAGATCTCCAAATCAAGAGAAATAGAATTTGTTGCTCCATAAATTCCTTCTTTACACTACATTAGTACTATCTATAGTAGTACATAATCACTCCCCCTTTTTCGCGTGCCTTTGCACATTCATTTGTAGGCTCAGGGCACAAAAATCATGAAGATTTTATTGCTGACATGGCAGATTCTGTATAAGGGAAAGCAAATTCTTTATTCACATGCGCATCTAAATTGCTGCTCAAACAACCGCTCATCGAGGGTAAGTCAAGTGCTCGAGGAATACATCAAGGATAAGGCTCGACTTGAGCAAATAAAACACAGCATTTCTATCCATTCTTCCATCGAAGGCCAATATTAAGGTTGTCGAAGGCTCGATTCTGTCACGCCCTAGAAAGTACCCTAAATATGGTAGTCCGCCGCACATAATATTAAAGCTAATGAATGACAATCTTAGTTATGCAAGAGCTTCAATATCACGCACAAGGCGTGCTTCTAAGATAGTAGGAGACTCAAAGGGGTATTGTCACACCCCAAGGAGTACCCTAAAAGTAACAATCCGCCACACTCAATATTAAAGCTTAAGTATGACAACCTTAACCACTCCCAAAAGCTTTAATATTAAGTGTAAAGCGTGCTCTCACAAATTTAGAGGACCATACATGGAGTTATGAAGCTTAAGAAGATATAATAACATATTAAGAAAAAAGGATTCATAATATTTAATTTACTTATAACAATTATCTTTACAAACTTAGGGACATTTCCCTAATTCACTAATCTATTACAAGAATATTTGTAAATCATTACTAATACTAAACTTCATCTAAAATTTTCTTATCCAAAAAGAAATTACCTGATTGTAAGGTCCGCGTGGCCTCAACCACAAATAAGGGAACTACAAAAGATATCTATGGGGGTATAAGCTGACAGGCTTAGTGAGAACTATTTCCATAAATAACTTCTTGTAACAAAATTTCAAATAAGTTGTTTAAGCAATCAAATGAAATGCAACATACATGTGGGCAAACAAGGCATATAGTTTTCCGGGAACTATATGTTGAATGGATTTACACCCTCCATTCGGGGTTTGGTGATACATAACCTCAAAATAAGTAGTTTTAGTTAAAAAAATTTATGCTTTCCACCAATGTCGCCAAGCATGTGAAGTCTACTTGAATCGAGCCTTGCTTTCGGATCTTCTGCCAAGCATTTCCTTAACGCCGTCAAGCAATCGCTTTCGGACACTCCGCCAAGTGTTGCTTTCGACATGAGCTTACTATCCTTCTCACCTAAGGATAATAACCCAAATGCAATGTGACTCACTTCGTGGTATGCATGAATCCATTTATTTATAATATCATAATATTATTATTATCAAATTTAAGGCGATCAAAGAATTTCATACAAAACAAGTATTATACTAAAACAAACATTTAAATCAATTCCAACCTCGATATTCTTAGGATTCTTTCAAAGAATTATTTTACATACATATTCATTTGTCTTTTTCTAACTCTAATGCAACTAAATTACAAGCACAACAAGTATAGCATTTAAAGGAAATAAACTCACGATGCCATATCGACTATTCTTCTATACGGATGAGTCGTTCACATACTCCACTCAATCGAAATAATCTTCAGGATATAGGTATCCTTCCTCAGAGTCACCTAGCCAAAGAAAATACCCACAATGAGTATTTCTTGATGATTTTCTTAAATTTTGACAAGACAATGTCAAAAAAACGTTAAAATTCGTATAAAGGAAAGTTCCAATTTAAAATGGCCATAACTTGGTCATTTTAACTCAGAATCGCGCATATAATATGTTGATTTCTACCTACTTGAAAAGATCTATCTATTTCTAAAACTATTTTTATCAAACTAAACCATTTAAGCCCTGAAAGAGTGGCGATAAATTCACCACGAATTTTCCAACTCAAAAACAACTTTGGTCCAATCATCCAAAAATTTATTTGATAAATACTTAGTTATCTATATAGTTGAAAAATTCTCTTTTTATAGCTATATAGCTTATATTTATTCATGCTCAAGTGTTTGTTGTCCAATCATATTTCTTGAGTAAAGAAATATTAATTTTTAGAAAACTATTGTTTTCCAAGAAATTCATTTTGTGATTGGTTTTGAAATGAATACTTCGATTCTTTTGGTTTTTAAAGAATCACTTTATTTTTTATTTATTACTTTTTTTGTTTTTGAAAAACAATTTTTATTCTTTTCTAAATTCTTGTGCTGGTCCTATGTATATTCTACACATTCCTTCTTTGACTATTTATTTTGAAAATATCTAAACTTGAAAAATCCTTGCTCCTTGCTTCCTGAGGTTTTTGCTATGTTATGTTTTCGTAGAAATTATTTTTGTATCAAAAATCATTTTCTTTTGAAAAACAAAGTGGGATAATAATTGATTTAAAAAGCTTTTCATAACAAAAGTAGTTTCTAAAATGGTAGTGGGTTCTTTTGTAACTTGAAAAGAATGACTTTATTTTTATTTAATCTTAGATTTTATACTTTACATAAACTTATCTCTAAGTGGTAAAATCTCCTTTTGTCAATTATTTTTAGAATTTGAAATTTTGGACAACAATCTAAATGAACATGATTTATGAGAAATAATAGCAAACAAAAATAACATAAATAATAAAGTCAAGTATTGGGAGTCTTAGCTTCTTCAAGGCTCCCGGACTAAGAAGTAGACTAGTTCTAAAATAATGAAAGAAAGAAAAAAAATTGTTTTGACTTGATGAGGACAAGTCTAAAACTAGAGACTAGTCTTAAAATAACAGGAATGAATAAATAAATTGCAATGGAATAAATAAATAAATTGCATTGCATAAAATAAATAAATTGTAAGTGAGCTTATATGCTCTAAAGAATATATATATATATATATATAAGAATACTTAGATATAGTAACAATAATATGAACAAAAATAATAACATAAACATAAATAGATTTTCATGAATAAGAACAACACATGAACATAATGTAGCTTCCATCACACTATGGTCATGTAAAGTTACATGACATGAGAAGAAGAAAAACAATAGGAAATGGTTACCTAAAGAAGACTTTGGTAGTATTATGTGGTTTTGGTTTTTGTTGTAGGTAGAAATTGTTTGGAATTATTTTAAGAGAGTTTGGAGAGGATATTTGGGGTGAGTTTTGAGAGGAGAATTTGAGAGAGTTTTTGTAGAGAATTTGTGGGTAGTAAATGTTTGAAAGAAGTGAAAGAGGAAGGGGATATTTATAGGAAATTTGAGTGATTTTTGTATGATTAAATTAAATGAAAATTGAAACAAATTGAGGTGAGATGAGGGGGGGCATGCGCCGGCCATCATGGAGAGGAGAGAGGGAGTGATTTAATTTTTGTATTTTTATTGATTAAATATAATAATAAGTAAGGTAGATGTGAAATAAAGTTATGGGAAAGATAAAAAGTAAAGGTTATAGGTTATGGTGTGTGTAAAAGTAGATGTAAGAAAAAGTAGAGATAAAAAAATAGTGTGGAATAGTGATAAATAGTATCATGTAAAGTAGATATGACTAATAAAGTACCGGTAGTAAGAAATACGCGTATAATTGTGATATCTGTTATTTTTATTTACCTAAAAATTATAAAACCGATATTTTTGAAAACCTTATATTTTTACGATTCTAACGGTATATTCGGAATATTTTTACTATTCCGGGCTCCGAGACATATTTTTTAAGAACTGTGTCCGATCGGTTCGAAACGAGTTGCGATTTTACTAATCGATCTGTTTACGCTTCCTTGGATAATTACGCACTATTCTATATTCTAAACTCCTACTTACTCTTACTGAGTTGCTTATTTGGGATTGCCAGACTTAAGCTATCACGTCTAACTAGGATTTTGTTAGCCTTTAGAGTTCCGGTTGACTTCCGGTTTAGGGTTTTAGGCTAAACCGATTTCAAAAATTTGGGGTTTACAGGTATTACGTTTAAACAGATAATAAAAGCATGCAAGAACTTATAAGGGTATACATGTAATAATCATTAAGATAAAATTCTTACAACTTCTTAGATACATTCCCCCGTACTTAAAGTCTTGCTAGTCTAAGCCATCTTAATAACATACATGAATATAACATAAGTCTACTATAGAGATTTTTCTTAGAAGTCTACATCCAAAACTAAATATATATGCTTCTTCAAAAAATTCCTAGTAGCTTTGGCTCATACTTGATAAAAGGGGCTCCTTGGTGCCAACCACAAGTAATCAAACTATAACAAAAAGCTATAGGGGTATAAGCAAATCTAGCTTAGTGAGATAACTCCCATCTTCAAAACATTTCCATAAAACACACAAGTATTTAAACAATCATACAAGAATACATTAATCACATGAGCAAATAAAATATACACGATTAACTGGAAACCATGTGTAGCATGGATTTTACGCCCTCTATGTCGAGGGTTGGGTGATTACCGGCCTATACGACTATCAATAGTTGCAGACTTATCGGCTCCTACTTGCCCTGTAAACTTTCCGGCTCCTACTAGCCACCACTACGACTCATCGTTTCCCCACACGAAGAATAGTAGCAAAAAATAAATGTGACTCATAATATGTTATGCATGAATTAATTTCAATATAGGTTTATTCAATTATCATCTAGTTCAAGTTAATGGTGACCAAAACAATATTCATCATACCATTGCAAGAAAACATAAGTTATTTATCAATTCCTCTTTCGATATTCTTAGCTTGTATTCAACAACACTATCAATCAATCAAGAATCCAAATCACACAACATTTATTCATTTATCTTTTCCCTTAATCTCTAGTGCTACTACTTACAAGCACAAACAAGGAAATGTAATTAGTAAGGGATTAACTCACTCCATGATGATCGCTCCTAGTCGAAGTAATCTTCCGAGAAGGCGATATCGGTTCCTTCTTCACCTAAACAAGATGAAATACCCAAAATGAGTCTTGCATTGAATTTCTATTTTGAAGATTCTAAATCTATCTTGAATTCTTGGTAAAATCGGATTTGAAGGAAGTTACAACTTAAAATGGCCATAACTTGCTCATTTTAACTCGGAATTTCGCATATTATATGTCGTTTTCTACCTACTCGAAAAGATCTATTCATTTCTAAGGTTAATTTTACTATAAAAGGTCGGTTGGGTCTCGGATTAGAAGGGTACAGATTTAATACAAAAATTTCATCCTTGAAAAACAAAAAGTTCCAATCTTTCCTTTACTAAGGCTTGTTTAAGTAAAACTCAAATATGTATATTTTTTAAAAGAATTCCTTATGTACATAAATATACTCATAATGCATGCATGAAGCTATAGGTGTTGTCTTGTTTAATTTATTTCCTTAAAACATCCTTTTTCTAGTGTTTTAGAAAATTTGGATTTGTTAGACTTTACTTTATGTGGGTGAAGTAACTTATAAAATTTTTGGATTTATCAAAATCTAATATACTATATTTTGATTCTTTGGTTTATCAAAAGTGAGTTGAAAATATAGTTTGGTCTTTTGAGGTTATCTACTAAATTTATTTCTAGGATTTGAAAAATAGAGTTTCCAAAAGTTTTCTTTAGTGGTACTTGATGAGTTTATTCTTTGAAAATTCATTTTCCTTGTAAATTGATTTTCTTGAAAACTTATTTAGCTTTTGGTTTAGAAAGTTGATAAAAATAGTACCAAGTTATTATCTATATTTCAAGACTTTATTTGAAAAGGAGATATTTTTAGACTTTAAAGAAACTTCATTTAATAGTTTGAAATTTCATGATGTGTTTTACATAAACTTTTAAAAGAGATTTATTTGAAAATATTTTTCTAAGTCTTTGGAAGAACTTTGATCAAATTTTCTTCTTTCATCAAAAAGATTCATTTTCCTATTTGGACAACAACTTATTAGCCATGCATGAATATGATCATGTAGTTTATAAAAGCTAAAAATTATCATAAGATAAGGAAATAAAGAACATAAAAAATAAATAAGCATAATAATCATTGTCAAGTATTGGAAACCTTAGCTTTTTCAAGGCTTCCCAGGACTAAGAATAGACTAGTCCCAAAAGAAAAAGAAAATTGTTTTGACTTGATGAGGACAAGTCTAAGACTAAAAAGACTAGTATTAAAACAACTTGAAAGTAAATAAATTGCAATAACAAAGGAGTTTATATGCTCTAAAAGATATATATAACTACATGGATATATTTAGTTAGATATATATATATATATGAAAACAACATAAAGGAAAATAGTTTCATGAACAAAAACAAAGTATGAACATATCGTCGCTTTCTTAACCTCCATGGGTTTAGAAAACACACATTATGCTCATATTAAGTAAATGAACATATAGAAAGCTTTAAACTATACCTATAGAAGAAGTAGAAACTAGAGAAAACTTGAGAGAGCTTTTAGAGAGATTTTGAGAGAGTAATTTTAGTGTATGAAAGGTGTGAAGGAAATAGAAGGAAGATGTGGTATTTATAGGAAAAAGTAGAGGAAAATTTGTGTTAATTAAATAATTGAAAAATGAAACAAATTGAGGAGAAAGGGGGGAGTGGCCGGCGCAAATATGAGAGAAAGAGAGAGAGAAATTTATTTTTTTGTGTTTTTGTTAATGAAAAGTAAGATATGAGATATGTAAAGTTGTATTGGAAATGAAAATTGTAAGAAATAAGTGTATGGTTGTAAGAGTAGGTTGTAAGAAAAAGTAGAGATAGATAAATAGTGTAGAATAGTAATAAATAGTGTAATATAAAGTAGACATGACAAATAAAGTACCTGTAATAAGAAAATACGCGTATAATTGCAATATATGATATTTTTAGTTACCGAAAAATTATAAAACTGATATTTTTGAAAACCTTACATCTTTACTAGTCTAATGGTATATTTGGAATATTTTTACTATTCCAAGTCTTGGGACACGCTTTTCGAAAACTGTATCCAGTTAGGCTTAAAACGAATCATGGTTTAACTAATTTGATATTTTTAAGCTTTCTCATAATATTACGAACTCCTCTACATACTAATCTCTCACTTACTCACTTAGAGTTATGAACACGGGATTGCCGGACTTGAATGGTTGCGTCTAACTAGGGTTTTGTTGACTTTAGGATTTCCGATTAACCTTCTCATTAGGGTTTAAGATTACAAATTCTCTTATGGTTTGAGGCGCGACATTGAGGCAAAGGTCTGTACTTTACTTCAGCAACTATCGTAGATCGGGTTTAGGGCACAACATTGAGGCGCGACAAGAGCTTTCTTCCAGTTTAGGCTTGATCTCCTTAGAATAAGTGTCGAGGGTCGAGTCGATGGCTAAATTTGAGGCACGACAGACCAGTTTGTTGCTTGTTTTGCCTTGCATTTTGGCCTCGATTGATGTTATTCATGGTACAATAGATATGTTCCTTACTTTTGCTACTGATTTTGCTCCAAATCTGGTTAGAAAACATTTTTATTCTTCTTCTTTTGATCCAACGAGCTAAAAACCAACAATTTAACATTACAATCACTAAATTCATAAGAATTTAACTAAAAAACGATAAAAACAGGCTCAAATTCTTATGAAAAGAATAGAATAAAATTAACTTATCAATGTTTCATCAAAACATCAACATCCGAGGCTACTAAGGACGTGTCATGCCCGTGATTGAAAGGTTACCCTATGTTACTAGTTCTCCTATTTCTTTTTCCTAATTTTAACTTTTTTTTTCATCTTATATCAATTAAAACACCATAAAAGTAGTATACAAACTCATTTTCATAACTTTTAATACTTCTATACTAATACTTTTTCATCAAACATCTCCAAATCACTTCATCAAACTCCTTCTCCACTCCTACATAAAGAAACTAGCTTTTTAGTTACATGCCTATATATCTCTTATTCACTAATTTATCACAAACCCAACTTATATCTAGCTCCAATTCATCATGTCTATGCATATACAACAATCAAAGTAAAGAAAACATCTATACGTACCTGTTTAAGAATTTCAAACCGACAAAACTTCACCACTTCTCTTCTTTCTGAGGTGTTGAAGCTCCTTCATGCAAGATTTCTAACTTGTATCTTGTTTTTCATTTCTATTTCTCTTTATGATCTTCTCAAATTTGAGATTTTGAGTTAGATTCTTGAAAAAGGAAAAGAAGATGGAAAGAAGAAGAAAAGGAAAAGAAATAAATGAGAGAAGAAGAGGAAAATAAAAAGAAGAAGAGCAGGCAACAAAGTCAATGGGAAAAAGGAAATAAGGGATAAAGTTAAAGATATTTTCGGGTAGGGATTTTAAGTTTAAACCTTTCAGATGATTTTCTTAAGTATTGAAAATAATCAAAAAGTAATTTTAGAATTTATAACATAAAAATTAATAGCATAAATTGAAAATCTAGTCTAGCAATTCAATTTGTAAGAAATTGATATTTAATCGAAGTTTGAGCTTAAGAACTAATATTTTTAAACAAGTAATTGAATGCAAAAATCATAAAGATTTCGGAAAGAGAAGTTAAACTAAAGTTCAAAAGTTTAGAAATTTGCAAAATACAAATTACGTATTTAGATGTTTAGGAAATAAAATTGAAGAAAAATGAGTTTAAGTGAATAATTGGAAAGGATTAAATAGTTTGGATCCTTGAAAAATGTTAATGTGGCAAATCGATGATTGAAAAGAATATTTAAAATCTTAAATTTCAATTTAAATCTATTGACTAATTCATATCAATTTACCTAAACAAGCTATATAATTTACTTTAATTAATTTGATATATTATCTTAATCAGAGTTGGTATTTAGTTTGGATTTGGAAATTTAGGACTGGATTTGGAAATTTAGGACATAAAAACTTATATCTTCAAACAAGAATTTGGTATCAAAATTTATGAGTATTAAGATAACAGGATTTAGTTTAAGAAAATAAATAAATAGGGACTTTTTATAAAATTTTAGGTTATTGAACTTTAGGAATCAAATTAAATTTAAATTTGAAAGAAAAAAGTTCAAATTAAAAATTTATCAAGATGATGATGCAATCTAGTTTGTGAAAAAAAGATAATTAAAGTAAATAGGCAAATTGAAGGGAATAGGATTTAAGTTTGATAGTTATATAGAATAAAGTAATTTTGATTCATGAATATGGGTAATTGAAAAGAATATTTAAATTCTCAATTTTAATTAAATTCATTTATTAATTTGATTATGTTTATGTATCTAATTATATTTTATAGTTTAATCTCTAAATTAAAATCAAGTTCAATTAAAAAAATCATTCACATATTACACTATTCAATCATAGCAATTTTAATTTAGCTAAGCCAAAATTTAGGGTATTATAAGACTAACAGTAGAGAATGTAGAAAACCTCAATTTGAACTCTCTAACTCTTATCACAGATGGTATAAATCCGTTCTATGTATGGTTTCCAGATGCCTATACATATTTGTGTGTTTCATGCAATTTTTGCATGAGCATATGTTTTAACTAACAAACTTATTTGTTTATGGCTGTTGGTGCGAATGATAGGAAATATCTCACTAATCATGTTGTAAGCTTACACCTCTATAGATTTTTGTTGAAATAGGAATACCTGATGATTATTCGTGGGACAAGATGTCAAGGTAATCACTAATGGACTTTTGGAGCCTTAACGAAAATTTTAAGAGCATAGGATGAAGTTTCTCTTGGAAACCCTTTATGTTGAACATGTGATGTGTTATTATTTTGGAGACCTTTATAAATGGCTGTAATACTTTAATCTATTTGAGAACATTAGCTGGGGTACGCCCCTAAGAAGATGTAGTCTTTCGATGATAAAGATATATGATGTTTAGTTACCTTACTTGCATTTACTTGTTATCTACTTAAAATGCACAATTCCTTTGGTATTCCCTTGGTTGTGAAGTACGTCTTGTACGTAATATGAAAGCCTTTGCGTGACTAAGGCAGTCATTCATAGGGTTTAATATTGCATATAGCGAACTATCATATTTAAGATACCCCTTGATGCATGACAACGTTCATAGCCTGAATGATGTATCATTTTGTGGGAATTGCTTATCGAGGTGATGTAATTTACTACATATTTATGTATTAAAGTTCTCATGTGGATACATAAGTTGTGAATTGTCTAGCTACCCATTGAGGTTATGAGGCTTTATTTAGTTACTTTGCTGCTTTGTTTTAGATTTCAATTGGCAGCTACAATAAGTTACTCGGATTGCCAAGTTGTTACCCACTATTGTCTTGAACTTGTAGTATTTTGTAGCTTAGGTTTAGCATGTGGTGTTCAGCTCCCAAGTTTGTTTGTTGGTGCTTAAACATGTATCTGTTAGATTTTCATGTATTAGAGTTGTCATGGATGAGGACGACAAGAAGTAGCCCAATTCAGTGCTTGAATTTGCTCTTGGACCGCAACATTCTACTTGTGGTGTAGTTCATTTTGTCTAAATTGTCTAAGCTGTTGTTGCTGTCATATGTGCTAAACTTGGTTTAGTCTAACATTAAAGTTTCTAGTTCCACTTGTTTGGTACTTAGTCTTTGCAGCTTCAAAATGTAAGTATAGAAACATAATTCACCTAGTGCTGATCTTCTTTACCATATAAGCTAATCTTCATTCAATTACGAACCTTAAAATCTATAATCAACTTTTTATGTAATGCCATAATGACTTCAAAACTTCATGGATTTAAGTTACATCCTTGCCATTGCACTTTGTTTGGTTCTATTTGGCGCTACTCCACCTCAATTTCTTTTAGCCTTGAGATGACATGTCCATACTCTATTGTCATAGTAGGCCCCTCCTTGACAGAGGATTCTCAAGTTTGCTTTCATTATGAATTTGACATATAATTGTAGTGTGCTGCTCTCTATCTTTAGCTTTGGTTCAAATGTAGTCCAACAAAAAAAATTAATTGTTGTACCCTTAAGACTTTAACTAAGAGGAGCCTCTAAGTCTATTACATGCACAACAAATGAAGGACCAACTGCTCTGCTTAGATTTCTTAAGTTTTGGCCTTAAAATGAAAAGTATATAGACTTAAGTGCCTTTTTCTCAACGAATCAAATGTAACTGCTTATCTACTCTATCTTGTGATGTCATGTACATAGAAATGGTTCCTAATTGAAGAATCAATAGGTCTAACTCCTATCAAATGCATAAGTGATAGTGAAGATCAAAAGTAAAACTCTACTCTTTCATAACAATCACATAAAACAATAATAAGGCCTTGAAATGACATGAAAGTCATCTAATCCCCAACTCTCAATATGACATTCATCACTAAGACAAAGTAAAGACATTATTTACCAACAAGATACATGAAAATGAACTAACTTTATCCTTTAAAATGTAACTAAGACTGTACGAACTTAAACCAAAGCTAAGAATATGAATCAAGCCATTTGAATGCTACTTTTGATCATATTTCATATTGTTTGCACAATTAAGTCAAGACCTTACATTACATTAGCTTTTAGCTCAATTTTACTATAATGTATACATAAATGCATAATTCTGGGTTAATTAATAGAGGATAAATGCATACTTTTAAACATTTATTAATTGTTAAATGGCGATTCGTAATAGAATTAGTGCTTTTGGGTTCCCTGTTGTTAGGTTTCAAACTTCTCATGTTGTTAGATGGTTAAGAATTGTCTAAGTGCTATAATAGGGGTTGGTTTCTTAGAAGGAAGTTATAATCAAGTCACGAAAGTGGTACAAGGTATCTTCATAGATTTCTGTAATGGATCAGTTGTATTGATAATGAATCCAATGATGACCATAAATGAGATAAATTTGAAGCTTTAATCTCACATATATTTATGTATTATTGCATATGCTTGATGGAGGGTTTGAGTTATTCCAACCATAAGATACCTAGACTAGGCAATTTATGCTCAAATGAGATAATAGTTGGATGCCCAGTGCATTAGTGTAAGTATATATAATTTCTTTTATTACATGCACATTTGTGGTTGTGGCTAGTGGCTACTATGAAGGCTTGTTTGCTTACCCCTTTATGGAAACCTTTTCTTCTTTCTTTTTATGTTTTTTTAGTGGGTACTAACTTTATGGGATTGTAAAATTTATATAAGCATATAGGTTGCAACTTATTTAATGGGGATACAACAGAATGTTAGCGATTTCGATTTCTATGAAGACTATATTGAATACTTATCTTAATATGTCATGTTTAGTAAACTTAAATGTTTTTTTTTTTTTTGAAAGATTTTGTTGGTATGTGTTATTGAAGACTTACTTTAGTAATTCAATATTTGAAGGATTTTTGCTAAGTTGAGTTTTGTGAATTCTTTAAAATTATGTCATGTTTCTATGTCAAGAAACATGAAGGCATTATTGCAATTGAGGATGTAGTGAATATCTAAACCTTGCATATCATCTTACAATATGAGTATTTAGTGAAATTGCCAGGTTTTAGATTTTGTATTGTGACAAAATCTAGGGTTGAACAGGTCTAGGATAGTAAGGTATGAAGCTTTTCTCATACCCTACCTTATAAGATACAACGTATAAAGTATTGTACCTTGAACTTATCATGTATTACCTTGTATCCATCCTATACCTTGTAGCTTGTAAAACTCAGGATATAGGCTAATTTATGGAACCTTTAAATTTTTTATTTCAAGTTTATTATAATATATACAACTTATGTAATATATAAAACTACATTATTTTAACATATTTATTATAAATAACATATTGAAAGAAATTTATAATTTTTTTTTAATATTACAAGTTCTATAATGTGCAAAATTTTTCATGTGTTAACGTTGAAATCTATAAAAAAAAATTATAAAATTTGATTAAGTCATATCAATAAAATTGTTAGACATTTAACAAATTCTTAAAAAAAAAAACTTTATAGGCAATTTTGTATTATTTAGCCTAAAAGATATACAATACTTCTAAATAATATAGGATTTCAAGTACATACAATTGAAGCGCTTCCAAAATGAAAAATTAAAAGCATTTCATAATAAAATATTAAAGTTTTTTTAAATAAAAAATTCTAAAAGGTAACTCAATTAAATGATAACTTTAAACAAATGTGTTGCAAAATAAAAACTAGATTATTATTTATTCCTATTAATATATTTTTATAATTTTTTAATAAAGTGCATAAGGGATGCAACTGGGGCAGGTTTGGGATGGATATAAGATCCAAACCCAACCCTTGACCCTATAGGATTTTGTGTGCAATATCCAAACCCACCCCATAAGGTCATAACCCTAACTCACATGCCCGTCAACTTAATTTCGCTTTAGTCTCTTTTTTTCCCTTTTTCCTTATTTTTGTCAATTTAAAGTTCAAGGGATTGGGTGATGGTTTTTTGTGCAATACCCCTTGAAAATATTAGAATAATACAATCTATTACTAACATTGAATCAAGAAAATAACTCAGTTGTGCCGATGTTTAGAATTAACTCTTTTGAGAACAAGTGGCATATTTTTAATCAAGAAAATCAAACCAAGAGTACACCAAGGTCCTCTTGAATCTTAATAATTCAATCAAGAAGTAAAAAAAATTGATATAGAGATTCACAATGATGATAATGTAAAAGAAGAAAAAGAAATTAAATTGATATGAAGATGCGCCATGATAATGTGTAATCATCCAACATATATAATAAGTGAATTTCAAATTATTCGATGGCTAAAAAAAAATTTTAATTTCAATAAATCCTTCAACTACTTTTCTAAATGAGTTCATGCATGAATTATTTTACTTTTTGGTTATGAGTCAATTAACCTTTTGATTTTTGTGTTTTAGTCCCCCGAAATGTTCAAAACAAATTAACTAACAAGCCCCTCTTCTCATATGTGTTAGTGATTTCATTTAACATTTATTGAACTTATCTTTTTTGGCCAATATTGAACTGACTTTTTAATTGAAAAAGAAAATGTGCTTAAATTAATATAGTAGTTGTTCAGCCTATGGAAAGGATTGGAATGTATTTAATAGAATCTATTTTCGAACACAAATGTATTTAACAAACTAATATGAGAGTTTAGATTTTACTTTCTTCAATTTGAAATTTTGATTTGTATTTTATTTTTTTATAATTTTTAGTGGGTCAAGTTTCCTAAGTGGTCATAACTATGACTCGTGACCTAAGCCGTATACTATTAATGCCCAAAGCCAATCTAAGATCCCATAGGGTTTTTAGTGGGGAATGGGTTTGGTACCCTATATTGACTCACTCGATTGCATCCTTAGAGTGCATATTATAGGTTAAGGGTAGGTATAGAGTGGGTGAAACATGTGTCTACTAACTTTAAAAAAAATATATACAAATACAAATTATACAAAAATAATTATTAAAATGACAATGCAAAATTGCATGTAGGAAATATGATTCACATAGTGTTAAATCGCATCTTACAAATCGATTCATGTATATTTTATGTGAATTGCATCTTATAAGTATGATTCATATATGGGTATGTACAAATCACATGTGTTATATGTGATTCATATTTGTAAATGAACCGCATCTAACACATGCAATTCATGCGTAAATTGATAAATCAAATTTAGTAGATGCCATTTAGCATCAGTAATTTAGAATTACTTTTAACGTAATTTATATTTGTGTGATCTTTATTTGGGAAAATTAGCAATCATACAATTTCTTTGGTATAGAGCACAATGGATCCTGGTAATGGTAGGATCACGAAGTCTTTAAAAATGATTTTTCTAATAAGAAGATGTAATATTAATATGTTATGTTCAACTTCGGTCAAACCACCAATTTAGGCAAGCGCACATATCGAAGTTATATACAAAATATTAGGTCATATTCCTTAAGGATCATTAGCATTTACCATACTCATTTCTAATCTATTATATAGACAAAGAAAATTTAGCAAAGCATGAAAAATAAAGCTTTTGCAAACTACGCTAAAATAAATCCTAGTTATGTACATGTTCTCAAGGCAAATTTCAAAAAATAAGTTTAAAATGCAAGAAAGAACCTAGAATTTGCTTCACCAAATCCTTATCATGTGATTTTTTAAACAAACTCAATGAGTTTTTTATTGGGTATACTTGTATTGTCGATTTCACTAAAGTATGTTAATACCTCTCTTGAGTTTCAAGAACTTCTGAACCTAGGTCAAACCACCAAATCTCTTCTCAAGCTATAGTAAGCTAGATTTACACTAAGATCAAAAATCATTTGACTAAAAACTCATTTCAATGAATTTAGAGTCAAGCAATAGAAAGTTAGGAGTAACTTCATTAACAACTCGGATATATTCAAAAGAATGATTTCCCGATATATTCGATTGAAATAAGACATAGATCTCCATGGTCCACGCACATAAACCCACAAAAATAAGCTCAAGCTACTAAATATAAGTACTCAAACAATATTCAGTTAAAAACATCGTTGAAATCACATGAATTAGGTCTTGGATTCACAAACCCGACCTAAGTTAAAACAATTATTTCTCCATGAGTTTCAATATTTAGCATGAATTCAAGAGAAATAATTTGAAATGAAGATAGATATCACCTTTGAAACATGGATTCTTGCAAAAACAAACTTCCATTAAGCTCCAAATTTACCAGGAAAACTTAGATCTTCTAGTAAAAGCAGAGTTTCTCTCACTAAAAATCATCACACCTCTTTTATGTTAGTAATTTGACACAATACACATTAATATTGTACACTACTTTGTACACACCGATTCCTACGCCTGATACACTTGTTTATATGTGTCAAGCACAAAAATCATGAAGATTTTATTTGTTGATGTGATAGATTTGTTATAACAAACTTTGTTTGTATTATTGCATATGTGTTAGGGGTTGAATCATAGGGTGAATCATGGGCACGGGTCTTAGCTGCAGTGGTACTGTGCAAAATCTGTTTTTGAATCACGTCTTGCTCTAACTTGATTCAAGGTAATAGTCATAGGCGTGACTTAAGGTGCTATTGAGACTGTCTTCACTTCTTTATTTGCCCTCGATTTGAACCACAGTTCATGGTTTGTGTTTTCCTTGCTGTTTCTACTTCTTTTGCTCTAATTCTTGATTAAATCACTTTGTTTCCTCTTTTTGTTTCCTTGGAGCTGAAAAATAACAAATAAATAATATTAGCATGATTTTAAAAGAATTTGGTACAATAATCAATCAGACTAAGCACAAATTCACATGATTTGAGTAAAGTAAAAATCACTTATTAGAATTTGTACCCTCTATAGTCTATATAGAGTACACTTACAAGGAAGGTACAGGGCATAAAAATCTCTTAACCGTTAAGGCTATGCAAAAAAACCAACCAAGTTGTAAAAGTTCGAAGCAAAATTTCGATTCCTTTTTAAAATGGTTCAATATATATTATTCTTTTCTCTTTTAATTTTTTTTTATTAAAAAGATATTTTTTATAATTTTTATTTAGATATGTATCATTCATGATAATAAATTACAATGGTCATATCATGTTTTTATTATTGTGGTATATCTATAAATAGGATATTTTTTATATTTTAGTCTCTAGTATTTTGAGAATTTTCTTTTCATTTGCCTTACTAATTAATCAATTTTTATTGCTTAATTACTTTTTAGTTTATATAATTAATAATTTTTAATTAGAAGTATATAATGAATAAAAATTTACACATCATGTTGGATAATATTTTATTATTTTATTGAGACTAATATATCATTATAATTCAGTACGATTGTAATTTTATAATGGATAAAATCTATCACTTGCTATATGTTTTACATCATTATTTAAGTAAATAAATTAATTTCAGATATTATTATTTATATTTGCATTAGCGAAAATCAATATGTAATTAAAATTTTTCGACTAAATATACATTTATTTTAAGAATAAAAAATGGTTCAAACCATAATAATTTTTTTCAATTAAAAAAACTATAAATCAAACTGTATGGTTAGGTTCAAATTAAAAAATAAATAAAATCGTAACATACAATTCAATTTGGAGGGTAAGTCAAATTGAACCATACCATGCACCCCCTAATACCCATATTCTGCCTCATGAGAGCAGGTTTCATAATAACTATATATGCAACCTATCCTATAATCCTTAATACTCGCTCGAACCTTAAGTGGTTGAGCAAGGTTCGGATAGGTACCCTATATAACAGGGTTATCCGCTAATGGTCTATTTCTCTATTATGTGACCAAGTTTTAAATTTATAATTCCATATTTCCTTTTCCTAAACAAGGTTAAAGCCAGGCAAGTGCACCTGTCATTATGTAGTCTAGGATTAAGCATAGGGTCGTCTCCCACAAGGAACGAAATAAACACTAGTACTAACCTTCTTCTCATTATCTAGCCTAAAATAAATCATATTTTAATAATAGTATTGAATTACTAATTACTATTGATTAACTAAAGATGCAAATATACTTATTAACACATAACAATGTAAAACATGCCTACAAACCATGACTACCATATAGTTTCATACCATTAATATATTTTTATTAGTCTTAACTGCGGAACTCAATAGGCTAACTTAAAGTCTTTCTCAAGATTAGTAAGGCTTAATCTTGATTTTATTTGCCGGAATCTCTTCCTAGGCTAATAGCAAATCAATGACCGCATTAAGTTTAAGAATTCCAAAGAAAATTGCAGAAGATTTCACCATCTTATCTCTAAGACTATAAGCAATCCCTTTCAACAGTTTAGATCTATTCACTTAGATGATTTCTCAATCTATCCAAGTGTATCTGGCAAAAAATCCATGCCGTGCACTACATAAACTAATGTTTTATATATACTACCATTGAAATTAAGAAGTCCAATAAAAATATTATGAATTTAACACATTTCTACATAGAGAATCATGAAATTTGTAGAATACAATACAATAGACATTAACAAAACACGATAAGATCGAGATGAGAGATAGAAAGACAAAACTCGTTTCTTTTTTTTTGACATTGTTTGAGAATTGTCTACAACAACACATTGAAGATCCTTCACTGATCTCTCTCCAGTTCCCTAGATGAATCATCATAAATACAACACTCACACATCACTTACACTTACAACACACACACACACACACACAAACACACTCCCCTTGCAGAGAGGAGAAGATGTCTAAATTGTTCCTACACTAATTGATTACAATGAATGAATTGATGGATAAATCTCTAGATGATGATTATTATCTTTTTGTAGATATGTATGTTTCTTTTTATGGGTCTGTTTGGATTGGCTTTTTTCCGGCAGATACAGACACTTTTTTAAACTTTTTGCTAACAAATTATTTATCAAGAAATAGATATAGATAAAAAAAAGTTGACAGTTCTCATCAAAAGATCAAATAGAACAAAAATAGATAAAATTTAGATGCAAATCGGATATATTTACATATCATTTGAAAAAAGATACAGATACAGATGAAATACAGACAATCCAAACAGACCCATATATCTCCTAGACTCTTAGGCAAAACAGTACAACACTTGGAGGAAAATTGTGTCTTTTGTCTGAACCGATACAACACTTAAACGAAAAGATACAAAAAACGTCGGATAGCAACAATATATCATGGGCAACCAAACAGGCGTTATTTAGGTTGTGAGCAAATTTCTTTGAATAACCGAACCAATCATAGGTGACCAAAGCACTGGGATTATTGCTGTTCCTTACTTTTCTTCAAATCACAAGTGACCATGGAGGCTGGATTCTTTCTGTATTCGATTTTTTTATTCCTCACTTCATATCACGGGTAACCAAAGCCCCGTGATTGCTTCTGATGTTCATATTCCTCTTTTACGAGCGACCAAAGCCCAGTGATCCTTGTTGTAGTGCTGTTTTGCTCCTATCTTGCCTGTGATTTGTATCCATTTTGCTCCAAAATGTGTTGTTATGATTAAAAGTCATCTGAATTGAAAATATTATTGATTTAAGTATCAATTCTTAAATAAAAACATAATTCAAGTCCTAAATTTTACTTAACTAGTCATTAATAATTATAGATAACTCATGTCTATCAACCACTCACCTCTACCAAAACTAAACAATGTTATTTTAGAGAGGTAATGACATTATTTACATATATCACTTTACATAGCGTTTATCCTATGCTCAAACTACTAAATAGTTTCATTTTTTGATAGGTGATATCCCTTTTTACATGTCTAATTTACCACTTGTATCTTAATTAAAAAGGACATATGATTAACACTTATTAGGTCAAGCCAACAAGTGTAAATGATTGTAAGGTGTGATAGTAACTTTGATGAGAAAAATTAAACTACGTGTAACATTCAACAGTTTTAGAATTTATGAATAAATTTAAACTAATTTAAATAGTGATTGTAACAGTGTCTAATAATTTTGAGTTTTGTTGGTCCCACTTTAATAATCAAGAAGGGAGGTTGAATTGATTATTAATGAAAATAGAAATTTTCGCCTTTTAAAATTATTCCCCTTTGTTTTTGTAACGTCCTAACCTAAAGGCATTATCAACCCACCATGTGTCACTACCAAATATTGACATGCAAAGGCTATAATTTCTAATCTTCAAATATATATCTTAAATATCATCAAAATCTCACAAATAAAGGATACTCATTAAATAAAATGTCCTCAATTATGCTAAAACATAAACTAAACAAGTCAACTTAAAGAAATAAAATAATCTCTTAAACTTCATAAAATTCTCACAGATAACTAATATAATATAAAGTTTTTCTTCTTGATCTACTATTCATACTATACCAATCTCAATTGTTAGTAGAAGGGTCAAATCCACTATCGCTTTCCCCAAAATCCACAAATATGTTGTATCTCGTTAGATCATAAATAATAGAATCTTCACCTATACCTGTGGGAAAAATAAGGATTGAGCGAAAAACGCTCAGTACACCAAACCGAAAACACATGCACATGATCACACAACTCAATATCACATATAACTTAAATGCTAATGCAACAAGCACAATTTATTATCTTTTCTTACGCCTGCAACCAACACAGTTTAGGACTATAGATCTCTAGTCCTAAACCCAAAGTAACTAATGACCCCGAAGAAAACATATGTAAATAATATATATATATATATATATTTTGCATTCCACAATTAAGCTGGTAACGACTCCTAATCTACTAAAATCATCTCCAAGTGTAACTCCACTCAGGACACCGCTACACAAGGATTATCAGGTTACCAGCATTAGTATCACACTACTGTCGTGGTCTTTACTAACCGCAGCCACTCACAACCAACACTCGATTCAATTAAAGTCCAATATATTTAAGTCAGATTCATAAACTAATCCTACAAGCACATACAATCAAACATGGTAAGGTCGTACCTGGATTTGCTTTCAATCCAAATATCTCGAATGGTAACTATTAACAGAGAAGGAACCTTAATCTCACAATACTCCTGTTTAACAACAATATATATATATATATTGCAATCAATTCCGATTGTAATAACAATTTTCAAACCTTAACCCTAATTCCATAAACCTAATCGAAGATCAACACACCTATTATCCCATTTGCACTTCACAGAAACCCTTTTCACAAATTCTCCAAAATTCTTAACGAATCTCCACATATTCCCTTCACAACACATACACACACATATATACAATCCTCTATAAGCAAAACAACTATGAAAGTTCATAACTTTAAATCCATAGATGAAGAACGAATTCATACCTACTTAGATCTCGCAGATCTTGTTCGCAATAGAAACCCTAATTCGTTCAATAAATTCTCCTGTCACAAATAATATACTATCGCTATAATCACGTTCCTATAATCTATCAATTTTAGAAATCACAAGACTAGAATAAAAATCTTACCTTTACTTTGATTTGAAACCAAAATTCTCCAAATCTGATTTAGGGTTCTTATTCAATTTTTCCTTCAAATCCAATTAGAAACCTTAAGAAAAAGATTATTGCCTTTAAATCCTGGAATTGATGAAGATCCACTCACCTTGATCTAGGTTCTTGATTTCCTTTAATCGTAGAATATCATAGACAGAGAATTGAAGGATTGCTAAGTTTAGGAATGTTGTGAAAAAGAGCTAGGCATGGTTGTCAAACTCGCGAGTCTACTCGTACGTTTCTACGAGTTTTCGAGTTGATGATGATATTTCGATTCAACTCGCATTCAAAATCGTTTTTTGAGTAAACTCGTAAGTAGAATCGTAAAATCGTGAGTAGAAACGGTAGAATCGGTGGTAGAATCGGTAGTAGAATCGTAAGTAGAATCGTAGTAAAATCTTAAAGTTGTAATTTTACACTTTTTTTTTTCTATTTGAACTTTAAAAATGCAATCAATTTAACATATTTAAATTTAGGGTTTTTGGGGTTGGTTCTTGATATTTATCTTAATCTAACTTAATTTTAGTTTTTTTAATATTTTTTCCTTTTATTTCCTTTTTTTGTATTTTTTAGAGAGTTATTTTCTTTTAGGTTATATACTATGATATATTTTGAACATTTTGAATGAAAATTAAACTAATATATACAGTGCTATGTTTTTCCCTTTTTCAATAATTTTCTATCTATAAATATATTTGCCATAAATATAATGATTTTTTGTGCAAATATATAGTGAACATGAAAATATTCATTACTACACAAAACAAGCTACTCACACATGATAATTTAAATGATTTGCAATACATCTTAATAATTATAGATTATAAATCATTATTAAATAAAAATAATTATTTTAATTATAAAATTGCAGTAAATATATTAATGACAGTATATGAATTATGATTGATAAAACTTAAATTTTGGTTGTACATAATTAATTTAATACTAAATTCTTTATTTTCATAATTTATTTAAAGTTTTATTATTTCAGTAAGTACATCAATAGTTTTTGTAAGTAAATTTACATTAGTTGTAGAATCTTACGATTCTACGTTTCGATTTTACGTTCCGATTCTATGGACCCCTTAGCGATTCTAGGTAGAAACTCGAGTTTGACAACCATGGAGCTAGGTTAAAGATCTATATAAGGTCATAAGAAAACCCTAAATATAATATATATATATATATAATTCGTATGTTGTAAGCTGGTAAAGAATGCTGGCGGCAAAAAAAAAAAAAAAAAATCGCTTCTGAGACCATAAAGGCCGGCCCTATGCTAGCAGTGCAAGAAAGATACGCCAGCGGTGTAAAAAGGTAGGCCGGCGGCCTAAATGCCAACTTTCAGCTATGACTTCCTATCTTCCGTTATGTGTTTGCCATGTAATAAAACTTAATATCATATATTAGAGTTGACCATAAAAAACCCTTTTATTTTTAGCCAAATGACATATTTGTCCTTCTTTATAATTTATTTATTTTTATACTACAGTTTTTAAACAAAATAAGCAATTAAACAATTATAAAAATAAATTGTGGAAATTTAAAAGATAGGGAGCATAGAATCAAGTAGCGATGTATAGTGGTTTCGCCTTGTGCGTCAGTCTACTCTTCAGCTCTTAGCCCAAGACCCCGTAATCCTAATGGGTTTGTTCCACTAAATCCAATCAAATCAAATTACAAGATTGTACAATTCTCTATACTCAATTCTCACAGCTTCCCTTAAGCTAACAACCTAACTACAAAGTCTAATCTTGTAATCAAGCTAACTATCAAGAAGACAACTACACATTCCTTCTTTTACAATAAAAGGATTAAAAGCAGGTGTTTGCAATAAAGAAAGGAAAATCAGCTTGTGAAAGTTTGTAAGCAACTGTTGTTCTTTTTCGTAGCAGCATGTGTTTGGTTTTTAACCGAAATAGCTCAATATCGGTTTTGTATTAGCAGGAGAGAGAGAGAGAGAGAGAGAGAGCAATTTCGTGCTCCATATTTTTGTTTGTATCTTTATATCTTCTGTTTTCCATCGTGTATATATTGTATCTTGTAGAGAAGACTTCATATTTTTCAAATTCGAGCTTTAATGTTAAATTGTTATGGATAAGCTTTCCCTTGTATTTCTCAGATTATATCTTGTGAAACTTGTCCTCTTTTTCTTAAAAAATAATTTAAATCCTGCTATTTTATCTAACTGATAAAAGATATTTTTCCCGTTCTAGTAGATAAGCTTCCAGACGTTGTGGTGATCTTTTTCTGATTTGAAATTTTGAATCCTCACGATAAAGCTGTTGCTTAAGGATAAGAATAACTTCCCGATATCATGATGATGTTTATCTTCTCTTGAAGCTTCAAATTCGAACTTGATCATCATATCTTGTTATGTTCCTTATCCTTTGAAGTAGATAACGTTCCTTCTTGAAGTCTTGGTAAAATCCCATAAACATAGATAAGATGTAGGCTTGTTCTTGTATTGAAGGATGTAGATACTGATAATGAATTTGTCTTGAAGAGAAAATTTTGTGTAACATGTCTTGAATTTACTCTTGAGAATTGATTCCCAATAGGAGAGAGAGAACTTTGAAGAAAAGCCTTAAATCCCCCTGGATATTAACCAATTCTAGTAGAACAAATGAGTATATTACCCAAATAAACTCATTTCCTCACAGCTAAGCCTTCAAGATACTTATTTATACTGAAATGGAATGAAATAGATTGAATTTGGACTGATAAACATTAAAATTCCATAGCACTACTTTGCTGTAAAAAATTACAGAAACCTTTTGTGATACTTTTTGTGAAACCTTATGTTTCCTGATATTATTCATTTCCTTGCAAACAACCTTTTGAAACTTTATGTGTTCCTTATACTATTCATCATTTTTCTTTTTTCTCTTTAACTTAAAACTACACACCAGATAAACTCATTAATAATCTTTTTACACTTTTATTATCATTAAAACCTATTTTAAAAGAACCTAACAAGTTTATTAGAAGTTGATACATTTGGGCTTTTGGCCGACTTTTTAACAAAGTAAACAAAAAAAAAAAAAAACTTAGGCAAAAGTGTTTATTTTGAGACTCAAATGGATAAATTAAGGTAGAGCCCAATTATAAATCATCGTTAAATATTAAGGATCAAGTTAATATTTTTTTTTCCACATACTTTAATCTTTTATATGTTTAATTGTTTGATTAAATACTAAGTTAGATTGGTAAGGAAAAGTGTGTTCATGATAGATATTTTAGGAAAAGAGTAGTTGTCACATTTGCTATTAGATCATTAACTATTTTTACAGTTAAATATTTTGCAAGTTTCAGTATTACATGTGGCATTTAGCCTTAGAAAAATATGTATGGTTTTTCAGAATTTCTTGATGGGTACGTGGTATTCGAAATCTCTTCATTTCCATATCCAGTTCCTGGTTCTACCGCCTGCATCTCCGACACCAACCTCCATGCAACGGGTTACAAGGTAGTTTTCAACGCTTATTTATATTATTTAAAAGATCCATGTAATAAAAATTATATATAATATAAATTAAAAATTAAAAAATCAGTTTTATCTGAGGACTCCGAATTTTCTAGAAACCTTTCTTTATTGTACAAAAACCTTATGATGGGCTCCTTCATCAACAGGAGCCGCGCCAAATACACAGAATCAAAGCTAGCCTAACGAAAAAGATAATTATTAAATAGCTGACTGCTTTGCTAAGCTAATGAGCGGCGGCGACATAATTTATCTATAAACTCATGTTAGTTTTCTTTAAAAAATTTGGCCTTTTCAAAGAACCGGGAATTTTAAATTTTTTTTCAAACTGACCTGGATCTCGACGTGACCAACACCACCATCACCATCTATTCCTACAAGAAAAAATTAGGAAAGCATTAGCCGTTGCGTAAAAGGAAAAATATCTATGTTTTTCTTACATACGTGTATATATAGTTTATCCTTTTGTATATATAAAAAAATATACTCATTCACTTCTTCATATAAAATAGGAAAAAGTTAAATTATAATTCAATCACAATAGCTATTACATATTTATTATATTATCCTTTCAGTATTAGATGAAAGTAATGAGTTATATTATAATAAAAGTAAAATATTTATAAGGTTCTTATTGTAATAATTAAGTATTATTACATTATTTATAGTCGGTGGATTATGATTTTAGGAATAGACGAGGGGTAAAAACAAGTTAATTCTACTCATAAATTATTCAAGTTTAGACTTTGGAATTGCTTTAAGTTCAATTTATTTAACTAATTACCATAATCAAAGTCGAGCTTTGAAATACTTCATGCTTGTGAGCTCTTTTGATTTCTATATATTAAAACCTATAAAATATTTGTACTAAAACCAACTTATGTTTTAGTTTAATCAAGTCCAATTGACCTTAACCGAGACGAGCATGAGTCTACTAACTATCATTTTGAATTAAGCTTGAACATAAGGATAAAGATAAAAAATGCTTTGAGAATTCTCCGGAATAAAAAATTCGAGCTCTTTATTTGGTCATGGGCTTTGGTATCGCACTACAAACCTTCAGAATACTAAGTTAATTTGAAGAAAAATAATACTATGTTTAAGGATGAGATAAATTCTTACTTCACTAGAAAACTCAAAGAATTTATAATATTCATATATTGTATTTGCGTGTACTAAATAATTGACAACGTAAAAGTCTTTGTCTTATACTGTGCATACTAAACGTAATACAAATGGGTTGTCCTGATTATTGTTTTATCTAATTTTTATAATCAACCACTGCCTCAAGATTCCAACATCTAAATATCAGTAAAAAAATTAGAAAAAAAAAAGGTATAAGAGATGTACACACTTTGAAATTTTAAAAAACACAGTATCAATATTAGATAATCGGGGATGGGCACGGAATTAAATGGCTGGGGGGCCAAACTCACTGCCTCGTATATGTTAAGATGTTTTTATTTATTTTTTTTTATCTTTTATTATAGCATATATACTAATCAATATTTATCTATCAATTTAATAAACATAACTTATATAATTTTTATTTTCAATAAAATAAATTAGAAAAAAAACATTTTAATAGGAAACTCCAAGTAAAATAAAAAGAGAAAATTAACATAAATATTCATATTCTAGAATATTATTTTGGCCAAAATATTCTATAATATTTATTCATAATAATTTTACATATTGATCAAATTAACAATATCAATCATTTAATAGTTAGCATCATAGCAATAATTATAAAAGAAAAAATTGTTATCAAACCAAATCATATAATTGATGATATTTACTATAATTGATACAATAGCATGATACGTATGTAATATGGGCAATTAAATAATTATTTATAGTACACTAGTAAAAGTAATAATTTATGATGATTTGTTAGCTAAATATAGTTTTATAATAAATGAATCAGGTATTATTAGTTATTGTGAAAAAAAAAAAAAAAGAAGTTGAAAGAAAGAGATAAAGAGTATCATTTAACAATTCAAGCAATAAATGCATCTTGAAAAAAAAATGCCAATGTACTTTGAGCGATGACCTCTTGGTTACAAAACAAAGCTTTTTACCAGTTAGACATGTATATCAATATGTTTGTATTTACTTTTTAAAATATACATATTATACATACATACATATATATATATTTTAAATTAAAGAATGGACGTTTTCCAAGCTTGGGGCCGAGGCCTTTTTTGGCCTCTCTAGATTCGTCCATGATAATAATATAAAAAAATTATATTATACTCCACGTAATCTACTTACGTTCATTCTCATTTCGCATATCTGTTAATCTTTTTCAATGAATAAAACATAATTGATAAATATATGTTATATTACTTAGCTGGACATATATTATCATATAGTAATTAATTGTAATAATTGATTAGATACATTAAAGTAAATAAATTATAAAAATATAGAATAAAATCAGTAAAAGAAAAGGAGCTAGGAAACTACTAGTGTGAGGTGGTCCATAGCAGAATTAAAAGTGTTTTTTTTTTCCAAACTTTTTACTTGAATTTTTGTAAATATTTTAGTTTCGTGCAGTTAAATAATTAAATATATAAAATTTATTTCATTACTTTAGTTATTTACGAATTAACAAAATATGATATATTTCGTTTACCAATATTTAATATCACTTATAACCAATATTTATATGAAATAAAACAATAAACATTGATGTATAAACAAGAGATTTTAGGGTAGAACCATAAGCAAGCTAAGAGTGCTAGTGAGCTATTTGAATTTAATAGTTCAAAATCGATTTGATTGCAATTGAATTATGTTCCAGTTTGAGCTACTCGAATAGGTATTGAATTCATACTACTCGAGCAAATATCGAGTTTGAGTTTTAATATGCTTGATTCAAGTAGCTCGTGAGCCTATTCAACATTTTTTTTATAAAAAAAATTTAAATAATATGATTTCTCTATTTTTAAAACCTATTTTCATTTTTTTTTTTCCTTTTTATATGCAATGGTCTGACTAAATCAACTCAAAACCGTTGTTTATTCTTAAATCTCAATTTATTTCTTAGTCTAATTAACTTTTATAAGAAAGATCAAGTTAATCTAGTCAAGTTTGAGTTTATTGAATATTAATAATTTGAATCAAATTTAAAATTAAAAAGTAAAATTTGATTGAGTCTGGCCGAGGTCGATCAAATAATTTTTAATTCTATTTAAGTTAAATTTCAACTTTGTACTGTCACCATATGACTCGTTTTAGTTAGGAAAAAAAAAGAAAAGAAAGAAACCACCACCACCAACAATAACAACAAAGATAGGCGGAGTTTATTTTATAAAAATAAGGTATAAAGATATGCATCATCATTTCGAGAAAAGGAAAATAATATTAATATATTTTTTAAAAAATACGAAAATGCAACCAGGATGAAGATAATCCTAGTTTTAAGCAACATAACCCCGTTTCTTCAAGAGAAAAAAGTCTAATAAATACAGAAAGAGATGAGGTCGGTCTCAATGATAAACCGTCTCTTCAAGAGATAAGATTAGAATGATCATTCTCCTTGCCCTCATTTCATATATAACTCCTTGTTACATTAGTCAACTTTCAGACTACATAATCCAACCACGATAGTATTCCAAACCAAATCCATCAAACCACAATAGTATTCCAAAACCCTTTGCCGCCAAAATGACAAAGAACTCATAAAACATAATATAAAAATGTTTGTAATATTGTTCAATTCATTACATCAAATGTATATATAATACTACATATCATCATCATAAAATCGTAAATATAAATAAAATCTAATATACTGCTGCGTGGTTCGTTTCCCTCATCTTCTCCTAGTAAAAGTATGACGAAATGGTGTAGGCTGATGCAAACCCGGCTAGGGTTGCTCCATAAATGGATCAACTTGTGTGAGTGTGGCATACCATCTCCACTACCAATACTGTTTTAGTGAAATGGTATAGGGTCTGGATCCACCTAAGTAAGTCCCTTTCCCATATCATATGGCGATGACGGTCGCCGCTTAAGTGGAGCTCCATGGGCATAGACCTCTGCATATGAGATGTCTAGCATTAGGGCGTCCGACAGATGAGCATATGATGATGATGATGATGATGATGATGATGATGATGCATGTGGAGGGCCAGGCTTGTCACCATGTTGGGGCAAAGGCTCATCTCTAATATCTATAACTAAATGTCGGCCTCGCCCTTGCTCTTGAGCTCGTTCTCGCCCATGCACACCTCTCTCTAGGTGGTTTGTGTCTCCTTACTGGCCGAAGTTGTGGGTGATCCTCACCATCAATGATATCAAGCGCATGTGCTGGTGCTGAGTCATTGATATTAAGTCCCATGAACTCATCTACTACACAAACGACATCTCGTGCAGTGGTAAGAGTGTCCTCAAGTGGTATGTCGGGGACTTGGTAAATGAAATCTGTCTACAATTAAAAGTAAATATGTAGATGAAGAAATAACTAACACAATATATATCCATATAACTTATGTAATCATTGAACTTATCATATATCGTATAATGATCCCCATATGACTGATCCAGTGCCTTGTAATCGTATGATACCAATCAAAATAATCTCCAAATGCATTATCGAGGATATCTAACATGTCCATAATGTGATTGCACTTGTCATCCCACTTTACGACCTACTGGCGTGCTCTGTTGCATAGTTCCACTTCGAACGGCCTTGTAAGTCAAGCTCATGTAATGCTCTCATATCGCATGGGGGTCTGGGATCCCCTGGAAACCACCAAAACGTTTGAGCACCCTATCTAGATAATAGTGCTCGACAACATGAAAGCATATCAGAGAACTCATGTACACCATACATGTCTGCTAGACTGGCAATACTCAGGTAGGGAATCCATTATAGCAGAGCATAAGTCCCAAACAACCTATTCAAGAAAAAGTAAGCAATGCATAAGTAAAAATAATGAAATGGCGCATATAAGATCACATAGGACACACAAAACAACACCTGTTTGGGGATTTGTTGGTCTAAGCATCCCCTATACCCAAACAACAAATGGGTGGGGCATCGAGCGACGTCAAAAGTGGTGCTCTAATAACCAATGAGAGGTCGCCCTGTGATAACTGATGTAGACTCAAAGGGGTGATGTGTGGGAAGTGCTCCTAAGCCTAGATCTGCAAAACAATAAGGGGTCCCGCTATGTCACTCATATCAATGTGTGAAGCCATGCATAGTTGCATGTAGAGCCATGCCAAGCTAGTTGCTCTCCATGCTTACTATTCTGCTCTCTCTAATTCTCAATCAGCTAGAGGTACATGACATGAACCAGATTGGACGATTTATCCCCAACAATAAACCCCCTAGTAGGGATAGACTGTAGGCCCAAGCATGGCATCAAATGGTAATATCATTTGCATCATTAGGGAGTACTCTGAGTGTGTATCCACCTATGGCATCTTCAAGTGGCTACCATCAATGTCCACGCTCGACACAGGTGTAACTCCTAGTAAATGGTCATATAACTTTGGTCAATCCATCCGTGACATGCCAGTAACTGCATGCCCATCAACAGGAAGGCGAAGGAGTGTTGCAACATCCTATAATGTCATTGTCTACTCCCCATCGACATGTGAAATATTTGTATCTCTCAACTAATGTGGTGATCATGTGCCAATCCAGCTGCACAAATGGTATACGTAAGGCACTTATGAAGCCAACCTATGACAGATACAAAACAAGTTGATCGCCTACATGTGAAGGCATGTAGCCTACCGCCTCAGCTTCTCCTCTCTTTAGCAATAATGTAATATGGGGTGCTCCTGCATTTGAAAACAATTCCATGAGAAATATTCACTAAATGTTCTGAGTAATAGGGTGAGGAAAAGATCTTACCTATCCCTCCCATGCCGTCTCGATCTATGAATAGGCTGCCCTATAAGTACGGAGTCATCTAGCGATCTCGGATCCATCTGTAAGAAAGAAAGTAGTAAATAGTATCAGTAAAGGTATAAGTAACAAATGGAGCAAACAACAGGTAAAATAGGTAATGTCAAGTGTAGTAGAGCAAGTCACACGAATAACATAATACTATTATGACTCGATTGGTTTGTAGCTGTCCTATTAGTTACTCATCTACTTAGATAACTTATAATGTTGCACCTTGTCTACCTACACGACTCGCATGAGTAACCCTATAGGCCTTTCGAATATTTACCTCATTCTGGAAGCATTTCTCCCTAAACTTACCCCTTTATCTTATAAGTCGTGGGAAGGGATACCATGTTGGAATGTCAATACAAGTCCAATTCGCCTTATCTATTGTGAGTATAAATGAATGCCCATAAACCCTTAGTTAATTCTCCCACCCGTATTATTAACCTACTTGAACAACACAATCCATATGCAAAGTACCTATTGCTGCCATAGCATATGAACATGGAATTTTATAGGTCTGTAAACACCTTACTCAAATCCATTGCTTTACTTTCCTGCTTTTTCCTATTGAAGATTAAGTTGCAATTATAAAAGGTTTTCTTCACTAATGTTGCCGTGGGTAAGAACTGAGCAACTTTAAGAACGGAATTATAACTTTCGACTATGTTTGTTGTACCAATTCCAAACCTTATGTCTTCATCATAGGATAAAGTCCACGCACATGAAGGCAACTTGCGAAAATATCACGATATACATGGATTACTTTGATTTACTATAGTAAAGTAAGCATGGAACTTTCTCATCTAGGTTTGGTATGCTGCTCTTTTAACTAATTCTTTACATTATTTACTCTTGGCGTTTTTGAGTTGAAAGGCAACATGCCGAATACACCAATGCCAATGCCAACATTTACGTCATACAATATTCTTCTCTTCAATTGTACTCTTAATACTGGCATTAAAGCTAGGCAAACAGGCTTGGTGAGCCAGGTTGGGTTGGCCCACATCGTAGGTTAAACAAGCTGGATCATTTTGGCCTGCTTTTAAACAGGCTGGCTCGCAGCTAAATAATTTTTTTATTTATTTTTTATTTTTCTTATGTTAGTTTATATAAAAATTAGAATATTTATATATTTTAAGATTATATATATTAAAAATTAATTTTGTTACTATTTTGATTACTTATAAATGAAAAAAAGTTTTTTAAATAATTTATTAGATATTACATTATGTTTAAATCAATAAATATATACTTAAAAAAATATTATAATGCTTATGATGCATGTATTGATCTATTTTATTCCATAATATATCCTAAATAATCACAAATATGTTATTATACTATTTTTATTCTTACATTTTTCATTTCTTTTTTTCCTTTTTTTTCTTTTTACCCTTGGCCTGTTTGTCGGCCCAACCCTCAGGCTAAACGGGCCAAGCTAATTTGGTCCGTATTTAAACGGGAAAAAAGAATTGGCTACGGCCCACTTTTTTGAGCGGGTAAATGGGTCGGTCCGTGGGCCGCCGCCCTTATGCCCACTCTAACTTGCATGACAATCATATATCAAGCATATGTTGGAGTGGTCTTTGATAACGTGTTTAAACAATTTTTGAAGGAACTAGCTTCATGTATCCTCCGACTCTTCATCGACAAGAGCATATGCTAATGGCACGATATGATTTGCTCCATTTTATGCCACTGTGATAAGCAGTTTATGCTTGTACTTACCACATAAGAAGGTACCATTAATTGTGCCCATATGTTTGTAAAGCATTAGCAAAAATTAGTTAGTTTCGTACAAACAAGCTTTTATCAGTACATTCAATCATGTGACTAGAATATACCTACAGTGCCAAAATGCTTCAATGCAAGAAGCAAATGCCCAAAAGAGTCTGTCTAGGAAGACGTATCCTACAATATTTTAATCAATAATTCTCCATTCAACCTTTGTTCTCGAATTTACCTCTAGTATTGCATTAAGTAGATGCGGGAGCTCTAAATATGAATCCTCCCAAATTTGATACATCTGTTCAATAGCTTTTTGCTTTACCTCATGAATTTTCTTAATATAAACAATAAACTCAAATTCTTTTAAGATATTCACATAGAGGTCCTCTACCCTCATACATGGAGAATTACAAATCTCCATTATAATGTACCTAGACATGTTGGTGGAGTCCAACCGAGAATAATCCTATCCAGTGATTTTATCCAAACATGTATGGGGTCCTTCGTATTTAGTGATGTGAAATAACCTACCATGTTTTTTATAGCTTCTAAGCCTCTACCTAAAACCTCTGTTGTGGGTATTAGTGTACTTAACTACCCATGATATTGGATCTGAATCTACCACCTTAAAAATGTAATGGTTCAATATATGCTACTTTTAATTCCTTGTATAAGTTGATCTTTAGTCTCAAACTGCATCTTAACCTCCAATTCATCACTGAAGCTTTAATTTCAGCACTCATTTCGTGCTCATCATCAAATGCAGCATATATATTGTCTACATCAGCAACGAAAAAGGGTACTGGCATTGAGCTTTCTGCTACATCAACATCTGTAGGAGCCACAAAAACGGTACTAGTCATTACCTCTAGGTTATACATCGGTAGCAATTACCTACTGGGACAAACCTGCCATATAATCATTTTCTATCATCATCATAGTTTTCACTTGATTCACTTATTCATGAGTATTGCATCGCATCGATATCATGACCACAACTCTAGTTTGGTGCACACGTTTCAAAGTTATTCATCTGGATTTGTGGGCTAACTGTTTCCTGAATTGGACCGGAGTTCAAATCTGCCAACTCTTGGTTGCCAACATTTCCATTAATGCCTATGGCATCCATTGGTGCATGTGGTAATTCCTTTTCAAATATCTGGACATATACAGCCATTGATCCTTTTGTATACATCAACATCTATTTTGCCACATCATCATCGATCACTGGAATAACATCATAGCGTAGCGTCCTATCTCCAATAGCTATCCTATGATATAGCTTAACCCGATGTATAAACCTATTTACTTTAAGTCTATTGTAAATGGTATTTAGTATTTGCTCATACTTGAGTTCTTACCAATGCTGACCATTGCAATTGGTCGCTTATCATAACTAAAACCTTCATTTCCTTTTCACAATGTTTCCATGAGCGTATAATATAAACTTAGCCTTATCCATTTCCTCACTTACCTGCCAGGTCATAAAACATAGGTTAAATGCATGATAAGTCATCGTGAGTTATAAATTGCACTCCCCTAATATCAAGATGTGAGACATATAATAACATATGGTTTCATAATTTGATTCCTAAATTCTAAAATTATACAATAACATCAAAATTACAACATCCAATGTCCGCGTTACAGCATCAATAAAGCATGCAACATACATCAAAATCTTATTACCCCTCATCAATACTACTCATATAAAAATTTACATATAATGCTACTTCAACATTTGAAAAAAAAATTCCAATAGTGTATACAACACCAAAAAACCTACATTACAACATCAATAATCGTAATGGTAAAAAAAATTAATAATCATGAAAAATTAATGGACGGGATCAAGCTCTTGCTTGCGGAGTTCGATGTGTCCACCAACGATTGAAGCGTAAATCGTTTAAATTTTTCATGAATTAACGCCTGGTGATCAAAATTAACCAAAAACTCGTGCCATTTAGGTCAAAGTACCGCTAGAACAAAGTGAAATTAGGATTAAGGTTTTTTTTTTAAGAGAAAAATTAGAAATTTCATGAGTAGAATGAGGTTAAGAAGAAGGAAGGGAAAAATAGGCCCTAATGACCTCGTCTCTCTGAGAAAGGAGGTAGCTTCATACTTTTAATACCCAGTCTCTAGAAGAGACGGGGTTAATATAACTTATTGATCTCGTCTCTTGAAACGACGAGGTAAATGCATAATTTTAAGACTTCGTCTCTTGAAGAAATCAAGTCATGTTACTTAAAATTAGAATTATTTTCATCGTGATAGTACTTTTATAATTTTTTAAAAATATAAATATTATTTTATTTCCCTTATCATTTCAACATGGGCTTACCAACTTATGAAAATTTTTTAAGCCAAACAAAAAACTATCTGAAAGTCCCAATTAAAGATGTGCAAGTAGGTTAAACGGGTCAACTTAGTCCGATCCACTTTAATCTGTGGTTAAATGAGACTAAAAGAGTTTGGCCCCATTTAAAAAATGAGCTAAAATTTCTTAACCTCACCTAACCTAACTCATTTTGTTTCATAAGTTAAATAGATCAACCCATTTTTCAACTAATCAAATTGTATTTTTTATGGAATAAAGGGCCAAATTTACATATCTAACCCATTTATACTCCTAACGCCACACAGCGTGCTGGAGCATCCTACTCAGAAAGTGTCAACGCAAGTCTTTGTCTCATGTCACTCTGCCCAAATTAGGGGCAACTACGTCATTTAAATACGCAACTATTTTATCCTAATTTGTTTTATCTTATTTTATTCATTTAATTTTCTCATTTTTGTATTGATAAAAGATATTTCCATGTTTATTTCCTCATAATTCATCTCTCTCTCTCTCTGCATCAATAAATCCATGAACTTCAGCACAAGAACTTCACTGTGAGTATCTCTAATTGATCTATTATTATAGAATCTTTTATTCATTTATTTTGTTTTTATTCTGGGTTTGGGTTAAATTGTTAAAATTTACGATACATAGTTAGTTTATGGACCTTTTTAGTTAGTTGATTGTGGGTTTTTCTTTTCTTTTTTTTTTTTGTTAAAATTGGTATGTGGGTTTTGATATAGACATGGTCAAGTAATTAAAGTTATAGTCTTTATGTAGTCAGATTAGCTTATAGTGCTGCTTCGGTCCTTTCAATATATGTTAGGTTAGTGGTCAACGCAATTTTGATTGTAGAAACAGAGAAGATAATGAGTTTCTTGATTGATGTTTCTTCATCAGTTAGATCAGGATTTGGTTTTGGATATGTTAAATCAGATTGATATGCTTGGGTGTCGTATGGTGGAACGTGTGGCGCATGCAGCTGGTCCTATTAAAGCTGTTCCTTGTGTTAGCAATTGGAAAAACAAAGCTGATGCATATGTAATGAAGTGATTCTGTTTGTTAGGATTGAAGACTAGTATTGAAATGGGTTTGTGAAAATCTGTGTTTAGGGGAACGCAGGGTGGGAAAATTTGAGGTTGAAAAGTGTGGCTATAGAGATTTTTTCTTCTCTCTGATGTAAGGTGGGTAGTGGGATGTTCTACTGTTTGTACAGTTGATGAAAGTCTGCTTCGTTAAATGATTTCGACAGTGTGCTAACTTGGTCCAAGTAAGAAGGATTACTTGGGACTTATGAGGGGTCTTATCTTTGGTTGATGAAATTACATCAGGCATGGGAAAGTCTGATGGAGATGTGTTACTGTAAGCTCTATTATCGCAACAGGCCTTTTTGAATTACAACTTTTAGTATGTTTTGAGGCTGTATAGTGCTTACTATGCGTACTACATTGTGTCTCTGTGTTAGTTCTTGTGTTTAAAGGGTGAAAACATAGAATTAGCATGTGATGCTGTCTATAGTGGACGTGCTGTGTCAGATGTTGCTTCTTGTAAGGTCAAGTGAGAACATAGAAGCTATTTATGGTGTATGTCAGACGTTTCTAATGACTCAAATGAACTTAGACTTGGCTACTTTGTTAGATTGAAGTATCCGTTTCCTTTTTTTTTTTTTTGCTTCATTGGCTAATATGACATGTTATATTTTTGGCTTTAATAAGATTAGGTTTGCTATAAAATGCTAGAAAGTAATATGAAAAATCTCACACATAAAATTTTTCTTACTTGTACATTTTCCATGCAGCTGTGCTTTTTGATGTTGTATATGTTGTATCTTAATTTTTGTTTGTTCAATCCATATTTCAGATGTTTATGTTCTTATTGAGATGCAATTTATGAGACAGTCTTGCCATCATGTCAGTGTAAGAATCTTGAATCTGGGATGCAGATAAATTTTTTTGGTATTTGCAGGTGGCATCCATGTATTGTCTAGTACAATATGTTTGATTGTGGTTTCAAATCTCAGTACATGGATGGTCAGCGAGAGAAGTTTGTGAGGTATATTTTGGTCCTAAGATTGCTTTCTTCATTTGAATATATACTCATACACACACATACTAATATTGGGCAAACTTGTATGGGTCTGTTTATACCATATTTCATCCAATATAAATTAATTAAGAGAACATGGATAATTCAAAATGGAATCATAATATATATGTTAAAATACGAGAAGTTAATTGTGGTGCATTGTATTGTTTTAGGTTACTACAAGTTCAAATCCTTGCATTGTCTTTCATCTCCTCATCTGACTGGTTTCAGATGATGACTTAACCTCTCAATCTATTCGTGAGGGACTGTTGAGATATGATGACAAAACCACATTATTTCTAGATTGTTAGCTAATTCGTTCCAAATTTAAGAAAAACCAGTGTGTTTAATATCCAAATAGACTCCTTGAAATGGGTGTATTGAGCAGAGGTGTCTATTGGAAGTGCAATGCATAGAGTTCCTAAAAGGGTTTCTGAATTCTTCAAGGAAAAAAAATAGGTGACTATGTTTTTGGTATACAGCCACAGCTAAAATGCTTAATATTGGCCAGAGCAGCATATTATTATCTTGCTGCTATCATCTTGCTCTTATTGCTGTCTCTAAGACAATTTATCTGCAAGTTTGAAGAAAATTATCAATGTGGAATTTGACACAAAATACAACACTATAGGTTGGAGAACCATCTACTGCATCCTGACTTCCCTTTGTTATTTGCAATGTTTCAAACCTGCAGAATTGGGAAGAATTTCTCAGAAAACACAAACCAATAAACCATTTGTGGGTTCTCCTGCTGATCAACTGTCCAATTCAGTACTTAAAAGATTTGATTAAAATATGATATTGCAGTATCTTCTTCCCTCCTTTTTGTAGCATCGGGAATATATATGTTTGACATTAGTCTTTGCCAGTCAGTAATTAGATATTTTGTACTGGAAAAGCTTAATTTAGATCCTGAGGATAGAGTTGAGTTTCATTTCTGCTTGGTAAAATTGTCCATTGGAAGCTCTTGGAATGGCTGTTGACTATGCCTTACTGTAGATTTACATTCAATTGCTGAAATTATTTTGAAAGTTTGACTTTTATTTTTTCAGCTGTTTAAATCGATAACTTTGAGTTTTCTGCTGCTTGCTTTGTTCTAACTTCCGATCATAAGTGTGGATATGTGGGCAGTTGATATCTTCATGCATGTTCATAGTGCAGATATTGTTTGATATTCTTCATCAACTATTGTTGCATGTACTTTTGACTTTATGCTTAAACTTTATTTCCCTGCTTTTAGGTTGGATGATTTGGATTCCAGAATATCATCATCTTCGGATACAGGAATGAAGAAATGTGGATTCAGTATTGAGGGGCTGGGCCGTGCTGGTCATGCAAACAATGCCAAATCTAAATCCTTCAAGAATGGAATGAAAAAGGGTTCTGAAGGACTTAAATCAATTGGCCGCTCGCTCAAATTTGGGGTATCTCGGGCTGTGTTCCCTGAAGATTTGAAAACATCAGAGAAAAAGATTTTTGATCCTCAAGATAAATTCCTGCTTTTGTGGAACAAACTCTCTGTCACATCATGTATCCTGGCAATATCAGTGGATCCTCTTTTCTTTTACCTCCCTGTAATCAATACTTCTATTGAATGTATTGGAATAGATAGAAAATTGGCGATCACGGTTACAACACTGCGAACCATTATGGATGCTTTTTATCTTTTTCATATTTTTCTCCAATTTCGAACTGCTTATATTGCTCCATCATCACGGGTTTTCGGCCGAGGTGAATATGTGATAGATCCTGCACAAATTGCAAAGCGATACTTACGGCGTTACTTCATCATTGATTTTCTTTCTATTCTACCTCTACCTCAGGTAAGCCCTGTATAACATGTTTCTGTTTAATAACGGTTGCTAGCTACTTCTTGGAGCATTTAATATTTAAATAGTTATTGTTCTTGCCTAAGGTACCAAAAAAGAAACACTAGAATTGTGAAGCATCATAAAATTATGTATAGTAGTAGGAATGTAATGAGGGAATATAGCAGGCACTAGTGGTGCAAGGTATTGCATAATTTGATGCAATTTTGTATTACCTGCTCATGGAGAAACAATTTTGTTAACCACGCTGTAATATAAAGAAAATTAATCTTTACTATCAGATTTAGGGCATAGGCAGCAAGTAAATCCCTTCCCCCCCAAACACACACACACACACAATCAATCTAAAGAAAACATATGACCCTGGGTTTTTCAAATTTTCTACTATTTTTTCCCAAACTGCTGGGTCAGGGGGGAAGAAGAAAGAAAAAAATCGCTAACCTAATGAGTGCTTTTTTTCTTTTTCAAATTGTTCTTGTACTTCTACAATGGTGGTTGGGTTGATTTGTTTAATATTCAGATGATATTTTTGTTGTTGGGTTTTATTTCTTTAAATTACCTAATAGCATTTTCAAGAAGCCATTATATCCTTATTCTCTGTATTATGTAGATCGTTGTATGGAGATTTCTTCTGAGGTCTCACGGTTCAGATGTACTGGCTACAAAGCAGGCTTTGCTTTTTATTATCTTCATCCAATACATTCCTAGATTTCTGCGGTTTATTCCACTGACATCAGAACTGAAGAGGACAGCAGGTGTTTTTGCTGAAACGGCGTGGGCTGGTGCTGCATATTATTTGCTTTTGTACATGCTTGCTAGTCATGTGAGTATCTGATAGTTTGAGTCACCTGTTTATGTGCTTCTCAAATCTTGCATGCATTTTTTAATAGTTTAATTTATTCTCGTTATAAAAAAAAAGAAAAAGAAAAAAAATAAAAAAACTCAACATCATTCAAGTATTCTATCAATGGTACATTTGAGGGCCTTTTTGCCTTATCCATTTGGCTTCATTTTTGACACTGGTTTAAGACCAGTTGTTTGGCTAATATAGATATTTTGAAAATAATATTACAAATACACATTAGTGGATACAGATCAGACTTATGGTTGGCATATAAAAAATACAAATCAGAAACAATTATATGGAACAAAGCAGTTTTGAATGTTGTAAATGGACCAAGAATGCATATAGGTATACTAGGGTATTCTAATAGTTTTCTTTGTGTAAACTTATCTTTTCAATGAGCGTTCCAAGGGAAAGTAGATTTAAGGTATTTCATGGGTGAAAAATATATTGAGATATAAATGGCAAAATAGATTATGTAATGAGAATATTCAAATATAGTTCTTGAGCCCTGCCACCAGTCAGTTTGTCATGAAGCTGATCTCTTGAAGCTGTTTTCCAGTCCGTAAGATATTGTCTTACTGAAACCTGAATTTCCTAGATTTTGGTACCTTTCCGTCTCTAATGGAAGGACATTCTTTTGATTTATGTTGAAAACTTGACTATGCTAAATATTCATTTTGTAAGTTTCCTATCGTCTATGAAATTGACCTGCTCTTGGCACAGTTCCTTCCCAGTTCTTGGGAAGCGTTTCTTGTTTTGGAGAAATAGCTTCAACATATGCCTTGCCTGCTTATCTCTTATAAATATGTGCTCTTGTTAACGTTTGATTATTCCTTAGGAAAAGTGGCATAAATCATTTTAGCCAAGATGCCATTCCTCCTTTTATGGTGCATCGGCTACAAACTTCTAGTCACCATTTTATAATACAGTTGTATATCTTCTACTTGGAAATAATCTGTACATGTCCTTCTAGTACCTATATTGGACTTCTAGAATGCTGATATGAGAAGGAAATAACTTTTCTTACATCTTATTTCTTCTGAATATCATCTTTCCAGATTATTGGAGCATTCTGGTATTTATTAGCAGTGGAAAGAAATGACACGTGCTGGCAAAAAGCTTGCGATGGGAACTGCAAAAAGGATTTTCTCTACTGTGGGAACCAAAATATGTCTGGTTACAGTGACTGGAATACCAGTGTTCTCAATTCGAGTTGTTCAGCAGATGGAGACAATCCTCCATTTGATTATGGCATCTACCAAAATGCATTGACAACTGGAATAGTTTCATCATCCATGAATTTTGTCTCTAAGTATTGCTATTGTTTATGGTGGGGCCTCCAGAATCTCAGGTAAATATGGTTTTTTACACCCATCTTTGGATAAAATAAGATCGCCCCTGGGATTTGACGTACTGCTCTCTTAATATGCTAGTTTATTGTGAATAAATCTAGCAGAGGTTAACTTTTAGAGATGCGCTTGTTTCATATTTTTTCCATCCCTTTGGTATCTTTAAATGGATGTTTATGTCAAGAAATAGATACCAAACTAATGGAGATATAAGTACAAATGTAACCCTCTTTTAAAATTAATTACCCCTCCAATCTCTATAAAGTTAGATCTATTTATTCTTTACTTTATTCATTTTTACAAATACACCTATTAGAAAATTCCTTTTTTTGTTTTTTTAATTTATTAGATACATTTTTAAACCTTTTAACTTAAAGGTATGTTAATTTTTGTATCTCACTTTTCACACCCTAATCACTTTGTTATAATTATGAAAATGAAATAGATAAAATATAGATAAAAATAGTTTTCCAGATGCCATACAAATGAGATGCTGAATAGATACAAATAAAATAAAGATAAGATGCAAATACAAAAGAAAAAAAAAATTCAGCCCTAATTTTGGCTTAGTAGCTACAGTTTGAATTTGCTTAGTGCTGGTCAACTTCTCAATCTCAGTCACCTAAGTATCAATCTTTGTGGTGATGGTTGACGGACTTGTAATTAACATAACTGTGGCAAAGAAAAAGACATGCCTATGTAAGGGAAGGAAAAAAGTTGACTGATTGGTTGGTACTAAACAAGATTTAAGCTTTTGCTAAACAAGATTTATAGCATTTCATAAAAAGGTCTCCAAAAAAGAGTCAACCTTCTCAATGGTAACAAGGGAGTAGGCTTTCCTCATCTCTTTCTATTTTTAATTTCCTGGAATGTGTCTTGAAAAGGAGTTTTAGGAACTCAAGAGAGTGTGGAGTTGTATACAAACCTGGAATTTTGGGCATTTTGCAAATTTAGTGCACTAATTATAGGTAAAAGGAATGATGCATGTGGGCTGGGCTGTTTCTGTCCCATGTGGTGGCCAGATTTGGCCTGGCCTGGTGGGGAAGAGAAATTGAAGTTTGGAATTACTCTACTGATTAGAAAATTCGGTGTCCCAGGAGCATGCAACATATATATTAAGGGCTACCAACTAAGTTTGCCTCAACGCAGTGGTTGAGTTATAAAATTTTGTCTTTGAATTCATTTGCCAACAAAGGATAGATTGTCTATTTACTTCACTCTAGATCTACAGACAGGCTCGAGGGTATTAAATTAGCTGGCCCTGTTTGGTACTTATAAATCTTATAGATAACTTCATTCCGTTCCTATTTCTGTAATATATGGTTCTCTTTTGTCATTTTAATTATCCTACACAAGTTTAGCATAAATGGTGGCAAATATTCTGTCTCATCTTGGTTCTTTGGGGAGAGGGGGGGAAGGAAGTAGCGTTCATATTGCTTCTTCAGTTAGTGGAAGTGACTTCCCACAAGATTCCAACTAATCAGAGGAAAAATATTTGAAGAAAATGATCCTCAAAATTCAGTCATCATACCAAGAGAGTATTTTTTAGACTGTCAGAACACCCAGCTTGGTGCTTCTGGTATAGGTGCAAACCTGTTTAAATTGCACTCAGTGGCGTTGCAATGGTTTAAATGGGAAGTTGGAAATGGTTGCAGCATCTCCTTATGGAACAACATTTTGGCTACCATCTGGCCATCTGTCTTATTGGTTTGATCCTGGAAACATAGCTTCTTTAGGTATTACTCGCCAGCCCTTGCTTCTTTATTGAAGAAGGGTGGTCTCTTCCTCCTGGTGAGTGTTAAAAGAAATTAACTTTCACAGATGACATAGTGCCATCAGCTAGTACAGTGGAAAGATTGACTTGGACCTATATGTCTTCTTGAGACTTTACTATTATAAGTGGTAGTCTTTGCACGAAGGTTGAAGAAGCTCTTTGCTAAAAGATTGTCTGGTGTCCTAAATCCATCCCTAGGCATGCTTTCATACTTTGGCTTGCATGGCTGAGAAGTTTTACACACTTGACGGACTTACTGCCTTGGTTATCACGCTTCAGGTGTCCTGCTACCTTTGTGGAGCTGCTGATGAAAACTATGATCATCTCTTCTTTGATTGTTGTTTCTCTCTATTGATTTGGCAGCAGGTAGCTTAGGGTGGCCGTCCGCTGATTCTTTCCAGCCATTGTGCACTTGCATTTGCAACTTATTGCATCTGGCGAGCAAGAATTCCAATGATACCTGCAATCCTTTGTTTTTATTAGGCTTCTGGCTTTGGTTTATTCTAGTTTCTGGCGTCTCCCCAGGCTGTTGTGAACACACCTCATTGTACAGGGGTTTCCTTTTTGTTTGTTTCCTTGCTTGTTTAGCAAGTGATTTTTGTAAATACATAATAATACAGATTAATTCCTTACCAAATATAAATATATATAATAAAAAATGCTGTGCCCTATTGGTATAGCCTATTCTAGATGTGTTTCCACAGCCACTTCCATGAAAACCAGTCTTAGAGAGTGACACCTTATGAAAGGGTGAGCAATCCATGGCAATTTTATGTTCAGGTTTGCCAATATTTACGGTGTCATATAGCCTGCTAAGTTTCTTCTGCTTCTGAGTTATTTTTTCTTATACAGACATTTATCTAATTAGATGAATCAGTCATTGATGGATGGTGTTGCAAAATTTTCATGGTTAGAAAGTGTTTATACTTCGATAATCAGAGGCTTTTGAAAGCAGGCAACCTAAAACAGCTCTTTTAACTGATCCTGAAAAGAAGGCCTCTTTCTTTCATTAAAAAACTGTTCATCTGTTTTCCTAGTGTGCTAATGAAGGATAGTCTTTTCCCGCCGCCTTTTTGATCAGTGATGAAGGAAAAGCATCTCATCCTGTTTTGTTGACTCCTTGCCCTCCTGAATAAAAGAGGAAATAAAGCTGACTGCAATTTCTCTTGAGAAATTTTGGTCTCGCACTGAGAGACCATTGTTATGGGAGGCAATTGCAATCAACACTTTGATAGTTTGATTAGCATAGTGGCATGTCATTCCCCTCATTTTCTTCCTATGAATTCTGATTGACATTTTGTCACCATCTGACCTGAATTTTCTGGTCTGTGCAGCACACTTGGGCAAGGACTCCAAACAAGCACCTATCCTTGGGAAGTTTTATTCTCAATTGCACTGGCGATTTCAGGCCTTATCCTTTTTGCTCTTCTGATTGGAAATATGCAGGTGAAATGGAAGTCCTCACTTTTATGAGATTCTTTATGATGAACATCGTGGATGTTGAGTGGAGCAAACTTCTCTTCTTTTACTTATTTTAATATATCATGCATTGCTACCATATCTTGAGTCTTTTCCAGATATGTTTCTTATGGAAATTAAAATTTTATATATAGGGAAGCAATTCATTTATTACATGTTATAGTTCTTCCTTTTGTATATGTGGACTTTGGTGTCACAGCCTGATATTACAGCTTAAACTTGTCAATCAATGTGATTATTGTATATCCCAATTATTATTAGCATTCGCTTGGGCTGGGGCTTTAGCTAAGGCAGTCATGTGGAGGGAATTATAATAGTCAAATAACAATGAGACTTAATGTGACTGATGTGATATCAAATCTATCGATGTGGAAGTCTATGGCCTTTTTTATGCTGTCACTCTTTAAGGCTGCTGAAATCAGAAATTGAAATCTAAATTCTTGTTCTGCAACAGACCTATCTTCAATCTCTTACTATTCGGCTGGAAGAAATGAGAGTAAAAAGGCGTGACTCTGAACAGTGGATGCACCATCGCTTGCTCCCACATGAACTTAGGGAACGTGTTAGGCGTTATGATCAGTACAAGTGGCTGGAAACACGTGGGGTTGATGAAGAAACCCTTGTTCAGAGTCTGCCCAAGGATCTTAGACGGGATATCAAGCGCCATCTCTGTTTGGCTTTGGTTAGGAGGGTAAGTTGCTAAAATTCCTTGCATTGCATCTCTGCTTTAACTTATGGAAACTTCTCATGTTTGGCAATCTAAATACAGAACCAAAGTTCTTGCAGATATAATTTGTTACACTTACTAACAGCTAGACCACGTTTATGGGTCTGTTTGTTTTGGTTTTTTTCGGCAGATACACACTTTTTCAAACTTTTTTCTAACAAATTATTTATCAAGAAATAGATATAGATAACAAAAAGTTGACAGTTCTCATCAAAAGATCAAATAGAACAAATATAGATAAAATTTAGATCTAAATCGGATATATTTACACATATCATTTTTAAAAAGATACAGATACAGATGAAAAACAGACAATCCAAACATATCTTTTTTCTTGGAAAAATGTTTAAAAGGGTACACATCCTTTTATCTAGATTCTCTTCCATTGTTTAGCAACTTAAATCAATGTAATTAAGATTACCCTGCTAGCAAGTGTGACATACATTACAGGTTGGCTATGCATCATCTCATTATTTCTGTTTACATTTGCTGTTTACTGCTTTTGGCAGGTTCCTCTATTTGAAAATATGGATGAGAGGTTGCTTGATGCAATTTGTGAGCGATTGAAGCCAAGTTTATATACAGAAAGTACATATATTGTTCGAGAAGGGGATCCTGTAGATCAGATGCTGTTTATTATCCGTGGCCGTCTTGAAAGTGTCACTACTGATGGTGGAAGGAGCGGATTCTTTAACCGTGGTTTGCTAAAAGAAGGAGATTTCTGTGGTGAGGAGTTGTTAACTTGGGCACTAGACCCCAAATCAGGCTCCAACCTCCCATCCTCTACTAGAACTGTGATGGCTCTGACAGAGGTTGAAGCCTTTGCTCTAATAGCCGAGGAATTAAAGTTTGTGGCTAGTCAGTTTAGACGGCTTCACAGCAGGCAGGTTCAGCACACTTTCCGTTTTTACTCTCAGCAGTGGAGGACGTGGGCTGCCTGCTTTATTCAAGCAGCATGGCGTCGATACTCGAAAAGGAAGAGCATGGAACTCCGCCGGAAGGAAGAAGAGGAGGAGGAAGAAGCTGAAGGATCTAGCCACAACAGCACAAGTGGAGGTTCTTACAGTATAGGTGCCACATTTTTAGCTTCCAGGTTTGCAGCAAATGCCCTCCGAGGTATTCCGGAACAGGAATGCCAAGAGTGCTAGGGACTTGGTTAAGCTACAGAAGCCTCCAGAGCCTGATTTTACTGCAGAAGATGCAGATTAGTTTTTTTGTTTAATAACCTCTTAAATGGAATATGTTATTTATATATGAAAACTGATTCCAGTTGCTCAGAAGGCAAGGATGGTTAATTTCACACAACCTATGCTGTAATTGTATGTAAACGCTGGCGCTCATTTAGAGAGGTGTTTTGTTGTAGCTTCAATTTGACAAGTTTAGTACTGTCTGATGTGAGTTGTACTTGTACATGCTTGATGTAACATGGATGCCGTATCCTGCGAGACATTTAACCTGTACAATGAAGAGCGGTCTCGCAGGATAATATTAACTCTGTAGGACCGCTCTTCTTTGTCCCTCTATGTATCGTCCTGCAATATGTGCACCGCATGAAGAAGGTTGGATCAATTAAATCCTTTTGATTCTTTGTGCTTTAATTAGATTCCAGTGTTTCAGAAAGGACCGCTTGCAGAATTATCTAATCCTAAGGATCATCGGAGTCACATGTTGAAACAGGTGATATAGCAGCTGTGTTTGGTTTTTCCGCATTGTATTGGTTTGGCATTAGTTTGATATCTATTTGAATATGTTGTGTTTGGTTCATTGATATTATATTGGTTTAACATAAGTTTAATATATGTTTGAATCAGAGGGGCTGAAAAAAAAAATAAAAGAAAGGATGAATACTTTATTATCCATAAATAAATTATATATATTAAATGTAGATATAAATTAGATATATATGATATAAAAACAATTCAAACAAACTTTTAGATATGTTAATTAAAAGCTCATGGATCATTCACATAATATCGTTTAGCATCTGATAAATGATAGATGGTGGATGTTTTTTTTAAACCTTTTTTAATAAATTGTCTATTAAGAAATATATATTTATGAGAAACATATGATAATTCTTATGAAATATCAAATAGATCATATATAAATATAATATAGATAAAATATAGCTGTAGATCAGATATCTTTACTCATAAAGTTTAGATATAGATACAGATAGATGAGAACAAACAATTCAAATAGACCATCTCATTTGAATATGATGAGCTGGTTATTTTAATTTCATATTTAATCAATGCAAATGTGTGAGGTAGAATCCTAAAAATACAAGACAGACTACTGATTTAAAAACTAGTATCGTTGATACATGTATATGAAAGTTTTACTTTCTTAATATGAAAAAGTGAATTGAAAAAACGATTATGTTTGTAGTAAAATTTAGTTAAGTCTTCTCTCTGGGGGAAAAAAAAAATTAAGCAAGTTATTTAAATCTATTGCTTCATGCTACTAGTTAATGAAGTTTTAAAAGTCAAGGCACTTTAAGTGCGACAATATTACATGCATAATATATTTTGAAAAATAGATCCACAAAACCAAGTTATGGGGAAAAAAAATTACAGAAATAATGTCACTAATACACTTCAAATATGTATTGCATATCCAACGTGCTATACACATATAATTATATAGGTATTACTCGTAAACATGCGATACACAATCAAACCTATAATGCACACTTAATGTGTGATACACAGGCGCCTAAAATTTTATTCCAGTAGATCGCTATATCTCAGCTTGTACATATGACACAAGCACAAATTATAGTATTTCCATTTCCACATCCGACATAACAATACTAATTTAATATTTATTTTTTTACAATTTTTATTTGTATATTTTTTAAACAATGATAAACACATATGTCACCTACCTTTGAGTGCAAATCTTTATGTTTTTGCATCAATAAGTCTCTTTATTAGTATCTCCAATTTATGCTATTAAGAACATTTTTGGTGCAATGATTTTTTTTTTTCGCCCAATTTGGTGCAATGATATTGACTATAGTACTTCGATTGAATTTTATCTTTAATAGAGGGGTATAAAATCAATGGGTCATGACATAAAGAACTTTATTGAATTTTGACACATAGAATACCTCTCCTATATTTATGTTAGAACATTCCAGAACTTTAGTTTAAACTATGATTTATACTTTCAGAATTCATTCTCAAAATAATGAAAGAATGAAAGTTATATTAGATTAAAAAAGAAGTAAAACAAACATAGAAATCAAGTGGAAAATATAAAAAAATAATAATGATGAGATAAGGAAAATATAATAAAAAATTACAAATATGTTACCAATAAAAAATAGGGTTAATTATAAAAAACATGACCTGTATTTTGGTAGTTTTAAAAACAAGTTATTTGAGATTTGATTTTTGATAAATATATAACTTGTGTTTTGATATTTTGGCAATCAAGTCACTTGAAATTAAATTTGACAAATACATGACCTATGTTCTGATACTTTTGCAAATAAGTAAGTTTTGATTTTTGACAAATACATAACCTATATTTTTATCGCTTTATGTTAATAATAGATTGAGAATGCATGACTTTTTCTTATTAGTACATAATATTATTAAATGGATTTAATCAACCCATGAAAAAAAGTCATGTGTCCCTAATCTATTATTAACATAATGTGACAAAATATAGGTTATCTATTTGTCAACAATCAAAACTCAAATTACTTATTTGCAAAAGCATTAAAAAACATGGGTCGTGTGTTTGTCAAAAATAAAACTTAGATGACTTGATTGTTAAAATATCAAAACGCGGGTTATATATTTATCAAAATTCAAAACTTAGATCATTTCTTTGTAAAATTGCTAAAACACGTATCATGTTTTTGTAATTCACCCTAAAAAATAATCCAAAAAATAAGTAACTTGAATTCTTTTTTAAAAGAAACGAGTTCATTTTTTAATTAAGTGTTTCTTCAAGATACGAATAGAAATGAGTTCATTTCTTAATTAAGTGTTTTTTCAAGATACGAGTTTAAATGACCTTTATTCATTTAACGTTGTGTTTAAGATGGATGAAGTCTACTGAAAACGACAGAAAGCGAGAGAAATGGGATGAAGTGCTGCTGTTTGCTGTGCTTGATGTGAGGTGAAATTGGTGGATTTCGACAGAAATGGAATGAAAAATTGGTAGCTTTACTTTCCGTCCAAAATTGGGCTGAAAAGCAAAGAATAGAAGAGAAATGTATTTGAAAGACTAAAATACCCCCATTCCTCTTCTTTCATTAATATTTTATGAAAAATCATATAAGTATAATTTTATTAATCACTAACTCAATTTTCTTTCATTTTCTTCATAAATTACCAAACATAAAATAAAAATATTACTTTTTTTTATTTCCACCATCTCTATGTCCTCACATTCTTTCCGTCCACTCCCCTTCATGTTCTACTTTAATCAAAAATGCGAAACACAGTGCAAGAGTTGGGTTTATCAGTAAATAGTGGCTATCATGACGTCATTTGTTTTCCGCAATAAGGTCATTTGTTTTCCCCCTTTCTTCCCTCTTGATGGCTTTCCTACTGTGATCTGAGGCTCATCTTCTTCCCAGAACATTCATGCCATTTCTCTCTCTACTCGACCCTCTCTCTAGGACCAACACACATTTACTAAGTCAGCTCAGTCCATCTAATTACTCGTACCATCTCCTTTCACCTCCAAAAGCCCCTCATTGCAGCTGTAACAGAAACCAGTCGTGTCTAACCCAAACACTGAACTCCGACACTAACTCATGACTGACAAACTAACTTCTCAATCAAGACCTAACCTTCATAAGGCCAAGTTGAACACCACAACGTAAACTCGTACACAAAAACCGAACTCAGAACCACTACCTTCACCAACCAAGTCAAACCATCGTCTCACACCAGACTTACATAACTCAACGAACTATTATTGATGAATTTTTCAACCCATAAAGACTGACGTGGTGCAACGAGGTCGTGATAGACTTGTTTTCTGAATGAACGAAGAACAAATTTAATGTAAGTGTGTTGAACTTGTGTTTTGAAGGAATCTGTTTATTCTACATAAATAAATTTAAGTTGCCTATTTTGAAAAAATAAAAAAATATACATATATATTTAAAATTTAATTACGAAAATGCTATTAGAATGAAATAGATAACTTAAACTCGTTTTTTCAAGAGACAAGTTTAATAGAATTACACTAATATCATCTATTGAAAAGATGAGTTTGGTCGAGTCTAATAAAAATCAATAAATAAAACTAATAAGATATAAATAAATGTAAAATAAAAAGTAATGCAAAGTACAAAAAATTAAATAATATTAAAAGTTTATACTATTTTTTATGCGAATAGAAATTAACCACAATCTATTCACAACATTTAACATATTATTAATTACAATACACTACATAAATATAATTTAAAAACATTTCTGTTGTAAGTGGAAAATCATCAATAGAGGTCCAAAGATGTGCAACCAAAAAACACGATTAGTAGTACATCAAAAGAGGGTCTAGTGTGACCACTCCGATCTTAAGCCTACAGTGGGTCGAGAGAGGAATGCAAGTGTAAATCAGTAATCTAAATAAGATCAAATATTAATCAGCCCCTTACCTTGTATCTTTGATTCTATTTATAGATGATGGTTATGTCAAAATGGGAGCCGACAAAATATTCTCAATCTACTTGGTGAGTTCCCAAGGGTGGAAAATAAGCTCAATCGTGGATCCCCTCATTGATAGTTGACTTAGACTTGAGGTAGTGGTGGTAATCATCCGAGAAAAGTGGCCGGTAGGTAGAGAGTAATTCTTTTGAAGTAACCCTAGGAGATATGATGAGCTGAGAAGGTTTGAAGTAACTTCGAGGAGATATGTGGGATCGATAAATGTTATTGAATGTGTAACTTGTTAGAGGAGGAGCTTAGAGGAGAAGGACCGACCTTAGTTTTGTTCCTTATGCGTACTAACGAAAGGAGATACTTCTAAGCTAGTGCATGTTGTTGAGGCCTATAAGTTGAGGTGGTCTGAGGTACTTGATAGGTTTCAAGAACCCTATTGTTGGTCAATTTTGCTAGTGTTAGGCCTATTAGGCCATGATCAAATAAAGCTATATAGAGTACTATCAAAAGAACAATTTTATTTCTAAAGATTATGGGACTTCTTTTTTATTCCATAACCTCTAAAAGATGATACTCTAGTATCATATTGCTAATATTTTAGTTCAAATGGGATGTACTTATGTATAAATAAACTCACATTCTTAATAATTTTATACGAAAATGAACTAAAGACTGTAATATGCTTAGGCATAGCTTTAGTATGCACCACACTTTATCTAAAAATAACTATATGCATGATAAGAAAATTAATATTGAAATTATCAAATATATGCTCACAAGTTAACAATAACAATGCATAATGACATTTCACATGGTCCTTGATAAATATGGTCCAATGATATTTGGTGCTAGATAATTGCTAGAATTACAAAGTTTCTATTGATAAGTGAATACCATTAAGAATACCTCCCTCGTAAAGAAATCAGTCTTGGAATTAGGGTGCAAACGAGCTAATCTAAGCTTCTATAGGCTCAGGCTCGGCTCATTTAGAATTTAGTAAGTTAAAGCTTGAGCCGAGCTTTTTATTGAGCCTAAAATTAAAACTAGAGCTCAGCTGAGTTAGCTTTTAGCGAGCATGAAATTTAAGTTCAGTTTGACTCATTTAGATAGCATGTTTTCTATTTTTTAAAACCTAAAATATAATATATATATATAAGTGTTGCTATAACATATAAATATAATTTTAAAAAAATATTTTTTTTTTGTTTTTATTGTGTAGTTATAGATAATATATTATGCACTAAAAATTTCATAAATTTGTTAACGAGCTTAGTCGCAAGCCTATTCACGAGCCTAAACGAACTTGTTCAGGAGCCTAAATCAAAATTCAAGCTCGACTCATTTAGATAAATAAACTTTACTTTGAGTTCGAGCTTGGCTAGTTTATTAATCGAGCTCAAGTAGCTTGCAAATAACTTGTCTCGTTTGTAGCTTCATACGGAATATTTGGAAAATATAGTTTGCATGAATTCGGTCCAATTTAAGTTTGTTATATACCAAACCTTATAGTAATTACAAATACATAAGACTTTAAACTGAGCAAAATTGAATATTTACAATCGGTTCGAAGAGTGGATTAATTTAAATAGAAAAATTCAATTCAAAATTAAAATAGTAATTTTGTATTATTAAAGAATTCTTTGTCATAACATAGTATTTCCAAATGATTTTGGTTTTCGAAGGAGTGGATATGGGTATGAGCTTTTCATATCCTGTACCCGCCATAGAACTTATACTCTACTAAATATAGGGTATAGGTCCCTGGGTACCTTATACTCATGCTATAAAAATTGAATAAATAATATTAATAATAAAATAGTATTATTTATTTTTTCTAATTCTTTTTTTTTTAACATAAATATTATTTAAGGCAGTGATACTTCGTTATTGTCTCGATTATTTAATTTTTAATGATGTTACATTCCTTTAATTGCCCTTGATAACTTAATCTAAAAAATATTTTATGTATTATCCAAAGATAATTAAACTAAAATACAAATATTTTAATGAATTTTTAGTAAATATATTCGTTCTTTTACCGTTTTTATTATTTTCCTTTTGTTTTTCCTTTAATTAAAGAAAACTATAGGTTTTAACTTTCATATATAAATAAATTTCCCGTATTATAGAACTTATGATTTCAAAAAATTACTTTTTAAATCACATTCTACTAGTTGTTTATTGTAAATATATGAAAATAAGCTAATTTTATATATTACATGAAATTGTATATACTACTTTAAACTAACTTAAGGGAAAAAAAAAAAAAAAAAGGTTTCATAAAAGAATCACCTAAGGTACATAGTAGGTTTTATAGGATATAGGGTACAAGGTGAGTATAAGATGCTGCTAAGTAGGTTCCGGTAGAAGAATTAATACTTTGTACCTTATAAGATAGGGTACAAGTAAGGCTTTTTACTGTACCCATCATGTACCCGTTCACCCCTAGTCGCAAGTACTATATGTGATTTATATGCAAATACCAAAATCATATTTATTAAATATGGTTTTGCATTGGTACTTTGATAATTATTTTTATTTAATTTATAGTTCTGTAATTTTTATTTAGACAAGTTGTCAATCATACAATATTCCTAATTTCATTGGTAAAATTAGTTGCCTTTTATTATATGTTCTTTATTTTTTTATTTTTGTATAAGTAATAATAGATTATCCTACCTTGGTGTCATTAGTATATTATTGTTAACTTGCAAACATATATTTGATAGTTCTGACTTCCAATATTAAATTTCTGACAATGCGTACTGAAATACACTAATCCTTCATGTTTTATTAATTAGATATTCTTAAATAATTAGTATGAAAATATGGATAATTATGAACCTTAATATAAATTTAGTTTAGAAGTTGATTTTAAATGATTTAGCTAGTGGAATTATGCAAACTATAGGATATAATTAGATAGTTTAGCATAATAGAACTAGTAAATGAATTAATTGAAAATATATATTATAACTTCGTAAATACTCAATTTAATGTATTACACCACTTTAATTACCTATTTTAACAAATTTAAATTACTCACTATATTTTAATTATCAAACTAAATTCCATTCGTCAAATTCAATTCGTCAAATTCAGTCGTGTAAACCCATAAACCTTCAATTTAGCCATTTAAGCTTAATTTCCAACACTTTAAATTCTAGAAAATTAAAACTAGGGTCTGTTTGGATGGTCTTTTTTTCATCTGTATCTGTATCTTTTTCAAAATGATATGTGAAAAAATGTCCTATTTGCATATATATTTTATCTATATTTGATCTATTTAATTTTTTGATGAAATGCCAACTTTTTTTTTTTCTTATCTATATCTATTTCTTGATAAATAATTTGTTAGAAAAAAAGTTTGAAAAAAGTCTGTATCTGCCAGAAAAAGCCAAACAAACAGACCTAAATATTTTCTTTCAAATACCAATTCCTAAGTGCCTAAAATCCTAAATTCAAGTATGATATCAATTTTCCTTTAATTAGATTTCCTAGATTCAATTTCTAATGCAATTAGCAAACTTTCTATTCTTATTCCTTAAGCCTAATTTTTAAAAGTCTATATCAATAAGCCCATATATCATAACCCACCTTTTAAGGTCTTTGCTCAAAAATATGGTACCTAAAGGCAAGTCGTGATGCCGTCCTTTAAGTAAGGATAAGGCTATTATAAAATTTTCAAACTTTTTATAACTTATATTTTCATGGACATTACAAAACCGTGTGGTTTACACTACTATATCATCCAAAGCAAATAGGGTTTACTTAACCCATAATAGTGTCTTACTAATATAGACTTTGTACAAACCATAAAAGTTTTAAAGATAACTTTTGTATAGTAACATAGTAACCTATAATCTCAAGCTATTTTCAAAGATTAGATCCTCTAAGTAGGTAGTTGGAACTCTCGATGCAATTCCCGAAACCCCTCTTAACAGTATCAAGCATAGTCTTCAGTACCTGAAATTAGAAACATTAACCCCTCAGTTCCTTTGAACTAAGTGTGTACAAAAGCACATAAAAAAATAATAGAAAAGTACAATTTATTGAAATTTGAAATTTCATATGCAACTGTATGTCATGCTAATACACGTGACATACACTGCCAGTATCTTAACCAAGCAGAGTAGCTCTTAGGCAACTCAAAAGCAGTATTTTACTACTTAACCGAGCAGAGTGGCATGATACGACTCCAAAATAAACCAAGCAGGAATCAACCCAAAGGGATTTAGATTCCTAAAACTAAACAGAATCCAAAGATTCAATAACCGAGCATGCAACCCGTAGGCGACTTAAAAACCAAGCAAGCGGCCATAGGCGGCTCAAACCGAGCATGCAATCTATATGCATTAAATCAAGCTTATAAGTCGAGATTTCCAAGAAAACCAAGCTTTATCAAATCATGACCCTAAGGTCCATTTGTTCAAAACCGAGCTTTTGAAATATGGCCCTTGGGCCCTTTCGTGTTGTGCCATGCCATGCCATGAATGCGATAATGCAAGCACCATTAAACACTCAAAATTTGAACATATAGAATCGTGACATGACAATCAACTCATGCAATCATATAGATTAAACTTAGACCATAAATATACTCACATCATTAGCAATCAGCTCACATATCAAGTATCAACAAAGTAACCACAAATCAATAAATTCATTATGTCATGTAACTTACTTAAGTAAAGTCACATTAATACATAACCAACAAGTGGGTGGTCTACAGTCTTTCGACCATTCCACTTAATAAGCAATAAGCGAGGAGTACTCACCCGGTATATCAAATCCTTTAGCTCACGTGTACAACAGATCTTATCCATACTTCAATAAGTCAATAGATCCTATATAAGTACTTCAATAAGTCAATATATTTTAGTAATTTTCATAATGTCATTCTATCAACTTTTAATAAGTAAAATTTCTTGGTTTTGTTTTCATAAGATTATAAGAGCAATATAACTCATTAACGCTTTTTTTTAATTACTTCCTCAAGCGTCATGGCATGTTGCCGTTGTTATATATTGAATATTACTTATTGTAAATGTGGATTACATACTTACATATGTATCACAATAAACAGAATGTACTATATATGGAGTAAAATTTAATATATAAAGGTTGATAAAAGAGAAATTCAATATATATATATATATAGTAAATACAACTTCACATTTAATTCCCACAACACTAATGGTTGAATTTAAATGATTCCATTATCTAAAATTACATTGGTTTCACTGTAAGTTTGATGAAAATAATAATATATTGAAAACTTCCATTTCTTTTAGTTCATGCCACCTCCTATGCATATATATATATATATATATATATATAAGTCACAGTATTAAATTTAGCTGAAGTAATTAGATTATGTAAACAGAAAACCTTTGAAATCCCATAAACATTTCCATCATGATCGAATATCGAGGAATGAATCACAAAACTCCTGGTCCTATTTGATTTAGTAAGCTTATATCCTTTTTTTTTCGATTTTAGTTTGCAAACTGATAAACCAAATTTATAGAGCTTGGTATGGGCTCACTCTTAGCTACATGATTATTTACAAAGAATTTCTTCTTTACTTTATTTTATTTGAATTTATTCATCATTATTATTTTCAATAAAAATTTATGTTTATCATGTGATGATATATCAAATGAGTACTATCTATAACTAAGAAGATTTGAATCATTTGAATTTTTAACTCATATGTAATAAAAATATAAACATATATCTAATAGATGAATACAAATGTACGAATTAATGGTCTAAGACATACCAGAGTAGTATTGTGCACAATTAAATATAGAGCTCTATTGTTTACTAATAAAAATATAGATAGCGGGTCCCGTTGATTCTTGCTTTTTATTCTCTCCTTCATTGAATAATTAGAGATTGTGGTTACAGGTATTTTGTGTGGTGGGTTGGATGAGGGAATTTTATAGGGTCTAGACTCTTTGATTTCCTTGAGAGATAAACTATTTATGGGCATTGGAGGGACACGCACAATGCTTATAAGTGACAAATCATGAGGAGGTGTCAATTAGATAGTGTTGTAGATTGTTAATCTAATTATATTATTACATCTAGCTTTCTTATTTGGTGGGCTATAGTCATGCAATGTGTTTAAAATATACTCCATGCCTTACCTATATTATGTGCATACATACATATATATATATATAGACTACCAGTATTACCTCAATGCCTATAACTTTCTTAATTTGCTTTCAACATTTATTATTATTTAAAAAAACAAATTTTATGAAATAACCTCATTTAATTAATTATTACTATTCTTATTGTATACTTATCATCCTCAGCTTATTTAATAGCATGATAAATAAAGACCTATTTAAAATGCAAGGCTATCACACCACAAGCCATGGTGTCTGTGATGTTGATCACTACTATTAAAATGAATTATTTTATATGTGATTTTAATGAGAGAAAAAATTATGAAAAGATTTTATAGACATACTTCATCTTGATAAGATTAAAGATTTGTTATGAGAATGCGCACACATACACACACATGTATATGAAAATCTGTGTTGTGTGTGTATGATGTGTTTTTATAATTGTAGGTATAGCATCGGTGAGCCGATATGGTGAATCAAAACACAAAGGCAGTTGGGTCCAAGATCCAAGGCACGAAAAGGCAAAAGTTAGGGCGCGAATGTGAAAAGCATGAACCGGCAAATCGATAAACCATTAATTCAACCGTTGTCGTATTAATTGTCATGGTCTGTCAAACGTTATCTCCAAGGGTATAAATATTCGTTGCCTTGGAGATTCAAAAGCTTTTTTACAACTTTTGAGAGCTTTCATTTGCAAACAAACAAATCAATTTTTCTCTCAAATTCTACTCTCTTGTTCATTATTTGTAAATTCTAATAAAAGAGAGAAAACCATTCTACTGCACTATTTTTATACTTGTAATTTATAAAGAGCATCAAGAGAGTGAATGAAATATTTTTATTTTCTGATGTGTTATGGTTTGTATATTGCTCAGCTTGAGCGTGTATTTATGGTGATCAATAAAGTAATTGTAAAGTCATCGGTTGGAGGCACTGGTGAATCTTGGAGAGTAGGAGCGGACTAAACTCCATATTATATTTAGATTCAAATTTTCTATCCCTATCTCCTTTATATTTCATATTATAATATGTTGTTGTATTATCCGTCGCAATTAAAGTTAAATTTGATCCATTGCATAAAAATTAATTATTTTTGAATTTAAGTCAAATACTCAATCACCACCCCCCTTCCTTCTTGAGTATTCTTTAGTGCGTTTTCAACGGCCTCCATCACGGGCGTGACGAAGCCAATGATCTATATCATGATCGTTGTCATGGGTCTAATTCATCCCTCAATTATGTCTTTTATAATAATAATAATAATAAGTGATACACATATTGGTACTTGTATAAATATAAATGAATTGAGTCTGTATTATAATAAGTATATTTTGAATAGAGTGTAATAATAGACTAATAATTAATTAAGTTTAACATGGATTTCAAATATAAAATGAACTTGATTGATTAAATTCTATCCAACTTGGCTAAAATTAAGTTAATAAAGATTTATTAACTAATGTTAGCTTGGATGTAATATAAGTCAATAATTGATTTAAATGCTTATATGAATTAACCTCTTGAACAGATATCTACTAGGAGTCTGCCTCCCGCCTTATCTTCTGGTTTATCTATTTATTCATAATACAAATTTTGTACCAGGTACGTAGTGACTTGTGTATTGCTTGCTAGGATAGGCGTTCCAAATAAATTAATACTTAAAGATGGCTTTGATAATTACTTAGTGCTTGTGCATGGCTATTTTTAAGACCCAGTTCCAAGGGCGATAACCTTGGTAGGCGGTGCCAACACGGTAGTTAGGTACTTAGACCATCATGGGTGGCTCAACGGTAGCTGATAAGGGAAACGATAGCAAGATAACATCTACATGGATCGGAGAGAAGTACTATAGTGTGGTGATAAGCTCCCAATGGGTTTAACAATTTTTCACAATCTTTTTGGGTTTTCTGATTTTAAAGAAAAACAGAAATAAATGATATGGATGATATTATTAGTCGATAGGTGCCACGACTAACAAAAATCAAACTAGTTTGTGAATGGAATCACAAATCGATATAACTCACGATTTGTAAAAACTCTCACGAATTGCTAAAGGAATATAAAAATTCAATCAGCAATAAAAATAAAGAAAATTATAATTCTCAATATTCATATCATGTGTTGACAATCCTGTCAATTACAAGAGAGAACTCTCTCACATAAACTCACCAAATAGAAAATCAACTAAAACCTTTCTAATTCTCATAACCAAGGCTTAATATATAGCCTTTTACATCAAAAAAAAAAACCCTTAAAAAACCTAGGAAACTAAAGGACACAGGAAAAACCAAAAGCCATGTAACTGACAAGAAATTAAAGACATGTAACTGACAAAAATAAGTAACTGACTGTAAACTGACAAAGAAATTAAAAATGACAATTAACTGATAAATTGGCCTTGATGCGTTCACATCATTCTCCCATTCTTGGAAAAGATTCGACCTCGAATCTTGGCATCAAATTGGATGGATCTTCATTTGGAACATGCTGAAGCTCCTGCAACTTTTGGGGTGACTTTTTTTTTTTTTTTTTGTGATGATCTACATGGCAACAAAAACAAACTTCTTGACAATTAGTTTTCACATGAACAAACTGCTCCTGTAAAACATCAACCCTTGTCATTGGAAGCATCTTAAAATACTGGCCATTCTTTTTTATTGTATAAGTGTTCCTGTAACCATCATATATGGCTCGGCAGTCATATTGCCAAGGCCTACTAAGAAGCACATGTGTGGTATCCATAAGAGTAACATCACACAACACAGTATCACAATACTTTCCTATGGATATAAGAACCTTTGCTTGCTGGTGAATATGCAGGACGTTCTTCGCATTTAACCATCTTAACCCATAAGGCTTAGGATGTGGAATCACTGGAAGTTGCATCTTCTTTACAAACTCCTGTGAAACTACATTAGCACAACTGCCACTGTCAACAGTTAATTTACAAGTCTTACCCTGAATTAAGCATCTGGTATGAAACAAATTCTCCCTTTGCCCTGGGTCTTCTTTAACATGTAAACAATTATCGACATCTGCAATTACCTCTTTTCCTTCTCAGCCTTAACTATTAATACCTGCTAACTCAGCAACATCTGAATTAGGCTTCACCTCAATAACTTCTACCTCTTTCACTATATTCAAGTTATCATCACTCACCACTTCAACCTTTTTCTCATCAGCAGATTTTCTAGGTTCAACCCAAACCACTTGCAACTCTTTCTTCTCATCCTTCTGCTGATTTAACTTCTTTTCATAACTTTTAAAGAAACGCTCAAAATCCTTTTCAAGTTTATTAAATGCTTGTATAATTTCACCCAATAACAAATTTTTGTAATATGAAGTACCATCATGATATTTTCGAGATCGTTTTTCTGGGTAATTCAGATCATTTTGTTTATAAGATTGCTCCTTTCGATAATACAAATCTTCATGAGTACGTCTATGAGATCGCTCACTTCGATAATTCAAATTATCTTCAACATGCCTTGAACGACCTTTATGAAAATCCTTTCTTTGATGTTGAATCTCATCCTTATAATAACTTTCAGGACGACTGAATCTCAACATGATTTTAGACAACACAAGCAATTCAATAACAAATCCAAGAACCCAAATTCTCCAAATCCCACAGTTCAACAACAACAGAAATTTCGCAGCACAATTACAACCCCCAAATTTCCAGATCTAACAAGAAAAGTTCAACGATCTTACCAATCTAAAGCGCGTCGCACCAAAAGCTCTGATACCAAATGATAAGCTCCCAAGGGGTTTAACAATTTTTCACAATCTTTTTGGGTTTTCTGATTTTAAAGAAAAACTGAAATAAATGATATGGATGATATTATTAGTCGATAGGTGCCACGACTAACAAAAATCAAACTGGTTTGTGAATGGAATCACAAATCGATATAACTCACGATTTGTAAAAACTCTCACGAATTGCTAAAGGAATATAAAAATTCAATCAGCAATAAAAATAAAGAAAATTATAATTCTCAATATTCATATCATGTATTGACAATCTTGTCAATTACAAGAGAGAACTCTCTCACATAAACTCACCAAAATAGAAAATCAACTAAAACCTTTCTAATTCTCATAACCAAGGCTTAATATATAGCCTTTTACATCAAAAAAAAACCCTTAAAATAACCTAGGAAACTAAAGGACACAGGAAAAACCCAAAAGCCATGTAACTGACAAAGAAATTAAAGACATGTAACTGACAAAAATAAGTAACTGACTGTAACTGACAAAGAAATTAAAAATGACAATTAACTGATAAATTGGCCTTGATGCGTTCACATCATTCACGTTTATGGAAACGGTTGAGCTGCACTATATTGTGGACTATGATGGGTAGAGATGCATAACAACTATGACCCATAGATGGGGCTATTACTTGTAGAGATAGGAAATATAGGTATTTGGGCTGCTTATATCAACCTTCTAAATAGTTGCTATTACTCAGAATTCCAATTTTCCAACGTGTTGCCGAAGTGTAAGTGCTCCATTATTGTTTGCTACGCTTTGAATTTAAAGAACTAAATTGTTGATTGTTGCATTGGATTTAGAATATGTGTGTGTGCTCATCTCGCGTATGTTTGTGTTGTTGTTATACTAGGCTTCGGCTCATTTCTTTCTTTTTCAAGTGTTGATGACTTTGATGATAATACTTTTGATTACCTAGAGTACAGTATGGATCTCGAGGAGATACTTGACGAGTGGAGCAATTAGGATCGCCTACTTATTATCTTTATTTTGAATTATCAAGTTTTATTATTAAACTTGTATTTTGATGAATGCCAATTTAAGAGCCCATGGGTTGTATTTTGAGATACTTAGTACTCTTGATTTTGCAATACTTGATGGTATAGTACTTATCTATATAAAATGGTCTACTCTTGAAGTAGCCTATTAGAAAATATTTTGTGTGAAATTTATTCCTCCACTGCAAAACCAGTTATTTCTAAAATCTAATTTAATGATTTGATAATATAAAATTTGTTTAGTAATTATCACGATAAATTGTAGGTTACTTTAACCTTAGCCTATAATGTTCAAGCGTTATGTGTAGCGGACTAGATGCGCTTTGACCCAATTCGGGACGTGACACATACATACATACATATATATATATAAATAAAATGTGGTGCATATGAAAGTAATACTTAAGTATATTGTAATCTTTAGCCCATTTTCATATACAATTATTAACGATATGGGTTTATTTATACACAAGTACATTATACTTGAGTTCAAATATTAGCAACGTGGGACTATAGTATCTTACTCTAGAGGTTATAAAAGTAAAAGAAACCTCATATTATTTAGAAGTAGGATTGTTCTTTTGGTGATATCCTATATAAAGCAAATAGATTTGTTTTTAATTTTATTTTTATTTAGTATGTTGTTATCAGTAACACATTAAATGCTGTGAATAGATAATAATAATTTTTATTCACATGGAAAGTAGTATAACTATTTAATATTATTTACTTTTTTGTATATTTTCACTACTTTTATTTTATATTTATTTATATCTTATTAAATTTTCTTTATTTTTTTGTATTTTTGTCAGAACCAATCAAGCTCGTTTCTTCAAGAGATGAAGTTAGTGTAATTCTACCAACCTTGTTTCTTGACGAGACAGGTTTAAATTGCCTAAAACTAAGATTTTTTTCGTCTTAGTGATATTTTCGTAATTAAATATCGAAATATTATTTTTTTTCCTTTTCCTGCATGTTCTTCGGTTTAATGAATAAAATAATATTAAATTTAAAATTAGAAAAATAGATCAAAATTTCACTAACCATCCACATCCTTTGATTCTTTTTTAGAATTATACAAAAAAAAAAAAAAAACCATAAGGACACCTATCTTATCTTATTTTCTCATATATCATGCTTGTAATTTGTATCTAGAATACTTAAAAGGTATGTTATCTGTAAAAATTATAGTAAGTATTTTGACTTTTACACATAAAAAAGTAATAAGGGGTTCTATATTAGTAACTTAATCTTTTCTTAGAAAATATATTATACTACCTTCATTGATAATAACGAAAAATATAGTTAGTATGTTATTATTTCAAATTCCCGAGTGGTCTGAGGACTTAAAGGATTGGAATAGTGAAATGCATATTGAATGTACCTATAACGGGATTCAATTATCCGAAGCAGAATTTCCAAAAAACTGGTTGATGGACGGTATTCAAATAAAGATTCTGACATGACCAGAAGCCCCCTTGTTTCAAAGAGAGGAGGACGGGTTATTCACATTTCATTTGATGATCAAAGGCAAATTGAAATTTTTATTATAGGTTAGAGATTATGATGTTTTGATATCATGAGTATCAAGGGTTATGGAAACACTAATTTCAACGAGCTGCTTTAGCAAAATTTTGTAGTGTTATAGATATGTCATGGGAGAGTTAATATGTGGTGGCGGTAATGTCAAAAGAAGAGGGGAGATAAATAGATAATAGGGAGTAAAGAATATACTTGAGCCGTCTTCGAAGTAATGAATTTAAACACTCACTTGAAACTATGCAAAGCTTCATACAAATGAGGATGGGATACATCGCATCATGATCATCATAGCATACAAACTATTGTTCTTAATGGAGTATTTTCACGCTCATTTTCTCATTAAAAGGGATAGGTGAATGTGTAATTGTATAAGTATAGTGATAAAGGCATTGAAGTCTCATGGAAGAACAAGATAGGGATGGATAATAAGATCTAAAGTGTTGAGCTGACACTTAATAGAGACAAGTTGATCAGCTATGGATTTAAACTCAAAAAGATAATTAATTTATGAAATTGTTGTTCAAGCCAAAGTACAAGGATTTGTTGTTTAAGCTCCATTTCTTATGTCATGTAATTCTCTAGAAAACACTTGTCAAAGTGATGTCCATATATCACATGCATTAAGGTTATTATGAATGTCTGCTAATATCTTAGTAGAACTCTAGAATAGAACAAGGAATAGACCGTGTGATTTATCTAAAACCAATATGTTTAATTTTAATTACATATAAATAATGTACCAAAAGTGGGGATAATTTTGTGAGAGGGTGCAACAATGAAGCCATCACCATATTTGTATGGGTCCATAAAAATAAGCAAAAAGATAATTAGGGATAGTCACAATTGATAATTTTCCTCCAAAAGCTTTATGGTTACCTAAGAATGATACCATGTAGTGTGTAAATGGGTTTTGGATAGGTAAAAACACAAATGTTGTTGGAATTTGGGATTTAGAGATGTTGCAATAGGTATGGGGGATGAACACACGAGTGAAGAGTGGTAATAAAGCTAGCATAAGGTGATGATATATTGTCTGTAGGTGTTGAAATCAATGAATAATAGTGTGGCGTTATAGTAAGTGTCAGACAAAATTAGTTTAAGAAAAGGGAACATTTGATTGTGCATGTAGTGGCTAATGGGAGGTGAGAGGGTTGACAACATATGTGTTATAAGCTGAGAAGAAAGATGCGAATGATAGGGGAAGGAGATATCATCCCTCAAGATGTTAGCCAACGGGTCATTGCTTATGATGTAGGTAAGGTAGGTTGCAACTAATAAATGGTGTCTAAGGTACTCATGGATATGGTGAGGAGAGAGTGAAAGTAGGGCTACAAGTGTATGTATGGTGGAAAGCAATTGAGAGTTGAGGCGTTATCGACACCAATGATCGCTGATCATAAATGTTTTGGGTAGTTAAAATCTAGAGAAGTTAAAGACTACACCACTTACATATGTACAAGAGAGGATTTAAGGTGTGCCTGAAGGTCATGATGGCAAGATCCACTATTGTGTTAGTAACGCTAGTACTTCTCACATTGGTTACTACTTTTGTGGCTACTATAGTGGCAAGAAAGGTGATGGTAGAGGTCTCCATTCAAGTTTAGTTCAACTATGTTAGATTAGAAATTCCTTTGTATTTGGTTTTGGTAAAACATACGTAATCCAATTATATGTGATAAGATACAAGTTTGATAAGATAAAGTATAGTAATAGATTACTTATTAGAGGAGATAAGAGCATATGATCCTATTAGAGATAAGAAGTCTACTCTATCTTGTCCAAAATTTGCTAATAGTACACTGATATGGATAAAGACCTTTTGCAACTCCATTACAAAGAGAGACGATCTTTATCACCAAGATTGTTAATCCCAATAGAAATGTGAATGCATTTCACCTCATTGATTTGCTATTGGTTGTGAAAATTATGTAAAATGTCAAATTAAAGTGGTAACGGTTTATGACTACTCATGACCCAACTATCACTAAAAAAGAGTAGGATTGATTACTCCCTAATACTAAAAAATAGATTACTTATATATATTAAAATATAATATTGGTGAAGGTGGCAGTGACATTACCAACTAAATAAACCACTTATTAGATTGCTTAAACAGAAAGTTTTGTTTTTTTTTTCTATTTAGGATTTTTGTAAATATTAATTACACAAATAAGGTCATATTAAATTTACCAATTTACAATTAAAACACCGCATGTGTAACCTATGAAATGAAAAATCTTAGATTACACATGGATCTACTTAAAATGTGAGAAGTTAAAGCTGTGACTTACTTGAAATATAAAAAGTCCTAGATTGTTCCTACTATTTACTTAGAATATAGAAAGTAGTATGTTGTTCATTTGATTTACTTGGAATATAAAAAATCACACGTATTACGATTAATTAAGTCTACATGTTTTCTAAATTGCATTTAATAAATATGAATTTTTCATAAATATTTAAAATTATAACTTTAGAAAGAAAAAATAGATTTCATAGTGTATTTCGATAATTAATTTATGCAAACTATATTTTGATAATTTTTTTTATCAATGATATACATTAAGCACATGCTACACCCTAAAAAGAAAAAAGGTAATTTTGCTTTATATGACATCACTTATCTAGGATGAGTAAATACATATTTCCATAAAGCCATTTCAAATAATTTTTTTTCTACTCATATATGTAACTTCCATTCTACTTCAAATACCATCCTAATCATAATATCCAAAATTTTCTTTCTTCTCCTTATTATTATTATTATTTTTTTTTTTTTTTGGCTCATATGTGGATCACTATCATAGACACCAAAGCACTTATATAGATTTATTAGACTTGAAAGGAGCAAATTTAACAATTCTAAATTATAAAATATTAATTGCAAAAAAAAATTAATTTTTTTAATTGTAAAATATAAAAATATGTCATAAAAAATTCTATTTAGATTTTGAATTAAATAAAAAAATATTCTACATTTGGAATTATTTATTCTTACTGTAAATTCCAATTTAAACTTCTGAGAAGAAAAAAAAGGAGCAATTATTTTTAAGGATAATATACCAAAATATTCAAGTATAAAATTTTTAAAGTTCAAATACATAATTGATCAATTTCAAAACTCAAATATCTAATTATATATTTTCTCAAATTCAAATATCATTCGTGACAATAACCTTTATTTTTAATATATATATATATATAAGGTATTTTAAATTTTACCGAAACGGTTTTTAATTTTAAAAAAGCAGTTATGATAGTAACAACTTTTATATGTATATTTGTGATGGGTTAAATGAAATAAATTAAAATTAAAAAAAGCCTACAGATACCAAATAGGTGCAATGGCTTTAATAATAGGGTTAATATCATAAGTGGTATCTAAGCATTGACAAAAAATACAACTAGATATCTAAACTTTAAAAATGATCAATTTAGTATCTAAAAAAGTTTGATTAAGGTATCATTATTGTGCACAAAAAGTTCTTTCAAATATCAAATTAATAAATTTTAAAATTCAAGTACCACATTGATCAATTTAATAGTTCAAATACCTAATTGCATATTTTATCAAAATTTAAATACTATTCGTGATAATAACCCATAATAATATGGATATCATAAGAGGATAATATCAAAAATAATACTTAAACTTTCGCAAAAAGTTCAATTAGGTGTAAAATTTAGTTTTAAATAATTTGATACCTAAAGTAAGTTTTCGTTGACATTTTCTTTACTTGAAGTTTGATTTTGAAAATTATGGCATCTACAAAAAGTTTTTGCAGACTTTTTTCAGACTTAATTGAATTTACTTCAAGTATGAAAAAAATATGCAAAAATTTTGCTTATATATCAAAATTGTCAAAACCAAACTTTAAGTATGAAAAAATCAATGAAAACTTTATTCAAGTATCAAATTGTTCAAAATAAAATTTCAAATACCTAATTAAACATTTTACAAAAGTTTAAGTATCATCAAGGGCATTTTTAAGCACCGCCCCGCATACATAATCATATGGAACTAGAAATCCATATAATAATATACTGATAGTGCTCTCGTAAACAAAAAAATGGGCCATTTCACTAGGACGAAAAGAGAGAAAAAAACGCAAAAGAGAACGGCTTCAATTTCTAATTTCACAAAAAAAAAATCAACCATATCTAGATCCTTGTACAGCATGTGCAGTATGGCTTTGAAATTGATTTGTGTCGCTAATAAACGACCCAGAATATCAGAACATTGATAAGTGAAGCAAACGGAAACGAACTTTCGAAAAAAAAAAAAAAAAAAAAAAGAACCATGAAACCAGAATGAAGGAAAAACCATACTTCAAGAAAATATAACACCACTAACTCTTAATTTTCCTCTTGAGCTACTTGTTCAAGCATTCTCACAGTACGGGGCAGCATAAATTCTGCGAATATTGGATAATGGGATGAAGGGTAACATCCATCAATGTTGTCACTGACCACTTCACAGGACATGGGTATTAAAGGTCTACCTCTAAAAAGAATCCAATCTGCGTGCAGATCTTGAGTCTGACGATCCCAGCAGAGGCAGAGTGCTCTAAGAATCAACTTGAAATACTCCAAAGCTCCTTGCTTGTCACCTTAAAAAAAAGGATATTACTTGAATCAGCCTAAATTTAGTACAATCTAAGAACCCCTTCTTAAGATCCTGATCCTAACTTTGAACATTTTAAATGGCAACAATAAAGGAAGGTTTTGCAGATTCAGATCAAGATCGATGAACAATATTCAAGTTGGTCTGGTCCTAGCATTTGCTCAACTGAGCTTCTTTTTCCTTCCTAATCAGGAAACATCACAAAGTAACTAACAAATGACAAAGCTAAACGTGAATCAATACTTGATCATTAAAGAGAAGCCCCTCATCCCTCAGACATAACAAAGATTTCAAGGTCTAAAATTCCACAAACTCACACATGCACAAGTTAGGAAGATGAAACACTGAGGAACTTCAATGGGAATATCACTTTCTGTCTTTCTTTCTTTCTTTCTTTCTTTCTTTTCTTTTTTTTTTTTTTTTTTTTTTTTTGTGTGTGTGTGTGTGAATACCACATAGGATTTAAGACTAGTTCCCTTAATGAGGATAAGAAATTGTTTTCATGCTGTTACTTTTTTATGGCAAAATATTCATATTGTAGGTAGCCACATCGCTGATAAAACATGATAAGTCTTATCATAGATTTTATTAATCCTTTATATGCAATGCAACTATTATCAACACATTTTTCCTGACATATTGATCTTGCAATTTGTATAATCATTCCAGACAATCTAAGCTCTATCCTTAGTATCAATTTGATAAATATATAGCATCTTACAGCACCCTGTTCTGTCCATTTATTTCCCTAGTGATCTTAACTAGAACTCCATTTTGAAACATTGCTACTATCTTTCATATGATAACATTACCTTTAAATCCGTGGTAGGTTCTTATTAGAGAAACATTCTTCCTCACACGAGCATTAAACCAAGCATCCCGCATATCCCCTACAACACCATGTTCTCTGCAAGAAAAAGACATGAAGAAGAACCAATTAATTTCCTAACAGGAGAAGGAATGGCATTATAATAGGATCTAAGACCATATCTCAGACTAAAATGTCAATTTTTCCATGTCACCTTCAAGGATCAAAGGTATCTAGGGCATTTAGTACATAGATTTCTTCACCTCTCTGCACCTTCTTCTTAAGTTATTTTCTATCCTAGTAAGTAAACAAGCAGTGTCTTGATGAAATTAGGCAATGGAAAGACAGGCCATATGAGCATACTTTTAGATAAGAATGAACCATTATTAAATTTAAAACTGAGTGAATCTCTGTAGTCCACACAGCAGAATGCCAGAATATATAAAGTGACCTGTGGTGTTAATGAATAAAGGTAAAGTGTTTTGCATGTGATTGATGACATTAGCATCTTAAGTGCAAAATTTGCAGCAGCGTGATCAAAATGTTATCAGTAAAACTCTTTAAAACTCAGCTCTCTACACAAATGATACTTATTGACTTATGCTATATGTGTATTTGTCCGTATAAACTTTTCCAGTGCATCCACACTTTGAATTCCTTTCAGGGTAATCAATATTTCTGATTTGAAAGTACCAGATGTAACAATGTCATGGCCCCTGACTCATTGAGAAGAACCCTGTCGCCTCATGCCATTGGGAGGATAGGTTTATGATCTAGTCAAAGGGTGATTAACAGCAAACACAATGATAGCAGCTGTCTTTGTTTAGATTCCAGCCTATCCTGACAGAGCATATAATTAAAGGTTTGTGAATTTAGGAATTTATAGTTTAAAAGTCTGTTATAAAGAATTTCCGATCTCAAAATTTTAAAAGAAAAGACAACAATACTATATTGTTCGTTTATTTTATAAAGGAATAACATGTCTATATAAGCTATATGACCTAACTTATCAAAAAGTAATGATAGCAACAATTTACCACTATCTACCAAGGAAAGCAATAACCTGGTAAATAAGCAACAAGGTAAAAATAGATCTTTTATTTTACAATCTAATTATTCTAGAATCATATCTGAAACATTCATAAATTTCCCTCATGGATGTTTTCGTCACCCAACCCTCACACCTAGGCTTGTTGCACACCATTGGGGTAGGGCTAAATTTCATGTGCCCCAACCCGCACATATGCTTGCAGGGTCACATTTTGCACAACAGCTGCAAGACCATCCACATCAAGAGCATTGCTCTTGCTGGAGTTGATTGAAGCATTGCAATCAACAGTCCAAGTCAGACTCTTCATACTGCATGCGTGAGCTCCTCCAAGCTGGCCGCATGTTCTGTTGATCATTTTGTATACACATCATCAAGGATAGCCTCTCAACCATCTCGAGCTCCTAACCAACCAATTTTTTGTCTTTTCGTGTGGGTTTCTTCCATGTAAGATGCTACATATTCACTCAATCCCACTAAATCCCTGATGAAAGATGGCTTTGATATCAAAATTGTTGTACTCAAGTTTGAATCTAGTCGAGGGGTGATTAAAGACGGTGAAAACATCTTTGCCTTTGTTTGGATTTCTACCTTTCTTGATGGGACCGAGTTTGTTAAGAGGTTCGTTAGGAGATAACCATCCCATTAAATAATCTAAAAGAAGGATGACTATACTTCCTAACCTGTTCTATTTCACAAAAAATAGCATATTTACGAGTGAAGCATGATAATTTGCCTTCTGTTTGAAAAGAAAAAAGAAAAAAAATCCTAATTTGCCAAGGAATAAAAATAATGATAATCTAATGATATCTCCTAAGGATGACCATAAATCAGGAAAATAAAGTAACAGGATAATATATAAAAAAATTATTTTTCTAGGCTGAATGTTGTATAATCATTACCCTATAACATATGGGATCAACCATAGGCTCTAACATCATAATTGGGATTAACTTTTACATATTAGGCTGATGTACAACGGTATCAAGTGGGAGGTCCTTCGAATTCTTAACAAATAACAATATCCTATGATAGAAACCTTAAAACATACAATTACCAACCCAACCGTCTGATCTATATGGTCTGGTTTTTAGTAATCTTTTTTGCCTTGTATGTAAACTCCCAACTATTCATGGAAAATAAATCTTCCTATATAATCAGATTTACAATTCATACTCACCCTCCCAATTTTTGTGGCTACCATCAGCATCTTCAAGTAGATGCAAATTTATAAATGTCAGAAAACAATGAAGCCGACATACGGAAGCACAAAGCTACTCACAAGAAAATCATAATATTATACCTTGATCTCCCTAGAAGGAAGCGTCCTGCAGTGGATTCCTTTTGAGTATTGAATCCTCCACAATATACTACTGGCAGCGTAGGAGGTAAAGATGCAATATGCTGCCATGTAAGTAATGCACTTCTCCTACGCGCACGTGGACTTAATTCATCCATGTTTGTATTTACAATCTGAAATGAAAAACCTGGAGGCTCCACTCCTTTTAGCTGGAATGTGTGTTCATCATGTCAAGGAAACTTATCTGTTACTGGTTATTCCATATTGACAAAAGAAAGACTAATCAAACTCAAAAATGAGCATGGAAAGGATATTGCCCATGTTGCAATGCATGGCACTACAGAACCCCAAGACTTGCTTCCTGGAACAGAAGGCGACTCTGACAACCAAAATGTTCCACCTTCTAGCAGTTCTACCTTCATTTACAAGAAAACCATTGCATGCAGAGTTAAGTTCCATAATAAATCAATTTATTCAGGTTTAAAACAAATCTAGGACCGATAGAATTACCTTCTCTTTATCATACAAAATAGTGCAATGTTCATCTGAAGCATCTTGACCCCCTTTTCTTGATATCCCAAACTGTTCGTAGTCTTTCTAGGGCATATCATACAAAACAAGAAGCATATGAGCATTGCAAATACTACATTTGGCTCGTTTACTTCAAGGTAATGGAGGCAGATAAAATACTTATTCCCAAAATAATATCTATTCCCTGATTTTTTTTTTTTTTTTGGGTTAATCAAAAAACTTTCGTTAATACCAAAAAGAAAAATACAACTGCTTGACGCAGTAATAGGGCCGAGCAACTAATATACAAACAAAATTAGAGATAACCGCTCAAAACACAAACATATTATAACCACCCGTTTACAAAGAAAAACAAGGTACAAAAGCCAAAGCTATGAACAAAGCTTGTATGGAAAAGAACTTGATGAGCTAGAAAAAGTGGATCTATGAGATGCTTCCCCAGGCATACAGAATTCTTCAAACGCCAAATACAATAGACTGAAATCGAAAAAGTGGCACCAAGAGTTAGAGAAGTGCTGCCTTTGGTTGGTGAAAGCCCGTCTAGGGCACTTTGCTAAGATGAGAGAGTTGTAGGAAGATGAAGCTCAGAAACAACTACATTCCACATTTGAAGAGAGAAAGGGCATTGGAAAGATAGGTGGCCATGATCCTTAGAGGCTAAGTTGCAAAGATAACAGCTAGAGAGGGTAGTAATACCCCACAAAATTAACCTATCAAAAGTTTACAACTTGAGATTGATTGCAAGCTAGAGGATGAAGCTATGTCTAGGGATGCATTTCTTATTCCAAACAAGCTTGGACCACCCGACTTGAGGGTGTGGAGTACCAAGAGCTTGTATAGCACTTTTTAAGGAAAACTCACTTGAATTCAAAGGGATCCATAACAAATCATTTTGCCCAGAATAGTTAGGTTGTAATAAAGGGTTTGTTTGGATTGTTTGTTTTTCATCTGTATCTGTATCTTTTTTTAAAATGATATGTGTAAATATATCCGATTTGCATCTAAATTTTATTTATATTTGTTCTATTTGATCTTTTGATGAGAACTGTCAACTTTTTTTTATCTATATCTATTTCTTGATAAATAATTTGTTAGAAAAAAATTTTAAAAAGTGTCTGTATCTGTCGAAAAAAGCCAAAACAAACAAACCCAAAACAGGAATATGAAAAGAAGACCAAAAAGGAGAATTTGGCAAACTCCAGCTATCATCCTCAATCAAGCAACAAAGTCTGGCATTTAAGGGCAGCCGCGAGGATGCAATTTCCCTAGAACTATACATCTCAGTCAAAGGTCCTTGAGGGAGCCAGAAATCAACTAAAAGTGAGATAATTACCCCATCACCAACTGACCACTTCATGAATTGATGAGCTAACGGTAATGGTCTTAATTTTAGGAGATTGCACCATGTCCATGAACAAGAGGATGGTGTTTTTACACTCCAAAAACTATTCCCTTTGAGAAAATCAAAGTGCACCCAAGCAGTCCAAAGGCCCTGGAGGCTACTATTGCACAAGTGACAAATATGTTTGATTTGTGCAGCTATGTTCCAAAAATCTAGATTAGGAATCCCTAGACCAACCTCATCTTTGAGTGAACACAAAACATCCCACTTGATCTTAGCCTTTGTAGAAATATTAGGCCTACCACTCCAACGACAATTCCTCATTAGTTTTTCAATGGAGCAAATTACTTTCTTTGGCAAGATGAACATTGAAACCTAGTAAATTTGCATTGAAAAAATAAATGATTTAAGGAGTTGTAGTCTTCCTACATAGGATAAGAATTTGAAAGTCCAAGAGTCTAACCAAGAGATCTTACCACTAAAGCATTGCAATCAGATTGCCTAAGCTTGGATGATATCAAAGGAACACTAAGATACCGAATAGGCAATTCACCTTCAATAAAACCAAGGATAGAGAGGGCTGAATTTTTTATGGATTCCTCTACATTACAAAAGAAAACCATACTTTTAAAACCATTAGCCCTTAGACCTAATAAAGACTCAAAAGTAGAAAGAGATTTGTGGACTAAGTTAATGGAAGGATGATCATCTTTACAAAACATCAAGAAGTCATCCGCGAAACAAAGGTGAGTGAGTCTCTCTTCCCTACATCACTAATGGTAGGAAAAGTCAGCTGAAACTGTCATCTTCCTTAGCATTCCAAACAAAACTCCCATGCCTAAAACAAATAGATAAGGTGAAATGGGGTCACCTTGTCGAAGACCTCCATGATTGAGAAAGAAACCCACAAGTTGTCCATTGATGTTAATGGAGAATTTGAGTGTTGAAAAGCATTGACTAAGAAGCTTTACCAAAATGGGGAGGAAAGTTCATGAACGAAAGAACACACTCCAAAAACTGCCAACTAATTGTATCTTAGCCCTTTAAGATATCCACCTTCATAGCACATTGCAGGGGACTACGATTAAGATAATAACAGCTGACCAGTTCTTGTGCAACAAAAATATTGTCTGTAATATACCTTCCTACAATAAAAGCTACTTGTTCTTTGCCAACAAGGGAGGATAAAAACTACTTTAAGCGAGAGGCAAGGAGCTTAGATATAACCTTATAAATCACATTGCAACAGGAGATGGACCTGAAATCTAACAAAGTCGATGGATTAGAAACTTTAGAGATTAACAAAATTATGGTATTATTTACCTTCTTCAAAAGAAAACCAAAACTCAGGAATTCTTTAACCGCCAAATGAGATCTAGCCCGAGTACATACCATGTTGCATTAAAGAATTTTGCTGAGAAACCATCGGACCCAAGGCTTCGTGTTAGAGATGCCTTATGGGGAAAGAAATATTTTAGGAAATATTGCGTAATAAACGTAATAATTATCAATGTTTTTTGAGAAGGAAATATCCTAAGAATAAATGCTTATTGACTAAATTAGGCTATATTTAAGTATGCGTATTGACTAGGTATATTCATAATCTTTTATTGGATTATTATTTACTTTCCTAATATTGTACGAATTGCTTGTATAAATATTGGTATTGAGATGAGTAAAGAACAAGCAAGAAAGTTATTACTATAATTCTAAATTAGTTTTTTCTTCTTTTGTTCCTTCTTTGCACAAGAAATCGGAGGGTTCTCTCGAACGAGTCCTTACCTTATTTTCATCATAGGTTCAAGTAAGAAAGGTCGAAATACTAACAAGAACAAATCAATCACAATTAACGATTTTTTCTTACACCGACACGTGACTAGATCCCAAACTCAAGTACATAACAACTTGGTATCAGAGCCAACTGTCATGGGTGGTTCTGAGCAAGATCGATTGGAAACATTCATTCAGCAATATGAACAAGATCGTGCAAAACAAGAAGAGGAATGATGACAAATACTAGATATTTTGGCTGATCTATTGAAGAAAATATCCTTATCAAAGGCTAGGTAGCACTCTTCAGGCCTTCAGGAAAGACTAGTGTCGATGGAGGAGGAAATACTGAAATGACCTCAAATAACCTAGAGAACATTGTGGAAAATGGTAGAGAAAATCAAAAGAACACCAAACCTGCAGGTGGTCTACTGCCCCAGGGCACACCAATCCATGGTGGTCTAACCCAGGGTGAACACACTCCAAATCCAAGGCAGGCTAGGTTTACACAACACCAACATGCAACTTTTATTCATGATAACCAACAGCGTGTTCCACCATTGTACCCCAACTACGATTGGCATGGGGTCCAAACTTACATGGGTCAGTTTCCAATGTAGCTACGATGTGAGCTACGTGCTGACCCCACTTGTGTTCCCATGGAGCAATACCTCAATATAGGGTTTGAACCCAGAGGAGCACCAGAACTATACCAGCAAAATGGCCCTGGTTTTGGCCCACAAGTTGGCTTCGAGTATAGACCCGATCATCCTTAATCGGATGGCCAAACAGAAGTAGTCAACCAAACTTTGGAAATGTACGTCCGATGCTTTGTTCATGACCAGCCACATCAATAGGTGAAATGGGCATCGTGGGCTGAATACTGCTATAACACTTCCTATCACACCTCATTAGGCACCTCTCCCTTTTGAGGTGGTATATGGAAGAGCCTCACCTAAATTGACTTCTTATTGTCTTGGACTAGCTAAATTGGATGCAGTAGACCGTGCCCTCATCCAACGAGACCAGGTGTTAGCTGAAATATGCTTATGCTTGCAACAAGCTCAAAATCATGTGAAGTAGGTGTATGATTCCACACACAGAGAAGTTACTTTTGAGGTAGGAGATTAGGTATGACCTCGCTTGCAACTCCATCAACAATTGTCTTTGGCTGCCCACCTATGTCAAAAATTATCTTCTAGGTTCTCTGGACCCTTTCGCATCAAGCGTCGCATTGGTTCTGTAGCATATCAATTAGAGTTACCTTCAGATTGTAAGCTACATGATGTCTTTCATGTTGCCCTTTTCAAGCGATTCATTCAAGAAGCTCCTACTACCTTGTCCACATTACCACCATTAGCCGAGACCAAGGTTGCACCTGTTCCTGCTTCAGTGCTTCGATCCCGTCTTAATCAAGACATACCTAAAATCTTAGTTCAATGGGAAGGATTGCCACCATAAGAAACTTCTTGGGAATCCATGGAGGAGTTCCAGCGCCTTTATCCCACCTTTAAGCTTGGGGACAAGCTCATTGTCCAAGGGGAGAGTGATGTTAGAGATGCCTTTTGAGGAAAGAAATATATTAGGAAATAATGTGTAATAAACGCAATAATTATCAATGCTTTTTGAGAAGGAAATATCCTAAGAATAAATGCTTATTGACTAAATTAGGTTATATTTAAGTATGCATATTGACTAGGTATATTAATAATCTTTTATTGGATTATTATTTACTTTCCTAATATTGTACGAATTGCTTGTATAAATATTGGTATTGAGATGAGTAAAGGACAAGCAAGAAAGTTATTACTATTATTCTAAATTAGTTTTTTCTTTTTTTGTTCCTTCTTTGCACAAGAGATCGGAGGGTTCTCTCGAACGAGTCCTTACTCTATTTTCATCATAGATTCAAGTAAGAAAAGTCGAAATACTAACAAGAACAAATCAATCGCAATTAACGATTTGTTCTTACACCGACCCGTGACTAGATCCCAAACTCAAGCACATAACACTTCGCCATTAGCTTGGCTGAAAAAAGCTGAATTGATATCTTGATTTGAAAAATCAGAATTTATGAAAGCAACTTGGTCCTCACTAAGCCTTCAAGTCGCAAAATCATCTAGAAATGAGTCTCCTAATGGAGAATCGAGAGCTTTAAATAAGTTGGAGAAGTAAGCAAGATCCTCTTCATGTACAACCTGGTCACCTTTAACCATTGACCCATCTTCCTTGACCAAGGAATTAATAGAGTTTTGATTTTGGTTTTGGTTCATGGCTTTATGAAAGAAAGATGTGTTCTTGTTCCCAAGATTCAACCATTACATCCTCGATTTGTGTTTAAAGAAACTCTCTTCAGCCCCCCGTAAGGTGTAATAGTGCTTAAAAGCTTGCCTTTCCTCATTGAAAAGATCAATATGCCCCCTAGCAATAATAGCTTGGATGGACTTCAAATCATCATAGGCCCTAGCTTACATCAACCTTGACACTGAAATGACTACTCCAGGAGACTTTTTCATTCTTTCTTTTAAGGAATACTATGAGGTTGTAGCCGTTATATCATCTTAAAGCAAACACTTATTTTCTTTCTATTTCTTGTTTGATTATGTTCAACTATCTATTCTTATTTAAGAATAGTAAGAATTTTTCTCTTGAAAGAATTATTGATTTATGAAAAGATCTGTTTGGTCTAGTCAGGACATTCCATTCTATTGTTTACTCACACAAAAAAAAAAAAAACTGTCCCATACCACTCCATAAGCATGATGGTGGTCCGACAAATATGCCCCATTGTCTAGCGAGTCAGGACATCTCTCCTTCATTAGACCAACCCAACCTACTGCTACTGTCACCACTACCACCATGCCATGACCACTCCCACCACCACCGCCATTCAGCAGTTTGCTGCTACTGCCTCACTACCATGCTGTCACTACACCACCACCATTGCGGAAACATACCAGTATTTTTACCAATCCCCACCACTGCTACCACCCCCATATCACCACCAACCTACCATCTTTGCACTAAAACCACTACCACTACCCACTACGATTAACATCTCCATACTACCACAGCATAGTACTAACTCCACCAACATTACCAATTTACCACAAGCCCACCACTAGCAATGTTGTTACTACCCCTGCACCACCAACCATGCGCTGGTGCTCCTACCACTAGAGTTGCTGGACCACCATTACCACTTACACCAAGATAGGATGATTGGACCACAGTGACAAAGGCAATGATAATGGTTTGATAGTGGCGGTTATAGCAGCAGCAGCAATGGTGGTTCTATTGCAGTGACAACAAAAGTGTTATGAAGATGGTAGTGGTGATGGCCTAGACGTACTGTTGCAACATTAGTGGTTCAGGATTGGGGGATAGTGATGGCGGCAATACTTTTCACTTAAAAAGGGCATGTTAGTAATTTTGTTCTATTCCCAACCCCATACTCCAATCTGATAATATGAAGTAAACAATGCAATAGTTATTAACTACAATTGAAAGTCATAAGAGTTAAGCAGTAAATTATAAATTACTTGATTATTATGATCATTAGTATTTCCATGCAAAATTTTTCGATCCCCCATCTTTTATATTTCTCAAAGTAAACAGGTCATTACCAAATGTAGTCAAACACAGACCTAACAGCTCATTCAATAGTAATGTAATAGGGTTATAATGATTATTACAATGTTTATCTAGTATCAAAAATAAAACACTTAATTATTGAAGTAAAAAAAATATATATATTTATAATACCTTATGTCTTTATTAAGGAGAGAGAATAGTTATACAGGTAACATTTTCAAAATAGGGATATTTATGACAAAGTTGGAAAATAAACCAATGAATGATAATTTATAGATATGGGGACATATATTGCTATTCATCATTTTACGTAATAACAATTCACTATAAATTGTCATTCCCATTAATTAAACACCGTAACAACAATTTTACGTAGAACGAGAGAGAATGAATAGTAATTCATGTCAAGTGAACAGGCTGTAAGTGAATTTGGACTTTTTGCTAGCTAAAGGCATAGTATTTTTCCTTTTGAAGGCAACAGAACAAGTTGTTTCACTCTATTAAAAAGTTTAGGATGTACTTCGCAAGTCTTTAAAATACTCACTATCATGTAATATACGAAATGAAAAAAGATATATTGTCTTTTGAAATGCTATCCACAAGAAAGAAAGAATAGCTATTCCCTTGCCAGGGACAGGTCTAAGGGAGACACGAGGGGTCTTAGCACCCCTAAGCTCCAAAAATAATTATCATTACATTTAAATTTATAAGAAGCTATGAATGACACAATGTGAAACATGGTTTGATGGTCTAGGTTTGTACTTTGGAGTTTCGACCTTGAGGGCAAAGGTTATTTCCACTAGACTCATTTTCTCATATCCAATATGGGTGAAATATGTGTCTACCGTTGTTTCAAAAAAAAAAAAAACACAAATAGAAATTTTACAAAAATAAATACCAAATTAATGTCCCTATTTCACATATTGGAGTGGAGATAGTGTAATTTGTACATATGCTACATGTACAAGCCGAGATAAAGCGACCTACCCCAATCGAAGTTTTAGATGTCTATGTACATTGGACATGCGATACAGGTTCGGTCGTGTATCACATGCCCAACAAGCAATGCACATGCAATTTTTTAAAAAATTTGTGAATGTGCAATACGACGATACTATTCCTGTAATTTTTTTCTACGATTTGATTTGTGGATTTTTTTTTTTAAAGTATATATACATATAATATTCTCCATCCAATACTCACAAGCTACTTTTCATTTCTTTTGACTTCTTTATTTATTATTTTTTTTCCTTTTCCTTTTTGTTTATTTTTTTATTCTTTATTTTATATTATTCCAAATAACATATTCTATCTCTCTTTTTCCCCCCCTTCTTTTTTGTATTGTTCTTAAGTTATAATCAATATGAATACAATTTACACATTTTTTTCAAACAATTCTAGTAATAGAGCTACTAAACAACACATACATAAGCTTTCAAGTAAAAAGTTTCATTAGAAAGTATTAGTTAACCAAATAAAATTCTCTTAACATGCTATTTATTAATCAATAGTCGCACATAAATTATAAATATAATCACTATAGTTACCCATTATCATTATTGACATTATGTATTCAAAAATCTCTAATGCATTTATTAATGAAGTCCTTTTATATGCATTAAAATATACCATGATTATCAACAATTGGTCAACATCTTCCATAATTCTGCCTTGACTTGAAGCTAAATTCAAACCAGTTCAATGGTTTTACATCTATCCCTGCACCATGTTGTAGACATACCACATACCAGTGACAAATTAACAACTAAGGAAAACTATATATGAATTTAATTATCTCTTTGATTGACAAAAGAACCAGTAATTTGATATCTAACACAAGAAGGGAAAGAGAGTAAATAGGGACTACAGATATTCTCTCCAATTTAATGCTGCTACATGGGATGAATGATTGCAGAACACCAAGTGATCGTATGTGATCAATACACGTATGATTTACTAATATTCTTGTGATAAGCTAACACCTCATTATTAGATTGGAAAATCACGAAGGGATTATCCAGACTCAATAATTCTATATTCCATAACTGGCATTTGAACACCACAATGTAGCAGATGCATCCATAGCTGTAAATTATCCATTTGTTTGATGTATTAAATCTCTTTACATTTTGCAAATTACTTATATGCTTTAGCCATCCGCAGCAATACCATTTTGATTCAAGTTTAAATCAAGTAACCATTGAGCCTGTTCCAAAGCCAAGTAATTAAGACTTGAAAGGAGACCATGCAAGAAACTTACTGGGCATGCACTGCTGCAGATAATCCAATTGGGATTTCACTCCTAAAATCAAGAATAAAAAAAAATTCAGGAAAAAAGGAAACTAGGAAAGGATAATTTATATATTGTATTGTCACCAAAATAGCCATCCAATAATATTTTTGTATTGTATGCACTTTCATCGATAAGTACTTGGATCTAGAACTGTGACTAAGAGCATAAGACTGAACTATTGAACTGCATAACTAAGAGCAAATCGTATTCATATTAGGTACAAACAGCTGTTTATGGATGTTGAACAGGTCAGGCATGAGAAAATACTGAGTTGGAGCTGCTGCTCCTTCTCCTATGATCAAATAGCAACTCAAATAAATACGATATAAAACTACTCTCAAGACTTCAGCAAGTTCAGATGGCAAGTAATTAAATAAATTGAAACCCAACTAAAGTCAATGAAATTACATCAAACAAGGGAAACTAAGCTTACAAAACCCCAATAATATCACAAGAAAAGAATCATGATCACATATTAGATTAAAAAAAGGAAAAAAAGTTAAAAAAAAAAAAAATTATTCTCGTCCCTTTTGCATCTTCAACAATCTTTAGTCTAAATCCTGGTATACAGTAGACTTTATTAGCAGACCTCTCATGCCAAGGCACTATTTTGCTTTGTCAAATGAAAAAAAAAATAATAAAAATAATAATGATTACATGGATACTTTCTTTAAAAAACAAATTTGATTGAGGGTGAAAATAGCATCTATATCACAGGAAAGTATGGTTATGAATACCCAAACCACACAGATCCCAATTGCTAGAATGTAATGATACCACAGGGACATGAAAGTCACAGCAGACACAGAAAGGGAAATGTTTTGAAGCAATGTTATAAATCACACCAGAGCATAACCAGGATCAGGGTGAACTCTAAAAGAAAGGAACTTTAATAAAAGTCATCAATGACAGTCAAACACATGTATGATCGCTTCTATAAGAATCGTAAGATCTTGGGGACATCATATGCTAAAAATTTTTGTATTAAATACTGAACTAAGTCCTCATTTATTTGAGCTTAACTCATTAGGTTAGATGATGAAATCCAGAATATCCAGTTTGTATTTAGGATAACCAGTGAAGATTTGACTTAGTAGACCTAAAACCTGAATCACACTGATCGTTGCTCCAATCTCTTTTAGACAGACTTATGCACTCAAGAGAGTCTTCTGGTCTTAGCCTATAACAAGCTCATCTCATTCATCAATTATTGAGATAATCTAACTAGCTTACAAATACTTAAGACATTTATTCTCATTTGACACATCATTGCAAAGAGAAAGAAAATGCATTCTACGATATCAGCTCTGCTCTCAAGGATCAACCAAACATTCCATTGCTTGAGAACTATAAGGTCAACACAAGAAAATTCCGTTGACTCCCTTATATGTTATATGTGTAGAGACTACCTGTTCGGTCCTTGTCATTCTCTCCAACTCATTTCATCAAATGTTGGTTATTACTCACTAGTGACTACTCAGAGGCCACATTTTAAGTGTGAGACTCGTGTAACACGATTTCAGTTCGAACTGCACTTCTACAACAACTCACTTCGAAGATCAATTTTGGGATGGCATGAAAGTTATTAAAAATACTTTTGGAGATAGGATCATCAGCATACAAAGATCTTAGAGAAAAAGGGTTGTGGATACACTACAAAAGATTCACCTTAGCCACTATAATGGCACAGCTATGAGCTATACGAGGGCATCCAACATTGCAAGATCGCCAAAAAATTAAAGAGCATAAGTTCATACCTTAAGCATGAGAGTAGATTACTAATTGGCTTCGTTTATACTACAATTGAAGTCTTTGGACTCGGTACAAAACATTAGAAGGTGTATGATTGTTTTCGCATCCAATAGCTTTGATAAACAGGAATTTTTTGTTTTTTTTTTTTCCACTATGGTTTTCACGAGAGACAATTTTGGAATGACACCCATATCCTGGTCTCTAAAATTGCAAGTGTGGATGTCGCTACTGCTCTACCGAATAGGTTTCATGTTAGGGCAAGATATCCTCCCCACTATTAGTAAGCACATACTCGTGCCATTTAGCTTAATAATAATAATAATTTAGACGCAAAACCAAAAACTTCAACGCATCAAACAAGAATCAAAACCCATCTCCAAAACATACAAACTAAAAACACCCAGATGATCAAACCTCATAAAGCAACCACTTTAACTTGAATACTAAAAAGACAATTGTTTCGATCTACACATATTACATACCTTGCTGGGTGCAGAGAATCATAGGTGAATAATGGGTGATAACACTGACACATAAATCTCTCCTCTTGACCCATGTATTAGGACTATCTTCTGATTGATCTTCATGGAGGTTAAAGGTCATAACAGTAAGAGAAACACTCATCCTCACACACCCAAAAACACACACACATACACACCACTCTCTCTCCCTCTCTCTCTCTCTCTCTCCCCGTGTAAACAATCTAAATCACATGATGATTGATCGAACCATGGAAGTACTATGCTAATGCGCAAGCAGACATAAATTCCTAATTCCTTGCTTGTGATGATGTTATTCCTATGCTGTAGTTGGAAAACAAAACAAAAGGAAAATGGAAGCGATGATGTGAAAGAAAGTGAGAAAGTGACAATTATTGCAGGTGATTTGTGTAGGAAAGGAACAGTATACGACTCTACGTCTAATGACGCGGTATGACTGAAACATCGGATGCTGAAATAGGATATTAACTTAGTCGTTGTTGTACTGGTTTTCGTTTTTGGACCCCACCACCACCAATACCCACACGTCGAAAGCTCATTCGACTTTTGAAATTTCCCGTACCTTTTTTTACGTGCCCGGTGCCCGGTGCCCGATGTAATAATATACTTGTACTGACGTCCAAAATGTGCAGTATGGTTCGCCGGATTAGACATGTAGCCTAAAGTCACGGTTTAGTCAAAACCTAAAGTCACGGTGTCCTTGTACAAGAGGACCGAGCGGGAATAAAATTCCATTTCGTTATTGGGTAAATTATACACGAAACCGTTAGAGTAAGTGTTGATATTATAATGTTTTGAGCAGTACATTTAAGAAAAAAAAGTTTAAAATATTAAATATGTTGTGATATGTGTCAATAATAAATTTAATTAACTTATTTTTTTAAATGTTACGAATAAAAATAAACCACTTAAAACATTATGATCTTATATAAACTTACAATAAAATATTATGATTCCTTTCTGATTTATTTTAATGTGAAGAGATAAGGAGATGAAAAATTGAAGAAATATTTTTCTTAAATCCCATCGCTTTTTATATCCTCCAAAATGAAGAGAACTATGAGGAAAAGGAGTTTTTTTTTAAATTACTTATTATCTTTTGGAAACATATAAATAATTGACCATTTTATCGTATTTTATGTTTATAATAATTAAGATTCCGTCCATTTTTCTTCTTTTCATTATACAAAAACATAAAATGATTTAAATTCTCTAATAATTCATTCTCTCCACTTTTTGCTTCCATAATATTTCCTTTTTAATTCATTCATTCATGTCAAACAAATCAATAGAGTGACAGGTTATCCAGTTATTATGCACTGTTAATTCCACTTCCCAAAAAGATCACGAAGAAAGTGGAGAAAATAGCTAAGGATTTTCTTCAAGGCTCTACAAAAGAAAAACGGAAGGTCTACTAGGTTAATTGGAATAAGTTGAAAAGAAGCAAAGACAAAGGTAGCTTGGGCATTCTTGATCTAAATACCAAAAACAAAGCCTGCATGGTCAAATTGGCCTGAAAAATCAAAACAAACTAGTTTAAATAGACTCCCCTTGTTGTTACATCTCAGATGGTACCCTAAACGCGACATTCTATCATACTCAATATTATCTTGAGTATGACAACCTTAGTCATCCCAAAAGCTTCAATACCGGGTGTAAGGTGTTCCTTCACGATCATAGATGACCAAACTTTGAAACAAGTTGTTTAAGAAGATATTTATAATAGCAATTAAGAATAAAAATCATAACAACTACATCTTAAATGTAAAATATAAGGAGTCTTACAAACATCAAATGAGCATTTCTACAATCAAAATATATTAAGTCCTTCATATTCTATCTTTCAAAATAAATAAACCTAGAAGTCTAAGTCTACTTCTAGTCCTGGACTTTTTTCCAAAAGCTCTCGAATCCAAAAGATGGTACCTGGGAAAAATAGCATCGGGGTTTTAGCCATAAGTAAGGGTACTGCAAAAGGTATCTAAGAGGAGGCAAGCTACTTGTTTAGTGAGAAATATTTCCACAATAAAAGTACCAGTACGACTAATAATCAAATAAGTTATTCAGACAAGTATATAAAATATAACAAACACATAAGCATACAATACATATGATTTTATGATAATCATATATTGAATGGATTTACGCCCTCCATTCGGGGTTAGGTGTCCCAGGCCATATAGACCGCCATTCGCAAAAAAGATTTTTGTAGTTTATTTAAGTCACTACTAGCTGCTAAAATGTAGTTGATTTAGGTAACTACTCGTCGTTAAGTTAATTCAGGCAACCATTTACCATTATGCAAAGTTTTGGGCTCTACGGACCTCAGTATTATGCCCTTGTTCCAACAAATATATAGTAATGAATGTAATGTGACTCACTACGTGTTATGCATGAATCGATTTAATTAAGTATTCATGGCATAGTATTAAATATTTTCAAGGTGATCATGGAATTTGCAGACACATCATTACTATACTAAATCAAACATTGATTAAACAATTCTCGCATCGATATAATTAACATAATTCAACCACATAAATAAAGCACATGCACTTTCCCTTTTTATCTTTTTCTAATTCTAATGCCATTATTCTACAAATAAAAACATAAGTACGAAACGTATGCAATAAACCCACTCAGCCATTACGGTATTCACTAGTCAAAATAGTCGTTCGGGTAGGAAAAGTCACCTTTCATGTCACCTAAATAAAGAGAAATATCTAAAATGAGTATTTCATTGAAGTTTTACTTAAACTTATCAATTCTATTTTACTATGTTCATCAAAATTCGAATGGAGTGAAATTTCAACTTAAAATGGTCATAATTTATTCATTTTAACTCAAAATTTCACATATTATACGTCGTTTTCTACCTACTTGAAAACATTTATCTATTTATAAGGTTATTTTTATCATAAAAGGTCATTTGCGTTGCAAAAAGGCATGATACAAAACTGACAAAATTTTTAGCCCTTAAAACATAATTTTTCCAAACTTTGTATCAACAAAAAATCACATAGCAATCATGTAAATATATATATATATATATAGTTGAAAAATCCTTTTTATACATATATAAACTTACATTACATGCATGATTTAGGTGTTGTTGTCCAAACTATGATTTTTCATAAAACAATCTTTTTTAGAAATTTGAAGATTGGAATATACTATTTTCCTTTATAAATTATTGAAATAAAAACTAAGATTGTTAGTTTGTTTTAAATGAGTATTTTTATATCATAACTACCATTTTCTACTTCTTAGTTTTTATAAAAAATAAACTTTTGTATTTTTGAAAACCTGTTTCTTTGGGTTATTTAACATTATTACTTTTCTAAATGTTTTCTTGACTAGTAAGTTGATTTTCATGTTGACTTAGAAATTCGTCTAGTTCTTAGTATTTATTCGAGTGTAGGTATGTGTTCTTTTAAATAAGTTTTTAAGAAAAACGTGTTTAACAAAGGATTATCAACTTAAGATTTTTAATAATAAACTTATTTTTAATGTTTTGAAAAAGAAATAAGGGAACTACTTACTATGCTTAGAAAAAATTTACATAATATCACACTTAAAAATATAGGGTGACTTATTTAAATTCTTAAAAGGAAACTTTTCCTAAGTGCCAATATTACATTTATAAAGAATGTAGTCTTTAATTTTAATAAAAGAAAGGAACTTCTTTTATTTAGACAACAAGATTATTGTTTTGCATAAATATGATATGACATATACATAACAATAGAACAATAACCTATATGAAAAATAAAAGATGTAGCAAATTAAATAAGCAAAAACATATAAATAAAGTCAGGTATTTGAAGTTTAGATTGTATCAAGAATTCTGGATTAAAGATAGACTAATCCCATAAAATAAAAGAAAATAAAATAAAATAATTTTTTTTACTTGCTAAGGATAAGTATAAGACTAAAAAGCTAGTCTTAATAAAATCACATGAAATTAATGAATTGCAAGAGAGAAATAAATAAATTGACGAGTATAATAAAAGTTATGTTAGTGAGCTTATATGCTCTAAGAATATATATATACATAAATACACTTATCAATATATAAAGGTTAATTAGAAGTAATAATAAAACATAACAATATAACAATAATAAAAATAGCTTTTGAACATTGTTAAATAAGACACGAACATATTGTTACTTCCATAATACCCATTGGTTTAAGAAATATACACTATGGTCATGTTATGTTAACATGAACATGAAGAAGATATTGAGATTTTTACCTAAGGTAAGGAAGTGGATAGTAGAAGATGGTGGAAGAAAAAGGGGTTGATGTTGTATGAAAATAGTAATAGTATGGAAAAGGAGAGAGAGTCGAGAAGAAATTTTAGAGAGGAATTTTGTTGAGATAATTTGATAAAGTTTTGGTATGTTCAAGAACTGTGTGAAATAAATGGAGGGAGGAGATATTTATGGATAAACGTTGAGGAAAAATACGTGCAATTAAATAAAAAAAAGAACAAGATAGATGTGAGAGGGGGAGGCACCAGCATGCATGGAGAAGGAGAGAAAATTGATTTATTTTGTCGTTTCGTAATGAAAAATAATAATATGTAAGATATGATGTGAATAAAGTTTTATGAGAAATGTAAATGGTAAGAAATAGGTATGGTATATTGTCAGAATAGGTAGTAAGAAAAAATAGAGATAGAGAAAAAGTAGTGAATAGAATAGTAGACATGACAAATTAATATCAGTAATAAAGAAAATATGCGTAGACGAGCTACATCTAATATTTTTAGATACCGAAAAATTTTAAAATTGATATTTTTGGAATCCTTATATTATTACGAGTTTATTGGTGTCATCGAAATATTTTTACCATTTCTCATGTCCAAACCTCGGTTGTGAAAATTGATCTCGCTAAGGTTCAAAACAAACTAAATTTTGACAAATCTAGTATTTTTAAGCTTCGCTATGTTATTACGAACTATAATGTATGATTAGCTCAATTTTATTATCTAAGGATTTAAAGCATGGGATTACCGGATCTAGATTCACTAGGGTTTGTTATAGATTTGTTAACTTTAAGGTTTCCGATTGACTTCCGGTTATAGGATTTAAGCATAAAACGTAGCATAAAATATAGGGGTTTACACTTGTCCAAAAGAGTGTTATGTCTAAAAGATATGGCAAATGGGCAAAGAGTGGTTTGAGTCAAGTACAAGCTTTGAGGAAGGCTGATGAATTCTTATACCAAACAACCATTCTAAATTCTAAACATGGTAGAGAAGTTTGATTTTGGAAAGATAGCTAGAATAAATTTGGGCTAGTCAAATCTTAGATTTTTTATATGATGAATAGAAACATGGAAATTCTACGATCTTACTATTAATTTTGACGAAATTAGTCCCATCACCATCAAACGGCTCACGCCATACTAAACCATGATTGAATCACAAAAATAGTTAATATTTCATTTACTATAGTTATTTTAACGGTTAGATTATTAACAGACAGTCTTGTCAATAAGACCTAGAACCTCCCTAGAAAAATAAACAAATTAACTTTTTAATGGAAGTGTGGGGAATTAATGAAGATCTTATTCAATATCCTCTTAATAGGAATATTAAGAATATGCTTAGTAATATCATAATAGATGATGGGGCTCGAACCCTGGTTCTTTATTGTGGTTGTTTGGCATTATAGGTTGGAGAGGAGATAGAGATAAAGAATATCATCCGAGCCTTATCAACTGGTTAAAGGTTGAAGCTATGGATTGGAGCTGGGTCTGGAAGCCTCTGGAATACCCAAAAATCCACATGCTAATCTAGAGAGCTCTACATAATGCACTACTTACTAGAGACATCTTGTTGCAAGGGACATTAATGCTAGCATTACTTGCCTTTTCTGCCACAGAAGATGAAAAAGTAGAACATATCTTCGAACAGTGTTACGTCGCAAGACTTTAGTAGAGAGGCAACTTTTGATTCTTCCTTCTTCTTATAATTTAAAGAATGGATGAAGAAAAATTCCGAGGACCGCTCTAGGAATATAAAGAACCAAGACACCCAATGGTCATGCTTTTTTAGTTTCTTCATTTGGGGGATTTAGTTGGAAAGGAACATATGTATCTTCTCCTAACCTAATCATAATTGGATGAGGATGGCAAAATTAAGGCAGCAGAATGGTGTGCTGTTTCCAAATGACTTAAGCACTTTGGGGCACACAATCAAGAAGTTTTACATTGTTGGAATCCGACGCATCCCTGGCTCAAGTTTAACTATGATGCAAATATTTATAGTAAAGACAAGAAGGCGGCAGTAGGTAGAGTCTATAGAGACCACCAATCCAGAGTCTTAATTGGAATCTCCAAGCAAATTGCCTAGACTTCACCCCTAGAATATGAACTTCTTAGCATCCTTGAAGCCATCAATTTATGCTTCGAAAAGTAGCTTTAGGTTTGTTATTTTTTAATCTAATTCTCTTCTTGTTGTTAACTTCTTAAATAATAATATCAGGTAATCTACTCTTTTGGTATCCTCTTCTTTATATGCAAGGATAAGATGAAGCTTCTTAAGGAGTTAAAAATTTGCTACATTCTAAGAGAAGTGAACTCTTTGGGAGATAGCATTGCAAAGAAAGCACTTGAAGATTGACTATAACTTCAATCTTCAAAGCCTAATTTAATTGGTGTTAGGTTGGTTCTGTTTTAGATAATGTGTCTTTCTTTTTTTCCTTTTTCCAAATATTCCATTGAGCTTTGTAAAGCCTATAAATCTACTGAATGATGCGCCCTTATTGGTGCGCTTGTTCTATAGTTTGTTTTTTTTTTATGTTGAAATAAATGTGTTAAGATGTTCCCTTAATAGATTTGATAATAACAAAAAGGAATCAAAGGTATCTAACATATTTAATAAAGTGTGAAAATTTAGTTATAATATATGGTTGGCGTATGGGCATACCAATCTAGTGGATATAAAGTTGTTTTTAAAAAATTTATGAATAATTCTAATAACTTTTGTTTAACTTTGGTCGCAACTACCAATACTAGCCAAGCACACCTACTGAAGTAGCATATAAAGTATTAGGTCGTATTCATTGGGATTGCGAGCATCCATTACTCCCTTTTTATTTCTTATTTAGCCAGATAAAAATTTAGAAACACATATTACAAAACAAACAACTAAACTATGTCAAGACTAAAGCAAATATACATGTTTTTCGGGTAAAATTGTAGAACAATTTGTAAATGTAAGATTAGATATAGGATTTGCTTCACCAAATCATTATCATGTGATTTTTAACAAACTCAAAGAGTTATTTGCTGGTGTATTTGCACCATCAGACTCGCGAGAGGTAAGTTAAAGCCTCTCTTAAGTTTAGAGACTCTAGATTTATATCATATCACAAGAATCTCTTCTTAAGTTATCAACAATCTAGATCCGCGTAAAGTTTAAGAATCCTTTGTTTAGAAACCCATTTTGGAAATATGAAAATAAGTGACAGAAAGTTTCCATCCCTCTCTCAAAGTGATTATGAGCAACTTCATTAGTAGCCTAGATAAATTCAAAAAAATGATCTATTGATTTATTTAGTTGAAATCAAACATGGATCTAAAATGTACACCTGGTGTATAGGAAGATTGGAGTGTGGATTTGTAAGAAGAGTGAGGTTAAATGAGATAGTGAGGTATTTAGAAGTACTAAACTGTTGAAATTTAGATTCATGTAATTTTGCAACGTAAATGGCATGCAAAAGGGAAGTAGGTTGACAAGCAAGAAGCAAGAACTTCTTGTTGTAATAAGGGTTTAAGACCTGAAATGAAACAACTCTTAAAAAAATCTTCCAAAAGGCCATTCACATGATTTGAAAGAGATTCAAACGCATTGTTTATTCATAATAATCTGGTTTAAACTAGTTTCAACATTTTGTCTTAGTAATCATCAAACAAAGAAGGACCAAATATGGTTCTAATGCTTTAATAAAAATAGGCCATGTAACAATCCGTTACAGTATAACCATTAATATAGTCTAAAGACTCATCCTCCATTGCAAAGGAAGCCAATCTTAATCTTTCAAATTTAGGTACAAGATGAAAAATCAAAGAATTGATTAGCTTGAAATGTCCATGATAGCGGGTTGGAACCAAAAAAATTTGGAAGTTATAATTTGATGTTCCTTATATAAGAAAACTGATTATCATCATTATCACATGAAGGAAATGATGAACTACGTTATTATTGTGAGTAGTTTGATTCTCCATTTGCAACTTAACAACTTGTAATACTCGAGCCATACTAGATAACAATCTATCAATTTTCCATTCTAACCAAGATATTACTTTCATGTTGTTGCAAATCCTGTTGCAAACGAGCAATGCCTCTTATTCCTTCTGCCATGGTGATTGAGGAAGAAGATGTTAAACCCATGAAGGCCCAGTCCACAAACAATGCTAACTCTACCAGGATTGTTCCAACAGCACAAAACAACTATTCTAATCGCGTGTACAAGTCAAGGTATTCTCGACCCTTCTCTCTATCTATTATAAGGTTTTTGTCTTTTTCCAATTTCTTATTATTTAACACAAGAACTAGCAGATCTAGACGTAAAGTACATAAGATCTTACAATATAGTTTGTTGATTACTAAAAGAAATTGTTTCACTAATAGTTGGTTTCGTTGTGTTTGCAAGGTAAAGAGAGAGAACGATATTTTGGACTTTAAGTCCCAACACTTAAATATTTTAAGGGTAAAACTTGTTTGTCTTCTTGCTTTATTATATGTATTTATGTGCCTATCCGTACATAGGCAGTTACAACTGTTTGCCTTATTTAAAATAAGGACTATATTTTCACATAGATACAATTGTAACTTGTAAAGTATTTGTTTAATAATTTTGCTACTCTATATACTTGTCTATGTTAAGTAACATAGTCAGCTAAGTATTGAGGCTTCCTTATTCGTCTTTGTTGGTATTCATAACATATTTTTTTGTGATACTCTATAGAAAATACATATACATATTTTTTAATTATATTTATTTAGTGTGTTATTATTAATAACACATTAAATACTGTGAATAGATAATAACTATTTTTTTATATGAAAAATACTATAAACACTTAATATTATTTACTCTTTTGAATTTTTGCATTACTTTTTATTTTATAATAATTTAGACCTTATTATTTTTTTTAAAGTTTAGTTTAAAATTGATGAAACTTGTCTCTTGAAGAGATAGGGTACATGTGAATATACCAACTTCATCTATTGGAGAGATGGGTTCAATCCCTAAAATTGAGAGTATTTTCGTTCCATTGATATTTTCGTAATTATTTTTTATTTCCTTTTATCTTTACCGGTCATATATTTTGCTTAGCTTCTAGATCTTTTAAAAAAAATATATATATTTTATCTTTTATAGTTTTATGTAATTACTTAATAAAATATACATCATATTATTATTCAATTTAATTAATTGTTTCACCCCCTCAGTGATAAGGAAAAAAAAAAGTCTAATCTGATAAAATTTATTAAAAGCCGAGAAAAAAGGGATTTTGGATTGAAAAAATATTTACCTTTTTATATGGTTAAGATTGGTCACCCCGTTTAATTTTAGCTTGATTTTGGAAAACTAGAAACGAGAAATGGAAAATAATAACAATTTTTTAATAAAAATTACAAAATACTGTTATACAAAAAATAATAAAAAAAGGCATATTAGGCTCGTCTTTTTCAGAGATAAATTTGAATTGTAATAAATCCAATTTAAAAAAAAACGAGTTTAATGCATATAAAATAAACTCTATATTTTGAAGAGACATATTCATGAAGATTATTATATGTTAACTATCATTTTGAAAAAACATTGCATAAATATAATTTGGATAAAAATAATTACAAAAATATCATTGTTATATTGCATGTTGAACATGTGATACTAGAGTTTTTTGTGTATTGCATGTTTAATATGTGACACACATATACTTATTTAACGTGTATCACATGACCAATATGCGAGACCTATATGGTATGTTTGTTATGCAATACAATTATTTTTTAAAAGTTTACTCGAACACATCACTATATCGTATTTTAGAAATACAATAGTTATGCAAATTCTTATATTGCATTTTCAACATGCGATATAATAATGATAATTTTATAATTTTTTCTTTAATTTATATTTTATAATTTTTTTTCTAAAAAATTGTGGACATGTTTTTCATGTCCCTATTTCATGAACAAACTCATCTCGTCTCTTAAAAACTAGTTTACGCTGTGTTTGGAACATGGGAAACATGGGAAAGGAAAGATATGAAGAGAAATGAAGGAAAAGTGTGTGTTTGGTTATGTTTAGTAGGTGAGAAATGAAGAGATTTGAAGAGAAATCCAGGAAAAAAGGATGTATATTTCCCTTAAAAAATGGCATGAAACCAAAAAAAATCAAGAAAAAGTGAGCAAAATGACTTAAACATCCTTATTTATCTTCTTTAACTATTATTTTATAGACATAATATAAAGATAATTTTATCAATTACTAACTCTTTTTCTCTTATTTTCCTTTCATTTCTTTTATTTTTACCAAATATAAAATAATATTTTACTTATTTTCATTTTTCTTGATTTTCATTTTCCTTCACTTCTTTCTTCGGATTCCCCTTCATTTCCAATTTCAAAAATTTAACCAAACACAGGTTGGGATTTACTTTAAGCGATAAACCGAACAAAACCGAATTTATAAAACAGCAGGCCTCCAAACCAAAACCCGTTCTCTTGACTCTTTTAACTCTTCTTCTTGTTTGTTGTTCGTTTTTGAGGTTTTTCTTCAAACAGCTTGCCGATAACTAACTCTCAGTGAGTTTGTCTTCTAACCAACTCATCTGCCTCTCTCTCTTTTTTTTGGATGGTTGACCATTTGCATATCTGTTTCACTATTTATTCTATGTAGACTGGAGTCTAGACTGGGTAGGACTCTTCTATAGAGTAATGATAAGGAAACCACCATCAAAACTGATAACCCATTCGTGTAAAACCCTGAAATCTTCCATTTTATCATCTGGGTCTGTAAAATTAACTTATTTTCGGACTTTATCCAGTAATCGTCAAATTGGGTCTAATGAGCACGGCTCAGAAAATGAATGGGTGAGTTTGCTCAAACCCTTTGACCTTGAAGAGCTTCGAAAATCGTTGCATATAATTTCTCCTTACCAGCTTTGCAAATTACTTTCGCTCCCCATTGATGTGCCAATGGCGATGGAATTGTTTGAATCTGCTAGTGCTCAGAAAGGTTATTGTAATACTTTTGATGTGTACTATGTGTTGATTGATAAGCTAGGTGCTTCAAAAGAGTTCAAGGTTGTAGATAGGTTGTTGTTGAGGATGAAGGAGGAAGGGATTGTTTTTAGAGAGTCCATTTTTCTGATGATTATGAAACATTACGGGAAAGCGGGTTTGCCAGGTCAGGCAACGAGGTTGCTCTTTGATATGAGAAGTGGTTATGGTTGTGAACCAAGTTTTAAGTCGTATAATGTTGTGCTGGAAATATTGGTTGATGAGAACTGTCCAGATGTTGCACCTAATGTTTTTTATGAAATGCTGAGTAAAGGAATTCCACCTAGTGTTTACACATTTGGGATTGTGATGAAGGCTCTTTGTATGGTTAATGAAGTGGACTCAGCATACTCGCTTTTGAGGGATATGACAAAACATGGCTGTGTGCCGAATTCAATTGTGTACCAGACTCTTATTCATGCCTTTTGCAAGAATAGCAGAGTGGATGAAGGGTTGAAGCTTTTGGAGGAAATGTTTCTTATGGGCTGTTCTCCTGATGTTCAGACATTTAACGATGTTATTATTGGTCTATGCAAGATCAATCGAATCCATGAGGCTGCAAAACTATTCAACCGAATGCTTAGTCGCGGATATTCCCCAGATGACATTACATATGGTGTTTTGATTAACTACTTATGCAGAGAGGGCAAGGTTGATCAGGCAAGGACTCTATGGGACAAGATCCATAATCCCAATCTTGTTCTTTTTAATACTATTTTAAATGGATATGTGAAGTCCGGACGGCTTAATGAAGCTAAGGTGCTGTATGATAGCGTTTCAGGATACTACAAATTTGATGTGTATACTTACAATATACTGATTCATGGACTATGCAAGGAAGGCTGTTTATTCTCAGCCTGTGGTTTGTTTAATGAGATGAAGATGAAAGGTTGTGAGCCCAATGTGATCACCTACACGATTTTGATTGATAGACTCTGCAAGGAGGGTCACATGAAAGAAGCAAAAATTTTTATCAATGTCATGAAAGATAATGGAATTGATCTAAATACGTTTGGGTATAACTGTCTGATAGTTTCCCTATGTAAGGAAAACAAAATTTATGAAGCCCTTGAGATGTCCAGAGAAATGGTAAGCAAGGGATGTAAGCGTGATATATTCACTTTTAACCCGATCATATATGCCTTGTGCAAGAATGGTAATATGGAAGAAGCATTGGGACTGTACCATGACATGTTGTTGGAAGGTGTAACTCCAAGTACTGTAACATATAATATTCTGATTGATGCCTTCTTAAGGATAGGTGACATTCAAGAAGCACTTAAACTTGCAAACGAAATGTTATTAAGGGGATTGTCTCTTGATCATATTACCTACAATGCTCTAATTAAGGCCCTATGTAGAACTGATCAAGCTGAGAGGGCACTGGGATTATTTGAAGAAATGACTAGAAAAGGACTAACTCCCAATTTTATCACTTGCAATATATTGATAAATGGATTGTGTACAGCTGGCAGAGTACAGGATGCTTTTGAGCTATTAAGGGATATGATCCAGAGGGGTTTGACACCTGACATTGTGACTTACAACAGCCTCATCAATGGTCTCTGCAAGAATGGCCGCATGAAGGAGGCCTTGAATCTTTTTGAAAAACTTAATCTTGAAGGGATATATCCAGATACTGTTACATATAATACATTGATTGGTTGGCACTGTAAAGTGGGCACCTTTGAAGATGCTTATTTACTGCTACAGAGAGGCATAGAGAGTGGATTTACACCAAATGGTCTTACTTGGTATACTCTGGTCAGAAAGTTTATGAGAGAGGGCCGACTGCGACCTATCTGAATAAAAGCTTGCTTTCAGTTTTTTTGGTAATGACCTGATGTCAATAGATCTTATCTGTTTCATTCTCTATCTACATCTTTGGGCTGCTTATGTGGAGATATTAAATGCTGTGCCCATTTTGTCTGGAATCATTTGAAGCTGGATGATTAAAAAGGCCATCCTTTTTCAGTCTCTTTTCTTTACAAGAAAAGATTAGCATGAAGGACCAGAGGATGAAGCTGCAAATTCCATTTTGTCTATTTTCCCTGTGAGTGTTGAAGATAAATGCTTGTTCCTTGAAGTGCTTCTTCAAGGTGATGGGGAATGGCTTGATATGGAAACTGATGTTAGGAACCAATAAAAAGGTAAGATATTGAAATTGGCATTTTTTTCTTGAGATTTTTCTTTAAAAAATTATTATGAGGCGAGTCCTGGCCCAATAGATAAGGTGCTCCTTTTGGTGGCCTGTAGGTCATGGATCCAAGTGCAAGAACACCTCTTTAGAAAATGTAATAGTGAGGTTACATACATATGCATCCTCCCTTTACATCTCATTAGCTGGGGAGCACTCTGTGCATCAGGTAAGCCCTATTGCTTTAATTTTTATATCTGATTTATGTTGAGCAAACATATGTTAGACAGAAGAATAGGCATTAGGGTATTGACCACAAGACGGCCATTGCAGGTTATAGTTCTGATTTAATTGGCCTAGTCATTTAGAGGAGTTCTTGAATCTTCTCCTAAAGGGAGCTTTCCAAAGATTATAGTCCTTTGTATTTGACATGGTGCTTGGGGATGGCTTTTTATACTTTTCAGTTGGTAATGTTAATGATCTTTCACCAGCATGTTGTACGTATTAAAATTTTGGGTAAATTTTACTTTACATGCCTTTGTTTTTACCTTAACCAGAGGAACACGTGTCTGCTTCTGATCGGTCAGTTTGTGCTTTATGAATTCCTTCTACATAAAGCAAGAAATGGACTCTAAAACGCATAAATAGTTATGAGTTCATGTTTCATCATCCTTTATAAAATCAAGTCCACAATGAAGATATTCATAAACCGTTTTACCATAGTTCTTAGCAGATAACCCAGTTTAGGTTTAATAGTATGTTCTAATAGGGGACGGCATACTTGTTCAATTTATCTCTCTCAGCAATAATTGATTTAATAAAGTAAAATTAAAATATATTAAATTAAATGATAAAATACAAAATGTATAAAAAATTACAAAAAAGAGAAAACTCTAGGGGCCTTGGTTGGCCACCCTAAAGCTTAGGAGTGGCCAGCCTCCATCATTTTCATAATTATAGTATTCCAATAATCTATAGATTATAGGCCCGTTTTTATCCTAAATACATAAATAAACCTGCTTAACATTAGCATAAGCAGTCATTTTGAGCCTTGGCATTTTTATCCTTCAATGTGACAGAGAATCGTGTTCAAATCTCTTGATTTGATTTCCCCTTAACTGGAGGGATTCTTTTACACGTTCCTCCATTCTGCCTTTGTGCTTAGATGTTGCTATAATGTTCGTCATTGTGTGAAGAGTTCTTTGTAGGCAAAATCAAATCCGACCTTCATAACATTTTCTTGGTCATAGTTGGGATAGACCACTTTCATGTCATTCTCATAACCACTGCCCTGCTGAAATAATCATGTGGTCCAAATTTGGGTACAAAGAAGTCAAGTGCTTGTATTTTGTTTTTCTGCTAGATTATTTATTTATTTATTTTGATAAAATTATATTTAATTAAATATACCCAATAATGCTATTTTATCGAATTAATTATTATAGACTTGATGCATTTCCTCTAACTAACAATGACAACTGATAATAGAATGCAGGAATGCTTAAGTGTAAATAACAAAAACAAGTATACAAAGCGACAAAGGTGGCATGTATGAAGCCAAAATCACCCCAATATTGTTTTAGGTAACTTAAAAATTATCAAATTTAAGGCACTAGAGTTGGCATTCTTTGCATTTTGTATATTGCTGCGTGGATATTTCTTGTGAGGTTGAATGGTTCTGATGTAGTTGCTAGAGTGGCTTTGCTTTTGATTGTTTTAATTTAATTTACTCGTTGTTATCTGCAGAGATGTTACCTTTCGATTGTCTGAAATCTGAATTGATATTGGATGTACTAGCTACAGGGAGACATGGCCTTTTTCTTTTTGGTCCGTATTGATAACTGATTTTGAAAGTCTTCACACGGTAAATCCTTATTATTCAGGTTATTGCATGAATGATAACTGCATACTTTTGCTTTTATTTTCGCTTTTCAGCCCAGTTATGTGAGTCTGTTTATTCCAAAAGCCTGTTTGATTTAGATTTTCTTCCTAATCAGAAATGAAGAAATAAACCTTTGGCGGTGGAAATGTTGACCAATCACAGGAGCTGATCTTCAAAGTTATCCTTGCACTTGGCAAAGCTATCCAGACAGCGAAACTATATTTATTTTCCAATCATGAAAGGAAGTGTGCATATGGTCAAAGTTAATTGGTTGATTGATGAAAGTGGTTGAAATGTCAAGATGGTAGCTGCAATTGGCTGAGGACCATGCTGCAGAATATGGATGTTTGTATGAAGATGGTCACCGTCAATAGAGCAGTGATCATCCCTAATCACAACTGGTTGTCAGTTGTGACAAATAGAAGCAATGGGTGTTGGTTCGCTAATAATTGTTTTATTTTCTATGAGTTTGACTATCAAAACTTTGCATGTATTATCCATTGAGCAGAATAGGCTTTGAAGGTTTAAAATTGTGATAAGGTAGCACTTGATTTGCATGATTTTAAGGGATTGGACTTGTCGAAATATGTAGTATGATGTTTAGTTTTTTAAATTGATATTGAATTTGACAAAATGGCAAAGGTAAACAATTTTAAATGATCTACCAAGTGCTATAAAAAATCTTCTCACTTGACAAACAAAAATCTTCTAAAAGGCCCCTTAAATAGACTCTTATCATTTCAAGCAGTGTGAAATTGTACTTCATTGTCTTCTTCATATCGTGTTGCACTGTTCTCTTTCAAACATTTGTCTCGAATTTTCTCATCTGTAAATGGTAAAAGGCTAAATGGTTGTCTTCTGCAAAATATTGGTGTTGGACAAAAGGAGGGTTTAAAGTTAAGAAAATTATATCTAAATGCATCAAAAATTGGACTAAGTTTAAATGAGGTATTAGCATTTTGAATAGTTAGAAAAATAATCAATATTTTGTAAAACAAGTCAGATAATGATTGGTGTTTCAAGTGGTTAGGAAAAATATAATAAGGTATTTCTATCAAGTGGGGATCTTCCTTGAGTGGTGTAAAGTCGAGCTTAGTTTACTGGGATCAAGTATTTCAGTCAAAGAATCTTGGTGGGCTTGAAATTCGCAAGATGAAATTTAATGAGGCATTGCTTTTTAAGGTTGCTTGGGATTTACTATGTTGCTCTACTATGTTGTGGGCTCACGTGCTTTGGGTTAAGTATAATGTATTAGAGGACCCATTCCTCACATTCTTGAGAGTTTGGCCATACTTATCAAATTCAGTATTAAAATATATTTCCACTATTCTTCTGCCATATAACTATGCTAGAGCTGATCTACCTTTTTGGAAAGTCATAGCTTTAGGTAAATTCTCAACATCTTCAACTCATAACGTTATTTGTCAAAATAGTTAGTGTTGATAATCTGAAGTGGAAAGGTTGTTGGAGTTGGTTTAGTGTTGAAAGAATCAAAACTTTCATTTGGCTTGTTTTTCACAATGCTCTTCTCACAAATGATGTTTGTAAAACGAGACACTTGCCAGATGATTGTTTTTGTTCTTGTTGTAGTGCTTTGGCTAGGGATATTAAGCATGTATGGAGGAGTTGCAGTGGTTGTTCTCTTATGCTACAAACTAGTCCCCCATGATAAAAGGCAAGAGTTCTTTTCATGCCATTTTGATGATTGGTTTTTGTTAAATCTTAAAAATGCAGACTTAGTTGATAATGTTTTTTTGTCTGTTATTTTTTGAATTGGCTGTTGGCTTTGGCAGTGGAGAGGAATAATGAAGTTATGGGAGAGGAAGCGGTGAATGAGATTATGATGGCTTTGATTTTGATGACTAAAGTTAGAGATTGTTGTCAAGCTAAGTTAGTTTTTTTGCCAAATGCTATTAGCAATGGAGGTAATGAAGTTCAATTGGTCAATTGGTTTCCTCCTTCTGGTTGGTATAAATTGAACGCTGATGGCTTGATTAAGAAAGAAAATGGGCATGGTGCAATAGACGGTTTGATTAGAAACGGATATGGAGCCTGGATGACAGGTTTTGATGCCAATATTATGACTAGATCAATTATAGTTGTAGAGTTGTGGGGTGTATATTTTGGTTTGAAGTTAGCACAAGATATGGGTTTTAGAGCTATTATCTTGGAATATGATAATAAGAATATTATAGATTTGCTGCCATGAGAGATTGCAATGATAGAAGATAAAGTGATTGCGTTATACTATTCAAGCAACTACTAGTTGGTCGTGGTAGGTACAAGTTGTATACACTTTAAGAGAAGGGAATCAACATAACATCCTATCTCTAATAGCTACTCCATGACACAGCTCAACCCGATGTGTAGCCCTATTCACCTTAAGTGTACTACAAATGGTGTGTAGTATTTGCTCATAAGTTGAGTTCCCACAAACACTGACCACAACAATTGACCGCTTATCACAACCAAAACCTTCATTCCCTTCCACAATGTTGCCATGAGCATATGATATGAACTTGGCTTTATCTATTTCCTCGCCTATCCTACCAGCTCATAGAACATAGGTTGAATGCATGAAATGAAATCATGACTTATGAATTCCACTCTCATAATATCGACCATGTTTACCAATGCAAGTTCATCCATGTCATTCTTATCAAAATATTTCATTAATGAGATGATTAGATTCATCATATATTAACATCTTTTCAAAAGCTTGGTTATAAAAAAATAGTGGATATTTTATCAAATTTCAACAACAATCACAAAACATAGCTAAGGAAGTGTGAATCAATACTAACCATAGTATTGGCATGCTACTTTGTTTTTCTAAATCATAAAAAGTCCTTCTATGGATTGGTGATAATGTCTAATGATCTACATTGGTCGATGATCAAAGCTCCTGCTTCATTCAAATAGAAGTTGATACAATTAAATTTGACTTGATTAAAATTCATTCAATCCAGTTTAAATAACTTTTTATTTAGTATAATACCAATACTATATCTTTTCTTTATCATCACCCATATGATCATAGAGTAAGAAATAGGACATACCTACAAGATCACACATCCTCATGCTTGAAATTTTCACTTCAATTGGTTGAATTTTGCTCAAAATGATGACTCTATGACGCCTACTGATTGAAATAGCTCAAGATCACACACCACTTTGAAGCTTCGAATGAGCTGCAATGGAGGAATTAGGGTTAGGGTTTGAGAGAGATTTTAGGCCTTTTTTTTTCCCTTCAATGGCAGAAGTGGCAAGATGAAGAAGATGATGGAAATTTATTCTCGTCAACCTCTTCTGTTGAAGAAAAAAAGTACCAGCGATGCGACCTCATCTCTTGAAGAGTCGAGATTAGTTGAAGAAGAACCTCATCTCTTCAAGAGATGAGGTACTACTAAAACATAAGACCTCGTCTCTTAAAGAGATAAGGTTAGACATTAACGATCTTGTCTCTTCAAAAGACGAGGTCAAGTTGCTTAAAACTAAGATTATTTTTATCCCAATGGTAATTTTATAATTCTTTTTAAAAACTATAATATTACTTTCCTTTTCTGATGATGATGGAGTTATTAAGGAAGAAAATGGATTGGAAACTATCATTTAAAAGGAGAGCAGAGAGAAAAGAAGGGAGAGAAAGGAATTGATTTCCTTTTATACAGATTTTGAAACATGAAAGAAATGTTGTAAGTGCCCTTAAGAACTAATTTTTAGAATACCCTTCCTTGTTTTTGTCAAGCTAACACTTTATTTGTTTTTTTTTTTTTAAATCACAAAATGACCAATTATCCATCATAACCCATTTATACTTTCTTTAACTTCAAAATGCATTTCTTACCCAAATCAAGTTTTAAAATACTAATAAAAAATAAACATATCATATGAAAGATAATATTGCTAGCACTCTTCAATATATTTGTAAGATTATTTACAAACCTTTACACACCTTCACACCTTATTCTTTTTAATTACTGACATGATGTCAAACTTATTTCAACTTGGTAATCTTATTTTTAGAATTCACACATTGTTTTCTTCAACATTAACCTTGGCTTATTTTATAATAAATTGGTCAAGATAATTTCAATTTAACTTTGGTTTAAGATTTTCATTTATGTATGAAGATAGGATATAAGTATAGTTAACCTATTTGTCTATGAGATATTTTTATAATTGTTTAATGAATATAAAACCATTAATTGTTTTCGACAAATGAAAAAACAATCAATATATTATAAAAAAAAAAACAACATCATATTATTTTAACTTTTAAGAAAATTTTATGTTTCATCGTAATTTTAGCGGATTGATCTATCATTATCAAATCATTCATATTATACCCAATCATGGTTAAATTATTAAAATAATTAATATTTTATTTATTATATTTATTTTAAGGATGTATATATTTTTTCCTTCCAACCCTTGTGTCACTATTTTATGACCTCAGGTTTAAAAAACCAAAAAAGAAAAAAAGAGGACTTTAGGTTATTAAGGAACTGCAAATAAGCTGAAGAAGGAGGAAGAGGAGGAAGGCAAGAGGAAAGAAGAAAGTGAAACAGCAAAGATGGTGGGAGCAAATTTGAAAGGCGAGACGCTGAAAATTATGGAGAAGAGAAGTGGTATAGAAGCTGAAATGAATGCTATCATCGAAAGCTTAACTCGACCTGGTGGTCCTGGTCTTTCTGGCAATCTCCTTGATTCCGAGGTTCTACTTCCTCCATTCTCTCCCTGTTGTCAATTTTCTTTTAGTTTTAAATTTTAAATTTTAGAAATCCCTTCACTGTTACTGAAACGTCAATGATTTGCTCGATTTAGGGTTTCTGAGATCGCTTGTTTATGTGGCAGGGTTTTCCTCGTGAAGATGTGGACATTCCAGTTGTAAGAGCACAGCGTCGCCGTCTTGCTGGTCTCTTCTTATTTCATAGTTCTCGTTAACTTCTTTTTTTTTTTTTTTTTTTTTTCTAAATACATTTGGTACGAAATCTAATTGAATCGAATCTATCCACTCCAAGCCATGTACTTTAATGTATGGGTAAAATAAGGAAAACGAATATAAACAAAGCCTGCAAACGCTCACTCCATCACTTCACCTGTGCTATCAGAACTATATTTATGTTTGCTGTTCTCAATTTCTTTCTTAATGGCGTTTGCACCAGCTATAATGAGATACCCAGTCAACTGAGATAAACATATATGTACTGGTCTGTTCCATTTTGCTTAAGTGTTAAAGAGCATGATAAATGTCACAGCTAAGCGCTGATTCTTAGTTGAGAACAGGTAGTTAGAACCCAGCTTTATCCGTTAAGAATCTCCTTATGGGGTACTTAGCATAAGAATCTAGGTTCTAACCTAGATTCAAATGGCTTTGTAAAACCTTCTGCATATCCAAGGTATCGTATACACGTGTCATTTGTACTTATATGGTTATGTACACAAACAAGCACACACGAATGCTCTTTCTTTCTATTGGAAGAACTGGATTAACAGTTACAAAGGAATTTTCTGCCTCTGCCTATAAAAATAATGCAGCTAGCAGTTTTATGGATGCCACAAATTTTATGGAATAAATGCTTAGACAATTGGGCTTTGCTAAAGTGTTGGGCATATCAGGCTCACATAACAAAAGTGTATTGCCTTGAGGCGAGTGCTCACCCTTTTCTGTATTTGAATGTTTGAGTGGCATGATGCCATGGCAGAAGCAATTGCATATATGGCAATGTTACCATTACATGTTGTTATAAATTCACATATATACTTCCTCCTGATTGCAGAGCTTCGAAATGATCACAAGGAGATTACTGATAAAATTAATGAAAATATTCAGATCCTTCATTCGGCTAGACTTGCATCCAAGTCATCTGCAGCAGAAGACTCAGGTGAGCTGCCACAATATTGCTGTTGTTGCAATTGGTCATTATCCTTAATGGTACTTAGCCATTAGATTCTCTCCTTTTTTTATTGGACTTTTCATTCATTTCTCTCATTCTCTATTTCTGGGTTGGGGTGGAAAGGATGTAATGATCTATGTGTGTTGACATGAAAGGTATAATTCTTAATACTTATGTTATCTGTGCTCTGCCCTTATGTTCCCTATATGCTGAACTGTAGTTAAGATATTTCTGAATAAACTTTTAAGATTAAACGTTCAAAATTTAAACCCTGTCAAAATAGAAGCAATAAGTTAGTGTTCTATTACGTAGAATTCTTAAATTTTTGGTCTTTTGAAATTGGATTGTGAGTAACAGTACCAGCTTTCTAAATATAAAATCTTATATTTATCTCTGAAATTTAAAATTTTGTTAATTTGGTCTTGGTTTTGGTTTAATATAGTATGGTAATGTTTACATTTAATACCTAAACTTTACTTATTTTTGCAATTAACTATTTGAAGTTTAAAAGTGTCCTATTTGGTATCTATACTCTGACCAAATTCGCAATTAACTACTTGAATTTTGCCAAATTTTGCAATTATCTACTTGAAATTTATACATTTTTGTACATTTAGGTATTATAATTGAACTTGTTAATTGACATGTTTAAATTTCAGTTATTTAATTACAAAAATTGACAAAGTTCTGATATCAAATGTGACATTTATCTAATATGGTATCAAGGCCAAAAGGGATGTGATGAGTTTAAACCTTTGCATTGTCATTTGACTCTCATTTTCCACATAACAATGCATCAATCATATCTCAGCCCAATGTACAAGGAAGAATCAAAATATCTAAGAACGAAACCACTTAGCTGTAATGGCTAAACTTTTTTGGAGTGAGTTTTGGTGCCAGTTTATCCTGTTATCCGACCTTTCAAGCCCATTCCTTCCTGCTGTCAAGTTTAAATTTGATATGTGTTAGAGTATAAGATTGTATGTGGATATATGTGTTTTTATGTCTATATGACAATACTCCACTTGCTTGTTGGCTGAGATATTGGCTAGAGCAAGTCCAACAACGACATGGTACTTGAACTCAAGACCTTTTACACTCAATTAAAGTGTCAAATTTGATATTAAAACATATTTAATTAAATGTGTAAAACTAAAATGTCACCTGCGTGACTATTACATCAGATATTGGTAATTCATGCCTGTGGATATTGCTTTCTTTTTGGTCTGTGGCTTAGATGTGTTCATGCACTATACTTCCCCTAAATATAATATCTGTTAAGCTTTAGGATGAGAGGATTGCTTTTCAATCATCTTCTTACAAAAAATAAAATAAAATAAAATAAAATAAAAAACAATTGTTATAATCTACTGTTTTCTGCAAGTAGATGGTGCCGCACTTGAGGTGACTGGTGTTTCTGCAGCTGCACCTTTGCTTGATACCAATTTAAGAGGCTCGACCAACAACATGGATCAAGATGTAGTGGTCAGTAGACCATTTGCAGTAGTTGATGAAATTGCTGATGGCTCTCCGGCTGCTGAGGATGGTTTGCAGCTTGGAGATCAAATTATAAAATTTGGTAGTGTGGAAGCTGGTGATAATTTGCTGCAACGACTTGCTTCAGAATCTCAGCAAAACCTTGGTCGTGCTGTAGCTTTAGTGGCTATGAGGCAAGGAGCAGTTATCAACCTAATGGTTACCCCGAGAACATGGCAAGGTCGGGGCTTGCTGGGGTATGTCCATCGACTCTTCTCTTATTTCTCCTTGTAATATTACTTTTAGACCCATCTAGTGACCATTTGAATGACTTGCATTGTGATTGTGATAGATCAGATGTAATCCTATGGTATATCTTCTGTGGCCTTTGTTTTTTTTTTTTTAAACTGTATATGATTTGCTCTGTAGTACTAATGGAAACAGATAAAAGGCCGTCAGATTTGTTATTACTTTATCTTGATTTAGAACTTGCGATATCTTATTTGTCCTTGCCATTTTGTTTCAAATATACAAGATGATAGCAAATCCTTGATTCTCTACACCATCCTGAAAGCTTTCAGAAAACATATGGTTACTTTTGCACCTAATGATGACTTCATTCTTTGGATTGCTTTGCAGATGTCATTTCCACATATTGTGATAGTGACCTTTTTCTTATTTTATCAATGGCCGGAGATTTGACTTGCTTAAGGCTTCAGGTTGGAGTTTGGATGGTCTGCAGCTATGCTTCTATACTTTTTTGTTGCCGTTGTATGAACTATATGTTTCTAATGAACCGTCCACTTTCAAGAGGCTTATGGAGAATATGCATGCAGCAGTGTTTCACTTCATTTTCAATTTTTTTTCTTTTTAATGATCAATACTACATTTCTACATGCTCCGTCCTGCTCAAAACAATTAGAAAGTTGGCTTGTTAGGCAAAAAAAAAAAAAAAAAAAAAAGGACGATTCTATGGCTATTGGATTTTCTTGGATGCAAAGCAATTTATGGCAAATTGGCAAGTGAGTGCTGTTGTGAGATATCATTTGCACCTGCTTTTATTCCTGAAAATCGTGAGGAATTTGTCAGTGAAGGGCCGCCAGTCTAGAAGAGCAACTTGACTTGACTTGGATTCACTCATATTAATAGAAATGGGATAGATTTTCATACGTGGGTGAGTTCGAGTTCAGCCATGATTTGAAATTTCAGAGATTGACCTTAATTGAGCTGAGAATTTTAAGTTTGGTTCTGTTAGGCTTAATTTATTTTAAAAAATAATATTTATGTTATATATATATATATATTTCTAATTGTAATAATATTGGTTCCCAACTTTGTTCTCAACTTAATTAAATATGATTTGGTTTGATTAGATGTGTGAATTATTTGAGTAAAAGTTCATAAATTTAAGTTTAATTTACTTAAACTAAATTTAAGTTTATTTACTTAAACTGCTTCGAGTAGTTTGAACTAATACTTTTATCATGGGCATTTGAATATATGTTAAAGTAAAATTCAGTGATAATTTATGGGAAGATTTGATTTATTTATTCATTTTGTAAGTCTAGTATTTATTAGTTGCTTGGAGTATCAGTTGAATGGTTTGTTTTTCGTCTGTATTTGTATTTGTATCGAAACAATATGTATAAATATGTTCGATTTATATTTTATATTTTATTTATATTTAATCTATTTGATCTATTAATGAGAATCATTAACTATTTTTTGTTGATATTTATTTTTTCATAAATAATTTGTTAGAAAAAATTTGAAAAAAATATATGTATTTGTAATTTGCCAATAAACAAATTGATCCGTAGTAGGAGTCCCTTTATGACTTTTTGAGTCTATTGGTATCAGGGAGTGTTCTCGTTTATAATCGGGGGAACGATTGATAAGAACTCATGCGCCGGGTAAAAAAAAAAGAATGATAAAAATTCTCCCAAAGGCTATGCAAATTATAAAATTGTTTTACTACAACTGCAACTACTGTTATTATTTTAAAAGTTAATAACAATTAATGCAACATATGTACTGTGGCGACAAATGCATGTTGCTATGTTAGCTTAGAATTAATTCGAAATATCTTACTTTTTCCCCTCCTAAAATGCCAGGGACAAACATTTTGGGACGGATGCCAACCTCATTATTGCTAAGTAGGAAATCAAAAGGAAAGTAACATTTGCATGCCTCACCTATTTACATCTAATTGTTAAAGAGTGTGACCGGAACAATAGATGCATGACCTTTGTTTAGTTATTACATTATCCATTCCAATTTAAAAAGCTTATTAACCAAAAACTAGTGCCGTTCTTTATATTAAGTAAGAAACAAATGTGAGATGGAAGTGCATCCACAGTCAGTGAGTACTTGAACCAAATTCACATACCATCTGTTCAAGATGGTGTATTATAGGTCAATGAATGGTGTACGCCCTTCACTTCTATTGATTATCTTTTGTGCCTTCTATACATTGATTACATGGAACTACTTGGTCCCCATCGTTTTGACTCTTTCCTCTATTATTTTGGTTGGAATCTTCTTGTCCATGTGGCTCTCTGAAGAATCCTCCCATAAGATCTATAAACTCCCTCCTGGCCCACCAAAGTGGCCCATAGTTGGCAACCTTCTCCAATTGAGCTCTCTTCCTCATAGAGATTTAGCTTCCTTATGCCGAAAGTATGGGCCATTGGTCTACCTTCGGCTTGGAAATGTCGATGCAATTACTACTGATGATCCAAACATCATCCGCCAAATACTTCTCCAGCAAGATGATATTTTTGCTTCTCGACCGAGAACCCTAGCTGCGGTTCACTTGGCCTATGGATGTGGCGATGTGGCCCTAGCACCATTGGGCCCTCGATGGAAGCGAATGAGGAGGATTTGCATGGAGCACCTATTAACAACGAAACGGCTTGAGTCGTTTGCAAAACACCGTGTTAATGAAGCACGGCACCTAGTTCAAGATGTTTGGGCTCAATGTCGTACGGGCGAGCCCATCAACTTGAGGGAAGTGTTGGGCGGGTTCTCGATGAATAATGTGACAAGGATGTTGCTGGGGAAACAATACTTTGGGGCTCAAAAAGCTGGGCCCAAAGAAGCCATGGAATTTATGCACATTACTCATGAGTTGTTTAGGCTATTGGGGGTGATTTATTTGGGTGATTACTTACCAATTTGGAGATGGATTGACCCATATGGGTGTGAGAAAAAAATGAGGGAGGTGGAGAAGAGAGTGGATGACTTTCATGCAATGATTATTGAAGAACATAGAAGAAGAAAGGAGGCTAAAATGAAAGGACCTCAAGAGTGTGATTTGGATGGGATGGAGATGGATTTTGTTGATGTTTTATTGTCTTTACCTGGTCCAGATGGGAAAGACCATATGGATGATGAAGAAATCAAAGCCTTGATTCAGGTACATCTTTAATACATATTTGTAGATACTTAATTATAAGTAAATATTACTTTCTTAAAGGTAATATTAGTTATCACCTAACCGGGTAATTACAATTATTAGTAAATTAAATTATAATGTAGTTTAAACAAAACTTGGATACCATTTATAATTCCACCGTGATCATGTCGATCGGCCAGGGCTTGATGTATATGTAGTTCTACTTCTACCCTTGCTTGTAATCTCAGATTCATTTGTTGTGGTTGATTTTGGTGTTTTGTGTTTCTTCATATAATCATTTGGAGTTTATGGAATTTGTTGTTAATATTTAGTTCCAACTATTAGATTTAATTAAAATAGTTAATATATCAATTATTATATTTATTTTAGTGAATATGTGATTAACTGGATGGTTAGGTGGACGATAAAACTTAATTATACTCGTATCTAAGTTCAAATTTTAAGATTTTCAATCCAATAAGAACCAAAGTCTACTCGATCTCTTTAATACGTCCAGCTGTAAACTTTCCAATTTGTTTAGGTGATAATTTTCGTTCTTCTGCTGCTAATCATAGTTTAATATTATTACCAAAATTATAGGTAATTGTATATATATTCTACATCATCGGCTTAAAATATTATTATCCACAAAATTTGCGATGCTTTCTGAAATATATAAATTTGCTGCAGGATGATAGCGGCTGCAACAGACACATCAGCTGTGACCAACGAATGGGCAATGACAGAGGTTATAAAGCATCCACGTGTCCTTCTCAGGATACAAGAAGAGCTCGACACCATCGTTGGTCATCACCGCATGGTGACCGAATCCGACCTCCCGCACCTCAATTACCTACGGTGCGTTGTACGTGAAACCTTCCGCATGCATCCAGCTGGACCGTTCCTTATACCACACGAGTCAACGCAGGAGACCGAAATCAACGGGTACTATATCCCGGCCAAGACGCGTGTCTTCATCAACACGCATGGGCTGGGCCGAAACGAGAGCATCTGGGACAACGTGGAACAGTTTAGGCCCGAGAGGCATTGGCTGGGCGATGGGAGCCGAGTCGAGATAAGCCATGGAGCCGATTTTAAGATATTGCCGTTCAGCGCAGGGAAAAGGAAGTGCCCCGGCGCACCACTTGGAGTTACGCTGGTGTTGGTGGCCTTGGCTCGGCTATTTCATTGCTTTGATTGGATGCCACCAGATGGGATAAGGCACGAGGATATCGAGACAGAGGAGGTTTATGGGATGACTATGCCGAGGGCTAAGCCACTGTTGGCTTTGGCTAAGCCACGCTTGCCAGATTATATGTATCACTGAAAAGGTGCTGTTTAATCTTTGTTATTTAGGATTTTATATTTTCATCATGAAAATGTTTTATGTTCATGTTACCTCATGTTACCCTTTTGGTGATTTTGATTAAACTTTCCCTTTATGTTATATCTTGGCTTAAATATTTTTTGTTTTTAAAATTTATTTGTTTGCCTTTATTGGTTTATTATACCTGAAAACCAAATAAAAAACTTCAAGGATACAGTACAGATATGTTATAACTTTATCGAGTGGCCAGTAAATATTAATATTTCTTTAATAAATAGTAAATATTATGGGTGTCAATTAATTGACTAGAAAATTTTACTAATATAAAAAATGATAAAAATAGTAAATATATTTGTCTATAAAAGTTAATATTGTAGTTACAAGGGTGAAAAAGAGTTAGAGTGAAATTTCTAAATGAAATAATTATTTATGCAAATTTTTCCCGTTATTAACTCTTTTTCTTTTTTCCAATCAAATATTTTAAAAAAAAATTATATATTCCACCATTAGACCATATGAGCACTAATAATTAAGCCATAGCTAAAAATATTGTGTTGAGGTTTCTTTGTTATTTAAGGATTAAATGTTGATATAATATGAGTTGAATTTTAGTGGTTGATTCTCACCGACATTAAAATTTGCTATCGTCATGAGAATTCTCATTGAGATGCTTTTGATAATTTTTTTTCACTCTATTTAGATAGTTTTATTGCTTCACAATAAGATAATATCATTTCAAATTTCCTTTAAATAACAAAACTAATATGTTAAAAAGTTGATTTATTTAAAACAACCATAGTGGTAGTTGAGAAATTTAGGATCCACGTACAAACACAATAATTCCATTTATGAGATACTGGTAATATAATTGATATTACTTTTGCAATCTTTGCATCTAAAATAAAGAAAATCAAATTTGGATTTATACATAGATTGATTACCTTTTATCAATTATTTTTAATATTGGGTTTTGTACACAAAAGGTGTATAATTTGTACAGAACTTTTAATGTATGGAAAAATTAGAATCCATATGTAGCACTACTTTGCATGGCCAAGCCAACAAATGTGTCTACAACGACAAATGAAATTTATTAACAAAGCAGTTAACCGTTAGAAATTAAAATTTATTAACAAAGTAATTTGCACTCCTAGCGATGCCATTTTTTGTGATGTAGGACCTTCACCACAAAGTAATAGGGAAAGATTTTTTTTTTTTAAAAGAAGGAAGAAAAAGTACAATTTAAAAACAACACAAACCAGTGTTAAGGCTCATCCACCTAGAAGTATCTAAAATGTATGTGCTAAGGAAAATTCAAGATTGAAATAAAAATAAAAGGAAATAACATGAAAAATTCAAAAATTATAAATTTATTTTTAAAGCTTGTAATTGTTCCAAGAAAGAAGGGAAAACACTATCATAAAACATAACAAACCTGGATCAAAAGAACCTTAACCAATAAGTTGTCCAGAATGTGTTGCAAATCCTTGATGCTAGAGAAAGTGTATCCATTGCAAAAAATAGTTCAACAAAAGAAGAAAAATAAAATTAAAAAATACAATAAACTGGTGGCAAATCCTTGTTGTCAAACAATGCTCAGAATAAAAATTATGAAAAAAAAAAATGAACAATTAAAGAAAAAGGACTAGGTTAATAACTTATCGAGTTAAGTTTTGGATGTAACAAATTTCTAATATGGACAAATGATGCTCAAAATAAATTATAAAAAAAGTTTGGAAAAAAAACAAAATAGAAACAATTAAAGGAAAGTAATGGGTTGATGACTAACCAAGTTAAGTTCTCCAACATAAGAGGTTTTTTTTATTGTGCTATGTCAATGTGAAAAATCCCTAAACAATAATTAGAGTAAAATAATAATAAAAATTTTGAATAAAATAAAATAAAATAATAAGAATTAAAGAACAGTAACTTGTTGATAACTTATAGGATTAAGTTTCTCCATCGGAAGAGCTATTTTTATTGTGCTAGATGTGATAAATCCCTGATGTGGAAAAAATAAAAATTCTAGAAAAATAAATCAGTAACAATTAAAGAAAAGTATAGCTAGGTTGCAAATGAGTCAAGCTATTTGCGAATTACTTGAGCTCGACTTGTCTCGAGCTCAATTAGTAAATGAGCCGAGTTAAGCCTAAAATAAAGTTTATTCATCCAAACGAGCTGAGTTCGAGCTTTAATTTAGGCTCAGAAGATAGATCGTGAACAAGCTCATTTAAGTTTGTGAACAGGCTTGCAACTAGAATCATTAACAGGCTCGTTAATAATCTTATTAACAAATTCATGAATTTTGTATGCATGATATATTATCTATAACTACATACTAAATATAACAAAAACTAATTTCTATTTAATAATTATGTATATATATTATAGCAACATTTATATATATATATACATAATGTTTTATGTTTAAAAAAATAGAAAATGAGTTAAGCTCTAACTTAAATTTCAAGTTGATAAAAGCTCGTTAGACCCCATAAAAAACTTAGCTCGGCTAAACTTGGCTTTGATTCGGCTCAATCTCGTTTCATAAATAAGCTGAGTTCAATCATGTTTCACAAACAAGCAAAGTTTGAACTCAAACTTAGGTTCGTTCAATTTCATGCTAGATAAAAAGCTCGACTTAAGCTAGAGCTCACTAAATTTTATATGAGTCGAGTCTAAGCTTTCAAAAGCTTGGCTCGACTCAATTTGGTTTGGTTCAGCTTGTTTGCAGTCCTAAGTACATTTTTGATATCTTACCAAGTTAAGTGTTTAAATGGAGAGATATTTCGATGTGACAAAATGTGGAAGTAAGGAATGAATTAATTGCTTTGTCAGACGTTAGAGATGTAAGGATAGTTTTCAATTAGTAGTTTCGTAAACGTGACAAAGTAGGCAGCTTTCAGGGCAGTTTTTCAATGAGTGGACAGTTTTGTATACATTTTTCTTTTTGTTGTTTTTTTTAATTGCATCGGTAATTGCTGTTAATTAAAAAGTGAACAGAATAACTTCCAAGAATGGGTAGCAATAATAAATAACTGCTGCTATAGTTTTATTTTTTCACACTAAAGATAAAAGGATTGGTTTAAATAATAGTAATAGATAATAGCATATAATTTTTATAAAACTATTCACAATTCATAATTTTGTCTACACTTATATATTATCGGTCAATCCATGTGATGCGTCACTAGTACTATTAATCTACTAAAGCCTTTTCTCATCAATATAAGGCTATATTTATTGATATTATTGTTGAACTTGTATGTTCAAAGTGGATTTTGATGAGATAATTAGTTGCATAATTAACTATTCAATTGTGTTAAACTACATTTAATTAGTCAAACAATATGATGGATAACATGCCAGAATATATATATGTGTGTTGTGTGTTTTTGTGTTGTTTTCTAGAGATTGTGCGGGTTGTTGGCAGGGACAAATTCTTGGTGCACAGCCTTGGTCGTAGGTCACGTCGACGACCCAGTGAGTCTACCTTTAGGGCGTGATAGGCTCAAGTCTAAAGCTCAATAAGGTAAAAAATGCACAGCTTTAGTCGAGAGTCAAACCTAAGGCACGACTAATTCAAGGCCCAACAAGCATTAGGGTGCGACAAGTTTGAATCCAAGACTCAATGAAGTCCACATAAGCACAGACTTAGTTGAGGGTCAAAATTAAGGTATGACGAGTTTAGGGCACGACAAGTCTAGAGCGCAATAATTTAAATACATGAGCTGATATGGCAAGAAAAGAGCCGTTACACGCATTTAATGTGTGAGGATTTTAATACATTATCTCCAATGGATATTTAAATATTTGAAGATTATAAATGCGCCTTGCTTTGGAGATTCAAAATATGTTGGAAAAGAACTTTTATTTGCAAACAAACAAATCAAGAATTCTCTATAAATTTTTGTTTTCTTCATTATTTGTAAATTCTAAGTAACAGAAAGAAAATCAATTTTAAGTGCTTTGCTTATATTTTTATAAATCCATAAGAGAGCACTAGGAAAGTGAAGGAAATATTTTATTTCTTGAGTATTGTAATTGGTGTATTGCTTAGCTTGAGCTTATGTTGTTGAATTAATAAAGTGATTGTAAAGTCCTCGGTTGGAGGCATTTGTGGATTGTAGAGAGTAGGAAGTGAGTTGAACTCCATGGTAGATTTGGGCTTAAAAGTTCTATCCATATCTCTTTTATATTTCATATTGTTATCTGTTATTGTATTATTCGTTGCTATTAAAGTTTAAATTTGTTTTATTACATAAAAACTAATTATTCGTGCATTTTAGGTCAAATACTCAATTCAACCCCTTCTTGAGTATTTTCTAGTGTGTTTTCAATTATTTGACAAGAGAATCGAGGCCAGAATTACTTGATTTAGCAACTCAAAAACAAATTACTCTTTCTTTGTCTTTCCTTTTTTTTTTTTTGTTTTAATTGATGGAGTTTGACACGTGAAGAGAAAAAAACTACTAAAAAAAAAATTAAGAAACTTCAGTAAAAGAATTCATAGATAAAGTAAACTTTTTTAGTAAGAAGAATTATTTAAAATATTAAAATTATACCTTAAGGATCTTGTGAAGTAATTCAACAATAAAGGTGACTCAATAAAATTCCCCTAAAAACAAGACATGAACCAAATTAAATGATTTTTTCTTAAATTTGGTAGAAAATGGACATTTTAAGACAAGTTATCTATGTTCTAGATGTCATTTACAAGAAGAAGATGCTTTACATGTATTTCGAGATTGTTCTAATTTGAGGGGATTTTGTGAAAAATTAAATATGGAGATTATCTTACTTGAATATTCATAATTGGTTGAAACAATATGCATCCTTTTAAAAATCAAGATAAGAACAATATTATAGCACCAAGCTCACTTATCTTTGGTTTTGCTATTTGGGTGCTATGGTATGATAGAAATAAGATTATTCATGGAAGATATGATATAGATTTTCCTTTGCATCAACAAGTACGAAAATTGATTAATGAATATTTGGCAGATAAAAAAGGAATTAAGTTGAAACATTGCTCAATTCTATATTTAGTTTTTTGGATGCCTCCACAAGAATGATTTATAAAAATAAATACGGAGGCATAAGTTGATTCTTTAAGGCAAGGTGCAACGATTGTTGTTAGTAGAGATGAATATGGTTTTTGAGCTATGGGTTTTGCATGCAAATTGGGAGGGTGAACAACATGTCTATAACACGTACAATAAATAAAATTACCAAAATATAGGTCATTTAAAAATAATTACAAAATCACATTTTGTACACAAGATATTGTGATTTCTTACACAAATTGTGTATATGAATCGCGATATAAAGTTTCATTACGATCACTGTATTGCTTTTTGCAGAGGGGATGTAATTTTTTGAATGCATATTATGCTTCTCTTGCAACTTAGCACCACATAAATTCAAATTTTAGTTAGTAGCTAAATCGCTTGGTATTGTGATGTACATGGGGTTTTGTGTGCCCCTGGCCTATGATAGGCAGTTAATAATAGACACATTCGAAGACAAAATATGGTCAGCAATTAATAATGATTAATGACATGGTTAGCAATCAATGATAATGTCTAAAGATATTCATAGTTTGAAAAAGTTAGCAAGTATTCACAATCAAATAGCCGAGATGGGGTTTTGTGCCTTTAGCAATTATAATTTAGATCTACACATATATCGCTCTTTACACACCCGATACGCACGCATGTTATTTTTACGTAGTAGTTTATTGTGCGCTTACAACACGCGATATACGTAAATATATAATAATAATAATAATAATAATAATAATAATAATAATAATTTCCACATCCTATGTTTAAATCATGATTTTAGTATTGTGTATTGAAAAATATTTTTAATTCGACCTTATTTAGATAATTATTATAAATAATAGTCATAAATAAGAAATAATTTCCAAATTAGGATATGTATAAGTTTTGCAAGTAGAATTATGGGCAATGTACTTTGGGATGCAATTAGTGTTGAAAAAAAAATATTTAAAGCGCAGCTCAACTTGTTTACACATACGGCGTGGAAGCAGAGCTATAAGGCGGGTTTCTAAACTGATTTTAAGCTCACTTAACCAAATATTATCTAATTTTATTATTTTATGCACAATTACAACAACAATAATAAAGAGATAAGGAAAGGAAAAGATAATACCAGATTTAATGTGAAGTTCGGCACACCCCCTAGTCTCCATGGTCCATAAATTGCCTCACTCAAGGAGGATTTCATTCAATCAAACAATTGCCACATAAAGAGAACTTCACAAATACCTCACAACCGAGGACTTTACAAATGCCTCAACACAGATGACTTCACATAATGCCTTACAACCGAGGACTTCACACAATACCTCACAACGAAAGGCTTCACATTGCCTCATATGAGGACTTTACAAATGTCTACACACAAGTAGAACTACACATAAGTGTCTTAACACATTAGGACTTCACCTATTGCCTCAAACACAAAAGGACTTCACTAAAACACTCAAACAAAACATGTAAATAGTATCTTACAATATCCGCTCACTAATCTCACAAATGATACTATTCACTTAACAAAAACAGGCACAAACAGAGAGTGTTTTTACATAATTTATACCATTTAAACTGTACTCTCTTCTCTCTCTTGAAAAAAACACTCTAAAATATTCTATATATAGCAGTTTTAAAAACATAGTCGTTTTCCCCCAAAAGAACCTCTAACGATCGAACTTGAAAGTTTGCAACAGCTATTTTTTAAAATGTTTCGCCCTAAACTTATCGTACCTCAATTTACCCTTCGACTAAGTTAGTGCTTGTCGAGTCTTAGATTCAAACTTGTCGCACCTTGAGGTTAATCTTGTTTGAGCTATCGACGTTGTTGGCAACCAAGTCTATGCATCTTGTTTTGATCCACTCGTCACGCCTTAAGTTTACACTTCGATTGGATCAATCAAGCCCTCCATGAAAGTCCTCGGTTAAGGCCACAATCAAGATTAGGGCATGGCAATTTCTTCTTGCATAATTTGCAGAGAACAACATACATACAAATATAAACATATATACACACATTAAAGCTTAAACATATTAAAAACAAGTTTTGCTTATTAAATATAGCTTAACTAAGTTGTAGAATATTTATACAATACATTTTATCATCAAAATAAGATTGTAACCACCCTTGGTTCATCAATGATATGCTTTGAAATTGTAATTTGTTCAAGTGGATTCTAATTCTCAATGTGCAATTTATTTATTAATTGGTAGTTCAACAAACAAAGTAAATTTGAACTTGGGCCACTTTCATTCATTCTTGTAGGCAAGGATGGAGGACATATGAAAGCATCAAAGTCTCTCATCGTCCACGGGAGTCCAATTTTGTAGTTAGACAAATTTGCTACTTCGATGCATGATCAAGAAGGGAAAGATTAGATCGCATTTGTTCCTCCTACTTCTCTTTTGTATTTTTAACCGAAGGATCAGCAATAGTGAAATTCTTACAGGACTTCCCTATTTTTTGTTTTTTTTTATAATGGATATTATGTTCATCCAAAGGATGTAATTATGCTCGCATATTGTTTTAGCTTTTTTGTTGTGCACAGATTTTGTATTGGATTTAATTTATTATCTCCATCGAAAGAAAAATTCTGTTCAATTAAAAAGTGAATTGTTTTTAAATTTTATAGACCTATTATGCCATATCATTGCAATAGATACGTTACTGAAAATGGAACTATTGACCCGAAATTAAAAGTGCTTCCCATTTGAACTTGAATCGGATGTTAGCAGCATTAAATAAAATCATATTTGATTTAATTAAATTCCTTAGACTTAATTTAGGGTGAGACACATATCTATTAGCCTTAAAAAAATAATGCAAGTACTAATTGCACCAACCAAAATAATTGTAAAATTACGAGCACTAAATCGCATTCAAGATATACAATTTATATTTTAATGCATAAATCGCATGAGCAACATTGGATTTAGTGATTTATGTAATCGCACATCATACCGCCACAATATTTATACATAAATTGCATGTCATATATACAATTTACGTACAACTAGGGTTGCATGCTTAACATGCAACTTACTTATAAAATGAAAATCACATCTAGTAGATATGTTTTTGTATTGGTAAGTTGATAATTATTTTCATATAATTTGTATTCGTATAATTTTTATTTGAAAGAATGACTAATCAAACAATTTTTTCTTAATTTACACTAAAATATATTTTTAAAATTAGAATAACATTAATAGTTAAGTTAATTTGAATTTGACTTCATTCAAACTTAACTTCACCTCAATTATACTCACTAAGTTATTAGCTTAATAATCTTAAAATCCCAGCTCAACTCAATGAACTACTTTAATAAATAATAAATATTGAACCACAACTTCAACAGCTTACAAATAAATACTCATTTGTACCCAAACATATCGCCACTGGCTAGAGTCCAAGCATTAGTAGGTTGATCCAACCTATAATCACTCCTCTCTTGTACATGGATAACCAGTTCCTATTTGAAATTCCACTTAGAATATAAAACGCATACACTCCTTATAATATGTCCAACAAATGTGTATCGAATTGAATCCCTCAATTGATAACAAGCAGAGAAAATTGAGGTAGAAACAGCAACCTCTTGAGATTATTCATTATAAAATTTAATCTTTCTAAATTTTCTATCATTAAAAAAAAAAATTCGAAAAAAAATGTCATCCAGATACACTCCTAAACGTTTAATTCATGTCTATCCTAGAAAAAATCTCATCCAAAGCAACACACATATTCTTGTAACGCTCCAACACACGAGCCACATCCTTATCTCTAGCAGCATAATCCATTCCAGAAACACTGTTAAACAAGTCAGAATACAGCTTCCTCAAAAGTTTCCTTTCACTTCCCGGTTTGTTTTGTATGATTGTATATATGTCCTGTTTCAACAAAGCTGAGCTTTCCCTCAAAGCCTTTTGAGCTTCTTTCCACGACTCCGTCTCTATCAAGGATTTCACTTCCAACAGCGACTCTGCATGTCCGCGAACACCACTCATGGCTTCTTGTATAGACTGTTCAGGAGCTACAAATCGCAGGTCAAGTCCGAACCCAATTGCAGTGTCTGGTTTCATAAGTGTTTGACATGATAGTAGTAGGGAAGCCATTGTTGCAAGTGTAGCTCTTCTCTTGGTGGTGATGAATTGATGAGTTGGGGTAGTGGAGGTTTGCGGTAATTCTTGAAGTTGGGGTTGCTTGGGTTGTGGTAGGATTGCTCTTGTTATTGCTTCCATGGCTGGTTCCAGGAGCAACTATCCAATTTATGAGCTCTTTGGAGGGATATATTTGTTGCAATAATGGATGAAAACAAGATAAGATAGGGGTCCAGGAGGAAGCTAGTTTTGGACTTTTGCCTTGCAGAACGATTTTTCCTTTTTCAATTTTTTACAAATGTTAGAATATGGCCAAAGTCAAGCGGGACTCTTTAATTTGGTTCTAATTAGTCAAGTTGCTTTTTTAATAGTTAAAATAAATCTCAGCTGTTAAAATTATATTTGATGTACATACTAGATTAAAACAATAGATATATAAATTGATCCTTTTCTTTATCTATTAGGCTTACAAATAGGAAGCATAAAAATATATTATGACATGAAATATTATTCTATCAAAATTTTTTTTGACGAAAATCAAGACCAAAAGGAAAAAAACTAATATATTAAGGAATTAATCAATCTTTTCAATTTATGACGTCTTCTGCATAAGATATGCAATATCAACAACTAATATTTATGATAAATTTAATTTATTCAAGATCCTAACTTTATGATGTTTTACAAAGAAAAATTAGATCCTCTTCCTTAAAAGTTAATATCTTTCATGGGGTAATTCTTGAAGTTGGGGTTGTTTGGGTTGCGGTAGGATTGCTCTTGCTATTGCTTCCATTGCTGGCTCCAGGAGCAACTATCCAATTTGCGTGCTCTTTGGAGGGATATATTTGTTGCATTAATGGATGAAAACAAGATAAGATAGGGGTCCAGGAGGAAGCTAGTTCTGGACTTTGCCTTGCAGAATGATTTTTCCTTTATTAATTTTTTACAAAAATAAGATAGGGGCTAACTTAGTTAGTAATTTTTAAAATTTACAAAGAATTCGAGATTCTTAATCAACATGCATAGATATTTATCCTGTTTCCTTAAGCAGAGGATTTTAACGTTACCTTTGGCATCACATAGTCAACCCATGAATTCCGATTTACCCAATATCTAAATGCCATATCATTTACTTTGATATGGATTCACCAGGATAAACAAATCAAATTAAGACGGTACGGTGTTAAGCTTATGCTTGATTTAGAATTTTAAAGCTTGAGCACAATCAAAATTAAGATTTTAAGCTTTTAAGTCAGGCTTAAAATAACATTATTTAAACTTGAATTCAACTCAATTAAACCTTTTTAGATTTGATTTATTAAAAAAATATTTAATTCTAATTGAAATATATTAATACTTGAACTCGATTGAAATTCAATTAATATTTATACTCGACTCGAACTTAATAAAGCTTGATTAAATTCATGAGCTAATCGATCTAAACATATGAAGTTCAAACTCGACTTGATAAACTGCTTAAGTAATTTGACTTCGAGCACGACTGGATTATTCTCGAATTGAACTCAAATAAACATTAAACCAAATTTGAGTAATTTATAAACTAAGTATGATACCTTATTATAGAGTGCATAATACTTTTAATAAAAACAATCAGAAACTTTCAAGAAGTAATTTAATAGAACTCATTTTTAGTAATATATTTTTCTGTCTTTAGAGTTATTTTATCATTATAATTACATAATTAAGCCAATAAAATTTAATTCAACTCCATAATCATATATAATAGGACTATAATTTTCTTAATTTTATATATTTCATATGTTCTGTTAAGCATTATTAGAATAATAAAATAGACAAGTTATAAATTCTATTGCATTGCTCTGTTTAATTTATACACATGCATTGTAGATGTAAGCCCCTGAATTTTTCAATAACGGTTTTGGAATACTGAATTGAAACCCTACAGTCTGACCCAAGTTGAAACCGAACCTTAATCAATTTTGATCATGGGATTTCATAAGAAAACCTTCAAAAACAAAAATAGAAAGTTCAATAATCGTTCGATTCAAAAACTCGAACATGAGAAGATCCACCTACTCAATCCTTGATATAAACCCCTCAATTTCTAGGGTAAAGTTGGATTAAACCCTAACCCTAGTCAAATCGGAGTTTCAAAAGTCAACAAAGGTCAAGACAATCAAACAATTTCAACTCCGGTAATCCCGTGTTCTCAAACCCTAGAAAATGAAATTAATTTAATGGCTTAAAATAGTTCATAATAATATAGGGTAACATAAAAATATCATATTTGCGAGTTTCGAGTGTCCTTCAGATTTAAACGAGATCAGTTCTCGAAAAACGTATCTCGGAGCTCGGAATAATAAAAACATTCCAATAACACCAAAAGCTCGTAATTAAACAAGGATTTCAAAAATATCAGTTTTAGAATTTTTCAGTAACTAAAAATAACAAATATAGTTTGTTTACGCGTATATTTATTACTACCGGTATTTTATATGTCTAGTCTACTATTCATAGTACTATTCCTACTATTCGTTACTATTTTACTATCTCTACTTTTTCTTATACTTATTTCTTACTACCTGCATACCTATTTTATTATTTTTTACATTTCCAATACAACTTTATTCACATCAAACCTTACACATTATTTCTTTTCTCTACAAAAATTTACAAAACAAATAAAATTCTCCCTCTCTCTTCTCCATATGCGTCGGCCCCTCTCTCTTCCTATATATTATTTTTCTTTTTTTATTTATTTTATTACATCAAAATTTCACTCCAAAAATTCTATAAATACCCCTTTCCTCCTTCATTCTTTCACACATCCGTTTTACATAACAAAACTCTACCAGAATACTCTCTCAAAATCTCTCTCCCACCATTCTCTCTCAAAACACTCTCTACTAATTTCTACTCTTAAAGAAAAGTAGCAAAAACACATTACTCATTCATCTCTTTTCAAAACCCCATTAAACCTTAGGTAAAATCTTACTTATATTTCTTCATCATGTTCATACAACTTAGCACAGCTTAGTGTATTTTCTTAAGCTCATATGAGTTAAAGAAGCAACAATATGTTCATGTTTTGTTTTTGTTCATGTTCATATTTTACATTATGTTATTATGTTGTTGATATTATTGTTATTATTTTTGCTCTAATCTAACTTATATAATATTATGTATACTATGTATATATATTTATTTAAAGCATATAAGCTCATTTGTTATTTATTTACTTTTATGCCTTGCAATTTGTTTATTTACTTGTTTTACGCAATTTATTAAGACTAGTCTTTCTAGTCTTAGACTTGTCCATATCAAGCCAAAACAATTTTCTTTCTTTCTTTTCTTTTCTTTTCTTTTCTTTGGACTAGTCTATTCTTAGTCTCGGGTTGCCTTGATGAAGCTAAGGCTCCCAATACATGATCGGGATACTTGATGAAGCTAAGGTTCCCAATGCTTGACTATTTTATATTTACTTACTTACAAGTATTTCTTTCTATCTTACTATGTATCTTTACTTTTACATGACTACATATTCATATTCACGCATGATTAAAATGTTGTTGTCTTAAATAAAAATAAAAATTGGTTCTTTCTTAAATAAGGAAAAGTAAACTAGATTTCTTAACAAAAGGAATTTTCAACAAAAAGATCTAAGTTTTGTTTTAACTCTTTTTAAAGGATAAGCTAACCATAAATTCTAAAAGAATTAGTAATGTAGATTTTTTAAAATAATAAAAGGAATTCTTTTCTAAACCAAACTAAATACTCCATAAAGGAAGAATTTTAGCATTAAAAGATTTTAACTCAACCATACCTTTTATAAAACTTAAATAGGTTATTATACACTTTGAAAATCACATAATATGAAAGTATCTTCAAAACTTGAATTTTATATTGTTATTCTCTTTCAAAATTAAAATGAAAATTTTACTAAGTTTTAATATTAACAATTCTTTATTAAGAAAGCTTTTCTTATAAACTTGTCTAAAGGAATTATTCTATCACTTGACAAATATTAAAAATAAAACAAGTTTTCAAACCAATATAAAATCAACTCATTATTTTGGAAACCAACTTAGAAAAATAAAACTTACCAAGAAAGTAAAGTTTTAAAAGTACACCTATTTTCTAAGAAGAAAAAGGACATAAAAATAAGAGGGAAACATACATTTAACAAAATTTCAAATATTTGACCACACCAAAAACTTAAGGAATATTTTGAAAAGCTTATTTTCAATCACTAGAAATAGAGTTAGTAAATAACTTAAAGAACCAAATTTTTGAAAATGAATTTACTTTTAAAAAAATGAGAAAATGAAATTAATTACTCATAACAACTCAAATATATTTTTCCTTCTAACAATTCAAAAAGAGAAATTCTCAAAAAGTTTTATCTTTTAAAACCTCAAAGACAAATTGTTTACAAAATATCAATATTTAGACAACACTACAAAAATCATGCATACAATATGAGTGCCTATATATGTTCAAAGGATTTTTCAAACTATATATATCCATATATTTTGCTTAAGAATTTTTGAGTAAAGAGAAGTTTAGAAAAATCATATCTTGTGAACTATAAATTTGTAACTATTATGCATCGTAGTGTTTTCCAACCCAAATGGCTTTTTATGACAAAAATAATATTAGAAAAGGATAGATCTTTTTGAGTAGGTAGAAAACGGTATATTATTTGCGCGATTTTGAGTTAAAATGATCAAGTTATGGTCATTTTAAGTTGGAATTACGTTCTATACGAATTTTAACGATCTTATGAAATAATTTTTAATAAGTACCATAGAATCAATAAGAAATACTTATTATGGGTATTCTTCTTGATTAGGTAATCCCGAGGAGGAGTATTCATACCTGAAGGATTATTTTGATTAGTGGATTTACCGATCGACTCATCCATAAGAAAGATAGATCCTCGTGGCCAAGTGAGTTTATTTCTTACCTTTTACGTACTTGGTTGTGCTTGTAGCTAGAGGCACTAGAAGTAGGAAAAGATGAAAATGAATTATGTATGATAATACTGGTTGAAAGAATGTTAAGCATACCGAGGCATGAATCGTTGTTAATTAACTTATGTTTTACTATCATACTGTTGGAGTGTGTGCAAATTCTGTGATCACCTTTAAATTACTCTAATCATATACTACGAATTATATTAATTGATTCATGCATATCATGTAGTTAGTTTCATTGCATGAGCTGCTATTCTCGATTGGACAAGAGTTTAGCAGGCGGGTGTACAGTAGCCAGAAATCTGCAAGATGGGCGATTAGGAGTCTGAAAGAACTATTTGATGGGCGAGTAGGCGCCTGAAATAAACTACATGAGTTGGATTTAAAAATGGGTTTTAAAGAGCCTAGAACACTTAACCCTGAATGGAGGGCTAAATCCATTCAAACATATGATTTCCGATAGATCATATGTATTGCTTGATCACTTGTTTGATGCATTCATATGCTTGTTTAATAACTTGTTTGAAATTATTTATACAAGTACATTGATTCGGGAATATTCTCACTAAGCTAGTTATGCTTATACTCCGATAAACCTTTGTTGTAACAGGACTATATCTTTTATGCCTAAAGACTTCATATACTCAGAAGGGATGATGTTTTAGAAAAGCTTCTGGAAACCTTTTGAAAATCTTAGGTTAATCATCCTTTAATGTCTTATGGTGTTAATATTATTTTGTTGTGAGAAAAATTAAGTTGATATTATGATTGTTTGGAGAATTATAGAGAAAAACCCCTAAGATGTACATATTTTATTCTATTAATGATAAATTGGATGATTATTTAGATTCTTGTATGTTGTATATACTATCTCGAACTATACATCCCACCGGTGTTTTCTATTGTTGTGATAAACGCCTTACATATGGTGTTGAAAACTTTCGCATGATTTCGAAAAATCATTCTTAAGTTTTAATACCGTATGTGGTGGACTGCCACGTTTAGAGTACCCTTTGGGACGTGATAGTAGATGCATCATCACCGAGATTTATCATAATTCCCACAACAATTTACCACAAGTTCAACCTCTCCAGAAAACAATTTCCCCTTTATTCTCCCCCACAATTTCATCTCTTACAATCTAGATCCTATACCTGATCGTCTTTCCTTGTCTAAATGAAGTTGAATATACCATTTAGGTCGAAATGATCCACTATACATCACATGCATTGTGTAGTGGCCAATAATAGATGGAAAGAGGGTTGGACACATCACCCACTACTTAGAAAAAAAAAAAATTGCCATGATTGGCAACAGAACTCCCACATGTCATAATTTCTTATCGGTCCATACTCATCACTAACCAGTCATCACTATGTATCATTACTATTGAAGTTAAAGCAATAAAAAAGAGGTCCACTTTACATGCCTCGAGTTTTATACATTCATTTTTCTAATCCTTAAAAGATACTACAACTTGATGATCATGCCCATCAATTACCTCATTCCTGAAAGTTGGAAACGTCCTGGTCAATCAGTAGCTCATTTCATATATTGGCCAAACGTTCCAACAATCTGAATCATGACCGTGTAAAACAGCCAAGAGAAACCAGATTCCTAAAGATACGTATAAATCTGAGAATCAAGTTGTCAAAATGTCATAATGTTTAATACAGGTTTTTGATAACTAACCGATCCCATTCGTATGAAGCAGATTCTTGATACAATGATGCTTAAGTGAATAAATCTTCACTAGGAGGGTGTCACTAAGACACAAAAAAAAAAAAAAAAAATTTATAAGAAGGGAAATTTGAAACGAATTTCTATACCCCCATTCCCTTTTTACTAACTGCAAGCGTCACTCAAGGATTTGCAGCACTGCAAAAGTAGTAACATCAGAACTGTGAAGTGTAAAATTAGCTGCCAAAAAATAGTCAAGAAAAAAAGAAGCAGGCGCATTACATAGGACCTCCTCAAAAGTCTAAATCATGCAAAATCAGGCATAACTTTCTTAAGAATCGTAATCGGCTTGGAATCTTCCGGGGCAAGCTTGTCAAAAGCAATGTAGTTTTCCTCTTTATCATAGACATGGCAAATAGTCAAAATTGTTTTCATCAAACGCCAATTCCATGTAGCCTCGTTCAGGTACTGTTAAAGGTATACACAAAGATGAAAGATTATATTAAGAACAAGGAGAAATGAGGATTGCCTACATAAGGAAATGTAAGTTTCCATTCAAATCATATGTTTCGAATGTCCATTGAAAAGTCACTTTTTATGTACAAGGGAACCAATCCGTTATGCTGACTCTGAATAAATATATGGAACTAGAAAAAGAGTAGCAAGAGGATGACAACTCCTCTAAGAGAGGGAATTTATTCCTTGTAAAGTTATTATTTGATTTGAATATTAGTTGTGATCTTAAGGGAAAAAAGTCTAGCATTAAACAGAATTCATCAATGGTATTACCTTTCCCCAGTTCTCTTGGAGGGACTTATGAGCTGCTCGCAAGTTGTAGCTTGGAATTCTTGGTGAGATATGATGAGGTATGTGGACATTAATATCATGGCAGAGAGTCTCAATCCTACAAACAACACAAGTATGAGATAAATTACTGCAAACATCAAAAACAATGAGCAAATTAGTCAAAACTCACATTGGAAAAGAATTTCATTCATAAAAAACCAGTATTGTACGGGAAATTACTATGTGCACAATATATACAGATAACAATCAATTCAATTTTACTTAATCCCATATAGTGATCTCTCAAAATGCATCAAAATCACAACATAACAGATTTTAGAGGAACTATATGGCAGTGTTTGAATTTCATCACTGTACAGGTTAGGGAAAATAGTGCAAATAAAGGATAGCAGGATAGTTTCAATCCTCCTGTTCTTCTTTTTGTTTTTTGCTGTTTTTGTGAGTGTGCATGTGTGTGTGTGTGTGTGTGTGTAAATTATTTGTAATGCACATGTACTACACCAGAATAGTAATTTTTGAAAGTTGTACCTCTTTTTCCTACTAGAAAAGAAAAATATCATTTATGCATTCTACTGCAGTTAATGGAAAAAAGACACGGCACATTTAAGTGTAGCCAAAGGCACTTGCCTTGTACACTCAAGCACATGAGATGAGGCAAGGTGCAAGAATAAACCTTACCAAGTATGAGGTGATGTGCACTTACTGAGGTGTATTCCTATCCTTGTAAAGGAACAAAAATTAAATCCTTAAGCACATGAGATTAGGCAAGGTGCAAGAATACACCTCACCAAGTACGAGGTGAGACACATTTACTGAGACGTATTCCTATCCTTGGAAAAGAACAACAATTAAAGGTGCTAGGCATGTGCTTTGGTGTATTCCTGTCCTTCGAAAGGAACAAAAATTAAATCCTTAAGCACATGAGATGAGGCAAGGTGCAAGAATACACCTCACCAAGTACAAGGTGAGGCACATTTACTGAGGCGTATTCCTATCCTTGGAAAAGAACAACAATTAAAGGTGCTAGGCGTGTGCTTTGGTTTTTAACCATATTCTATCTTTGTACCAACATTCAACTCCAAGATTAAGTGCCAATGCCACCTACCCATTGTCCGTTTCTCATAAGCTAATTTGTTTATGGCTAGTGCATTAACTCCAATTCCAAGTTTCCATGGCTAGTGCATTAACTCCAAAGCCAAGTTTCTATGCCACCTAATGTGTATAGTATTTATGAATATGGTTGGGAGGAAACCACAATATTCTTTTACTCAACTTGTTCAAAATGCATGTGTTCCTTAATTTTGATTTAGCATTGCGTCTTTGTTAGATGTTAATTAGGTATTCCAAAAAAACAATCATACAAATGCTAATCGTCATAATGAAAACTAGAGATTATTCAATATTGAAATTATTATTATAATCTAGGGACTAAAAACACTTCATGTGAAGGGTAATATATCTCAAATGACTTTTATTACATACTAACAAATAATACTAAAGATCAAAGACACTAGGATGAATACCGAACATCATCAAGTATTTGCAATTAAACCTATGCATATTCCAATCAAATTAAGGTTTGCACCTCAATTTACTCAGGCATACACTACTTTTTGCAAATCTTGCCTGAGGCAATTTTAGGATGAGGAACCCCTGTAGGTGCCTTTTGCCTCTAACATTCTGGGTCCAATAGAAAGAATAAATTCCACCATACTATGAACAAGATTATCCACAAAAGTTGGCCTTGGTGTAGTGATTTTGCCCTTTCGATTAGGAAAGGAATATATTATACTTTATCAAATACTAAAGAGAGAGTCAGTAAGATGGTTCCATTACCATTTGGGATAATCACAATGAACAGTCCCATTCAGTTGGGCCTGAGCTGCGTTCCACTCTTCTGAATATTTGAAAGGTATATGGGGTGCAGTGTGATGGACCATTGTAAATGTACTCATCTACAGAACAGAAACAAAGCATTACACTAATAAGGAAAAGGAGAAACAAGATACAAAATTTACTGATATATCACAGTCAAAATAATAATAAGAATTCACTGCCGTGTTTATAATTAAAGTTGACAGTGCATTTCCATGAAATAAGTAGAAATTTTCACATTATTTATATCAAGAACAAGTATTTAAACTATTTACAAGCTTGATATATAATATATTTTTTTATATAAATATATATATATATAGAGAGAGAGAGAGAGAGAAAGAGAGGGTGATTATTTACCCAAAAATGATAGCCGAGCCATGGCATCAGCCAATACTTGATCCATCCAACAATACCAGTCTTGTAAATAATCAATGGCCATCCAATTGCTATAAATGCAAAAACACAAGCTAAGCTTATCTGAACCCTTCTAACTTCATTTGGTCTGAACTTTTTTGTGTCGAAGTGCCACATCAACCTGTTGGATTACCAAGTCAGTGTGAAACAGTGTTAGTCAGATGATTCAAGCAGCAAATATAAATGAAAATGATCTTGTAAATAAACACAAGACAGTGAGGAAAAACGATTACTCCAGCAAAATATAGATTAAATTACCAGTGAGCAATGGACATCCAAGGTCGAAAAGGGCCATAACCATATATGATTGCATTGCGCAAAAGAGGAGAAGAATCAAACTCCTCTTTCCAAACAGGATGCCAAGCTGTATCCTCATATAACCTATATGGATAAATAGAAAATGGAATTCATCAAAAACCATGGTAAAACTGCAACAATAACGCCACAAAATATATAAGATGGACAACACCATCAAATCGCTAAAAGAGTGAAGGAGGCTAATTGACGTATTACTACTTAAGAACCAAAAGTGAAGAAAGGATTGCTCACAGACATGTTTGTTTTCGCATGGTGCTGATCATGCTTAAACCTCCACGGCTCATATGGATATATCAGTGGAATGAAGGCCAGGGTTCCTACTATATCTTCCACTAATTTGTTCTTTGAAAAGCTTTTATGCGCACAATCATGGCCTATAACAAAAAACTTCAAATAGGAAGGGGAGAAGAGAGAGATTAATAAAGCTGGCGAGGTACTGTTACAAAAGTATACATGAAAATATAAGAAATGAAAGTAAGAGTCAATCTTATTACCCCAGTCACTGCAGTTCCTGTCCATGCCCATGCTAATGGAAGCAGGTACCATGGTGCTTTGGATATCATGAATATACCCAAAGCATAGGAAGTAACAGATATCAAAACTGACGTCCATGCTTTGGCATCATCAATTTCAAAAACCTACAAACCAAAAATAGAATATGTTAGAGCCAAGAGAAGAAAGACAATACTAGAAAGAGTGATTGAAATGAGAATACATTATTAATTTGTGGTTAGACAGGGATAAACAAGACTAAGAAATAAGAACCCATCATGCAGATCCAGTTCAAAATCTAATCCACTTTGAAATAAGTTTCATGTAACAGTTAACACATACTACAGTTAGGAATTCTATGTCAGGCTGGACCAAAACAGAAAGAACTTTTAAACCCCACATCATGCAATATTTAGGGGTCTTTGGCAAGTACCTTCTTTGGAAGTGAACTAACAATATCCTTCAAAGTGACATTATCTGGAAGTGGTTCGCCTATCTGCTTGAACCCATAACTATCACCCAGTTGTTTTCGATACTCATCACTGTCCATGGGAGATGGAGCAAGGGGTACAGCCACGGCCCGTACAACATGCAGCTTTTCCGTAGATGCTGAATATCGTTTGTGTCTGATTCCCTTCTTTAATGGTTTCTCCCATTTCAAGTAACATAAACCTGTCATTTGCAAAAGGGCATATATGAACATCTCACGTGGATAAAATTAATAGCAATAAAGATTGAGATACATAAGGTCCTGCACAACTTCAACTATTTCTACAGTAAAAGATCAGTTAAATGAAATAGCTGAACCAACAACATCATGATTACAAAAACTTGCTTTAAAAGTTGTAACATTCTCTAGATATATGCAACAAGAGCAAAAGGAAATCCCAGCATGCATTCCACTATTAATTGCAGCCATGTAATCCCACCCACATTTACAAAAAAATTACACGTCCTATCCTAGAAGATGAAGTAGATAAAGTTATAAATTTCTGCACAAAATGGATTATTCCTACAAAAGTAGCACCCATGATTCTGCAGCTAAACTTCACAGAGGAAGTCATTGTACCGAGACCATTTGAAACGATGAGGGGTAGAATGAATTCAAGCACTAGATATTTGCACTTGAAAAACTTCCACTGAAATTTACAGACTGAGAAAAGGCTTCCTCAACTAGCAATAAGAGATAACAGCCTAGAATAACAATACGAGAAGACCCAGATAAGGAAGGAACTAACAATCAAAATAATAGAAACATGACCAAGTTATAGCATTCAGAGAAAAGAACGAAATATACCAGTAGAGCAATGGGGGTTGCATTATTTCGGCTTAGAACCGACCTTTGATGAAGACCCTGAAGAAAACATGCCAAATTAGATACAAAGTTCGAGTCTTTTAAGAATATCCATGTTCTTTATGTAATGTGAGAGTGAAACTGAATTTAACATGTTCATAACCAAAAAGCAAGTATGGAAATGAAAAGTTTCTTTGGAAGTGAAAGGAGATAAGAAAGAGGGTGGACCTTGAAGAAGAGGACAGAATCAGCGAGTCGGCAGGCCATGAGAGACTTGGGAAAGAGAGAGAATCGGATAGAGGAGCAGACCCAGAAAGGCAACAGCAATTCCTGGGATAGAGAAGATAGAACAGTCTGTCTCTCTCTGCAGCACATTCTCAGCAACAAGTTGCGTTTCACTTTTTATATAGGTGCCATGGAAATGGAAATTGTGGCCGGTGTTTGGTGATTCACCACAGCCGTATAAGCAAATTGATTCCTTCTTGGAAATTAACGTTTTTACACTTGTAACACATGGAAAATGTTGTCAAGGATTTAATCACTTTGTAAACGTCCTATTTATCAATGGGGGATGGATGAATGGCTAATCCACTCCCACAAACCCATGGTTTGACCTATCTCCGCTCAACCTACAGGAACTGTTTTATGATATTTTAAAACGGAATTGCGTCGTACGAGGGCCTATCAGATGAAAATAAATAAAGAGTTACATTAAAGATAAAAAATTGATTTAATATTTTAAGTGGTAGATTAATTGAAACAATGATTGTTATTTCTATGCATCATTTACTTTTTTTCTCATCATTTAAGTTGTGGATATATTTAAATTTGGATTATTATTGGAAATGATACGTGAATTTTGACAAAAGATACCATATATACTTAAATATTAAAACTAATCAATTCGATAATTGGAAAAAAAAATTCATTTATGCTAGTAGTACTTTCATTGGATTAGCTAACATTATCATGGGGAAAGGAAAAAAATAATACCGTTTTTAAAAAAAATTACAAATTTACCATCGGGATCAAAATAATTCCTATTTTAGACAACTTGACCTCGTCTCTTGAAGAGAAGAGGTCGTTAGTGCTTGACCTGGTCTTTTAAAGAGACGAGGTCAGGCGTAATATCACATCGTCTCTTGATAGACGAGGTCAGGCAAAATTGTTTCATTCCCCATTTGCTCCTTAAAAAACAGATTCTTTTATACATTTATAACAAAACCTGTCAAAATCAGATAAAAACAGCTATATAAGCAATTAGCCCTCCTCCATCATGGCTAAACAACTTCCAAACTTTAGTAGTATTCCAAAACTCAATCCAACCAAACGCAGTCCCAATCCCAAATCATTCAACCACAAATGTATTATCAAACTTTCATCACAAACATAATATAAAACTCAAAGAAAACATAATATGAAATCAATGATCGATTGTTTGTTTTTATCAAATGTACAAGAGAACAAGAATATAGTAATCATAAAAAACTAAGAATCTATATACAACAATTAGAAAAAAAAAAGGAGAAAATCTACTATCTACTACTAGTGGTGTGCCCCATCTCCTTCATCCTCGTCTCACAAAGGTCTGGGCGAATGGCGTACGCTTGATAATGATGCTGTGTAGATGGATCAATATGTGTAACTATGCCATCCTCATCTCCACCAGCACCACTGTATGGATGAAATGGGATAGGGTCTAGCTCCACCTGTGTGAGTCCCTCCCCCATATCATGTGATGACGATGGTCACCTTCTCTGTGGAGCTAAGGGGTATGGAACTCTGTGTATAGTCAGTCTAGCATGGGGGTGTCCAACAAATATGTATGTGATGATGACGATGGGCCAGCCTTGTGATGGAGGAACTGGGAAGAGCCAGGCTAATCAAATGAAGGTACGTGGGACGGCTCAGGCCCGTCCGTGATCTGTATACCTCGGGCACGGCCTTGCTCTTGACCCCGTCCCTATCTATGCCTCTTTCTATGTAGACGTCGTCTCTGAACTACCTGAAGTTGTAGGTCATCAGATGCTGGTGTTGCTGCTACTGGCGGTGCTGGTGGCGATGGATTGTTTAAATTGAGTCCCATGAACTCATCAACTATACGATAGACATCTCGTGCAGTGGAAGCAGTAATCTTTGGAGGCATGTGTGAGACTCTATAAATGAAATCTGCCTGCAAGCAACAGAAAAAATGTATATCAGTGAGTAATGAATATTACTAATTTCTAATCTACTTTATTTGTATGACTTTATATAAAGTTAATTTCTCCTTTTACGTAAAATTTTAAATGTTGATTTCTATCACTAATTTACAATCTCATTTATATAAAATTAAAATTACTAATTTCTAATAAATTATAATTTTAAATGTTGATTTCGGTTATAAATTACTAATTTCCAATAAATTATAAATTATAATTTTAAATATTGATTTCTATTATGTAAATTTTTTCTATTTTTCAACAAACCTATCTGTCATATTAAATTCTCATAATTAATATATAACCACATAGATATACAAAAAAAAAAAAAAATTGAACTTTGCGTACAACAACCAATATGCACACAAATCACACAACCAATATTCGACATTGTAACATCGATAATTGAAAATTTTTTTTGTAAAATTTCGGAATCTTACAACAACTAATATTCCCACGACACATACAAAAAATATTCAATAATGTAGCATCAATAATTCAACAAAAACTTCAAAAATTGCGGATTTATACCATAAATCGTTGTCATTCATTGTTCTGCTTCTTTCTTGCACCAACGCCACTCCTCTCTACTAAATTGCTTCTTCTTCAACGTCGAGTGATCCAAAATTACTAATAAACGGAGCTAAATGCGCTCAATCAACTCGAAATTGGGAATTGAGGTTAGGGTTTCGAATTAGGGGTTAGGGTTTTCGAAGTGCAAATGGCAGAGGAAGAAGGAATGGAGAAGAAGGAGGTCTATCGAAGGTTTTAGGCTCGTAGACCTCCTCTCTTGAAGAGAGGAAGTCAGTTACAAATGACCTCGTCTCTTGAAGAGACGAGGTACAAACTGCAAAGGTGACCTCGTCTCTTGAAGAAATAAGGTCAAGTTGTCTAAAATCGGGATTATTTTGATCCCGATGGAAAATTTGTAATGTTTTCTAAAAACAGTAATATTTTTTTCCTTTCCCCCATTATCATCCCACATGACTTTTTTAATCAATATTATGAAGACACTATTGGCATGCATAAAAAACTTGTTTATGTAATAAATTGATCAATTTCAAAATCTAAGCACTAAATTGATGAATTTTAAAGTTTATGTACTTAATTGCATATTTCATTAGAGTTTAGGTATTCGTGTAGCGGTGACGGTCGCCTCTTATGTGGAGCTCCTGGAGAATGAACACCACATGAGATGTCCGGCATCAGGATATCCGGCAGATGAGCATATGATGATGATGATAGACTAGATAAATCAGGCTGAACATGCAAAAGGCTAAGCTCGTCATGGTGTACATTCGGGAGTGAAGGCTCTTTTTTAATATCTGCATCTCTGCAACCTCGACTTCACTCTTGACACTATTTCCGCCCACATCCACGCTTTCTCAATGTGGTTTGCATCTATATATTAGCTAAGGCTAAGGTTGTGGATCATCCTCACTACCAATGATATCAAGTGTAGTGGCTAGTGCTAGATCATCGATATGAAGTCTTATAAACTCACCGACTACACGAATGACATCTCATGCAGTGCCAGGAGTGTCCTCAAGTGGCATGTTGGGAACCTAGTGAGTGAAATCTGCCTGCAATTAAGAGTAAACATGTAGATCAGGAAATAACGAATCCAATATACATCCATATACCTTATGTAATCACTAAACTTACCATATATCATATAATGGCCCCCGTACAACTAATCTAGTACCTAGTGATCGCATGATGCCAATCAAAATAATCTCCATATGTACCATAGAGATATCCGGTATCTCTGTTATAATGAATTATTTTATATATGATTTTGATGAAAACAAGAGTTATGAAAATCTTTTATAAACACACTCACTTGAATATGATTGTAATTGATAAGGAAAAACGTAAATCAAGTTTATGCTTGCTGGGATAGCACCTGCGAGCTTGTCCAATGAAATAACGCACATAAGTGGTTGAGTCCGGCATCTAAGGCATGAAGAGAAAAATTTGGGGTGTGACATGTGAGATCTTTGGATTGGCCATAGACAGGTGAACCAGTGTACCATTAACTTGACCGTTGCGCACATTTAATGTCTCCAACTATTATACTATTTCCAATGGACATTTAAGTTTGTGAAGACTATAAATACGCTTTTCCTTGGAGATTCCGAAAATTTTTTTAGAGTTTTCATTTGCAAACAAACAAATCAAGAATTCTCTCTTAATATATGTTCTCTTGTTTATTATTTTGCAAATCTTTGTAAGAGAGAGAAAATCAAATTAAAGTGACCGATTCGTATCTTTGTAATTTTATAAGAGAGCACTATAAAAGTGAAGGAAATATTGTATTTCCTGATATTTGTAAACTTATGTATTGCTCAGCTTGAGTGTGTATTTTTGGTGATCAATAAAGTGGTTGATAAGTTCTCGGTTAGAGACATTTGTGGATTGTGGAGAGTAAGAAGTAGGTTGAACCCCACGTCAAATTTGAGCTAAATTTTTTTATCCCTATCTCTTTTATATTCCATATCATAATTTTTTTTGTTATATGATGTGGATTTTCCTCAATCGCAACCAATCAAATTAAATTTATAACCCCATTCTTACCTTGCGAATAATCTTGCAAATCCTTTAATTTTTGCATAATCTAATTTTGATAATTGGCAATAATAGGATATAAAGTCTTAAAGAAACTTTGAGAAAAGTAGCAAAAATCACTTTCCAATTTTTCATGATTTAAGAATATTAAAAATATAAACAATTTAATCCTAGTTTAAGAAATCATAATCATTATTAGCAAAATTTCCCCTAACCTTATCGCAATCAATAAGTAATGATAAATCAAAGAATTAATGAAGTAATTATTAAGGCTCTAGCAAACCTAAAAGAATTATCTGTAAATTTTGAAAAACAATTAGAAAAAAAAATATGCCTAGAAAATTTTCAAATAAGAATAGTATAATAAATCACAAAACGAAACCTTAACTTCAACAAAGAAAAATAACTAAATCTCTAAATTTATCAAACACGTAGAATTACATAACGTCTGAACAAGTAAATTTCCAAAATAATCATAAATAATTATTTTATAGATTTATAATTAAAACGATTGTAACCCCTTAAAGAAGCTAATGATACCACCTTCTTTAATAAGTAAAACCCTTCAAAGTCATCAAAATCATAGAAATAATTTATTACATATGGAAATATTCAAAAATATGAAACAAGTAATTGTAATAAAATACATAAGTTCTAAAATTGATAGCCATAAAATATTCCACATTACTAAATTAATCATATGATTATCTTGAGCACATAATACATAATAAGTACATGACAAACTATTACTACAATTTATAGTAGTAGTGTTAATAATATATGTAACGCCCTAAATTTAATTAAGACATTATCGCCACCTATAATATTTTGTATTATACACTCAGGCTTCATTGAATGATATGTTTATCATGAATATTGCTAACCAATTTCAAAGTTAATGAAATCGTTTATTTAGATTTCTAAAGCCACTAGATTCAGCAGCGGTGAATCAAACTTTATAAAAACAGTTTATAAATTTCTACTTCTACTAGAGGAAACTAACTTTTTAAGAAACAAAATCTTATAAAAACATTTATAATCTACTCTTATGAGTAGATCAACAATTACAAACACTTTTGGGCATCACAGGGCCTTTTAAAAAAATATACAACTCAAAAATGTAAATCCAGCTCTTAAAACAAAATATAAAACAAATATAAAAGAAATCTACCCTCTTAAACTCACTACACTTCTCCTCTTAATATCTCTAGGATCGCCCGAAACCCGAGTGATGCATCATCATCATCAGCCATACCATCATCATCACCAACATCATTTAACAACAACAACACCATCATCCACATCATATTTATCTTCATCAATCATCCATTAAAAAACTGGGAAAAAGAACAACAATAACAACAACAATGAGTCGAAACTTAGTACATAGTAACACAGATACATATGGAATGACATACAAACCTAGCTAAATGCAATGCACAAACAACAAGTTAATTATCTTTAATTAAAAGTAAACAAATAAACACTAGAACACTTACACTCTGAGACAAGCTAGTAGGAATTTGGGGGTCCTGAGTAACAACAGTTGCTCAGGGGGTTGATATAGGTAGTTTGAATCCCTATATCTCCTATATCTAACTAAGAAAGAGAAAATAGCTTCATCTAGGGTTCACAGTCAACATACACACCACTTATCCCTATCCACAACATTAGTTAGTTCAACCGGTCCCATAAATGTAAACTAAAACATATTACCTCATTCCGAGCCTAAGTAAATGTTACGTCGAAACCATTTGCCTATTACTACCCACTAAATCACATATAAAATCACCATTGCATCATGGTATATTTTTCACTGCATCATGACATCTCAGCGCCTAACTACAATGCCATTGCATCATGACAGGGTTGCCGCTCCTAGAACCAGATTCAACGGTATAAGCACAAGCAACACTCAATTATTAGGCCATCTTTAAATTTTAATTCATTTTAATATGTCTATTCTAGCATCCAACACACAATTATTACGTACCTTTCTATTTGAAAACCAATCAGAATCAAAGGTTGACCAAGTCCCTCTCAAGGATAAATCAGTGAATCACTCAGAAGAAAATACCTGTTCAATAATTAAACTTATAGAATAAATCTAATTAAATATCTACTTATCTCAACTTGTTTTATTACCCTATTTGATCAGACACTAAATAGGAACCCCGCTTTGTTACGAATATCCCCCTAAATACGATAGTTCTCTTTTGTCTATCAAAGTATTTGTTTTCACTTTGATTTTAGTATTTTATTACAAAAGCATCAACAAAAGCATTCATATACCAAAACCATTCATTTTTCTAAGCAAACAAACATTTGAAACAGCATATTCCCCATAGAAGACTAAGGTTTATCCTAGCTTATTAATCTAATATAATTATTAGTTATTAAACCCATTTTAACTTAACTTAGCCAAGATTTATTATTCTCAATCATTTAATCCAATTACTAAGCTAAAATAATTAAACTTAATCAATTTAATCCATTTTAGCTTACTAAAATCTATTTAGTCAAATTGGACTAAGAGTGATTAACTAAGTTCATTTTATATCTAAGGTTCATATTAACTTAAGTATATATTAATTTAATCATAAAAAAGTTGATTAAACTTAACCAATTAATTCATTCAAGTTCATTTAATCAAGTTGAACCTAGATTTATTAGCTAAGTTCATTTTATACTTGAATACACACATTTAGCAAGCAAACACAAGTTTTTTTAACATTTTTTGGAAAATAGCAGCTGGAAAAAAAATAAAATTTTAGCCTTAGTACTTTTTGAATTTGCTAAAACCTTAAAACATGAAAGTTGCAGATCTCTTTTTAAGCCTTCTGTATCCTTTTGAATCACCTCAATCCGAGTTTATATGAAAAAGTTATGATAAAAAAACCATGACTAAAGGCTAGCAACGGTAGAGTCACAATCGTGATTTTTGAAAACACCAAGATCAAAGGCTACTAAGGGCCGTCTCATGCCTATGATTTTTAAAATTATCGAGGTTAGAGGCCACTAAGGGTGGAATCATGCTCATGACTTTCAAAAATAACCAACCCAAGCCTTATAAGGGTATAGTCACACCCGTGATTGACAGATTACAAGGGGTTATGAACTTCCCTTTTTTTAAAAACCAATTTTCACACATCCTACATCAATTATAATATTATATAAACAACCTATAACCTATTGATACACTTCTAACACTTCAAACTTCATCCAATAACATCAAACCATTCCAACAAACCCCAACTTCACTATTCATCATCTTCTTCATCAACGCCAACTTCCATGAACCATTAAACCAACAAATACACATATATAAACAACAACTCTACTCATTTTAACATCTATACAACATATAAATATGTAAAAAATAATTAAAGGAAAAGATAAATTGAAATAGAAAACTTATCTATCCAAGACATATGCACACTTGAGCTTTCTTTATACTTTAACTTTGCTTTCCTCTATCTTCTATCTTCTATCCTTGATTCTCTTTTTATCTTGTTGAATTTGAGATTAGGTGTTGATGAATTGAGAAATGAAAGAAAAGGAAGAAGAGGAAGAAAGAGAGAAAGAAAGAAACGAATGCACAAAGGAAGGAAAGAGAAAAGAAAAGAAAAACAGAGGAAAAAGTGAAAGAAAGGAAATGATAAAATCAAATTTAGGATATTTTAGAAATAATATAGGTTTAGAACTATCAGATCAATATCCATAGTTCCAGGAGTATTTAAAAAATGATTTCTAAACTAATAGGTTGAAATTAAGAACTTAATTTAGGAATTTATTTTAGATAAAATGATATTTAATTTGTTTGGGTTTAAGAAATATTTTTATATAAGCAAATGAACTCAAATTTTATAGGGATTTAGGAATTGAAATTTAAGCTATGAATTAAGGGTTTAGGAATTCACTAAACATTTTAATAACACCTTTAGGGGTTTAGGAATTAAAATCTCAAATTTCATTTTAATTAATTACTAATCTAATTATATCAACTTGTCTAATTATACCTTTTAGTTCATTTGATTTATTTAGTCTATCTAAACTTAATTTCTAACTTAGGTGAAAGGTTTGGATATTTCAATATCAAAAGTATAATGTAACTAACAATATATGTATTGTAGTGAAAAAAAGAAAATTATTTTGTTATATGATAAATAATAACACCATACTTGATCCACACGTTAAGACCATTCTAAAAAGTTAACAATATTAAGATCTTATTTATATTATTAATATTACCTTAATCATAATAACCTATCTACTGGTAACGAAGATATATGATTTATGAGTAAATTATAACATAAGTGAAATATTGCAATAAATACTAATGTGATTTAACAATTACGGTAACAATATATACGTAATCATCATATCAATATACCCTATAACATAACAAGACCCTAAGGCTAATTACCTAGGAGAGCTTACAATTATTAACATAAACTGCATATTTGACATCATTTGGTACGTTGAAAAATGTATCAAATAAACATAATAGAAAACAAGCAAAATAACGAAATCAAGAAGTATGATAATATGATATCAATTAAATAATGTGGACCAAGATCATATTAGATAATTAATTAGAATTTTATAAAGTAAATAAAATACATCATGAACTTAAAATTTGCATTAGAACCAAAAATCCTAAAACGTATTATATTAGACCAAAAACTCAGAAATTTTAGATCAAATCAAGTAAATCGTATAACCTTAAAAGTAAATCATCTAGCAAAAACATATCACCAACAAAACGGTCTAAAAGCTTAATCAATCCAAATACCCTACGCTAGACAATTCATTTATTTGATCTCTAACACACAAACTGAGGCAGTACATCTAAATAATATCTATTAATAAAATAATAAGAAATAATTTCATATAATTGAAAACTCCCAAAATTTTACGGTAAACTTATAAATAAAACCTTAGACCCTTCGGTTAATTTTAGAATAAAAAATTTAAAACTAATACCAAAAGTCAAACCGAGTCAACACATAACATTAAAAGCCCTAAACTTGATTAGATAATCCCAAGAACTATAAAATGTTAAATAAATCACAAAAATAGAGTGAACTTAAGAATGTGAACCAGTTATACAATATAAACCTGTAGATTTTATAATCTCATGAGTAAATCTTAAAGCTGAAATTGAAACTGGAACCCTAAAAGTCAACTAGTCAATAACAAGCCCTAATGAGTTAGATCCAGCAATCCCATGCTCGAAACCCTAAAACAATAAGAATAAGATAATCTTGGATTATAGACCGAAATAATGTGATACAACCTAAAAAGATCAGATTCGTAAAAATTTTGCTAGTTTCGGACCTAAACAAGATTAGTTTTTAAAATCAGGATCCCGACATGCAAAATGGTTAAAAACATTTCGACAATATATTCAGATTCGTATACAATGAAGATCCATAAAATATCACTTTGAGAATTTTTTGGTTTCTTAAAACATTAGATATCGTCTCTTTACGTATATTTTCTTTACTACCGATAATTTATTTGTCTTAATTACTATTTATTACTATTTACTACTATTTATCTTACTTTACTTTTTCTTACACCTATTCTTACACTTACCTCTTAAAATTATCTTTTCACATTAAACTTTTACTACACATTTTACTTAACTTTTTTTTATACTTTTCTACTAAAATTAAAATTTTTTCCTCTCTTTTTCCCCCTTGTAAATACATGTTTCTTTTTCTCTCTAATTTTTTTCTTTTTCATTTTCTTTTCATTTGTTACTTCACATAATTTTCCTCTATATATACCACCACATCTCCCTCTCATTTTCACACTTTTTCTTCACCATTATAAAACTCTTGCAAATTGAAAAATCAAACGCTTTCTTCTCTTCTCTCAATAATCACGCTACATAAGCACACCCATCCTTGTGATTCTCTCAAATTTTTCTTCCTTCAATCCATCTTCCATTTTAGGTAAAACACTAAACCTCCTCCTTAATTCATGTTAACATAACATGAAAAATATGTGTGTTTTATTTTCATATGAAATCCTCATGAGCTTTATGCTAGGAAATGGAAATATAGAAATAACATATTGTTCATGTCTTGTTGAACTTTATGACCATATTCATGTTATGATATGTTATTATTCTAACATTAACACCGTATATATTACTAAGTATTGTAATATGTATATCTTCCATAGCCTAATGCTCACTAATCTAACTCTTTTTATTTTCATGCTTTTATTCCATGCTCTTATGTATTTCTTGCTAATAAATAAGAATAGTCAATCTCTAGTCTTAGTCTTGTCTTTAATCAAGTCAAAATAAAAAAGGAGACTTGTTCATAATCTAAGTCCCAGGAATGCCTTGTCAAAAAATTCTAAAGCTTCAATTTTATTTTTTACTCTTAATTAGTTTGCTATCTAAGGGGACTTGTCCATTCTAAGTCTCGGGGAGCCTTGACATGAATATAAGATTTCCATCTTTTCTTATTATTTTCTTGCAATTCTTTATCGGGACTTGTTCATTTATAAGTTGGGAAGACTTAAATAAAAATCTAAGACTTCTACAATTTTCTTTTTTTTTTTCCTTTTCCTTAAGCTTTTTTTATGTTTTTTCTTTTCTTTTTATGGAACTTGTCCAAATCTAAGTTCCAGGAAGTCTTGATACCAAGCTAAGACTTCCATATTTTGCCTTATATGCTCATTTAATTTCTATCTCTTCTTTTTCTACATGAATTTATTTTTCATCTCATAACATAACTATAAGCTTATATTCATGCATGATCATAGAATGATGTTGTTTTAATAAAAATTTGAAAACAAAGTGAGTTATTTCTTTCAAACAAAAATAGGACTAAAATATCACGAAAAATGATTTTTAGTTTAAGATTTAGATGATAACAGAATTATGTTTATCTTGTGAAAAAAAAATTTTGAATGAGTATTTGGTATTCAGGTATTTTTGGTGAAGTTAGGTTTTCTGTGAAATATATTTCTATACATACAAGAAGATATATATATATATATATATAGATAATGTGTTCCTAGTGGTTGTTGTATCATCCCTTACCTACTAATGCATTAATTACACTGATAAAATATTATATATTTTTCCTATAAGAGAAGCAAAAGGTACATTGCACTAAAATGCAAATAAAATTACAAATCATATTAGGTGCATGTACCTGAATATATGGAAAATAAATGTCCTTCATGCTACACTAAAGTTGAAACACATTTATGTTTTTTACTTTAGGCTAAAAAATCTCGACCCATCAAAATTAAAAACATCAATAAGTTAGAGAATGCAAAAGGTTAATGGGAAAAGGAATTCCTGTGGTAGGGACCAACAACAGAAACATACAATTAATTTCCTTAGTCGTTTTATAAATAGATCAAACAATAGATACATTGCAAGAACTTCTACTAAACACAAAGAAATATACGTAGCAGTAATTGTTGGAAAGGCAAATGAACCTCCATTTTGTGTGACCTAGTACCAACATGACAAAATGGCATTATTAAACTTAACAATTAGGTTTTGGCTAAAACAAATAAATAAACCTTAGCAAATAGGCAACCCGTAAATCTGTACCCATGAAACTTGGAAACTTGACCAACCTTTATTCCAAAGCTCCTAGAAAATGCATGCCTAATGGACACAAATCACATGCTACTCTTGCCAATTTTTTCCCTACTCGTTCAACTAGTCTCACAAAGGCGTATGAATAATGCCCATGCTACTATGAATGTGGTCGATACAAATTATTAGATGCCTATAGCAAGAGTAACAGCGTCAACCTTGGTAAAACTGCCATGAGGTGATTTTGCAATTTCGTCATCTAGAGGACTTCTGATGCCACCATTAGTCTAACAAATAGGTAGAAAGATAATAGGTCACCCTTACATATATATCGATATAAATTATGAAAGACATCTCATATAGGGTAGAAGAAATACTTAGGAACTATGTTTGAACATTTTTTTCAAAGGAATAGCAAATATATGTGAGTAACAAATGTATAAGGATCTTTTCTACCTTCCAAGGTTGTTGGGAACCAAAATTTCTCAGTAAAGCTCCTTTTCAAGATGTAACATGTAGACTACTAGAATTAAGGGTCTTAGAAGATACCAATGCTTCTACACAGGAGCAATGATGTCAGAAGAAATGAAAATAAAAGTGGAAAAAACAAATTGTTGAACTAAAGAAGCTACAATTTCTTGGAGCTTACCTGCCCAGCTGCATGGATGTAGTAGTTCCTCCATATCCGAACAAACCAAAGATTGGCTACAAGAGAAACAAAAATCTTGAGAAGTTACCATATAGTAACACAACCACCAACTCCTTATGAGAAAATTATCAACAGCTAAAGTTAAAAATGATGATGCCCATGGGAGCGATTTACGACCATTCCAATGACTATAGGACATGAATAAAATTAAGAATACTCCACTCACAAAAGATGAACCCTTACCAAATATGAATGAAATCACAAAAGTAATGTAGAATAATTTAATACATCACAACATAGCATTATTATGACCATTGAGATTATAGAAGATGAGTCCTAGGGAATCTTCATCATTCTTTCAAGTTATCCATAAATACAAAATAAAAATAAAAAAAATCAAATAAGCTCATTTGCAAGCAATGTATATACTACTTCATGAATCCATCTAAACTAATTTGCTATAAAGCCTTAAAATTAATTTTTAGTATCTTTGGCTGAACCTGCGATATCTGCCTATGCTTTGTCTAATAAGCAATAAAACTTTTTTTTTTTTTCTTTTTTGAGGTTATTTCAGTAAGACAAGAAACAAAAGTTTACTTAAGCTTTTGATGGAAGCTCCAAAACTTTGCATATCGTAGATGAAGAACTTCAGCATGTAATAACACTATTCCATTCACGTGTTTAATTTTAAATATAAATCTATTGGAAGTTCCTTAATTCAAGCTTGACCTGGCCAAGCAAAAGACAGTATTGGCCTAAGAAGTAAGCCTTGTTCGCACCCAAGAATTTCATTAGAACTCCTTAACCCAGTCATCCAAATTTACTTGCCAAAAGCTTAAGCAATACTGCCAATACATTTGAGATTATCAACATAGTACCGTCCTAATGCCCAGCAGCTCTTGAATGGAAAAACCAATGTATAATCAAATAAATTAATTCTGCATGAATCAACCAAAAAAAATAAATTTAATTCAACATGATAAACAAATAAAAAATGGATAAAATACCCAAATTCTTCATGTATTAAAAATCTCCTATTTTATACATGAGATAAGTAGATAAACCAAACAAATTCCAATCCTAAATTTTCTTGCTAAAATTAAGTCCATGTAGAACTATCAACAAAAATAGAAAAGAGTTGCATGTTCAGCAACATTGCTAAATCAAATTTAGTCCTTCAAAAATTAATTACCAGTAGATATGGAGGTCTGCCCGCAACTGCAAGGGCTTTCTTACTTCTATGAATCGAGGCACCTAACTTGCCCCTACAAAATACATACATTTCATCAAAGATAGAACACTTTTTTCCCATAATTATCAAAGAAAACTGAGACAAAGAATGTAAGGTAAATTGAATTACTTTGTTTAAGGAAAAAAAATTGCCAGTGAATGAAACTTTCATTTGAAATATAAATGGAAAAAGGATAATGAGTGCACAAGAAAACACTTGTTAAAATGCCAAGTAAAATCCCATTTTACTTTAAACGCACATGCTTTTTCATAAAGTGTAATCAACGTTGGAAAATGAAAAGGTTTCATTTTTAGCTTTAGAAAAGTGTCATGGGAGCACTTGACAAAGGGGACCTTTGTAAATGCCCTTATTGTATATGGTAAAAAAAAAAACATATGTCAACAGTGGCGTGCTCTAAGCTCCAACAGCTTCATGAATTTACACAAAATTTAAGTAAAAAAAAAATTAAAAAGTACCATCAATGTTTTTATTTTATGGATAGCCATATTTAGTGATAGGCTAATTGTTCTTTGGATATTATGTACGACAACTGTCTTAAGCACACATAACTGAACCACTTCCTCATCATGAATCCATAATATGATCACATTACAGTGATAACACTTTTAGAACAACAATTTATCTAGAATCTCAAACCTCAGGGCTAAGATTCACGATGTATGTCACATGATTTATTTATTTTCTTGTTGATATAAACCGATCATCCATTTACTTACAACGAAAAAAAAAAAGGAGATGCCAGTTTGCTACATGGTCTATATAGCATTTTAAATCTTAATATATTGTCCAATTTAGTATTACTAAATACCAATATCTAAAAATACTGCTCTATTTTGGAAGTTAGGTTATCCCAATTCCCATCCATACCAAACTCTATGTTTGTGCTTATAAGAAGAGAGAGGAAAAAAAGTCATCTTTTCAAGAGTAAAGTTACAACACCATTACTAGTTCTCATCATTACAATCCATGCTAGGTCTAGAGTTGAAAATTGTAATCTTATCTTCAACAATATTGACACTATAAAAGTAATAGTTATCCAAGAAACAAATTAGTTGATGACATATGTGAAATAAATATGATTGGCATGGAAGTTGTATGTGTTCCAGGTATCTAAAGCTGAAAGATGAAAGAAATTCTTCGAAAGCATATATTTTATGAATGGTCATAATATGTAAGCATCAGTTTATCACAACTTGCTGCTGGTTGGACCATTATTATCTTCTTCATCAATGTTGCATTTGATTGATAGAAGTAAAATTACTATTATGTCTTCATCATAGTGGAATAATTATTCCCTTATTTGGTTTACAAAAAGTTTTACCATAAAGAATATCTATTCCATGTAATGAGAAATATGTAAGGAATTCATATTTCTTTCTTTCACCAAAGGAATTACTATAAATCACATAATGCAACTTGTTTTTCAAAAATACCACCAATCATAAAATAAGATAACACTCATGGAATTGCTATAATTCGCATTATAACGCTCCTAATTTTGCATAAGCTAATTTTGATAATTGATATAAAATATTGAAAAAGCTTGTTCAAAAGTCGCAAAAATCACTTCCCATTTTTTGCAATTTAAGAAAATTAAAATATGAACAGTTTAATTAAAGTTTAAGAAATTTGAATTATCATTAGCAAAAATTTCCCATAAGATTTTGCAACCAATGAGTGATGATAAATCAAAGAAAGTAATTATTATCAACCAATTCTGAAAAATAATTAGAAAAATAGTAAATATACCCTAAAAATTCTCAAATAAATAGTATAATAAATCACAAGTAAAACCTTAACTTCAACAAGTAAATATAGATATATCTCTAGATTCATCAAACACGTAGGAATTACATAAAGTCTAACAAGTAAATTTCCAAAATAATCATAAATAATTATAGATTTATTAAAGATGATTGTAACCCCTTAAAGAAGCTAATAACACCACTTTTTATAGTAAGTAAAACCCCTTGTAAGTTACTAAAATCATATAAATAATTTATTACATACGAAAATATCCAAAATATAAGACGACTAATTCTACATTACTAATTTAATTATGTGGTTATCTTGGGCACATGATACATAATAAGCATATGAAAAACTATTATTACAATTTATAATAGTGGTATAAATAATATCAAAAGTATATTGTAAATAACAATATATATTATAATAAAAATAAACATGATTATTTTATCATATAATAAATAATAATATTATCTTGATTCACATATTAAAGCAATTTTGACAAAGTTAACAATATTAATTATATAAGACGATAATTATTATATTACTAATATTACATTAATCATGATAACTTATCGACTTGTAACAATACTATATGATTCTTATCCAACATTGTAACTGTGATAAGTACCATTATAATTTAACCCTTATAGTAATAATATATACATAAATCATAATATCACCTTGAGGCTAATTACCTAGAAAGCGTACAATTATTGGCATGAACTATGTATATGACAAATCATTTAATACGACAAATACTATATGAAGATAATTATAACAGAAAACATGCAAGCAAATCAAGAAATATGATAATATTATATTAATTAAAACCATACTAGAAAATTAATTAGTGTAAACCATCGTTTTCTTAGCGAACCTGAGTTCGATTTCAGAAAACTTAAAACCGAAACTGAAACCCTAAAAAATACCTCTGACCAATCGGACTTGGAAACCCTATGTCCTGCAATGCTAAGAATGGAACCCCGAAAGAATAGAAACAAGTTAACTCCAAATAAAACCCTAAATCAGAAAGTCAACCGGAAATCCTAAGTCAACAAAACTTCAGAAACCTTAGCAGTTTAGATTCGACAATCCTTTGTTCTCAAACCAAGAAATCAAAAAATGAGTGAGAAGTGTATGTTGGCTCGTATTAATATTAGAATACTAAAATACCAGATGAGTGGATTTTCGACTATTTCAATCCCAATCAGATATAGATCTTGAAAAGCATGTCCCGGAGCTTAGGATATTAAATATATATATTAGTACCATTAGATTCTTAATTTCATAATATTTCTAAATATATCAGTTATATGATTTTTCGAGTTATAAAAGTTTACGGTTATAACTTTTATTGTATTTTCATTACTACCGGTAATATAATTGTCTAATCAACTTTTTGCTTTCTTTCACACTATTCATCAAGTACAACCTATATCCATGCCATTCCTTACATCCTTACAACCTATTCTCACAAATTTACTTTTCAATATATTATGTACTTAAACTACTTATTAAGTTTGAATTTTATTACACAAAACAAAACCAAAATCTCTCTCTCTCTTCTTCTACAAGGACCGGCGCCCCCTTGCTCCCTCTCTCTCTAATTTGTTTGATTTTTTAAAAAATAAATTACTCATACAAACCTTAATTCATTTTCGTATATAATCTTTTTTTTCACCTTTCACTTTTTCACTTTCTTTCTTTTTCTCACAAATCAAACTTTGGAAAGCTTTTCTCTCCCTCTCCCCCTCCATTGCTGTGAGCTCCATTGTCCCCACACCCCCCCCCCCCCCCCCCCCCCCCCCCCCCACACACACACACACCCACACACACACACACATTTTTTTTTTTACTTCAAGTTTCCTTCTCCAAACCTAAATAGGTAATAGATCTTGACCCTACCACCATAGAAACATATAATGACAAGGTTACACATGTGTGGTTCCATCAAAAATCCTCATGAGCTTTATGCTAGGGATGTGGAAACACTAAAACATGATATTCTTATCATCACAATGTATAGATCTTGCTATTAAAGTTGATATACTAGTATTTTGATATATTATTGTTATATATTGTTCTTATAGAAATTTTGTGCATATAGTTTCACAATTATTCTCATCTACATATTTTTCATGATGCATTTACATTCATAGCATGAGTAGTATAGTAGATCTACTTATTTAGAGTAGTTAAAATGACATAGCTGCTTGCTTTACATGTATAAAAGTCTTGCTACATGATAGTTTTAATGAAAGTGTTGATCAAAACTCAAGATCCATTTGCTTCTATTAAAAAGTGATTTTTAAAATTCGGATCTTGAGAAAGAACCATTTAGAAAACATATTTTCCAACTTTAAAATAAAGTTTTACATGTAAAATGAAGGATTTAGGTAATAATATCATTAAGTAGTGATTTTTATGAGTTGATCATGGTTTTATTAAGAGAAATTTTCAAAAAAAGAAATGATACAAAAGTTAAGTTAGATCTATGATTCAACTCCAACAAAAATGTAGAAATTCGTTACTATGGTGAAATGCCAAGAAAACACTTATTTTCCAATCCGAAAACAAGAGTTTTATTAAAGAAATAAAAGCTTAGGGAGTAGATTTGATTATGACTTAATTTTAGAAATATTAAATGAGTTTTTCACAAGAAACCATCCCAAAAAAAATTTCCCAAAATTCAGATTTATAAAATGAACCCCACTTAAACACCTAATTCCAAATGTCAAAATGAGTGAGTTTTTAATAGAAAAATAGAAGTCTTAGGGAACAAATATAATAAAGACTTGATTTTTTATAAGAGTAAATGTGTTTTATCAAAGTAGAAACTAAAACAAAGGAAAAGTTTTCCAACTAAGATCAAACAATATTTCCTTTCCAAAAATTGTGCAAAATTCGTCACTAGGCAAAACTCACTTTAAAACATCTATTTTCCAATCTTTAAATGAGGAAATTTATTAAGCTAATGAAGGTATTAGGTATATAGGTTATCAAGGCCTCATCATAGTAAAAATATGCATGATTTTCAAAGGAATAAAGCTAGTTTTCTTAAACAAGTGTTCATGACATTATTGCAAAGTGAAAGTTTTTGCAAAATTCATTTTAATAAAAAATCATTAAGGAATTTGATTTAGATAGCTCATATCATAATATTCATGATCATAATATGTAGATATTGAATGTACATATAATCTACTTGTTAGAAATGATGCAAACTTCACAAAACAATTTCAGAATTTCAAATTCTAGCTACTGATCAGATCTGGTCCGAACATTCTGAGACCTAAGCGTTTTCAAAATTTAGTAATACATAAAAGATAGGTCTTTCGAAGGAGATAGAAATCGATAGCTTATTTGTGAAATTCCAAGTTAAAATGACCAAGTTATGGCCATTTTAAGTTGGAATTTCCAATTACCACAAAAATTACGAATTCAAGAGTTTTTTTGAAAAGTTGGAATTAGTTATGATGAAATACTCATAGGGGTATTTCTTTCGTTTAGGTGATTTTAGAATCGGGAAAATTCTTGTTTCTGGATCACTACCATTAGAGATCGGAGACCATGGCCGAGTGAGCTACTATCTTTAAATTATATGCTTGTGATTGCTTGTAACGTTAGTGGCATTAGAATTAGTGCAAGATAAAAATTTGATTGTGTGTATGTGATTTCTACTTGGGTGAATCGATGATAAGAATATCGAAATGAGCTTGTTGTAAATACTTGTATGATTTAGTATAGAATTGAAGTATCTACAATATCTATGATCACCCATAAATTGTTAAATTAATATGCCATGATCTTATAATCAAATTGGTCATGCATACCATATGTGAGTCACATTACATAGGTTATTATACCTTTGTGGGAAGAAGGCATAATAGCTGGGCAATGAGGGGCCTGTAAACTCAAATGTTGGCGTAATGGCCGGAATTGAAAATGTGTATGGGTGGGCACCTGCATCAACCACAATATAAATGAGAAAAATTCAAATCTTTGTTGTATGGGCCTGAAACACCTAACCCTGAATAGAGGGCATAAATCCATTTAACATAAGATTTCCGGAAAGTCTTATGTATTGTATGCTCACGTGCTTGTGCATTTCATATAGTTGTTAATATAGCTTGCTATATATATTGTTTGTTGAGCATTTAATTTTGGAAGTGAAACTCACTAAGCTAGCATAGCTTATACCCCCACCGTTTCTTTCTAATGCAGTTCTCGTACATATGGCTGCGTCCCCGAACCTGGCTAAATAAGGTAATGCGAGACTAGGAGTTATCTCCTTAGAAGTTTACGATTGGTTTTTTATAGTCTTTAGTAGTGAACCTAGAACGATCAGTTTTACCTAAAAGATAATCCTTAGACTTATGCGTAGCAGGGGAATGCCCCTTAATGCTTTGTAAATGATCCTCAGATATCTGTGGTTTATATTTTTATGCTTATCCTATCAAATTAAACTATCTATCTCCAATTGTTTACGTATTCTATTGTCATAAGAACGCCTTGCATACTAACACAAGACTTCTGAATGACTGTGATAGTGATTCTTAAGTCTCGTTTAGCATGTGGCGTACTGTTATTTAGGATACCCTTTAGGGCGTAGCAATTAGAATTTTAGTAAAATAAATAAAATACATCATGAACCCTAAAATTTGAATTAGAATCGAAATCCTAAACCATATCAAACAAAAAAAAAATCTCATAAACCTTAGATCAAATCAAATAAATATAATAACCCTAGAATATCATATAAAATAAATTAAACCCAGATTTCCAAAAAAATTTTGAAACCTTGAACGAAACCAGATAAAGATTTAATAACCCTAAGATGTTAGATGAATTAGATAAAGTCTGAAACCCTAAAGCAAAAATATATTACCATCACAACAATTTAATAACTTAATCGATTCAAAAACCCATGCTAAACAATTCATCCATTTGATCTCTAGCACGTAAACCGAGGCAATACATTCAAATAATATCTATTGATATAATAATAAGAAATAATTTCTGATAATGGAAGTAAGAAGAAGAAGCGAAGAAAGAGAAAGAGAACCAAAGCCATAACCATAGTAGTGAGATGATGGTACATAATGGAAGTCAGAAGAAGAAGCAAAGAGGGTTGCTATCTCTATCTCATATTGAAGGTGTAAGCCCCAGTTTTCCTTGTATTCAAGCTTGGCTTCGAGAGCCGAATTGAAAACCGAAACCTTGAACCAGAGTAGCTAGGGTTAGAATGAAACCTAGAAACCCTAAGTTTGGCTCCACCAAGAATAAAACCATAAATTTTTTTGAGAGCAAGTTGACTTAAATTATAGTTCCAAAGAATATATTGAAACATAAAAAGATCGGTTTCAAGAAATTATCTGTTTCGAACCCGACCGGGATCCATTCCGAAAACCGGCCCCTGGGACTAGAAATTAGAAAAATATTTCGGAATACTCATTAAGATCGAAATTTAATAAGGAATTCAAAAATATATTTATTATAATTTTCCGGTTTATAAAAATTATAGTTATAGCCGTTATATCGTATTTTCCTTACTAACCGATAATTTAATTATCTAATCTACTATTCATTACTATTCACAAGTACAAGCACATACCTTACTCACACTCAAAAACCATACCCTATTCTTACATCCTTACAACCAAACCATACCTTATTACATTACATTCCTTACAATTACTTTTCCAACACATTTTATTACACTTTTAACTTGAAAAATTGTACAAAAATTATTTTATGTCCCTCTCTTTCTCTCTCAATCGTTTTATTTTTCCTTCTTTATTTTAATCAACACAAATCCTAATTCAACTTACTATAAATATTCTTTCGTGTCTTTATTCTCTTTCTTCATTTTCACTTTTACCAATTTTCACAAACTTATCCCTCTTTTCTCTCTTGCCGTGGAACACACACACACACATACACACATACTCATACACTTTTATTTTTTCCAACTCCTCTTGTTCTATAAGCTTGCTAGGTATAGATCTAAACTTTATCACCACAAAACATGTAATGGCTAGATCATTCATGTGTGGATTCATAAAAATCCCTATGAGCTTCATGCTAGGACATGAAACCACTAGAACATGAATATCAAGCCATCACAAGTTGTGGATCTTATGATTAAAGCTTGTGTTTTCCTCGTAATCATAATATATGTTCATGTAGTGATGAGTTCATGTAGGAATATTGCTACGACATCATTGTCACAAGTAGAACATCTCAGTTCATACACTTAACATGACCATTACACTTAGATCTAGCTCTTAGACATTTATTCTCTTACATGATATTGTAGATCTAATGCATTTATTATGTGTAGGATGAGTAAATGGTCATAAATATCTTGTCTTATGTAAATGCATGCTTTATTACTTCTAGAAGTTAGGATATTTATGACTATGAGCCAAATAGCTCGAGAACAAATTTGGTTTTATAAAAACAAACTTTTGTAAATTCGGATAGAAGATGAACTACATTTTGAAAACCTATTTTTCAACTCCAAAACATGATTTTTATGGGAAAAATGAAGAGCTTATGGAATAAGTAAGAATAGGAAATGATTTTTGTAAGTTAATGGTAGATCTATTAAGAAATTTGTTAAACAAGAAATATTTACAAGATAGAAAAATTTGATCTTAGGATAATTACATGAAATTCGTAACTAGGAAAAGATGATATGTAAATACCTATTTTTCAAACTCAAATGGAAGTTTTATTGAGGAAATAAAGTCCTTAGGGGATAGTAATAATAGAGCCTCAAATTTTAAAGTATCAAACAAGTTTTTCTTAAAAAAATCACTCAAAAACTATTTTTACAAAATTCGGATTTAGGAATAGCTAATATATAAACACTTGTTTACAATGTGTAAAATGAGGATTTATATTGAAAAATGAAGACCACAAGGAATAGATATGATAAAGAAGTAATTTTAGCAAGAATAAGTAAATTTTATTAAGGAAAGTCTCTAAAACAAGTGTGGTTGGTCAAGAACACAAAAATTGAACTTTTTCGGTTAAGTATTCATGATATCTTGTAAAGTAGAAATTTCAAAAATATTTTCTAATAGAAGATCATCATGAATATGCATACTGGAAGCTCATAACATACCATTCATGATAGTGAATTGTTAATATTGCATGCATATTTGGCATGGATAGTAGAAATATCATAATTCCTCACAAAAACAATTTCAAAAATGGGAATTCTGTTATTGACCAGATCTGTTTGAATCTTTTCGAGGCTTAAGAGTTATCAAAATTGAGATATTATACTAGAATTAGATAGATCTTTCGAAGTAGATAGGAATCGGTATATAATTTGAAATTCGAGTTAAAATGACTAAGTTATGACCATTTTAAGTTGGAATTTCCACCAATAACGAGAATTACGAACTTAATAGTTTTTATGAAATAAAATGGATTAGTTATGAGTTGAAATACTCATTTGGGTATTTCTTTCGTATAGGTGACTTGGATATTGATGATTCATTACCATCAGATTACTATTACTAAGAGACCAGCGACCAATGGCCGAGTGAGTATTACTTCCTAATTTCATTCTTGCTTGTAATTATAGCAAATAGTTGCACTAGATCATAAGGCAAAAGATAAAAATGGAATTGCATGATGAGAATTATGGGGGATTATGTATTTTTATTGTTGAGTTGAGAAATGGTATTAAGAATATCAGAATCAGGTGATTAACTCATGCTTGTTTAGAGTATTGTAGGAGTGATTGTTTGTGAAATTGTCGATCACCTAAGAAATTGGTATTAATGACTATTCAGTTTGATAAATTAATACGGACATAATCACTTCATGATGGGGATGGAGCATTAGCATATGTTGGTTACCCGTGATCTGTAAACGGCAAAAAGTTGGTTGATCATGATCCATAAACGACATAAATGAGTTGGTTGATCGTGATCATAAACGACATAAATGAGTTGGTGGATCATGATCCATAAACGACATAAGTTGGTTATCTGTGATCCATAAACGGCTTATTAATTCAACGATAGTACCGCAGTATTTATTAATCTGCTAACTCCGAATGGAGGGGGTAAATCTATTTACATATGATTTCCGCTGATCATATGATTGTTTGTTCATGTGGTTGATGCATTCCATATGATTGAATAATTAACTCGATTGATTGATTTATTACAAATGTCTTTATAGAAGTATTCACTCACTAAGCTAGTGTAGCTTACGCCCCCATCGAGAAGGTATCGAAAGTAGGAGTTTCCTTTAGAAGTTTATGTTCAGTTTTGTGTACACTTCCATAGGAAACCCTAATATTTATCGGATGACTGTAAAAGATTGTTTTTAAGCTTGATATTATTTTGCAGGGGAATGCCCCTATAACTTTTGTAATTAATTATGTGCACCCATGGTTTATATCATGTTGCTTATAATATGTCAAATTAAACTATTTATCTCCATTGGTTCATGTATTCTGTTGTCTTAAAGGTACGCCTTGCATTTGTACGAGACTTTGGAATGATCGTGGTAACAATTTCAAAGTCTTATATAGCTTGTGGTGGACTGTTACGTTTAGACTACCCTTTGGGGCATGATAGAAGGTATTTATTTACATACACATGACTCATACATGTCAGGAGTTAGTACGGATCTTTGTACACAGGTGTGTGTATGTGTGTGTTTATATATATATATATATATATATCAGAACTATGTCACTGTAAACCCTGGTTTTTCTAGTAACCAAGAAAACTCGAGAACGGAAAACCAAAACCCTAAACCGGAGTAGCTTAAGATTGGGGTGAGAACTAGGAACCCTAAATTCGGCTTTTCCTCGGTTTCCAATTAAGAAATTTTTTTTAGAAAAATTAATCTTGAATATAGTTCTTGAATATATATCAAACCAAGAAAAGATCAGACTTTGAAAAAATTTCAATTCCGGGCCTTCCCGAGACCCGTTACAGCAAAACGTGCCCCAGAACTTGAATTTCAAAAATTTACTCATGAATACTCATTTGAATCGAAATTAAATAAGGATTTCAAAAATATAAATTTCATAATTTTTTGGTTTATAAAAAATACAGTTATAGCCTTTTTATTCGTATTTTCTTACTACCGGTAATTAAGTTGTCTTGATTACTATTCATTACTATTCACAAGTATAACCTACTACACTCACAAGCCACACCCTACTCTTACATCCTTACAAACACTTAATTACATTTTCTTTTCCAAGAATTAATTGTCTCTAAATAATTATTACTAATTATGACTTTTAATACACAAATGAATCAAAACAAATTAAATAAAAATCAAAACCCCCCCATCCCCCTTCATTTCATGGCCGGCGTGATTCCCCCCAATTTGCCTCCATTGTGCAATTTTTTTTAATTTATTTTATCTCATTTAACCTAATTTCACTTTATATATAAACTACTTTTTCTATCTCTCTCTCTCTTCATTCTTCTCATTTTCAAAAATTCCTAAAGGTGAAAAAGCTCTCTTTTCTCTCCCTCTCACACTCCCTTGACGTGAGCTTCATGCTCCACACACACACACACACACACACAATTTTTTTTCTTTCCATTTGTCTTCTATTTTTACCTTAAGTAAAAGAACTTTGCTTCTTTTACCCTTAGATCCTTGTAATGGTAAGGATATTCTTGAGTATTTCCACTTAAAGATCCCCATGAGCTCTTGCTAGGGACAAAGAAATATCAATACAAGAATACCAAACCATCACAAAGCAGATCTTGCTTTTAAACAAGCTTTTATACCATGAGCTTCATGATCATCCATCTAAAAGTGTTTTGAACAAAAGATCTTTCATAAAAATTTAGTTTTTATGTTTTCAAAACTTATTTAAGCATTTAAGATAGTAGATCTATCATTTTACCATTCCTATTCATGTAGACATTTAAGATCTCATCTCTATTTTGAGTTTTTGTGCATTAATGGTCATCAATACTTTTGTTTTGAGTAAATAATCTTGCTAGTATATAGATCTATAGGTAGATGAGTCAATGAAACTAAAAAGGAAAACTCTTTTCAAGAAATGAAATAAGGTAAATTCGGATGACATGGAAAACCTAGTTTTAAAAACCTTTTAGCAACTTCAAAACATGTGTTTTACAAGAAAAATGAAGCCTATAGGTGATAAATGATGTTTAATGATAATTTTCATGAGTTTAAAGGAGTTTTTACCAAAGAAAATATTAAAAACAAGAGATGAAGTCAAATAGAAATTTTGAGTTGAAAGTCTTGTAAGCAAAATTCGTAATAATCAATAGATGGCTAGAAAACACTAGATTTCCAACCTCAAATAGGGTATTTTCTTAAACAAATAAAGTCCTTAGGGTATAGATAAAATAAATACCTAAAGTTCTAAGTATAAAATACATTTTTCTTAAAAGAATCCACTTAAGAATGAGTTTTGCAAAAATTCGGATTTTTGGACCCACCCTAGTATAAGACTCACTTATAAGCTTACAAATGAAGATTTAATTAGAGAAATAAAGGCCTTAGGATATAGTTAATGTAAGGGTCAATTTTTTCTTTAGAGTAAATGGACATTTCCTAAGAAAAATCCTTTGAACAAATAAGTGTGACCAAGTGTAGCAAATTTATTAGTTAAATAATGGCATGAAATGATTTCCTAAGATGAAGGTTACCTAAATTTTTTTAATTCTAAAAATTTATAAGAACTTAGGCACATAAGAATTCATATCATAACATTCATGATAGGGAAATTCATTACCATGGTATTTATTTTCATTTTACACTTAGGAACCTCAAGAGCATTCATGAAAATCACATTTTTGGAATCAACATAACCGCTGGTCAGAACTGATCCTTCATTTCCGAGGCTTAAATATTTTCAAAACTTGATTTAAGCTTCAGATTTAGAAAGCTCTTTCGAAGTAGATAGAAATCGATATAAAATTTACGAAATTCCGAGTTAAAACGACTAAGTTATGGCCATTTTAAATCGGAACTTCGGAAATGACGCGAATTTCAATTTCACTAGGTTGTCTTAAGATTTTTGGTATTCTTAGATGGTAGAATACTTATTAGGGTGTTTCTTTTGTGTTTAGGAGAACCCGAGGACGTCGAGTCTCTACCCCCGGATTATTATTACTAAGCGACCGGCGAACCAATGGCAGAGTGAGTTCTCTTCCCAATCCATTTATTGTATGTGCTTGATAAATTAGTGCACTAGAATGTAGGCCAAGTGAATGAATATGTATGATGGAGAATAATGGGAAATTGTATGTTGACGATGATATGAGAACTCAAATAAGAATATCGAAACCGGGTGATAATTTCTGGTTGTGTAGTTGATTATGATGTATTGCTTGAGAAATTGTTTGATCGCCTGAATAAAATGACTTAATCAACTATTCGGACTAATGCCAAATTCAGACATATGCATATCATAATGGGAAGGAGCATTAGCATTGGTTGGTTAATCGTGATCCATAGACGAGATTAATTGGTTGGTTAATCGTGATCCATAAACGAGATTAATGGTTAGTTAATCGTGATCCAGAAACGAAATAATTGTTGGTTACCCGTGAACCATAAATGGCATAAAGTTAGTACCGCAGTATTCGTTAATCTGCTAACCTAAGATGGAGGGTGCAAGTCCATCTACATATGATTTCTGGCTAGTCATATGTATGTTGTTCTCATGTGTTTGGTGCATTCACTTGTTTATATAAATCACTTGTTTGAACTGTTGTGACATGAATGTTGTTGTGGAAGATTTCACTCACTAAGCTAGTTAGCTTATGTCCCTACAGTTTCTTCCTTTTTCAGCTACCAAATATTTGGCTTAGACAGCGTGACCCGACCGTGCAGGTACAAGAGCTAGGAGTTTTCTCTAGAAGTTGGAATTTCTGTTTAGACTTCCATAGGAAACTTTTAAGACTTTGGATGACTGTATAAGGCCACTAAATATTCTTTTGCAGGGGAATGCCCCTTAGTAAATGTAATGTTTAATTTTGTATCATGAGTTATATCCTAGTGCTAATGCATGCCAAGTCAAGATTTTATCTCCATTTGGACTTGTATTCTATTGTAATAAAAGTACGCTTTACATCTATATGAGACCCCCGAAGGACTAAGACGGTAATTTGAGAATCTTATATGGCATGTGGTGGACTGTTACGTATAGGGTACCTTATGGGACGTGACAATCACACCCCTACAAGTCCCTAGTTGTAATAGTACATTGTATAGCCAACTGAGGCCTTCAGAAGGTTACATAAGTATAGTACAGCTAACATACCCCATATGGAGTGAACATGTAAAACAAGATCGAAGGTTGATTAGAACAAGAAAGATATTATATATATATAAGTCATGAGCCAACATAACAAAATTACAAAGACTAGGACATCACTTAGATATTACATCTATGGTCTTCAAGGACATCACCTGAACACTTATATAAAGAACTTACAAGAAAAGAAATAAAACATAACTTAAACTATTAGAACCACTACATACTAAGTCTCTATTACATATCAAGGTCTTTCTTGCAAAAATGGATACATAAGTTCCCTTTCTACCTTAACTTCCACACTTGGTCTTGTTCTCGATCTTTTTGCTTATATTCCTATAAAACAACGATCTAAAGGAGCATGAGCATTGAAAAGCTCAGTGAGTAAAAGAATCTTAACATAATTCACCCATGATAAACACTGGTTGGTTAGTAAGCATATGTAATGCATCAATCAAGCATATGTAGTAAACATGGTTTGGATAACCAAAATCTAAACCTATGGCGATTTACGCCCTCTGAGAGAGTTGAAGGATCAGTTAAGTAATTCATGCCCATGAAAATCTCATAACTAAAGAAGGAGAACTCTTTCAAATCATTTACTATTTATAAATAATTATAACATATACTCTTCACTTCATTTAGAACTTGGAAATTCCTACTAGTATTGATACTTTATAGCTAACTCCAACACAAGCGACCTCCTTCAAAGCTTACTTAGTTTCTATGAAGCTAACAACCCTATAGTAACCTTAACCAGATTCACTAGACTCAACAAGTATCACCACAGAATTGAAATATCAGCACGTGACATAAAATACCATGCTAATGCAATTATGATGTTATGTAATGCATTTTGGTTTGAGCTTAAGGTCCAATAAGCTTTAGTCTACATTATATGATCATCATCTCAATTTTAAACACTCATCAAGCCAATCTACACAACTATTGTCAACCAATAAGGTAATTACTTTGAATATAAGGATTTATCACTCATTCATAAACATATAACAAGTAAAGTCCCCAGTCCCCATGCATTTTGATAATTTCATTACACTTAAGACAATATTCATCCTCTGTATTACAAGCACAATTAAGGTGAAAAGATCTAATTACTCACCCGTACATGGTGGTGTTGTTGTAATAATCAGCTGAAAGTCCAAATCTTGATTAAAAGATCCTATAAAACAATAAGCAATATTCACTAAGCATGTGTCTATGTAGGACTTCTCTTAGTATTCAAGTATTCTACTTATATTATTGTAATTCTAGTTCATCAATTTTTAAGAAATTATAAAGTACTAAGCCCAATTATGTTTACTTAACTAGAAAACAGGTATTTAGCTTGACTTGGATATGTTATAGTTTGAAACAATTAAATTGTAAGCCATGATACGTTTAGATTATCTCAAAACTTAAAACATAAGAGTTGTAGAGCTCTCTCTAACATTTCCGTGGCCTCTTGAATCACCTAAATCAAAGTTTGGATGAAAAAGTTATAGTCAAATTATGAAAAACGGGAGGTTGAAAAAAATTTATGAACATATTCTACCACACCCCTCCAAATGGGCCCATTTGGGCCCAGACACTACCATAGCCCTCCAAATGGCTCATTTGAAACCAGGGCTCATTCAAGATGCCTCCATAGCCCTTCAAATGCCCTGTTTGGACCCTCCATCAACTATAACTTTCGAAATTTCAAAAATTCTCACTTTCCAACACATGAGTTGATCTTAAACTTCATTAAACACACTTCATTACTCCAATAATGCATCATATACCCTTTTAACATCATCATATAACCAAAACACCAAAAATCGTAAACTCCTCATCAACTACAAAATCCATCAACTCCACCCATAAATAAAAGCTTATGCTATCCACAATTTAAGACTCAAACTACCAAAATCATTCTCTCAACTTCATTTATCCAACATTAACTCATCATCAATCTTCCAACCATCACAAACCTAAACTTCAAATAATCAAATTAACAAGAATTAACAAACAAAAGAGAAGCTATAACTTACCTTAAGCTAGCTTTAACTTGTTGATGGAATTAACATGAGTTTCTAATAAATATTTTGAAAGAGAAAATGAAGTAGATGAAAGTGTAGATGTAGGTGTGTGTTTCACATTTTTGGTCTGCCAAAAAGAAGGAGAAGAAGCAAAAATTTTCCCAATTTTTAATTGCTTTTGTCTTGTATAATTTAGATAAGTGTTGATTGACTTTTTGTGCGTTAAGAGGGATGTAGTGTGTGTGCGTGTGCATGATAACTTTGGTGGGTTTAATTTCCACAAAAGTGCAGTAAAATCAACATGAATTTGGAAATTAAACATCAATATACTTTCTAATGGAAATTAATACAAAGTTTTGAATAATTTTGGCTTATTAATTATATTTAAAGGAAATTCTCTTATAGAAAACTATATGTGAAAGCTTTATAATTTAGAGATTAAATTTTTGAAATCTAATTTTCTAAAGTAGTTTAGAAGTAAAATAGTTGATATACCACTTGAAATGAGTTACTTCAAATATTATATCTTTAAAAACCTATCTAATGAAAAATTTGTAATTAATTAAACTAATAGGCAACTTTAAAAGGATTTAAATAAAATTTTAGAGTCTTTTTCCCGTTTAACTAATTTCATACATGTCAATACACTTAATCTAATAATCAAAATATGCATCAAAATTATATATTAACACATAATTGATTTCTAATTCTATTTCTTAAACTCTAAACATGGAAAAACTTGGGTGTTACAACATGTAACAAAAAAAAAAAAAAAAAAAAACTAAGAACAACTAATAAATTTCACTTTTCATCTCTTGATATTCTCTGTTCACATTTCATGGAGATAGTTCTAGACATAGTTCACAATCTCCATTAATTCTAGAATTCAATCTTATTTTGTTTTCATGGTATCAAAGCAATGTTCAACTGAAATTTTCATTGATCTGGTAAAATCTTTTCTTACTCGATTTTCGTCTTACTTGATTTGAAGATGAATATTAGCAATACTTCGACAAATATGGATTTACTTTGTAATGATCCATTCTATCTTCCAATCACTGAAGATCCTAGCACTTTAATCACAAATATAGTTTTTAATGGGATAAATTTTCTGTCATGGAGTAGATCTGTAAAATTAGCCCTAGGAGTAAAGTACGAATTAGGGTCTGTTGATTGATCTTTTGAGAAACCAAAGAATGATCAGTTAGAATCGTAGAAATGGAATAGATGTGATTTGATGATTCGTTGTTGGCTTTTGAACATGATAACAAAAGTAATTGTTGATGGATTCATGTATGCACAGTCTGCAAAAGAATTATGGCGTGATTTGGTTGAAAGATTTGGACAAACGAATGGTCCATTACTTTATCAAATACAATATGAAGCGTCTAATTTGCATCAAGGAAATGATTCTATCACGGTTTACTATAGTAATTTGAAGAAATTATGGGATAGATTTAATATCTTAGTGATTTTTTCGGAGTGTTCTTGTGGCGTTATGATGAATTGTACATGTAACCTTGCTAGAAAAATTGCAGAGCTTGAAAGCCGGAATGGACTATTGCAATTTTTTATGGGATCGAATAGTTCTTATGAGCATGTTAGGAATCATGTTTTTTCACTTTCGTCAATCAACAAAGCATATTATTTGATTAATCAAGTTGAAAAATAGAAGTAGAATTTCTAATTTTGCTAGTACGAATGATGAATCAAATGCTTTTAATGCTTGGCTTCAACCAAGAGGGGTTGATAGAAAAGAGATTCATAAGTCTAGGTCTCACATAAGACCAGTTTGTGCACATTGAAAAAAGAATGGTCACAGAATTGAGAATTGTTTTGAATTACATGGATAGCCTGATTGGTTTAAAGGTAATAAAGACAAGGAACAATCCAGATTTGTAGGACAAGTCAAGTATATTCAACAAGAGATGCCATTTGATTCATCAAACATTGGTGTTGTAACAAAAAATGTTTTTACTAATTGAGATGAGCTTGTTTCTTGAATATGATAGTAGGTTGTGAAGGTTCTTAAGAGCAATAGAAATGATGAAGACACTTAAGGGTCTACAAAACTACATGTGAATGATTTTATAGGTCATATTTCTTGTCTTGGATCTTTTATAGAATCTAAAATTGATCATTACAATGATGAGTATGATTGGATTGTGGATATTGGCACCCATACCATATGACACCTTATAAACACTTTATACATGATGTACAAAAATTGATTCATCCCATACACATTAAACTCCAGATGGAACCACAAAAACTATTCATGAAATAGGTACCATATACTTAACTAAGAACATTATCTTATATAGTGTTCTATATGTACCTTATTTTTGCCACAATCTTTTATCCATACATAAACTTCTTTCTAACACAAATTTGTTAGTGACCTTTTCTAAAAAAATGTACTTGCTTCAAGACCCAAGCACTAGAGGAGTTATAACTTTCATTGGTTTAAAGAATGGCTTGTATGTAATGAAGTCAAGGGCTTTAGTTACTCAATCGTCAAAGTGTAATAATTCTTGTGTAAAATTTGGTCAATTTTTCTGTGATCTACATAGTCAATTGGGACATGCTTTCATGTCCAAAATGAAACACATTTTCTCATGTAATATCAAATTTGATGATATTTTTGTTTATGATACTTGTAATCTTGCTAAAATGCATCCTTTTTCTTTGAATACTTCTTATTCAAGTTATAATTTTGAATTGATTCATATGGATTCATGGGGACCCTATAGTATTCCATCCATTTCAGGAGCAAAATACTTCCTTACTTTGGTTGATGATAAAAGTAGATGTATATGGACTTATCTTTTGCAAAATAAGTCACAAACCTCAAACACAATTGCCAAATTCCTTTCTTGTATCCATACACATTTTGATGCAACACCAAAATTTGTAAGAAGTGATAATGGAGGAGAATTCTTATCGCATGAATGCCAACACATTTTTTATTTCAAGGAGATAATTCATCAAAGAACTATTCCTCATGCACCTCAACAAAATGAGATTGTAGAGAGAAAACATAGACACCTCTTGGAACGACAAGGGCAATAGATGTCATGTTAATTTGCTGAAGAATTTTAGGGAGAGTGTGTACTAGCTGCAATTATACTCATTAATAGGTTACCAATTGAAAAATTCCAATGGAAATCACCTTATGAACTCTTGTTTAGCAAACTGCTAGCCTATAGTGATCTTCATACTATAGGTTATCTTTGTTATGCTCCAATTTTGAATGGATCCAATGATAAAATGGATGTAAAGGGATGTCCATGTGCTTTTATAGGGTATTCCACGAATCAAAAAGGTTATAAGTTGTTTGACCATGATACACAACAAGTCTTTGTTAGTAGAGATGTTGTTTTTGTGGAACATGTGTTTTCCATTTAAACATTCTTTTCAAGATTCACTGTCTTCTTCTTCTTCTTCGAGCCTTTTTCCTTGCTATAGAGAAATAGGAGATCATGTTGTTTTAGCAGAACCTATCATGTCTCAAACATCTTCATTAGATAAGGTTAACATACATAATTCTAGAGAACTTGCATCAAATTTTGTTTCTAAAAGGTCTTTTGTGTACGTACGAGATGTTCATCTTCCAATCTTGTTATTTGTGTTTCTGCTAGGACTCAAAGTCCACCATCTTGGCTTGATGATTTTGTTCATCATGTTCATTTTAAATTAGCTGTAGCAATGGCTCATAATTCTAGTAGTAAATATCCCCTTTTATCACTCTAAACACTCAACCATTTCCCACCAAACTACATTGCATCCTTAGCTAATGTATTAGCAATTCAAGAACCTCATCATTATAATGAAGCAAAAAGATCCTAATTGGAAAGAAGCCATGGCCAAGGAGTTAATAGCATTGGAATCTAATCGTACTTGGGAAATAGGTCCTTTGCCAAAAGGGAAGAAATCTATTGGTTCAAAATGGGTATACAAAATTCAATACAAACCCGATGGCTCTCTTGAGAGATTAAAGTACGATTAGTTGTTAAAGGGTATACTCAAGTCGAAAGAGTTGATTATACCCTACTTTTTCGCCAATAGTAAAGCTATCCACTATTAGATTATTGTTGACACTAGCTATAACTCAAAAGTGGCATATACATCAATTAGATGTAAATAATGCTTTTTTGCATAGATCTTTAGATGAAGAACTTTACATGACCCCTCTTGATGGATATGATTCAACTCCTCCACGACGTGTGTGTAAACTACTACGCTCGTTATATGGTTTAAAACAAGCATCTTGTCAATGGAATCGAGAGCTTACACACTTTATACCTTCTCTGGGTTTTACATAATCAAAAGCTGATTATTCTTTATTCACAAAGGTTGATTCTGATGGTTTCCTTGCATTGTTGGTTTACGTGGATGACATGCTTATTGTTGGAGATTCATTAATTGACATTTCTAGTGTGAAAACAAAATTGCATACTACTTATACTATAAAAGATCTTGGTGAGATTTGTTTTTTTCTTGGACTAGAAGCATGTCAAACATAGAAGGGACTGATGCTCAATCAACAAAAATTTTTGTTTGATATTTTATTAGATTCTGGTCTAACAAGAGTCAAAATAGTACATGTTTCTTTTCATCCAGGTCTTTGTTTACACAAGGAATCAGGGACACTATTGCAAGACTGAAGCTGCTATTGATGATTGATTGGATGACTTTTGTATTTGACCATGATAAGGCCAGATATTTCTTTCACTGCGCAATAGCTTTCTCAATTTGTTTATGCTCCAATAACTGATCATTATGAGGCAGCTATTCATGTCTTGTGTTACCTTAAAGGCCCTTTTAATAAAGGTCTTTTTTATTCATTAGATTCATCTTTGGTTTTACATGGTTTTTCAGATGTGGATTGGGTTATGAGCGTTGTTGATAGGAAATCATTAACAGGATATTGCATGTTTCTTGGTAATTCCTTAATTTAGTGGAAAATGAAAAAACAAGTGACAGTGTCAACCTCTTCAATAGAGGCTGAATACCTAGCGTGGCCTTTGCTACTAAAGAATTATTGTGGCTTTCACACTTGCATCACAATTTACAAGTCTCTATTATTTATCAGTTGTTCTTCATACTGATAATAGATTAGCACAACTCATTGTAGAGAATCCATGTTTATATGGAAGAATGAAACATATTGATGTGGATATATATTTTACAAGAGATCAAATTAGTTGTTGTTTTCTCAAGCTTCATCATGTTTCTTCTAAAGATCAACACGTTAATCTTTTCATTAAGGCTATTGGTGACTTGCAATTGCAGCAAGTTTTGTTCAAGTTGGGCCTTTTAACATTTCCAACACATTGATGTGGATATGAACTTTTATAGATAGATATATGATTATTATTTGAATGAAATGAAATAGGTGATTGCAAAGACCAGAAGACTCTTGAATAGCTTCTAGTTGAACGTCATGCTACAATTAATGAGATCAAAGAGAGAACAAATTATTATAACATACTTATTCAGGTACATACAGTGCATACTTTTTCTTACTTAAACTTCACAAGGTGCAATGAATTATAATGTCATTAGCCATAATTGCAAGTGGAAAACTTCATTCTCAGTGTCAAGGCTTTTATGCAACAATACGACCTTACAACAACATCTAAGTTTGGTGCAATCTCAGGTTAGAAGGTAACTACATTTTCATCGTGTGTATGAATTCCACTCCATATTTTCATTGCATCTAGATTACAGCTAATGGTATCACAGGAGATCAAGGCAGATAATGATAATGTGTGTGTGGATATCTTAGTGAAATTATCTAATAAAAACATGATGAGTGCACAACAAGAGGGTCTGTTGAAGAAATTCAAATTGACCTCTACAATAAACACCAGGAACATGCATCTGCTTGGCTCTAAAGGAGTTATGAAAAAAATATGATAATCCTGAGCATAGTAGCTTTTTTTTTTTTTTTTTACTTGGTTCTAATTCTTCATCATAATATCACATGAAAGCACATAATATTTTGCCCTTAAACTACTTCTATTCACTAATAATTGTTACTTTGGTTACTTAATATTATTGCAATGGGGAATACAAGTTTCTTATCAGATATATTGGTGAATTAATTAATAATTTAATAGTTATACCCATATGTTCTATTAACAACAATTTTGTTGCTTGAGCAAATAGAAGTCCTTTGATGTTCTCTTCTAGTGAATTAATGTCACCATATGTCTTCTAAGTTTCTAAAATATTATGTGGTTTTTTTTTCCAATGCTTTAGGAGTTTTTCTACTTGCAGCTTGAATTTTATGACAAGAGAAAGGTAACAATTTATATATTGATTTGGAAATATTATCTTTTAGGAGTGAGAATTGCTCTTGATTGTTAAATATTGATTTCAAACACAGAAAGCTTTGTTGGGTCATATAAAATTTGAATTGCCAAAGTTGGACAAGGTTAGGTTTATACTTAGGGTTTTGAATGGAGAGATACTAGTAAACAAGAGAAAGAAAGCCAAATTGTTCATCGAGTTGCGGGAGAAAGGTTTCAACCCTTTTCCAAAGAAAGCTAAAATCGTTGAGATAGCAGTTGCTAGGGTAAGTGATGATGTAGAAGAATTAGAAGAGACCTCCGAAGCCATTGGCAACAAAGGTGTCAGGGCTAGTGACTATGAGTACTTATTTTGTATTCCAATTGGGACATTAACACTTGAGAAAGTTCAAAAACTATGTTATGAAAGAGATAAACTTACGAACGAGGTTGATATCTTGAGAAAGACAACCCTAAAGCAATTGTGGTTAAAAGATCTAGCTGCTTTAGAACACGAACTTGATTTATGTTGTCCTTGAACTTTTGTTGTACAAATCCATCTATTATCCATGTTCTATCTCATTTGTTTGACATTTCTTTTTAGGAAAAAGAAAAACATAATGCCCAAAATGTAGTACCATAAGTACTCCTCGTAGCTAAACCATTGAAGAAACTCAAACCACCATGAACAAATCTCCTATATCATCATTTGCCTCAAATTCAAACATAATATTGGTTACTGCCACTAGAAGGAATATGGCCGAAGTTCCTTCTGAAACCCAGGACAATTGCTACTTCCTAGGATGCAGGAAGGACGCCAATTGCAGCTGTGAAATGTGCTTAGCCAACATCATTGCCACTCTTAACCTGATGCCCATCAGCCAATAGAAGAACTCCCTATCAAGATTCTCTACTTCCTAATCCCAACTTCATCGAACACAATATTTTTTGATTGGTCGATTCTTTCCACTCCCATATTGGGTGTCGCAGCAATGCCTAAGTCAATAAGATCCAAACTAGTTGCTAAACTACTTATCCATAGCAAAAAAATCATAAAGAAGAAGTTTTTGCCACGGGTGCCAAAGTGTGGAAATGTGTATTACTGTGAGGCTTGATTTTGCTGGGGGATTTTGGGTTTTCATTATTTCTCTCAAGCATCGCTCTGTTGGACTTTTTGAATGATGTAGTGAGGGAAATAGCTGACAAATCTGGTGGGTTTCCTAATTCGAATGGAAAGTTATGGTAGGAGAGCTAAAGAATTTTGTTGGAAACAGACTTTTGAACTGTAGCAATAATAATTCTAAATGGGTTATCAACCAGGTATCATATGGTGAGTTTGAGTTGTTGTTTTAAAATTATAGTGGTTTCATTATGGTAATCATGTTATAACTTTGAGTCTTTTCTCGATAAATGAATTACAGGATGATTTGCTCTTGGTATCGTGCAGTGTACATTGTATAAATTAGTAGCGGAGGAGATAAACATATGGGGATAGCCATTGCGAACAGGTGGACTGCTTAGGGCTGGACCTTCTTCTCGCTCATTTACTATAATCCAAGGAAAAATTATAGAGGTTGGAGTTGAAGAAGTATTTTAAGATCGAATTGAATTAGATTTTACAAGCATCAATAATTAGTTTTCTTGTTTGTCTCAATGTACCTTTTCCATCTACAACCCCAGGCATATCCTGATTATAAATTGCATTTTTTTTTAGTTGTGGCTGGAAGGTAGCATTATTAATAGTACCTGAGAGGCAAACAATGCTTAGAGGCACAAAAAGTTGTCTGCATAAGTTGTGCAGTTAGATCAAAACACATTGATTTTAGAGTATAGCCAAAGTATAATAATGGAGAATTCAAGCTTGTCTATTGCAATAGTAGAGTTGTTGAAACACCAGATTTTAGAAATCATATTAAGAATGAAGTAGAATTTTTGGTATTCTTCTCTTATTAGAAGCAAAATCAGGCGACTTACAATTAAAGATAACATCAAAGTGCCAACTTAAGAAGCCTAGCACAACATTATCAATTAATGCTTCTCTCATTACTTACGAGAAACTTATCTTTTTGCTTTTTTGTAGTTGTTATTGCAACCAGTTTTATATGTGTATATGCTTTTGGGCTTTTTCTTAGCAATTTTATGAGCTGTAAACAACTTTTGATCATTTTATGATATTTCCTCCAAGTTCAAGACACAAAATCAATGTCCATTGTGTAGTAGAGATTAGAAGCTTAGTAAACTGTTGGACTTGAAAGCATTGATTTCATTGACTTGAAAGCATTGATTTCATTAACTTGAAGACTAGCAAAGCTTTGAGATGTAGATAATATCACTGGAAAAGATCAATCAAAGCTGTTAAAGCACAACATAATGAATCGTGTCATGTATCATTAATTTTAAGGTTTAAGATAAAAGTTTTCTACAACAATTGGATATGGAACATCCATAATTACATATATGTAGAGGTAAGTTATCTCTAATAGCTAATAGGAAGTTAAGCTTTGCTCTTTGAGTTGTTAATTTTTGTATTATTTAAAGAGAAAAAAAAAAAGAAAGAACGAAAGAAAGAAAAAACTGACATAGACTAGTGGTACACTTTGGAGGTAAATAAGATCAATGCTGTCGAGTGTATGCAATATTGTAAAGAATTTATAATAGTTCGCAATGCAAGTATTAAAAATTCATAAAGGTCATTTTCAGTAACTTCTTCTTTCTCTCTTTTGCATAGTCCTTGTTGGAGAGTAAATTTATCTGTAGAGTGCCCGAAGAAGATGCCCTAATGGTCTTTTGTCTCATTTGTCTGTGTTGAAGCTTTTTAGGGGACATTCCTACACAATTAGTTCATGTCAATTACAAAATGAATACTCAATTAAATGATAAAACAAACTGCCATTGGAAATGTGTTCCTAACTAATGCCTACATCAGTCAGCTAGTGAATAAAGCAATCAAGAACTAGGCATTTAACAATTGGAAATCCAAACACAAGTCCATTTCAATCACAATCCATATCAAGCTAGTCATATGCTTACCTCTTTTATACCTAAAACATGATATAGCATGGAATTACATAAACTTTAAACATAGGCATGTAATCTAGCAATAATAGAGCATATAACTTGAGTCTTATGTTTTTACACTTGCAATTTGGAATCAAAGCTGGTGGCTTAAGCTAGATTGCCTAGATTTTAATTGTTGTTGGAAACTCTTTTCAAAATTCATGGGAGAAGGAAATAACACGTTTAGGTCGTGCATATGCTCTTAAAACACAGTAGGAATACAACCGTGCAAATTAATAGCATAAAATTCCTTATAAGCTCATGCAAACCATATTTTAGTTAGAGTCCCAACTCATGAATCCTAATTTCTGACATTATTTAATCGAGGCATCACAAAACAAAATTAACTAAATATAGTCAAGGCAATAGTAGTCAATTAACTATAAATCACAAAAGCCCTAATTTTTGAATGCCTGAATCAATTTGGCTAAAGCCCTAAATTCAAGAACAATAAGAAATTTCGAGAAATTGAGCATAAATCAATTATAAATTCACATTCAAGCAAGTATAAAAACAAATCCAACTTTAAGAATTAGTAGCTAATCATTCAACCCAAATTCTAGAACACCAATCCATAATTTTAAAATTCGTAGCAATGAACAATGAAGAAACTAAGAAATTCACAGCTTGAGGGGGAAAAAAAAAACAGAATAGAGAGAGAGAGAGAGCACTTACTTGTTGAGATTCTTTATCCTTAAAGGAGTGAGTGTAAGTGAGAGTGTAAGGGAGGGAGTAAGTGTGAGAGTGTAAAAGAGAGGATGAGTGAAAAGGATTGTGGGGAAGAAATGAGAGAAATAGAGAGATGAGAACCCGATTTGAAAATATGCAGTAGGACATGCGTCGGCCATTTATCTCTGTACACTAGCATCTTACTGAAAATACACTAGGAATACTCAAGAAGGGAGGGGGGTAAATTGAATATTTGCCTAAAATTTCAAAATAATTAATTGTGAAATTAGCGTATTAAAACAAAAGGATTTGCAATGGATTAAATAAACAATAAATAGAACATATAAAATAAAAAGAAAAGGATAGAGAAAATCAAGCCACAAATATAACATGGAGTTCGACCCTTTGCCGATTCTCCACAATCCACCAAATGCATCTTTCAAGGTCTTCACCACCGCTTCAATTAATTTCAAAAGTTGGCTCAAGATGAGCGATATTACACCCATAGGAAATAAAATATTTCATTTCTCTCTTTAATTACTTTCATATGAATACTAATAAATATGAACTAAGCACTAGAGAAAATTTTCTCTCTCTTAATAATTTGTAAATATTATGTACAAGACAACAAAGAAAGGAAATTTATTTGATTGGTAGTTAATGAGCTTGTAAAATAATTTGGCACTTTATTCACCCACACCACTTCTTCCATGTTGGTCTTTTGGAATTTGTATATAAATAGCCTTTAAAATTCAAAAGTCTGTTAGACACAACGTCTATAACCTGTTAAACATTAAATGCACTCCATGGCTCTTTTTCTTTTCACATTACCCTTTGACTTTAAGCTGTTGCGCTTTAAATGCCCTTTACGCCTTACTTCGTTACGCCCATATTTTGCCTTAGATGGCTTCTTACATGCACGCTTTGTCAAGCTCCAAAAATGAATTGTCGAGCCCTAAACTCTAACACGTCGAGCCCAATACTTGACCCTAGATTTTACTCTTGACATGCTCCTGTTTTGCCATCAACATGCGCCTATTCTGCTAAAAATTTGCAGAAAAACTTCACAAGCATGCACAAAACACACACATATATATTTATGACTAATTAGGTGTAGTTTACAAAAAATAAATGGTCATTTGCGCATTATATTGTCTCATCAAAATTCATATTGAACACTCAAGTTCAACACTTATATGGCTGGCATAGCGATTTTAATTAAAGTTCGAGGCAAGTACGCTAGTAGTTTACATACTGACATTGCCAGCTTTTGTGATTACGCTGGTTCAAAGCCGACACCTTAGAAATTTCTCGAGCTGGCTTTCATTCTAGTGTAAAAATGCACAAAACGATTTATGCCGCCTAAAGGTCATCAGCGTTTACTCTTGTCAAGCTGGCCTTGAATCTATCAAGCCCTAAATCATAGGACTTACACTGGTTCAAAGTTGGCAGCCTTCATTGTCCAATGGCTCTCGAATGAAAGTATTTTTTTTATATAAGAATAGAAATATGTATATATATACATATATAACTTAGCCAAATTCTCCACTCAAGACATCAGTCCCATAAAAAAAATTGTACTCTAAGTTAAGAACATTTACCTTTTTGTTCTGGGACTCTTAGTGAGCACATGTGCTTCCTCTTTCTCCTTTATCTAGTAAAAATACAACACTCCTTAGTTGCAATATGTACCAAATAACTAAGACTAAAAAAAAAAACATAGAAATACAAAAACAAGACTACTTTATAGTGTTAAGTGGGTTGTCTCCCATGGAGTGCTTAGTTTATAGTCACTAGCTAGACTTTCCCGATTCATGCTCATGGAGGCTCAAAAAGTTGAGATTCCCTAGGTCCAACTCTAGGGTTTCTTGTAAGTTCCAATCCTTCTTGGAATACTCTAGCTTTTTCACCATTAACTAGTCTTAGTAACTGATCAAATGAGATATCACTAAAAACATCAATTTTATCTCACTCCTTACACTTCCTAGTAAATAGGATGTTCTCCTCATCCCCTATTCTCAACACTATCCTTTGTCCTCTTACATCAATGAGGGCTCGAGCTGTTGTCATGTCCTGAATGGTACCTTAAACGTGATAGCTGTCGTACATAATATGAAGCCTAAGATTGACTTATTTAGCCACATGAAGGCTTCCATATTATGCACAATGCGTACATCACAATAAAGGAAACACCGAAGGAGTGGTACAATTCAAGAAGATAACAGAATATTTGTATGCAAGAGAACTAAATATAGTCAAACTTAAACATTCGTAGATTACAATGTCTTCGGGGCATACCCCGCAAAATCCTCAAAATCACCATAATATTATAGTCATTTATAATATCTCCAATAATAAGAATAAAACATCACATGTCCATCAATAAGGGTTTTTAAAAGAAACTTCACTCTATTCTTTCAAGTCTTCTGTTAAGGCTCCAAAAGTCCACTAACGGTTACCTTAGGCGTCTTATCCTTTAAGTAAAGCCATAAGCATTCATGTTCCATCAAAATCTATATGGATGTAAGATACAACTTGCTTAGTAAGATATTTCCCATCATTCATACCCACAATCATAGACAAACAAGGTTATCAAATTTAAACATATAGCACGCATGCTATGCAACAAACACATGAGCACATAAATATATATGGTTATCCAAAAACCATGTATAAAACAAATCTACACCCTTTGTGACAAGGGTTGGGAATGGCTATGGCAAGTCTCTATGACCTCCTCTAGTAGTCTCCAGGCCATATGCCCTCAGCGATACCATGAGGCTATAATCCCAAATGTTTCATACCTCATGCTTAGAGCAAGATTGCATTCAAATTCATCAATCAATCCGATGGCTCGCGTAGGAGTAGCAGTCTTCTGAATGTGACTTAATGATATGCAATGCATGAATGTTTTATTTTCTTGAGGCAAACCTTATTAAGGTTTATTAGAGGTGATCGAACAATTTAATAAACACCAAGCAATCATACATGTAAGTAAGCAAAACACGTAAACAAACAATTCAAAGCCGCGATATGCTTAATTTTTTATTTTATCACATAAGCATAGAATCACATATATAACCCATGAATTCCTCACACATATGCATTTTTATCTTTTCTTAGTATACTAGTCCCACTATTTTACAAGTAGAAGCAAGATAATGAAATCATAAGGACAAACTCACTCGTATATAGTACAATCCGCTTTATCGAAATATTTTTTTAGAATGGGGGCTTCAAAGTCCTTATCACCTAAACAAAAAAATACCCGGAATGAGTATTTTATAGAGATTCTACTTAAATTTCTAATTCTATTTTATTGTTCGCGCCATTTTTTCTAGTTATAGAAGTTTCAACTTAAGACAGTCATAACTTACTCATTTTAACTAGAAATTTAGCATATTAGTAGTCATTTTCTACCTACTTTGAATGCTCTATCTATTTCTCAAGTTGTTTTTAAAATTTAAGGTTATTTAGGGGTCGGAATGAGTGTCCCAAACCTTCCAGATCTTGTTTTTCTTACAAAATCAATGTTTTAGTCTAGTTAGACACTTTAAGGCAAGCATAAAAATATTCTTATCTTTAGACATCATTTAATATTGCTACTAACTCATAATATATGCATGTTCTTAGTGATGTTGTCCCAAAATTGGAATTTTGTAAAACAATCTTCTATGAAAGTTTGAAAAGTTAAGTTCATGGAATTTTTATCTTCAAGTTCTTAAAAAAAATTTTAATTTTTAGATTTTTGGTAAATGGGAACTCGAACGAAAATCATGGTTTTTATACTTATCCAAAAATTTTGCAATTTCAAAATAAGTTCTTTTTAAGTAATTACTTTTCTAAAACATGAACTTCTATGTGTTTGGAAAGAAGATTATTCTAAGTTTTATTATTTATGAGCAAGGTTTTGGTTTTGGTACTTAGGAAAAATTTAGTAAAAGACTTGTTCTAAGTTTTCATTGAAAAGGATTTTTTCATGTATTAAAGGTAACATTTATGGAACAACTTTTACATAATAAAGAATTATCAATATTTATATTTCAAGAAAATCTCATTTTGACATTTGGTAAAGTATAGTTAAGTGTCCCTTTTTATTCCTTTATTCATAATGAAAATATTTCCAAAGTGTTGAAAATAAAGTCTTCAGGAGACATCTTGTAAAATAAGGAATTATCACATTCTCATCTTTTAGAAAATTTTATCATGACAACATCTTCCATGACCATGTATGTACATGAGCAAAAATATAGCAATTACAATTAATAGCATGGATTTATACCAAAACATAAATTTAGAAATAAATAAACAAGAATATAAAGATAGTAAAACAAAAGCATAGGAGTCTTAGCTCGTTATCAATACTTCCCAAGACATGAAATACTCCAATCACCATGTAAATAAAATAGAGCAAACATAATAAAATATGAAAGTTTTAGACTTTATCAAAGCTTCCGGAGACTTGAAATATTTCCAGTCTCATAAATAAATCAAGAGTAGCAATTAAATAATATATGGGACTCTTAGATTTTATGAAGGCTCCCTAATACTTGAATTTCTCCAGTCTCCTCAGAAATAAATCAATAAAGTCAAGAGCAACGTAAATAAAATTAAAGCCTTAGAATTTTTGGACAAGGCATTCCTGGGACTTAGATTATGGACAACTCTCTTTTTTTTTTAATTTTTGACTTGATTAAGGACAAGTCCGAGACTTCGATAATGGACAAGTCTAAAGAATCAAGTAAATAAATAAATTACAAAAGATAAAATTAAATACAAGGAAATAAATGTTAGATTAGTGAGCTTATATACTCAAATAGATATAAACGTATATATAATCATACTTATACATATAGATAGTTAGATTAGATGACAAGAGAACAACCATATAAACTCAAAATCAACATGATCATAATTTAGATGAGATATGAGTTTCATTTTTTGCATTATCATCCCTATTTATTTATGCATCATGGGGAGATTTTATCCATGGATAATGTATGAAGCAACACCTACACTATTTATAGATGTATGGGGAGTATGTTTACTTTAAAAAGATGAATAAAAGAAATGTGCTTAAGTTGAAAAAAAAGAGAGGCAACAAGGGGAAGTTCACGCCAGCAGCAAGGAGAAAAGGAGAGGAAAGAATGAGAGAAGAGAGGAATTTGATAGAAGTTGTAAAATGTAAGAACGAGAAGATGTAGTAGGTATTGATAGATGTAAAATTAGTGAATTTTGTGTGTAAAATATATTAGAAAATAAAAGAAAAGGTGGCTACCAAGAAAGGCAGCAACAAGTGGGAAACTTCATGGGGAAGGGAAGGAAGAAAAGAAAAAGAAGAAAAGAAAAGTAGATTTGATGTAATAGGATAGGTATATTTTAAAGAATATAAATTATCGGTTATAGGTTATGTTTTATAAGAAATATACATAAAAAATAAGGATAAAATGGAAGCATTAAATTGATGCAAAATAAAAGCAAATAGTAATGATAAAATATTAGATAAGTTATCAGTAGGGATAAAATTTGCGTATATAAGCTATATTTGATGTTTTTATGACTTGAAAAATTTTTATCTAATATTTTATGAATATCTAAATATTTTTTGAGTATAGTTTGATTGTAAAAAATTTTTATCTTGTTTAGTGTGTAGGTGTCCGGATACGGAAACTGATCCCGTAAAGGTATGAAATGATCGAATTTTTGGACTATTTAATCTTTTTTAAGGTTTATACTATATATACATGATTCATAATTTGAGTTCATAATATTTTCCTAATTGATTTATTATTTTATAGTTTTAGAAGTTTTCTGATTGAGACTGGATTTTCTAAGGTTTATGGTTGACTCGGTTTGACATTAGGATTCCGGTTTTGTTTTAAGGTATAAGATTCGACTCATAAGATTACCATAAAATTTTAGAGGTTTTCAATTATAGGAAATCATTTCTTATTATTTTATCAATAGATATATTTTGGGATATACTACCTTAGGTTGCACGTTAAGGGTCAGATAAATGAAAAATTTTTAACGTAATGTTTCCGAGTCAAACTGTTATTGGATTTCTGTTTTGTTTTTGAAAGTACACATTTCCTTAGGGTTCGGTATCTAGATTTTTATTTTATTTTATTATTTTTTATATTACTTATCAGAGATTTAAGGTTACTTAACTTATTTGACATTGTTTAAGGTTTTCTAGACTTGTGATTAATTTGGATTGATTTTAGGATTTTTAAGGTTACTGAACTTTTATTCAATCCCGTTTAGAGCTTCTAGAGTTCAATTTTAACTTGGGTTGGTTTTAAGGTTCCATTTTTGGTAGTAGTTCTAGGGTTCCCATCTAAGAATACCAAGAAATCTAGGAGCTTACAACCTACTCCAAAAATGGTCGGCTAAGGATAAGAGATATGTGATCATCCTCATTCATGTCTAGCACCACAAAAATCAGTAGGGAACTTATTTTTACTAATATGAACAATCACATCCTCACATATTCCTCTAAGAGTCTTCGGAATCCAATATGCCATCCTAAGAGTCATATTTGTGCTCCTCAACATACTCCCCAACTTTAATCTTTCCATCAACTTAAAAGATATGATGTTTACCGTAACACTTAAATCACAATAAGCATTTTCAATAAACTTACTAGCAATGGTGCACGGAATTTTTGTCTTTTATGGATCATCTAATTTTGGGGGTATGCATTCCATTTTTGCATCTACCCTTTTGTGTTCTGGCAAGATCATCAAATTCTTATGCTCTTGTGCTATCTTGTTTATCTTCATACTTGATGTTTGCTTATATGCTCTTCATTCATCTTTGTCACCTCACTTTCACTTATGACTTCAACTTTTGCTATCTCAATAATCTTGTCTTGTTCAGTCCTAGTGTTATGCACTTCATCACACTCATTTTCATCATCACCCTAATCATCGGCTAACACTAGCTTTTCATATTCACTTAATTTCTCCAATTCATCTTGATCTTTCTCCATGATTTCCATTTGGACCTTTCCTTCATTATTTGTCATTTCTTTAATTTCTTTTACTACTTCACAACCACTTTTTACTAAATATCTCTTGATGAAATCCTCTTTGTTAAGATCATAATCTTCGAATGCTCCATCTAAAGGATTCATCTTAAGATTCCCATCTTTTTTATCCTCAATCGGGTTAACCTCCTTTTCAGCCATATTTGATGGTCCAACTTGATTTTCAAGATTCTTCTCTGTGTTGCTGGGTAAAGACCCTAGTGGTTTATTATTCAATTGTTGAGAAATCTGACTAATCTAACCTTCTAAATTTTGAATAGTGGCTTGTTGATTTTGTATCATGGTGTCAATCTTTTGCATGTAGCTCAACATCAGTTCTTCCATTCTAGTCTAGTTCTGCTAAGGTGGAGCATTTTGAGCAGGACCTTACTTTTGGAATCTAGGTGTAGTCTAAATGCATTGTTCTCATTTCTCCATGAAAATTTTGGATGATTACACCACCTTAGATTTTAAGTGTTTGAATAGCATCCTTATTTACTCTATTGAAAATTGTTGGCATAGTTCACTTGCTCTCTATGAAATGAAGGTGAGGGATTTCCAGATAAGCATTGAAGAGTCGAATGTGGTCCTGAACACAGCTCACAAAAAGTAGCTTGATTAGTATTAAAAGAATGTGTAGAAGTGAGTTTACTTACTAGTGTAGTTGGAGCTAAAATTTGGGTTGTTAATTGAGAAATAGCTTTTGTATTATTAACTTATGCCACTTTTGATTTGGTTCTCCCACTTTGCCAATTATGTACATAATATGCCATTTCTTTTATCAAAGCACATGCCTTAGCATAATTCTTTCCCATTAGTGCACCTTTAGATACATCTACCAAAGACCTCAAAGTCTCATCCAAGCTGAGATAGAAAATCTCAATCAAGAGATTATCTGGCAATCCATGATGAAGTTATTTTCTGATCACCTCCTTGTATCTCTCCCACACATGATATAGTGATTTACCATGGAATTTAATGAATTTTGTGATTTCATTCCTTAACTTAGCAGTTTTGGCTGGTGGAAAAAATCTCCCCAAAAAACTTAGTTAAAAGATCAGCCCAGTTGGTAATGGATTCTTGTGTTAGTGAATTGAACCAAGCCAACACTTTATCCCTTAGAAAGAAGGGAAAAAGTTGTAATCTAACGGTATCATCAGTAACACCATTCAATCTTATAGTATTGCAATATTGAAGGAATTTTGCAATATGTTCATCAAGACTCTCATTAGGGCATCCTTCGAACTGATGTGCTTCAACCATTTGAATGAGTGATGGTTTTAGCTTAAAATTGTTAGCCTGAACAATCGGCTTCCTAATTGCAAAACCTAAAATAGTAGGAATTGCATGGTCTCGAAGTACTCTGGCAGCACCTTGTATTTGATTGTTATTGTTATCACCTTTTGCCATTTCAACTTCTTTCACTTCTTTTATTTTCTTGTCCTCTTGTCTTAATTTTTGCAAGGTGTGTTCTATCTTAGGATTCAAAAGGTAGAAGTTTAGCACTTCTACTCCTACGCATATAACACTTGCAAAGAGAACAGAAAACAAACAAATGTCATGAAATGCGCCTAAACTAATAATAGAACTAGAGGTGGTTTAATATTAAGTTATCCTCGACAACAGTGCAAAAAACTTGCTCGACTATGAATGTATAGATAAAATAAAAGCGAATTCTACCATCAAGTATATTGGGTCAGATCAAGTAATAAAGTAGTGAGCAAAGTGTCGATCCCACGATGATTATTAACTATTAAACCGATATTAGATTCTATTATTATTTAAGGAATCAAATTTAGAGAATTTACTAATTAACTGCTAATAGACCTAGATTGTTACTAAGAGTAGAGAAAGTGTTTAAGAAAAATATATTAATTGAGTATGGGAAAAACATAATCCACCCTAGTTTTACTAATGAAATCGCTATCATGTTATAATAATCATTAGTTATGTCGACATTCATATGAAATTGTCAAAGCCTTTAATTCTTTTTTAAGTTTTAAAGTCATATTACCACAAATCAATCCATTAGCTTCCGTTAGACAAATTAGCTGTGGACTTTAAATTACAACCATGAATCTTCCAATTCTATGACCAACTAATGTCCTAAATTAATCTCTCCTAATCTCTTAGTGAGAAACTAATCAGAAACATTACATTAATCTCTAGGATAATTTCTAAGTAAGATTAAATATCACCGCTTTCGCAATTGTTATTTTACCTTAATTAAGAATTCCTTATGAACACTAATTTCCCTTCCGAGTTATTGAGATTCTTATAAACCTAGTTCAATCAAGAAACGTGATTTATAGTAGGAAGTACAATATGAATATTCCATATCTAATAATTCTATAACATGGCTACAATCATCATATTAGGTATCCTAAGGTTTCATCCTATTCTCACAAGAAAGTTTAGAAATCCATGAGATTGATAACATTGTAACAAATAATAGGAGAATTTGCAATTAGATTCATATTTAATAATAAAAAAAAAACAAATTCTGAATTGCATAAATGAATAAAAGTTTAGAGATCACTAATTCAGTTAGATGACAATATGAAAAATCTAAATAGTAAATCTCCACAAAAGATGGCCTTCAATCATTAAAGCGATTCAAAGTTCTCAATCAATAACCAATTTGGAACGAAACAACTCTCTCAACTAATATAACCTAGGTTTCTTAATATCTAATATGATATCCGATATGATAAGATCTGATAGAATAGAATCTCCTGGATACAACAACACAAGACAAACTTTATAGGAAAAACAATGGAATTTCATTTGTCACATTAAAGGCTGGCTCAAGGCTAGCAGCTTTCATTCTGGCTTTGAAATTGGAATTAATTTTCGAAGCAAGATGACCAACAGCTTTAGAGGTGGCATTGATGTAGGCCAGCTAAAGGCTGACGGTGTTGGTTCTGTATTGGCCGGCGTTCATTGTTTTGATGAAGGATAGTAGTGTTGTTTCTCCAAAGCCTGTGTTCATCTTGTCTTGTTAAAGGTCGACAGCCTTAATTCCATGATAGGCTGGCCTTAAAAAATTACATCTCCCATGTTGCATAAAACTCCTCTAAAATTCTTGTATTTGGATTATAAGTCCTAGAAGACATGAAATATCACAATAAGCATACTTAAGTACTATTTCCTTATGATTTCTATAAAATCAATAATAATTTAACATGATACATATAATAAAAAGTGAGTATAATATTCTCTTATCAACTGCCTGGGAAGTAGTTTTCCAAGAATTCTTGATGGAACATTTCCCAGGTGATCGGGGGCAACAACTCTCGACTCTTGGATTCCCACTATACTCGAGCATTTAGGTAAAGCATGAGTACCTTAATTAAGCCTCAAGTGGTGCAGTCCTTCAAACCCATAAGAGGATCTCTCTACTTATGCAAGCCAATCTTCCGCATCATTAGGCTTACTAAATGTAAACCCCTCAATTTCTAGGGTAAAGTTAGATTAAACTCTAACCCTAGTCAAACTGGAGTTTCAAAAGTTAACTAAGATCAAGACAATATATTAGTTTCAACTCCAGCAATCTCGTACTCGAAACCTGAGAACAATAGAAATAAGTTAATGATGGATTATAGTTCGGAATAATATAAGGTAGCTTAAAAAGATTAGATTTGTCAAAATTCGATTCGTTTTGACCCGAATGGATTAGTTCCCGAAAAAATGTACCTCGCTGTCCGAAATAGTAAAAATATTCCGATAACACCAAAAGACTCGTAATTATACAAGGATTTAAAAAATATCAGTTTTGTAATTTTTTTCGATAACTAAAAATATCAGATATAGCTCGTTTACGCGTATTTTTATTAGAACTGGTATTTCATTTGTCTAATCTACTATTCATTGTACAATTTCTACTATTTATTACTATTTTACTATCTCTACTTTTTCTTACAATCTACACACCTATTCTTACACTTTACATTTTTAATACAACTTTATTCACATCACACCTCATACATTATTACTTTTCTTTACAACAATACAAAATTTAATCAAAACTCTCTCCCTCTCTCCCTCTAATTGCCGCCAACCTTCTCTCTCTCTTTTCCTATTTATTTCTCTTTTAATTTATTTTATCACATTTAATTTTCATTCCAAAATTCTATAAATACCCTCTCTCCCTCCATTTCTTTCATACATTCACTTTTACATAACAAAACTCTACCAAAATCACTCGTCAAATGCTATCTATCAAAAATCCTCTCTAAACAATTCTTTCCAAAATTCTTTTCAACACAAAAACCATCAACCACATAATACTACCAACAAATCCTTACATCCACCTTCAACACATACACACCTTTAGGTAAAAATCTTCTATATTTACCTTTTCGATGTCATGTAACTTAGCATGACCATGGTGTTGTTCCTTAAAGCTCATGTGAGTTAAAGAAGCAACAACATGTTCATGTTTTATTCTTGTACATGCCAAGAATTCTGATTATGCTGTTTTGTTAATATTATGATATTATGTTGTTATTATGCTCATAATCCAACTTTATATATATTATTAAATACATATATATCTATATTTTTTAAAGCCTAAATGCTCACTAACTCTCACTAACATACTTATTATTATTACTCTTATTATCATGATTTTCCTTTTTTTTTTTTGGACTAGTCTATTCTTAGTCCTAGAAAGCCTTGATGAAGTTAAGGCTCTCAATACTTGACTAGGATATCTTGATAAAGCTAAGGTTCCTAATACTTGACCATATTATTATGCTTATTATATTTCTTTTTTTATCTTATTATGTATTGTTCTTACCCCTTTTTCATTGCTACATAATCATATTCATGTATGATTAGAATGTTGTTGTCTTAATAAAAGTAAAAGTGGGTTCTTTCTTCAATAAAGAAAAGTAAACTAAATTTCTTATCACTTAACAAAGGATTTTTTCAACAAAAGATCTAAGTATTGTTTTTAATAAATTCTTTTCAAAAACTTAGACAAGCTAATCATGAATTTTAAAGTATTAGCAATAAAGATTTCTTCAAATAATAAAAAGGAACTCATTTCTTTTATTTTCTTTTATAAATCGGAACTAAATACTCCATAAAAATATAATTTTTAGCATTAAACTTAAGATTATAACCCACCATATCTTTTATAAAACTTAAATAGGTTCATTATAAACTTTGAAAATCACTTACCAAGTAAGCTTCTACAAGACTTAATTTTGATATTGTTATTCTCTTTTCAAAGTTAAAATGAAATTTTTGCTAAGTTATAATGTTGATAATTATTTATTATGAAAACTTTTCTTATAAACTTATCTAAAAGAATGATGTCACCACTTGATAAATATTTAAAATAAAACAAGTTTTTCAAATCAAGGTAAAATTAACTCACTATTTTAGAAATCAACTTAGAGAAATAAAATTTACCAAGAAGGTGAAGTTTTAAAAGGCTAAACTTATTTTCTAAAAAAGTTGAAGAATATAAAAATGAGAGGAAAAGATACATTTAACACAACTCCAAATATTAGACAACACCAACAACTTAAGAGAAATTTTGAAAACCTTATTTTTCAATCACTAGAAATAAAATTAGTAGATAACTTAAAGGACCAAATTTTTGGAAATTAATTTATCTTTGAAAAGTTAGGAAATGAAATTATAATAGGAAAACACTCACTTATAACAACCTAAGAATTTTAAGTTTTCCTTCTAGCAATTTAAAAAGAAATTTTTTTTCAAAGTTTTCATCTTTTAAAACTCTTAAAGACAAATTGTTTTGTGAAAAATTAATGTTGAGACAATACTACAAAAATCATGCATACAATATAAGTAATATATATATATATATATATGTTCGAAGGATTTTTCAACTATACAAATATCCATATATTTTTTGAAGGTTTTTAGATGAAGGAAAGTTGGAAAATTTGTATTTTTAAAAGCTAGGAATTTTGTGGTTATTCTGTATTGTGGTGTTTTGCAATCCAAATTGCTTTTTATGACAAAAATAACCTTAGAAATGGATAGATCTTTTCGAGTAGGTAAAAACGATATGTAATATGCAAAATTCCTAGTTAAAATGAGCAAGTTATGACCATTTTAAGTTGGAATTTCCTCATATTCGAATTTTAACACAAATACTATAATAGAGTTAGAAAGTTCAAGTAGAACTTCCATGAAATATTCATTCTAGGTATTTCTTTTATTTAGGTAACGAAGCTTTGGAGGATCCATATTTAAAGGATTGTTACGAGTAAAGAATTTTAGCAAGGATGGTCGAGGGAGTTTATCTCATACTTTTACGTATTTGTTTGTGCTTGTAACTAGAGGCACTAGAAGTAGGAAAAAAACAAAAATGGAATATGTATAATAATATTGGTTGAAAGAATACTAAGCATATCGAGACATAAATTATTGTTAATTAAATTGTGTTTTATTATTATAATGTTAGAGTGTCTGCAAATTTTGTGATCACCTTTAAATTACCTTAATTACATATTACGAGTTATATTAATTTATTCATGCATATCACATAGTTAGACTCATTTGATTAGCTACTATGTTTGATGGGACAATAGTATAGTAGTGGGGTTCATGAGAACCTGCAAGTTTGTAAGATTGGTGAATAGGAGCTCGAAAAAACTATTTAAGGATGGACGAATAGGAGCCCAAAAGAGCTATTTCATGATGGGGAAGTAGGAGCCTGAAATAAACTACATCATCAGATTTCAAAGATGGGTTTTAAAGAGCCCGAAACACCTAACCCTGAATGGAAGGGTAAATCTATTCAAACATATGATTTTCGGTAGATCATATATATTGCTTGTTTACTTGCTTGATGCATTTCATATGCTTGTTTAATAACTTGTTTAAATTTATTAATACAAGTACGTTAATCCGGGAATATTCTCACTAATCTAGCTAAGCTTATACCCCTTAGACTTTTGTTGAAACAGGACCGATATCTCTTTTGCCGAGGACTTCATATACCCGAGTGGAATTATGTTTTGAGAAGCTTTTGGGGGAAATGTTTTTTGAAGATCTTAGAATAGATTTACTTTAAAGTCTTTCGGTTCTAGTATTGTTTCTTTATGTGAAAGACTAAGTTGATATTTTGTTCTTTGGAAATTTATTGGGGGGAATGCCCCTAAGATAATGTTGAAGTTAGATATTTATCTAGATTTCTTGTATGCTATATTTACTATCTCAAACTACATATCCCACCAGAGTCTCCTTTTGTTGTGATAGATGCCTTACATATGGTGTTGAAGCTTTTGCATGACTTCGAGAAGTCATTCTTAAGTTTTAATACCATATGTGGCGGACTGCCACATCTAGGATATCCTTTGGGGGCGTGACACTAAAAGCTCCATCAAAGTATCTATTGCTCTTGATAAATTATGGTAAGGTACTTCAGTAAGGTCCTGTTGGTGGTGGCGGTGGTAAAGGCATGGTATGTGACTGCTAATCCTATGGTGCAGGCACTTCCACATATGCTTGTTATGCGTTTTGAGGTAAGGTCGGGGCAGGCACATGTATATTCTGCTATTGCACGAGAGTATTCAGTAGTTGCATCAACTGCCTTAGAGTGGCATAAGGGTCACTTTGTTAGTTTGCAATAGCACAACTTATGGATTTGGAGGAGGTACTTTCTGTTGATTCCTTTCCTCAACTAAGGGTTAGTTCGAAGCATGTTGTTCACAATTTCATCCTCTTTGAGTTCGGTTGTTTAAATGTTTTAACTATGTGAGTTCAATCTTTTCTCAAATTTATTAAGTTTCAGCATGCTATTTAACTAAAATCACGGAAATTTAAAATAAACCAATTATCAAAGTTAAATATAGAAATCTTTGAAATCAAAACTATAAGGAATAAGATTCAAATGATCATAAAAGGGAATTTTCTTTTGACAGAAACACAAGTGGGTGCATGACCCTTACAATATATGATTAAGAATAGATACACAAGCAATCAACACATTTCCTAGAGACATGCGAAAGAATGCACCATTTCGATTACATAAGTTAGATTTTCAATCATCCTATTGATTAGGTCGATTCTATTACAAAAAGTTAATTGGACTATTGGGATATGCTCGGCTAGCGGTAGCATCAACATTCATCTTCTTCTTTCCATCGTTCATCTTACTTAAGTTTCGATGTGACAGTTAAGGGGAAGGAGTTGATCCAAGATGATCAAGACTTTGTATAACCTTTGTACCTTTTAGTCATAAACTCCTTTAGATAGCCTCTCTTCCCTTTATTCGAGGGATGGATTCTTGTCATACTTAGTCCTTCCTCGTCAAAAGTTTGATGCGGAGCTGCTTCTTCATCTGACTCTATCGTCACTACATCAATACTTTAGGGTTCCTCTCTTGCATTGTTCTTCGACAAAGGCATGTTTGAATGGCTCCTACTAGTGGAATCAACATTTAACATTGGACTAGGTTGCCATATATTACCGTGTGGATTGTCATCTTGGTCATTCCAAAGGTGGTTTCCGAGTGGCATAATGGGCTCAAGTTCATGGATTTATTCTTCTTTAGGGTCTTCTTCTTCTTTCATCTCATCATCTATACCCATATATTCTCACCATTCGACATTCAGTGGTTGCACCGGGAGTGGCTTGTATGGGTGTTTCAAGACATTGCGGTATATCCCATACCAATAAAAGTAAAACTCTCCATCTGCATTATTCCAAGTAATATGGTCAACTGACTGGTCATGAGCGTACACAAATAGCAGTCTAATGAAATTCCAAGTTTGAAAATCTAGAACATTAAGGTTCCTTTCATTTCTTAAGATGAACGTTGCCTCCTAGAGGATCGAAACATAGTAGTAATATTGTAAACCCCAAAGTTTTGTGATCAATTAAGCTTAAACCCTAATTAAAAGGTCAACTGGAAATCCTAAAGTTAACAAAACCATAATCAGACGTAACCATTCAAGTCGGCAATCCCGTGTTCGTAAACCTAAGTAAATAAGTGAGAGATTAGTATGTAGAATAGTTCTAATAACATGAGAAAGCTTAAAAATATCAAATCAGTTAAACCGTGATTCGTTTTGAGCCTAATCGAATACAGTTTTCGAAAAGCATGTCCTAGGGCTCAGAATAGTAAAAATATTCTAGATATATTGTTAGACTTGTAAAAATATAAGGTTTTCAAAAATATCAATTTCATAATTTTTCGGTAACTAAAAATATCGGATATAACAATTATACGTATATTTTCTTACTACCGGTATTTTAATTGTCATGTTTACTTTACATTACACTATTTATTACTATTCTACACTATTTATCTATCTCTAGTTTTTCTTACAACCTACTCTTATAACCATACCTTTATTTTCTTACAATTTTCATTTGCAATATAGCTTCACATCTTTGATATCTTACTTTTCATTAACAAAAATACAAAAAAAAAAAATAAATCTCTCTTTCTCTCACACTCACAATTTGCGCCGGCCCTCCCCTCTACAACACTTAATTTGTTTTATTTTTCATTTATTTAATTAACACAAATTACCCTCCACTTTTTTTTTTTTTCTATAAATACTACCTCTTTCTTCCATTTCCTTCACACCTTTCATACACTAAAATTACTCTCTTAAAATTTCTCCAAGAGTTGTCTCAAAGTTGTCTCAAGTTTAGTTTTCATAGGTAATACTTCTTTAAGTTTTCTTTATGTTCATTTACTTAGTATGAGTATAATGTGTGTTTTCTAAAACCATGAAGGTTAAGAAAGCAACAATATGTTCATAATTTGTTTTTGTTCATGAATCTATTTTCCTTTATGTTGCTTTCATACATATTTAACTAAATATATCTATGTAGTTATATATATCTTTTAGAGCATATAAGCTCCTTTGTTTTGCAATTTATATACTTCCTTTGCAATTTATTTATGTACCTTGCAATTTATTTACTTTCAAGTTATTTTAAGACTAGTCTTTTTAGTCTTAGACTTGTCCTCATCAAGTCGAAACAATTTTCTTTTTCTTTTGGGACTGGTTTATTCTTAGTCCCGGGATACCTTAATGAAACTAAGGTTCCAATACTTGATATATTTCTTTACTAGCTTATTTCTTTAATTTTTGTCTTTCTTATGTTTTCATAACTTTATGATTTCATATTCATGAACATGCATGAACATATTGATTTTTTTCTCAACAAGATAAAGGAGGAAACGTTTTCTCAAAATAGAAGTTCTTCTCTAAAAATAAATGTTGTTATGAAAGAAGTAATTTTTCATAAAAACTTAGGAATTTATCTTAACAAACTTTTTCCAGAAATCTAGAGGAGTTCATTATAAATTTTAAGAACATAGGAATTTTTAAACAATATATACATACACTTTACAAAGTCATAAATTGGAAAGAAACTCTTGGTTAAACAAAAGTTTTACTGAACTTCACTTTTCATCAATACTAGTTTGACAAACACTATGAAATTCCTTTCATAAAAGTAGAATGATCTTAAGAAATAAGGAAATTATTTCTATAAATATAGAATTATTACTACTTTCAAAAAGTATTATAAACTAAGCTTAGAAAATAAAAATCATTCTTTAGAAATTTAAAAAGACTAAGGAAATGAAATTAAGGAAAAGAAAAATACTCATTTAAAATAACTTGAGATATTTTCTAGCAAGCTAAGAGGAAATTTTCAAAAGTTTCACTTTTACAAAATCTTTAGAAGACTTTACTTTTACCAAAAATTCATGGTTAAGACAACTTCATTAATTTCATGCATTTGATATGAGTCAATGAATACACATATAAATACATTTCAAAGGTTTTACAAACTATTATAATATCTATCTCTTTGATATGAGTTTTTGTAAAAAGAAGGAAGCAAGTTTTGTGAAATTCGTGGTAAATTTGATCACCACTATTTCAGAGCTCAAATGACTTAGTTTGATGAAAATAGTTTTAGAAATAGATAGATCTTTTCGAGTAGGTAGAAAACAGTATATAATATGCGAAATTCCAAGTTAAAATGAGCAAGTTATGACCATTTTAAGTTGAAATTTCCTTCAATCCGGTTTTACCGTGAATTCAAGATAGATTTAGAATCTTCAAAAATAGAAATTATATGAAAGACTCATTTTGGGTATTTCATCTTGTTTAGGTGAAGAAGGAACTGATATCATCTTCCCGAAAGATTACTTTGACTAGGAGCGATCGTCATGGAGTGAGTTAATCCCTTACTAGTTACATTTCCTTGTTTGTGCTTATGTAGTAGCACTAGAAAATAAGGAAAAAGACAAATGAACAAATTTTGTGTTATTTGGATTCATGATTGATTGAATAAAAAGTTAAGAATATGGAAAGAGGAATTGGTGAATAATTTATGTTTTCTTGCAATGATGTGATGAATATTGTTTTGATCACCTTTAACTTGAACTAGACAATAATGGAATAACCCTATTGTCACACCCTAAGGGTATCCTAATAACAGTAACCAAGAAGCACTTGATTTCCATTACTAGTTTACCTTCTAGGAATGACATGATTTCCATAAACAGAATCTTTTAGTTGCTTGGATAGGATAAACAAACATATATAAGACGTAAATTAGTAAACAACTATCACAAAATAAGATATTACAGATCATATGCTTTATAAATCCTTACAACCTCAGCTAATGATTCTAATGCACATTAACTGCATCAAAAGGACTAATAAAGATATAGATATTCTAATCCTATACTAGTCTTTAAACTTCTGGCTTCTAATCTCTTACCGGGACCATGCTCCTGCTAGTAATGAGCCAGGGTCGTAGAGTGAACCTAAAAGGACTGTGGGAGTGTGAGCTAAAACACAAGCTCAATGAATAACTAAAACTTATTACATATAGCATACAAGTTATTTAACAATCATATGGAATGCATCAATCAAACAAATGAACATTTCAAGCTTGGATAACCCGGAATCTAAACAGGATGAAGATTTACGCCCTCTCATTGGGGTTGAAGGATCACAATCTATGGTCCACCTACCCAGGAGAGACTTAAGCTTTCAGGAAATAATAATATTCAATTTAATTATCTCTTTAAGCTTATCATGTTTCATCATTTATTTCCTGTTTTAGCTTTAGAAACACCACTAAGTATTAGTTATTTTCATGTAATACCATAAGCGGCGTCCTTCGTTTACCATTTAGTTCCTATGGTATTAACAGAAGAAAGATAATCTTGCAATTAACTAATAGCTCTATGGCCTAGATAATTCAAGCATTACCAGAGATCCGAAAAACTAACACGTAGTAGGCTACCACTTACTCAAATGCTTTTTATGCATAGTATGTATGTAATGCATGATCATTTTCCTTTATGGTACTAGTAGTTTTTAGTCAAGTTGAAGGTGATCAAGCATTACAGACACTCAATCATGTTCATTACCAAGATACATGCATCTTCATTATCACTTATTTTAGAGTGACTTGGCAATCAATGTAATACAATACACAATCTTCTCAATTCAAACAGTACACCAATTTTTTATTATCTTTTATTTACGATTCACTACTAGTACAAGCACAACCAATGTAATAAGACTGAGTTACTCACCTGCCCATCTTATTCAGTCGTAGTAATTGTCAGGAAGGTCCTCTCTAATATCCGGGCTACCTATTGAGATAAGTATATAGTCATTAATTTTACAAAACTATATAGCCTAGTTCTTATGAATAATTAGGTGTCCTAAGGGTTGGTCGGGCTTCTGTTTTGTTTTTAACTAGTTCTCTGAGGATAGTCTTAAGGTCTAAATTATTGTTATTTCAGTTTACTTAATCGACTTTGGTTTGATACTTGAATCTATTGATTGGGTACTCGGGAAGTTTAATAATTTAGTTAATTCATTTTCATTGTTTAAAAAAATTGTTACTTTTCTTTTTTATTTACTTACTAAATTTTTCTTGTAAAATATAGATATCTCTACATTTCAAATTTGGATTATTTAAATTTCCATTGTTATCTAATTATCTATAATTATTTGTTTGAAAACATAATTAGTATTTACTAAGCTCGTAAAATTTTTCCTATAAATTAATTAAATATACTTTCAATGAAAAAGAATTTTGTTAATATAAGCATTTATTAACTTAATTACAAATATTTTCAAAAATTTCCTCTTTACCGTAAATAATACTAGTATTAGTAATTATTAACAATAATAACAATGATAACGATAATACAACACAACAACAACAACAACAACAACAACAACAACAATAATAATAATAATAATAATAATAATTCCGAAATACATAATTACTTTTTATGATATTAGTATTTGTAGTAATTGTCTTTATACTTTAATTCATAATATTACTAATTGTAGGTTCTTTATAATATTACTAAATAATTTTAATCTCAAATTTATATATAATATTATTGCAGAAATAATATTTTCGAAAATTCTAAAAATTCTTTTAATAATATTAAGAACATTAATAATTAGAGTTAGAAAATTTATCATACGTAAGTTAACTAATAAGGGTAGTTTATATTCTTAAAAAAAATTCTTTTCTGATAATATTAATAGGTTAATATTTAAATATCATATATTTAATGATACTAGAAAATAATTTATTTTTAAATTTAAATAAAAAAATCTGATATTATATTGCTAACTTCTAATTTACTTATAACATTTCCAGAAAAATAAATAAATAAATGAATAATAATAATAATTCTAAAATTATTTATATTATTAATTATTCTATAATTAAATTTAATTAGCTTCGTTTTCCTTTTTTTTTTTTTAATTTTGGATTTTGCCGAGAGGTACACAGGTGGAACACATCCCGTGTACCTCTCCGTGCTCATCGGGGAAACACTATTCATCTTCTTCCCCGATGAGTTTTGATCAGTTCCGATCGATTCCGACACTAAAACATCGGTTTTTTTGCCCCAATCAGCTCCATAACATCAATCTACTTGAATATATAAAGAAAACAAGAAATCAACAACATGTTACTCGATTTTTGGAATCATCAAGTTCGGTTAGGGTTTACAAAGATTACCTTCGTTGTGGCTTCTCGGTGAAATCCGAAGCTTCTAATGAACTTGGTCAGCTTCCTAAGATGTTTAGAAGTCAATATCAATCCTTAGATTCGAAAGAAAATACACGGAATGAGATCGACTTACCTCAAGCTCGTTTTCAAGTGTTTTTTTCCAGTTTTTGTTCGTGATTTTCGAACTGGGTTGATGTAAGCGTTTAAAAATTGGTTTCCAGGTTGATTTTACTCCTAATATGGTGTGGTTTGATTCTGGAAAATTTGAGAGGGATTGAAGTCCGTTTGCTTGTCCTTCTAAGGTCCTTAGTATGTACATATATATATATATATATATAAGCAAAATGTAATAATCGGCCGTGTTTCTCCTTCATATTTGAAACGAATTGCTTGCATTTGTTGCTGTTTGATCAGCTTGTTTTATTGTCATTAATAGGTGGTTGATTTGGCATGTTTATATTGGCTTAGGATTAGATTTGTATTGACTTTATGTGCATTATTGAGGGAAATTTTGGTTCACAATTCTTAAGAAGATCCAAGCCATTGAAACCATGATCATACATTTCCTGCAAGTTGTTTATATGCATATATTATTTAGTTAAATTTTCGGGTAATTTATTACACTATTAGGGTATATTTTAGCTTATATATGTAAGTCTATATACAAAAATATCTTTAATGGATCCTACAAGATGTTTAGTTTAGTAGACAGTACAAATTTAAGTTTTATTTGTACGTATTTATTCGTTTAAGAAGGGTTTATCTTCCGCGATTTAGGTTTTTATAAGCTTGTTGGTCAATTTTCGTTTCAGGCTCCAAGAGCTTAAGAAAACCCTAATTCGAATACTGGTATGATTCAAATTTGTGTTTGAAGTCTAGATCCCAAGTTATATCAGTTTATATTTTTATTAGATATTTAATTCTAACAGTTTATCTTAAGATCACGATTTTCTAACTAAAACCTATTGGGTCGTTTACTTAATATTACTACTGATATATCGGCTAAATTAGTTATATGTATTAGATTTGGATATCCACTATAAAATCTTATCAATATAGTTTATTACTAACTAGGAATCTCGAATTTTAGGGTTCAAATTCAAGTGTGGGTTCATTACTATACCTTGTTTTAACCTCAAGTCTTTGTTGAATACAAAAGTGTTCACTTAATATCTATATTTAGGTTTTCTCCATTTAATCTATTTGTTTGACAAGGATTCGGGTTTGAGATTGGAAGTTTCCTTTGATCCTATCTTGAATTACTAATTCAAGATACGAAATCTCGTTTTTGGTATCTATTGGGGTCAAAGAAGTTCTTTTATGAAGTTTATAGGCCTAATCCGGCCAAATTTAAGTTATCTATCTAATCTAAGGTTTCTAATTATCTTCTAGGTTTACTAGTAAGTTCATAATTTCTAATCTAGAGTCGTATTGTATCGTGGAAGTTTTCGGGGTTTACACCTATATTGAAAATGATTCATGCATATCATATTTGTGAGTCATATTTATTTTTCACTACTATTCTTCGTGTGGGGAAACGATGAGTTGTAGTGGTGGCTAGTAGGAGCTGGAAAGTCTACATGGGCAAGTAAGAGCCTGTAAATCTGCAATTATTGATGGTTGTATGGGCCAGTAAGTAACACCCAACCCCCGACATAGAGGGCGTAAAACCCATGCTACACATGGTTTCCAGTTAATCGTGTGTATTTTCTTTGCTCATGTGATTGATGTATTCTCATATAATTGTCTAAATACTTGTGTGTTTTATGGAAATGTTTTGTAAATGGGAGTTATTTCACTAAGCTAGTTTTGCTTATATTTTAGCTTTTTGTTATAATATGATTACTTGTGGTTGGCGCCAAGGAGACCTTTTTGTCAGGTATGAGCCAAAGCTACTAGAAGTTTTTGGAAGAAGTTTATATGTATTTAGTTTTGAATGTAGACTTCTAAGAAAAATCTCTATAGTAGACTTATGTTATATTTATGCATATTTTGATGATGGCTTAGTTGGACAAGACTATTATAACGGGGGAATGCCCTAAGAAGTTATAAGAGACTTTTATTCTAATGAATATTACATGTTTATATATATAAGTTCTTGCATGTTTTTATTATCTGCTTAAACGTAATACCCCTGTGAGTCTCCTATTATCTTGGAAGCACGCCTTGCACGTGATATCGAAGCTCTTGCGTGACTAAGGTTGTTATTCATTAACTTTAATATTATGTGTGGCAGACTGCCACGTTTAGGGTACCCTCCGGGGTGTGACAAATATCCCATGATTCTCTCTACGCCATAAATTACATATAGGTCAGTCCAATTTTCCCTTCTTCTAGCATCATGCCTTATTCCTCTATTATAGGTTCCCACATGGTGTTTCGGAGTCCTCTCTTCAACATTTTAAATATTTCCCGCATGGATCTAGGTTGTCTCACGAAGGCAAAATCTTCACATTAAGCTTCAATATGTAATCCATAAATGCTTCTCCATACTCCATTTCAAACTTTTGAGCCTTAGCTCTAACTTCTCCAATAGTCAACTATCAAAAGACAAAGAGGTCATTAGTCTTTCAAGATTTTTTTACTATACTCTCTATAGCTAAGTCTTCTTTCAAGATTCTTTTACTATACTATTTATAGCTAAGTCTTATTTTACTACTTCTAATTCCATTCCTATTTCTAATTCCCTAACCTTATTGCTCTGATGCCAACTTAAACTGTCACACCCTAAATGGTACCATTATAAGCCTCTAGATTTTTTGGTAATATAATAAATCTTAAAGAACCGGAAGTCAAACTGGAACCTTAAAGTTAACCTAATTCGATGATTAGTCTGATGGATCTATATCCAGCAATCACGTGTTCTTAAACCCTAGACAACAAAATTAAGATAATTATAAATAATGGTTTGTAATAATATAGGAAAGCTTAAAAATATTATATTCGTAATTTTCTAGTGTCTTTCGGATCCGAACGGGATCAGTTTTCGAAAATCATGCCTTGGCGCACTGAATAGTGAAAATATTCCAACAATACCATTAGACTCGTAAAAATATAAGGATTTCAAAAATATCAATTTTAGAATTTTTTTATTACTAAAAAATCAGATATAGCTTATTTACGCGTATTTTTTTTACTACCGGTATTTTAATTGTCCAGTCTACTATTCATAGTACTTTTCTACTATTTATCTATCTCTACTTTTTCTACTACCTATTCTTACAACCTATATACATATTTCTTATAATCTTCTTTTCACATGAAAATTCTGCACCACATATTACTAAAACTTCTCTTAAACTTTTCTTCTAAAATTAATTTTTAATTACTCTTTCTTTCATGCCATCAATTTTCTTTTCTTTTCATATATTTAATTAACTATAATTTCTCTCTAACTTTTCCTATAAATACCCCATCCTCTTTCATTTCTTTCACACTTCATCTACCCACAAATTCACCACCAAAACTCTCCAAAATTCTCCTCTCAAAACTCTCTTCAAATACTCTTTCAAATTCCTTTCTACATACCCCCAAAATTCTCTCAAACACCACCACTTTTCTCTACCATCAAATATTTTTTAGGTAATAAACTTTATTTATATTACTTCTACCATGTCATGTAACTTTACATGATCATGGTGTGAGTTTCCTAAACTTATTGTTATGGAAGCTATACTATATTCATGTATTGTTCTTGTTTATAAATATCTATTTCTATATTTCTATTATTGTTATTATGTCTTGCTCATATCATTAATGTTATTATGCTAATTTTTTATTTATATCTAACTAAATATATTTATGTACCTATACATATTCTTTAGAGCATATAAGCTCACTTGTTATTTATTTATTTCTATGCTTTGTAATTTATTTATTTACTTGTTTTATGCAAATTAGTAAGACTAGTCTTTCTAGTCTTAGATTTTTCCATATCATTCAAAACAATTTTCTTTCTTTCTTTTTTTTTCGAACTAGTCTATTCTTAGTCTCGGGATACCTTCATAAAGCTAAGGTTCCCAATACTTGATCTTATTATTTTGCTCTTATTTATTCTTGTATATATCTTATCTTATTATTTAATATTATTATATTTCTCATAGTTACATATTCTCATTCATGCATGAACATGTTGATATTGTCTCAACAATTATGAAAAGGAGTTTTATTAAGTAAAGAAAAATAAGAACTCTCTTTAAAAATAAATTTTTGTCATCTAGGAAATGATTTTTTCCATAAAAACAAAAATTTTTATCTTAACAAATCTTTTCCAAAGTTAGAAAAGTTTATCACAAGTTTCTAATAATAATAGTACATGGGATTTCATCCAAGTATACATAAAGTAAAGTTATCACGTACTCTCTTTTTCAACCAATGAAATAAGAAAGTTTCTTTGAAAATTGATATTGCTAAATCATTGTTTAACAAAGGTTTTTCTTAAACTCATTTATCGAAGTTTTCTACCAATTCTCTAAAACATTAAAGTCTAGAACAAGTTTTACAAAATTATCAAAGAATAACCTTTTTAAAGATGAGCCTTACTTAGGAAATAAAGTTAGTAAATGACTTAAAAGATCATTAATATTATTTATCTAGAGTGGAACTAACTTTAAGAGAACTTTAGAACATATAAACATGACTACTTTAAGAAACTTTAGTCACTACCAAGAAACTTTTAGAAAACTACATCTTTCAACTACTAGGATAGAGTCGTAGGAATCTTAAAAAGACTAAAATTATTTTTAGAAATTTTAAAGTATTCTCAAAGATTAAGAAATGAAGTTAAAATAAGAAAATACTCACTTATAATAATTTAAGAAATTTTCCCAACGAAACTAAAAAGGAATTTTTCAAGTCTTGGCATTTTCCCACTTTTAAGACACATTGTTTTACAAAAATTATTGTTGAGACAACATCACTAAATTCATGCATATAATTTGAGTCTACATATATATACTCAAAAAGATTTTCCAATTATACAAATACCTATATTTTGGTACAAGAATTTTTAGATAAGGAAAAGTTTAGAAAATTATGTTTTTGAAAACTGGAATTTCATAACAGTTCTTATGTTACTTTTTTGAGACCCAAATGGATTCTTTTGATAAAAATAACCTTAGAAATAGATAGATCTTTTTAGCAGGTAGAAATTGGTATATAATATGTGAAATTCTGAGTTAAAATGAGCAAATTGTGGGCGTTTTAAGTTGGAATTTTCATTCATGCGAATTTTGACAAATTCAATAAGATAGAATTAGAGAATTTGAGTAAATATTGGATTAAATACTCATTTCGGGTATTGTTTTTTCTTAAGTGTCGAGGACCAAGATCTTCTCTTCCCTGAGGATTACTTCGACTGATAGAAGATCGCTATGGATGAGTGAGTTTCCGTTACGTTTATATATTCGCGCATGTGCTTGTAGAATAGAGTACTAGATGTTAGGAAAAGATAAAATTGATATGCATGTGGGATATCATGAGAATTATGTATGTGAATTATTATGTGCGATCAATGAACGATAAGTATATCAGAACCCGATCTGTGATTGATATAATTGTTTCTATGTATGTATTGCTATGTGTGCAGTTATTGCTTGATCGCTTTAAATGAATTAATGTCAGATTTGAAATTTCCATATACAAAATTACATATGCATATCACTTAGAATATCATTTCGCATTTTTACTACTACTCCTCAGCATGGAATTGGAAAGGTAAGCTGCCTAGCTACATCTTGAGGATTTAGGACGTTCGAGGAATACGGTCTCAAGTTGTAGTCGAGCCGGATCGATCCCTTTGGATATGAAAAGCCCGGGGACTAGTACTACGGTTTGTTGGAACCCCAAGACGCGCTCAAAATTTTAAGGAGGTCATTTGGTGTAAACCCCCAAAAATTTTCATAATCCTTAAAAGTAATTCTAGAAGTTTAATATAAAAATTTGAAACCCGAAAAATCGACTCGAGATTAACACCCGATTCTAGACCGAGTCAAAACTCTGGAAACGAAACCCTAAAAAATTGAACCAAGTTAAAACTTAATTCCAAATAAGAACAAAAACGAGTTTTCTCAATCTTGAGAAAACAAGAACCCCTGGATCAAAATATAAAGTCCAATTATCGATATAATCAACGCCTGTACGTCGATTAAATAATCTACCCAATTCCTAAAACGCAAATCGAAACGATAGATCCAAATACCGCTTAATAACGAGATAATAAAATCCTAAATCCTTCAATTTTAGAATCACAAAATCCAAATTTTCAACAAAAGTCAAACTGAGTCAACTCATAAACCTAGACTCGGTTAAACGATCCCGAGAACTAAAAACAAATAAATAATCACGAATAAAATAAACCATAGACGTCGAGCTAGAAATATAAAACGATCAAAACTCAAAAATTATACGATCTTACGAATAACTCAGTAAAAATCGGAAATCAAAACGGAACCCTAAAAGTCAACAAGCCTATAACGAACCCTAGCAATCAAGATCCGGCAATCCCGTGTTTTCAAACCCTAGAAAACGAAATTAAGTTAATGACCTAGAATAGTTCGTAATAACGTAGGGTAACATAAAAGTATCAGATTTGCGAATTTCGAGTGACCTTCGGACCCAAACGGGATCGGTTCTCGAAAAGCGTGTCCCGGAGCTCGGAATATTAAAAATATTCCGTTTATACCAATAGACTCGTAAAAATACATGGATTCCAAAAATATCAGTTTTAGAATTTTTCGGTAGCTAAAAATTACAGATATCGCATTATTACGCGTATTTTTATCACTACCGGTACTTTAATTATCTAGTCTACTATTCATAGTACTTTTCTACTATTCATTACTATTCACCTATCTCTACTTTTTCTCACACCTATTTCTTACACCATATATCTATTTTCTTACTTTTTTCATTTCCAATACACCTTTAATCACATCAACTTTACACATTACTTCTTTATTACACAAAACAAATAAAATAAAACAATTTTCCCCCTCTAAATGCCCAAAACCGGCGCCACTCCCCATTTCCCTCTCTTTTATTTTCTTTTTCAATTATTTTATTACATCCAAAAATCACTCCAAAAATTCTATAAATACCCCCTTCCTCTTCCATTCTTTCACACAATTCTTTACACTACCAAAACTCTCTCAAAATCTCTCCACAAATTCTCTCATCAAGAATTCTCTCTACCAAAACTCTTCAAATCAATTCCTCACAAAAATCATGCCTCATACATAAACCATCTACCACATATCACTACTCACATAATACCCATTTCATTTACCATCTCCATATCTCTACATACTTTAGGTAATATTTCTTCCATCTGTTATTCATCCATGTCATGTAACTTAACATGACTATGGTGCTGTTTTGAAACTCATATGAGTAGTAAAAGCAACAACATGTTCATGTTTGCTCTTGCACATAAGCTTCCTACTTTATTATGTTGTTATTATTGTTATTATTAATTATGTATACTATGTATATATATTTATTTAGAGCATATAAGCTCATTTGTTATTTATTTATTTTCAAGTTATGCAATTTATTTATTTCATGCAATTATTAAGACTAGTCTTTCTAGTCTTAGACTTGTCCATCTCAAGTCAAAACAATCTTTTATTTATTTTCTTTAATCTTTCGGGACTAGTCCATTCTTAGTCCCGGGATGCCTTGATAAAGCTAAGGCTCCAATACTTGATCGGGATTCCTTGATGAAGCTAAGGTTCCTGATACTTGATATTTTATTTTTCTTGCTTATTATTTATTTCTAGTATTTCCTTATGTTCTTATTTCTTTATATGCTCATGATACTTGCATTTACATAATGCTAATGTCTCAACTAAATCTAAAAATAGAATTTTTCTTTACTTAATGAACTCAAAGCTAAGTTTTCAATCATATGATTTATCACAAAGTCATGAAGTTATTATCAACAACATAAAAAAGGAGTTTTCTCAACGTCTTCATAAATAACAAAGATAGATTTTCAAGGAAATATAAGAAATAAATATTTTCTTTGTATATTATGTTAACCTAAGCTTTTAGTAATATAATTTATTAATATTAAAAGCCTTTATAAAAAACTCAAGATTTAAACTCTTTTAAACTTCGAAATACAACTAAGAAAACAAACCACTTTTCAAAGTTAATATAAAAAATCAACTCATAAGGAACCCACTTAGGAAAAGTAATGATTTTTAAATTCTAAAAGAAAGAACTTGTTTTCAAAAGAATATAAATAAAGGTTAGCAATAATGTATTTTATCAATAAAAATGATTCTTTTCAAAAGAAATGAAAGAACAAGTTTTAGAAAGAGAAAGCTTATATTTTAGAAATAGATATAAGAAAACAAGGCTCATTTTCTAAGATAATCATTAAATAAACAAATTATGAAAAGGTTTTCGACAACTTAATATAGTTTTGATAAATTAACCTTTTATCACTAGAAATGAAATTTATGAAAGACTAGGGTTAAAGGAAAATTTGCTTGTTTTGGAAAAAAGGGATGAAGGAAATAAAATAAGAATATTCATTTGTAATAAAAATATAAGGTTTCTTCTAAATACTTGAAAAGAAATTATCAAAGTTAAAAGTTTTAAGCTCAAAATGAATTGTTTTATGAAATAAATTGTTGAGACACTACCATTAGGATTTTTTTTGCATATAAAGTTAGCATACCTATATATTCAAAAAGTGTTTATCAAATATATATTTATATGGTTACAAAAGGATTTTCTTTAAAATGAAGTTGAGTTAGAAAATGGATTTTCGTAAAAGTATAGAAAATTCGTTTTAAATCTGTACCTGACGTTTTCGGAAACCAAATGACCTTTTATGATAAGGATAAGATTAGAAATAGATAGATCTTTTCGAATAGATAGAAAACGATATATTATACGCGCGATTCCGAGTTGAAATGACCAAGTTATGGCCATTTTAAGTTGGAACTTTCCCTCATGCGAACTTTAACGTTCTTTGACATTGTTTTGTCAAAATTCAAGGAAATCTTCAAGAAAAACTCATTGTGGGTATTTTCTTTGGTTAGGTGATCCCGATGAAGGATTCCTTTACCCCGAGGATTGTTACGATTAAGTGGAGTGTGTGAACGACTCATCCGCTTAAAGGAATAGACGACATGGCATTGTGAGTTACTTCCCGTTAATTTTCTCATACTCTTGATTGTGCTTGTAAAATTAGTTGCACTAGAATTTAGGCAAAATCAAAAGGAAGTGTATGATAATATGTTGAAAGAATACTAAGTATATCGAGGCTCGATTTGTTTTTTTAAAAGTTGTATGTGCATTAATATCTTGAAGTGTTTGAAATTGGCTGATCACTTGAAAGAAGCTAAATGTAATACTAGACTTTAATTGAAGAAACTATTCATGCACTTCATATGTTGAGTCACATTGCATTCACTACTATACAATTGGTGGGACAAGTGTATAATAGTGGTGGTAGACATAACGGTATATCATGTAAGTGGCGAGTAGGAGCCGGTAAGAACTACTTAAATTGATGGCTAGTAGGAGAGCCTGTAATAACTATAAGTTTTTGGTGGCTAGTAGGAGCCTGTAATAACTACAAGTTTTTGATGGCGTATAGGAGCCGGTAAGATCTATAAAAGTGTTTTTAAAAGATGTGGCTGTAATTGGCCTGAATACCCAACCCGAATGAAGGGCGTAAATTCATTCAACATATGATTCCCGGAAAGTCATATGTCTTGTATGCTCACGTGGTTGTTGCATTTCATATGTTTGAATAATAAACTTGATTGATAATCTACTTCGAGTATGAATTTTGGGATTTACTCACTAAGCTAGTTGTAGCTTATACCCCTATAGATTGTTGTGAAACAGGTATGCTAGTGGCCTAAATTGAGGATCATGACTTTAAGGAAGTCAGGGACGAATGATTAAGGATATGGAATCGTATGATGAAGAAAGTTTGTAAGGTTCTTTATATGTGATAACCTATATGATTAGGGACGTATATTTATTTGAAGATAATAGAAGAATATGTCTTAAGAATTAAATTGTGATATGCTATGTTTTATACTAAGTATTCTCTTTGCCTTGTTACTTATTTATTATCAATATAAATTGCGCTACTCTGATGCGTCCCCTTGGTTGTGATGTACGCCTTGTACATAATATGAAAGCCTTTGCATGACTAAGGTAGTCATTCCTAGGATTTAGTATTGTGTACGGCGGACTGCCACGTTTAGGGTACCCCTCGGGGCGTGACATTTGGGGCCCAGTTCAAATCATTCCCTAACCACCGATGGAGGAGTAAATCTATCATACATACGTAACTGGATAGTCGTATGTACTGCTTGACCATATGGTTGTTGCATTTCATATGCTTGTTTAATGAACTTGGTTGAATACTTGTTATTAGTACTTTTGCATAAGGAATATCTCACTAAGCTAGTTACGCTTATACCCCAATAGACTTTTGATATTGCAGGGCCTTTATTTCGTACCCGAAACCATCTTGATCATCCGAGTAGGATCTTTATTTTAGGAAGCTTTTGGAGGAACTCTGTTTTGAAGTCTTAGAGTAGATTTTTTCTAAAATCTTCTAGCTTTAGTTTTTTTTTTTTTTTCATCTTAGTAAGACTATGTTGTTATGGAAATTATCAAGGGAATGCCCCTTAAAAGTTTTAAGACTCTATATTTCAATGAAATATATTAAATGTTACTTTGAATGTTCCGCTATTAATATCTTAAAATGCATTACTCCACCGGTCTTCCTTTGATATGATATACACCTTGTACTGATATGGAAGTTTACGAGTGACTAAGGTAGTCATTTTTAAGTTTTAATACTGTGTACGGTGGGCTGTCACATTTAGGATACCCGTTACGGCGTAACAACCATAAACATGGCAGTTCAGCATATATGATATTAAAGCCTAAGAATAACTTCCTTAGTCATGCAAAAGCCTCAATACCATATTTAAAGCATACTTTACAGCAATAGGAGACACCGGTGGGATGTATAGTTCAAGAAAATAACATATCGCATACAAGAATCTAATTAAACATTCATCCTCAAAATCATGAAAATATAGTCTTCACATCATCTTAAGGGCATCCCCCCAATAAAATCTCATAGAATCAAAATATGATCTTGGTTTTATATATAACAAACAACTAAAACTGAAAGATTTTAAAGGAAATCTATCTTAAAGTCTCCGATTAGAATTCCACCAAAAGCTTCCCACAAGACTTAACTCTTAACCAAAAATAAGGTGACTTCGGGTATAAGAGCAAATGGTCTTGCGATAACAAAAATCTATTAGGGTGTAGGCTCAACTAGCTTAGTGAGAATATTCTCGGGTTAACATACTTGTAATAAGAAAAATCAAACAAGTTATTATTTAGATAAGCATATGAGATGCAACAACCATATGAGCAAGCAATACATATGATCAACCATAAATCATATATTTGATTAGATTTTTATGCTCATCATTCGGGGTTAGGTGTTTCAGGCTCCACACGATCCATTTTCACAAATAAGTTTTGTAGATTTTTTGGGCTCCTACTCGCCCTAGAATTGATAGTTCTTTTAGGTTTCTAGTTACTCATGCAGACTTGCTGCCCCTGCAAACCCTGCTATTTTTACTCTTGTCCCACTGAGGGCATAGTGGCGAATGCAATGCAACCTACTTCGTGATGTGCATGATCAGTTTATGAATTCGTTTTTTTCATCTATACTATTAAAGCAAAACCACCCCCTTTGGTGTAAATATTTTTAGGGTAAATGTTTTTAATATAATGTTTTTAGCATATGTGCATAAAATATTTTTCGTATCCCTGAAATCATTAAAATTAAATAAAATTTGAATATAATTAAATAGGGATTGAATAGACATAGTCTTTTCTTTTTTAGCATACAGGCATAAAATATTTTTGGTATCCTTGAAATCATGAAGTTAAATATGATTTGAATAAAATTAAATAGGGTTGAATAAACATAGTTTTTTCTACATAAAATATTTTTGGTATCTCTAAAATCATAAAATTAAATAGGGTTTAAATAGAATTAAATAGGGATTGAATAGACATAGTCTTCTTCTTTTTTAACTTAAGCATGTATCTTTATATACTGATCTAAAACTTTGATACCATATATATGCATGGTAGTTACCCAACATGGAGAAGCTATCTGTAGAAAATATAATTGTAATTATGATTTGTAATTAATTTTCTAATTCCTAGGACTAATTAAGGTTGTCTTCTTCTAACCTGTCGAAACAATATATTTATTTAATTTATACATGTTGGGTTGTTTTATCTGCATACGCATCTCGAGTGCATCGTCTACTTGTATAATTAAATAATTTGAAGGTAACCATAGAATGTTCGCAAAAACTTCAACGTGATATGAAGACAATAATTAATTTACAAACAATCAAGTTCTTGTATGCTTAACATAATTTCAACAAACACCATGATCACAATCGATCGCCATCATAACCCCACATGCATATTCCATTTTATCTTTTTCTATTTCTAGTACCTTTAATTTACAAACACAAACATAAGTATGAAAAATGTAGGAGATAAACTCAATCAGTCATTTCTTGCAAAATATCCCTCACTTGTAGAAGTCTTTCGGAGATGGATCATCCAACTTTTCATCACCTAAATAAAAGAAATACCTAGAATGAATATTTCATAAGAGTTTTATCTAAAATTTCTTATTCTACTTTACTATTCGTGGTACTTTTTTTCTGTAGAGGTATTTCTAACTTAAAACAGTTATAACCTGCTCATTTTAGCTTGAATTTTATCATATTAGTAGTAATTTTCTACTTACTCGAAAAGATCTATTCATTTCCAAGATTAATTTTAATTTTTAAGGTCATTTAGGGGTCATACTAAATCAGGACAGATTCCATTAAACATGTTCCAGCCCTTGATTTTCTTATTTTTCATAGTTTCAACCATTTGAACACTTATATCATTCATAAAAATATTTTCACCTTTGAAAAATATTTTATATTGACATTACCTCATATATATGCAAGATTCTAGTGATGTTATTAAGAGAATGATTTTTCATAAAACAATCCTTCATAAAAGCATGAAAATTTAAGATTACGAAAAACTCATACCTCTTGTTTGATGTAAGTATCATATATGGAAAATTTCTATCCTTGTGCTTTATGGAAATTTTATTTTATGGAAATTTTATGTTCACACTAATCTTCTTTTTATCAATTCAAGGTTCAAAACATGAAGTCTTGTGTTTGTACTTGAATTATTCTGAGTAAGTTTTTCCTAAATTGTTTCTAGTTTTACTCTTAAAAGAAACTCTATAGAAGATTTTATTTTGAAAATTCTATCTTTGATGACAAGGACTGGCATGTTCTTTATAAGTAAATGAATTGAAATTTCTTTCATAATGAATTATCAACATTTGTTAAATAAGAGAAAATTTTCATTTAGCACTTTGAAAACTCATATGGTGCCTATGCTTTTGATAAACTAAATTTTCCTAAGTTTTGATCATAGGGTTAATTTTTATAACTATGACTTATCTATATTTTCATTCTTAAAATTTATCCAAAACGAAATCTCTTTAATCATGTATGCATTATGAGTAAGATGAAATGATTATGCCAAGAACCATATTTACAACACCACTTCATATAAAAATTAGAAGATAGAAATATAAAAAATGACAAATATCAAAATAAAATTATGGAAGTCTTAGTTTGAACTCAATGCTTCTCGGACTTGAATAACTCCATTACCATGAAATAAGAAAATCATAAAGAAATAAACCATAGAAGTCTTAGATTAAAAGGCTTACTTGAGACTTGAAATAATATCAGTCTCATGATAAGATAAAAAATAGCATATAAATAATTATGGGAGTTTTAGACCCTTTTCAAGGCTCCCCAAGTCTGGATATCTCTAATATGAAGAATAAAGCAAAAATAAAGAAAGAAAATATGGAATATTATATTGTAGTCGAGGTTCCCGACATAAACACCTAGTTTTATGTTAATCTTATAAGAAAAACCTTAAAACCAGAAGTTAAACAAGAACCCTAAAGTCAATAATCCCTACTAAATCTAGATCCGGCAATCCTACGCACGAAACCCTAAAACAGTAAAAATAAGATAACCTTAGATTATATTGCAAAATGATGTCGTGTAATATAAAAAGATCAGATTTGTAAAAAATTTACTCATTTCTAACCTGAACAAGATTAGTTTCTTGAAACAGAGTCCTAGCACGCAACATAGTGAAACAATCCTATAACACGTTTGACTTGTAACAAGATGAAGGATCGTAAAATATCAGTTATAGAATTTTATGGCTTCAAAAAAATTAGATATAGCTCGTTTACATGTATTTTTCTTACTAATCTAACTTCTTATTATTGTTTATTACATGCTTTATTATCTATTTCATACAAATAAATAAGACTAGTCAATCTCTAGTTTTAGACTTGTCCTTAATCAAGTCAAAACATTTTTAAGATTTGTCTGTAATCTAAGTCTCGGGAAGCCTTGACAAGAATCTAAGACTCTCATGATTTTTTTATTTTCTTATTTTTTTCTTTATGGGACTTGTCCATTTCTAAGTCCCTAGAAGACTTGAATAAGGATTCAGACTTCCACAATTTTCTTCATTTTTTTTCCTCAAGTTTTCTTATGTTTTTCTTTTCTTTTTATGGAACTTGTCCATAACTAAGTTTCAGGAAGCCTTTAGGCAAGCTAAGACTTCCAAATTTTTGTTCTATATATATATATATATGTTTATTTAATTTCCATGTCTTTATTTTCTATATGAGTTATTTTACCTACATAACTACAAGTTCATATTTATGCATGATCATAATATTATTGTCTTGATAAAGTTTTCAAATAAATAAAAGAAGTTATTTTCTTTCATTTACAATAGGACTAAACTCTCAATAAACATGATTTTAAACACCTAGGAGATTTTTACTAAAATGTAAGATAATAGTTCAACTACACTAGTTCCAAAATTGCTTAAGTAAATTTTATAAATTTTAAATGTTGATAATTTTTATTATGTAAATTTTTCTTAAGAATTTATAGATGTCATACCAACACTTGGAAGATTACTAAGAATCAAACAATTTTTCTAAATCAAGTTTAAGAGCAACTCATTAGTTAGAAATCCACTTAGGAAATAAAATTGATAAACAACTTAAAGAATTGAATTTTAAGAAGTAAATTTATTTTTAAGAAATTAAGAAAATATAAAGATAATAGGTATAATGAGTAGGCATTCCTTTGTATTAAACTCGAGATTTTTAATTTTCTTTCTAACAACTTAAAAAGAGATTTTGTAAACTTCATTTTTCAAACTCTTAGAATGAATTGTTTTATTAAAAATCATTGCTGGGACAACATTAGTAGAATCATGCATATAATATGAGTATATATCTATATTAAAGGTTTTTTAACTATATAAATGTCTATATGCTTGCTATAGAACTTTTAGATGGTGCAAAACTTGGGAAAATTACAATTTTAGGGGCTAAAATTTTCGTGCTAAACTTATATTGACCCGTTTCGGAACCCAAATGGCTTTTAATACTAAAAATAACCTTAGAAATAGATAGATTTTTCAAGTAAATAGAAAACAACATCTAATATGCGAAATTCCAAGTTAAAATGAGCACATTATGGCCATTTTAAATTGAAATTTCACATAATGTGAATTTTGATGCCAATACTATAATAAAATTAAAAGTTTAAGTAGAACTTCTATGAAATATTCATTCCGGATGTTTCTTCCGTTTAGGTGATGAAGCATTAGAGGATCCGTATTTGAAGAACTATTACAAGTGAAGGATTTTTGGCAAGAATGGTTGAGTGAGTTTATCTCTTTCTTTTCATACTTATGTTTGTGCTTGTAGTTTAGAGGCACTAGAAGTAGGAAAAGATAAAAATTGAATATCTATGATAATATTGGTTGAAAGTATACTAAGCATATCGAGACTCGAATTATTATTAATTAAATTCATGTGCTATTATCATGATGGAATATCTGCAAATTCTATGATCATCCTTAAGATACCTTAATTATATGACAAGAAATAAATTAATCGATTCATGTGTATCACGAAGTGAGTCCCATTGCATTAGCTACTATGCCCTCGGTGGGACAAGAGTATAGTAGTGGGGTTCACAGAGGCCCGCAAGTCTGCAAGGATGGGTGAATAGGCGCTTAAAGAACTATTTAAAGATAGGCAAATAGGAGCCTGAAAAAACTATTTAGGGATAGAGCGAGTGGGAGCCTAAAAGAACTACATAATGGGATTATGAAGCGGGGTTATAAAGGATCCGAAACACTATCTCCAATAGATGGCATAATATCATTCAAACATATGATTTCCAATTGGTCATATGTATTGCTTGCTCATGTGTTTGATGCATTACATATGCTTGTCTGAATATAACTTGTCTGATTTTCTTTTTATGTTATGAGTACGATGATTTAGAAATATTCTCACTAAGTTAGTTAAGCTTATACCCTAATAGATTTTCATTGACATTGGACCAACATCTTATACCCAACGTCTCCAATTGTCTAGGAAGATTATGCTTTTGGGAGCTTTTGAGGGAAAATCCTTTTGAAGATCTTTGAATAGATTTCCTTCAAAATCTTTTTGACTCTAGTTATTGTTATATGTAAAGCCAAGACTGTACTTTTGATCCTTGAAGATTTATTAGGGGGAATGCCATTAAGATGATGTAAGATCATATTCTTATGATTTTGAAGATAATCTTTTATTTGGATTCTTACGTGCTATATTTATTTTTTTGAACTACACCTCCCACATGTGTAATCACCTAAATTAATACAACTCAAAAATAATAATCACTAATAAAATAATATAAAAATTATGAAAATTTTTTTAAGAAAATCACATAAAACACTGCTAATTTTTGCGATATAAGAATATTAAATATAAATAAATTAATGATCGTTTGGAAATTTAAATTATTATGTTTCAAGATAAAATTCTTCAATAACTTATTGATAAAACCCTACAAAAATAACAATGATAAAATAAGGTGCACACACACACACACCACACACACGAAAATGAGGTTCAACTAAGTAATAATAACTAAAGTTATAGAATAAAACATCGAAATAAATGATAAGAAAAAAAAATAATTATAAATGAATGGTGCTAAATCTAAATAACGTAAATCTTAAGACGTTTTATAAAAAAAAAAAATATTACAAGAAAAACCAAAATCTATGGAATGAGAAAGAATAAAACAAAGCAAGCATATAATACAGTAATGACCAATCTTGAAATATGAAAATAGTTGTAAAATAACACTAAGTTGTAATACATTTAAAATAACGAAAAACAACAAGAAATATCAAACATATCTGATCATAAAAATAGAAAAAAAAAATATATAAACTCAATAAATAATATATTACCAAACAATTCAAAATTATAATGGAGTGAGCATAATATCAAAAATTAATCTACATTAATTGGAATAAAACAACGAACGCATGAGTAAAAGAATAAAATATTAAAATGATTAAAACTTTGAATTATAAAATTTAAAGCTAATATATAATGTCAACCAATGCTGTCAGAACCGAACTAGGGTTTGACTCGGACAGGTTAAGAGATCAGGGGTCAAGGGGTCAGATCGGGTTCAACAGGGGTCGAACCGGGGTCACAAAAAAGTAAAAACTATAAGGGATAATTTAATTATAAAAGACCAATATATGTATTATCACTCAATTAAATCAATATTTGGATCAAATTCATCAATTAATTATTAAATAAATATAATTTAATGATTATATTTTACAAATTTATAATAAAGTATGAATAAATATTTAAATTTCTAGTTATTCATTTATTTTATATTTTTATTTTTCAATTGGGTCAACCGATCTGGGTACCGGTTTGACCCCCCCGGTTTCTTAGTTTGACTGGCTGAGTCGATCAGGTCAATCTGAGTCTCGATGGTTCGTTGCAAAACGAGTCTTAGGTGAGACCCGATTCGGCATTAGTACCGGTTCCGATCGAACCGGGTTGAATCGGGCGGTTCGGGCTGGTTTTGATAAACCATGATGTCAACTACCAATAGATGATTGATCTCAAATTTTGTTTAGAATGTAATTTAATAATTGAATTTAGATAGTTTAATTAAAATAAGTAAATTGAATTATAGGTTATAAATAGATGGATTAACATAATCAAAGTAGCAAATAGACTTAATTGAAATTGAGATTGAGATTTCAAACGCTCATTCTAATCTTTTATATTTAATTAACAGTTATTTTTCCAACAAATCAAATTTTCACTATCATTCAACGAATTTTAATCTGTAAACATATTTCTTTTAATCTATAAATAATCTAAAAATTTTCTTAAGTTCAAATACCTGAATTTATAAAATACTCAAATATAACCCCATTAATCTAAATTCTATATTTTCAATTCTCATAAATTTTGAGTTTATCTACTTGTTTAAAAATATTAGTGTCTAAGCATAAACTCAACTAAATATCAAGTTTTACAAAATTAAATTTCTAAACTAGACTTTCAATTCAAGTTATTGATTTTACTTTTAATATTCTAAATTTTTCTTTAAATTCTTGTTAATACTTAAGATAACGATATAAAAATCCTAAATTAAACACCAATTCTTGATATCTTCAAAATCTCTTATTATTCAATCCTTATCTTCTTTTCTTTTTTCAAAATCTGCCTCTTTTTCTCTCCTTTTCCTTCTTCCCTACATTTTCTTATCTCTTTTCCTCTCTTTATCTTCTTTTCTCTTCTTTCTCTAAATCACCAATCTAATCTCAACTTTCTACAAGATTAACAAGAGTAATAGGAATGAACTGAAGATAAAAGATGAGAAGTATGCTTTAAGGAAGTTACAACAACTAGAAAGTAGTACTAGTAGTAGTGAAGAATAAGATGGTTAAGTTCATCAAATATGTGAGTATGCTTGATTTCTTTGTTTTGATTATTATAAATGTATATATATGATGGAATGATGTTAGAAATGAGTTGGGTTTATGATAAAACTTGTGAATGAAGAAGATATGAGCATGAAAGTTAAAAACCTAAGTAGAATATATATATATATATATATATGTGTGTGTGTGTGTGTGTGTGTGTGAAGTTGAGAAGTGATGATGTAGTTTGGAGATGTTTTGATGAAGTAAAATGAGATTAGAAGTGTTGAAAGTTGTAAATATGAGTAGTATGTTGATTTTATGGTGTTCAAATTAAAGTAGGATGTGTGAAAAGTGTTAAAAAAGAAGAAAGAAAATAGGAAAGTCGGAAGTATCCATGTATCCTATCAAAAGGCTCGGTTGGAGGGTGTTTCACTTTTGAATTATTTTTTCAAAGTCCCTTTGTAATCCCCCTAATTTCTCATAATCTAGTTTTAATAAATACTAAAAATATAATATAAATTTTTAAAAGAATGGTTAAAACGAGTAGCAAAAATCACTCCAAATTTTTCGCGATTTAAATTTTTTAAGTATTAACAAATTATAATCTTTATCACTAAGACCTTAAAAGTTCATAATAAAAAAATAAAGAAAACTATTTAATATTTACAAACTTAAGTTTTAATGTAATATATATATATATATATATATTAAAACATTCAAGTTAAATAATTCTGAGTCTATAAAAACTAAAAGTCTGATATAAACCAGTAATTTATAATTAGTAAAAAGAACTGAGTAACAAATATAAAATTAAAATTAAATTTCTAATCTAATAAAAAGTCTAGAATAACTTTATAAATAGAAATGATTTCATATGTAATTTCAAAACTTAAAGATTTATAATAAAGTCGAATTAAGGACAATATAATTATTAATTTATCAAAATACCATGAAACGAAACTTTTAAATAAAATATAATTTATGATAGCAGGTATAAAAACTGAAAAATGAAAGTATTAAACTAAAGATCTATGTATACGGTCGTATTCAAAATATTTAATATCGTTAATATGTAAATTTTTTTTTATCCAAAAATATTATCAAATTAGTATTTATCATACGTGTCATTTAGATCCACAAAATTATTTTTTTTACCAATTTATATTTTCCCCCACTCCTTACATATTTATTGGTTATAAATTTATCATCTTCTTTTTATTTATATATTTTCATATATCCTAACTAACTTACATTTTTTTTTCCTTTGTTTTAGTTTATTTTCGTATTACGTATGAATTCACTTTCAAACTTCAACTTCTCCTCTGGACGCGGATAAGATCCAAGAAAAAGCGAAAATTCAAACACATATATAGATATCTTTAATAGAAATTCTATGTATGCCATAGTATTCATAATATTTAATAAGGAGAATATGGAAATTTTCATCTAAAAATATTACCGAATCAGTATTTAATATACGTATTACTTAAACCCGTAAAATTAATTTTTTTCATAAATTTATATTTTTCTCACTCCTTACATATTTATTAATTATAAATTTATCATCTTCTTTTTATTTTTATATTTTTATACATCCTAACTAACTTGCATTTTTTCCTTTGTTTTGGTTTTGTTACGTTACGTTAAATTGCTTTCATATTTGGAATTCTCTCTGGACGCGTACAAATCCTCCACAAAAAGCGAAAATTCAAACACATATATACAAATCTTTAATAGAAATTCTATGTATACTATATTGTTTAGAATATTTAATAACGCGAATATGGAACTTCTCATCTAAAAATATTACTAAATCAGTATTTAATATACGTATCACTTAAACCCGCAAAATTGATTTTTTTCACAAATTTATATTTTACTCCTTCCTTATACGGTTATAAATTCATTATCTTATCTTTATATTTTATTTATATATATCCTAAACCTAAAATAATTAATGTTTAACTATTATATAATATATATATATATACATAACCTTAGCTTGCTGGAGACGGCTTTGCATGGATTGAAGGGTTGTGATCTTCTCAATTGTGGTGAGCCGAATTTCCTCCAATAATGTACATGAAAGTCAATATATATCTAGCTTAAGCCAATCTAAAAGGGACAACAAACAAGAGCAATTTGCTTCAAATTGAAGAAGCAACGCGGCCGGAACTGCACTACATTATATATATATATATACATATGCAAACGAATTCGGATGGGCAAGCAAATGAACTCCAAACCTTCCCAAACTTTCCAGAATACAACCTTAGCTTCTTAGGAGTCGAACCAACCCAGAAAAAGAATTTTAAACCCTCATATCAACTCCGTTCAAAAATTTGAACAAAAACGGGGAAAAAACGCTTAAATTGGTGTCAAGGTAAGTTATTGTACTTCGGTTTGTTTTTTTTTTTTAAAAACAAGTATTGGAACTAACTCCTAATGATATTAGGATCATAATACAACCCAAAACCAGCTTCAAATCACGTCCAAATAGCTCCAAGAAGGTAAGAGTTCATAAACTTTAATTTGCACCATTTAATCCGAAAATTGTAATTTAAGAATGAGTTTTGATGATTTGAGTTGTTATATGTGTAGAAATATCATGTATAAATGCTTAGGAATGAATTAGAATGAATTTGGGCATGTAAAACAATGGAAAATCGGATCAAAACCAAGGTTGAAGATGATGAATAGTGCCTGATACTGTTCACGTGAATAGTAACCAATATGTGCAGAATTTTTTTTAAAAAATATATATATTAATTAAATTAATTTTATAAATTCTGATAGGTTGGTTAATTATTAGAAATATATATTTATTTTATTCCAAAGTAAAAATAATTTTTTTTTATAATTTTTGAAATTATTTTTAGTAATATATAGTTATTTAAGTATATGTATATGTAAATACTTTAGTATTATTAAAAATATAGGAAAATATAATTTTATTAATCTTGGTTAGATAAATTAATTAATATTATCGTATTTATTAATTCTGGAATATTACTAATTTTTTTTTAATTTTGATATTAGTTTTATTAGTATAAGCTAAACAAGATATAGAAAATAGGTATATGTTTTAGTAATGTAAAAAGTGTTAAAAATTAATATTTTATTTATTACGAATTTTTATTATAAAATTAATAATTTAAAAAAAAATAAAAATAAAAATAAAAATAAAATAATTGAATTAAATATTCCAATATTGGGGGGGGGGGACGTAAATGACGTCCCCTGGATGAAATCCGGCGAGGATTACATAATAATAATAATAATAATGATAATTGATAAATTAATTTAATTAATCCAAATAAAATGATTATGATAATAAATATTCCGTAATTTATGTTTTAGCTAAAAATAATAGAAATATAACTTAAACTACTTATGTTTTTAATGAAATGATATATAAAAATAAATAAATAAATAAATGAATAAATATTTTGATATTTATTTTATCATTAAAGTTTATTTTCTTAAGCAATATTATTGCTTATATTACGAATATTGTTGATCTATTACTAATATCACTAATGTTGTTAGTAGTGATATTAAAATTATTATTAAACCTATTGATATTACCAATATTAGTATTATTGATTTTGTTACTAAAACTATTAAATTGTTTTTGTAATTAAAATTGTTTTTACTATTAGTAGTAATATTAAAACTAATATAATCACCATTATCTTTGATACTAGTATTACTATTACTTTTATGAGTATCACTAATACTAAGATTAGTATATTATATAAATAAAATATATGATTTTTGGTAACTAATTAAAATAGATTTAGTAATTGAATTAGGCGATTAGTTTCCAATTAACTCAGCTTAGATTAATATAATAAGTAAGACCATAAAAAGAAAGGAGTACGTAATTTCTAAAATATGTCTATTATTAGAATTAGTGTAAATAATAGTATAAGTTATACCAAAACTAATCCGGTGAATATGATATTTCAAATATCTTATCTTCGGAACTAATAGAAGAATAGATTAGTAAAATAATAAATATCTTTATTTCATTCCATAGGAATATAAATCGGTTCTCGGACTACCAGTAGATTATTACAGCAATATAGCGAGGACCACAGGTGAGGGACTTTGACCTTATCATATTGTTTGTGCTTGTAGTTAGTTGCATTGATAATAACATCTCAAACTGAATCGCATGTGGGTTGGGTAAATCGTATGCTGCTTGGTGTATGTATGATTGCCAAAACATCTTATTATAATTAACAATTTTCTTGTATGATGATAATTGTATGGAACATGTTGATGTTTGTCTGTAATTGTATTATCATCCTGAACCTGACTAAAAACTATTGGTACCATAAAATGAAATGGCATGCATTGCATATATTGCATATTTGCATCTTTAAAAGCGTAGTAGTCTATTACGTATTGGCCATCCGGGACTTTGATAATGCTTGGTTGACCTAGGCTAAAGGCTATTAGATCAACGCAAGGTTACCTTTGATTCTATTGGTACCATAAGAACTAAGTGGTAAATGAAGGACGCCGCTTATGGTATTGTTTGGATGACTAATGCTTAGGGAGTTGCTAAAGGTATGTACATGGGATGGTTTGTTAAGATATCATATTAAAAGTGATAACCCTAATACGAGAAATCGTTGATTCCCATGTATGCTTGGCTTCTTCTGGATAGACTATGTACTACTGGTTCCTTCAACCCTGATGAGAGGGGTAAATCTCCATCCTGCTTTGGACTCCGGATTCTCCAGGCTTGTAATTGTTCATATGCTTGATTGTGGCATTACATATGTTTGCTAAGTAAACTTGATTTCCATTGTTTGATATGTGGTCTGGTCAGGTCATCTCACTGAGCGCGTGGTTTTGCTCACCCTCCAACAGTCTTTGTGCAGGTATAACGTTAGCTGGGATTGGGTTAAGCATGAGTGAAGAGGGCTACATCAAAAGACCTTGCTGAAGATAGTTTCATAGATTATATTGGTCTCAAAGAATAAACTAGATAAATTGTATAAGATTTTGTATTTTATAGGTTTGATCTCAATTTCATTATTTGGTAGGGGATACCGATTCTCTGCGGTTCTGGCAAACTAAGGAAAATTGGAATCCTTAGTATTTATATAATATATTGGTATGACTACACTACATGTAACAATTATAAGATAGAGTCTTGTAATATCTGACTTACAAGACGGTTCTCATATTACGGGTGCACACGTGGTATGATGACTACAGGATGATACTACTAGGCCCTATTTTGGGGCGTGACACCCTTTGTCTAAACGGCTCGTTTGAGGGGGTGTATGGAGCAAACGGCCCTTGAAACAGCTTGTTTGGAGGAGTTTTACATTCGAATCTTTTTTGGGTAAAATCTCTGAGTTGAAACGGCCCTTGAAACTGCCCCGTTTAGTTTCCCCTACAATGAAATTGTTTCATATTTTGACCATAACTTTTTCATCGGACCTTAGATTGAGGTGATTCAAAATGCTATGGAAAATTTAAAAAGAGATATAAAACTTTAATATTTTAAGTTTTTGCAAATTATAAAAGAATTATGGCCTAAATTTTGATGGTTCCAGCTACTACATGTTTTAAACAAAGTTGAAAAAGTTGTATTTGCTTGTTAAATGTGCTTAGTTAAGTATAAAATGAACTGAGCTAATAAACCTAGGTTTAACTTGACTAAATGAACTTAATGAATTAAAATGAATTGGACTGATTAAGTTTAATCAACTTGGTTAAGACTAAGTCAACATAGACTTAACTAGTATGAATCTTAGATATAAAATGAATTTAGCTAATTAATTTATGTTCAACTTGACTAAATAGACTTGAGTAAGCTAAAATGAATTGGATTGATTAATTTTAATCAAAATGTCTTAATAATTTGATTAAATGATTAATTTCAGTTTGATTAGGATTAAGTTAAATTGAAATAATAGCTAATAATTGGATTAGAATGATATGTTGGGATATCCATAATTTATATGGAGAATATGTTATTTCAAATGTGTATTTGCTTAGGAAATGAATGTTTTTATATGGATGCTTTGTTGATGTTTATGTAATAAATGATTATAAACAAAGAGAAAAGAAATATTTTCACAAATAATGGAGACCTATCCATATCTTGGTAGGGCAATTTTTGCAGCCATGGCAGGCTCCTAATAAGTATTTGATAAATCAGGATCTTAAAAGAAGTTTAAGTTCATAGATGTATGTTTGTTTTTGTTATATATTCTCTAAAATAACAACTAGCCAACTTCCTATTTTTGTTCGAATTTCAATATGAAGTATGATGATGATTTGATGCTGATGATAATGTTGACGATGATTGTAATGATGGATGGGGATAATGCTTTGGGTTTCCTAGAGGGTTGTTATGGCTTAGCTTGGATGATAAGTGGGTAACATCAGCCTTATCACCTTGTTTGTGCATGCAATATAGTTGCATTATATTAAATAAATATAACCAACCACGTGAGGATTGGGTAACCGTCTACTGTTGGTTGATTGTATTGTTTGATAAAACATTAAAATCAAGGAGATCACACATTGCTTAAAATGATTGCATTGTTGTTGTTGATGAGTGTTTGCTATATTGATTGGTCATCTTAATAAATGGACTTCTTACTATTTAGCTATTTAATTAAACAATCATTTATTGCACGTTAGCATACTTGCAGTAGATGGTATTCACGTTACGTACTAGCATCTCGATTCTGTGTTAGTCTTAAGTTATGTCAATGGATTTGTTTCTCTAATTGGATACCATAAGGTTGCCCGTATGCTAGGAACTAAAAAGGCACCTAAGGATATCGCCAGTGTGGGTGTTGACCTAGAAAATGCTAGTACTTAGGGAGGTTTTGTGGTTTTAAGGGAAGTGGAGGGTATATTGATAGTATAAATATTTCAATCTATACACAAAATGAGTTCAAGATGAAGTCATCACTCCTTAACTTTTTTTAAAGTAGAAGTTAGAGACTATGTTTGATAAAACGAGTTTCAAAGAAAATCCCCCCTCTTTAGCTATGTCGGAGGGGAAGTTAGAGATTATTTTTTAATAAAAAGTATTTCAAAATGAAATCCTCCCTCCTTGGTTATATTTAAGGAGAAGTTAGAGGTTATGTTTGTTATAGAAAATGATTTTGTGCTGAGATAGTTATGAGCTAAATGCTTTAACATCAGAAAGCACCCCCTTCCTTAGTTCACAGTTCTACTGGGCATGAATGACTTGAGTTAGTCCTTCAACCCCCAAGACAGGGTATAAATCTCCAATGGTTTAGATTTTAGTTATCCAAACTATGCATATCATATGATTAAGTGTTGCATTGTATATGTTTGTAATAGAACTTGTTTGACATTTGCTTGATGTGTGGTTTGGTTATGTTATTCATTGAGTTGTGGTTGACCTCATATGCCCATAGTTTTTGTTGCAGGAATTGCTTAAAGCTTTGGGAATGGGTTAAGTCTTTGTGGAGAAGATTCCTTGAAGATAAAAGACAAGTTAGATATAAGAAGTAAATAGATTGTTTTTGTATTAAGATTTTGTTTTATGTAACATAAGTTTGGATTATGGATTAGATTAGTTGTATAATAGTCTAAAGCTTGTAAAATGTAGATGACCTATTCTATTTTACTATTTGGTGAGGGATAACGATTCTCTGAGATTCTGGTGGATTGTAGAAAATTAGATTTCCTTTATTTATCATAAATGTAATTATATATTAAAAGTTTACAAAGTAATTAGGCAGGTAGAGTTTTGCAAACTCTGACTTACAAGACGGTTCTTATATTGTGAGTGCACATATAATATGATAACTTTAGGTTATCTTTCTAGGCCTCTTTTTAGGGTCATGACGATATGTGTCTCCTATTGTTGTGATGGACGCCTTATATGGTGTCAAAGCTTTCGCATGACTTTGGGAAGTCATTCTTAAGTCTTAATACTATATTTGGTGGACTGCCACGTTTAGGGTATCTTTTAGGGTTTGACACCCAGGACTTAGAAATGAATAAGTACCCTTTTGGTTTGACTTGATGAAGGACAAGTCTAAGACTAGAAGTTGACTAGTCTTATTTATTTGCAAGAAAATATATAATGAAAACATGAAATAGAGCAATAATTAAATGTTATATTGTGAGCTTTAGGTTCTAATATATACTTATACATACCACATGTAAACCCCTAAATTTTCGGAATCGGTTTAGCATAAAACCCTAAACCGGAAGTCAAACGGAACCCTAAAAGTCAACAAAACCCTAGTTTACCGTATCAACTAAATCCGGCATTGCCGTTTTCTTGGCCCTGAAAACGAAGTTGGATAATTAGCTAAAATAGTTCGTAATAACCATAGGTTTTATAAAAATTTCAGTTTCGTGAAATTCGGGTGTCCTTCGAACCCGATCGGACACAGTTCTCGAAAAACGTGTCCGGAAGCCGGAATAGTAAAAATATTCCGAATACACCGTTAGACTCGTAAAAATATAAGTTTTCCAAAAATATCAGTTTCGTAATTTTTCGGTAAGTAAAAATAACAGATATAGCTATTATACGCGTATTTTCTTACTACCGGTACTTTAATTGTCATATCTACTTTACATTACACTATTCATTACTATTCTACACTATTCTTTTATCTCTACTTTTTCTTACACCTATTCTTACACTCTACAAACCTATAATCTTAACTTTTTACCTTTCCCATAACTTTATATCACATCTACTTTACATATTACATCTTTTATTTTTCAAAAAGTCAAAAAATAAATCACTCCCCTCTCCCACATGGCCGGCGCCCCCTCTCTCTCTTCCCTCAATTTGTTTTAATTTTACTTTATTTTAATCACAAAAAATCACTCCTCAATTTCCTATAAATACCCCCTTCTCTTTCACTTCTTTCACACCACTTCTACACTAAAATTACTCTCTCAAAATCTCTCAAGAATTTCTCTCCAAGAAGTTCTTTCAAGAAGTCTCTTTAGCTCATCTCCTTTAGGTAAAATTCTTCAAGAAGTTTCCATGTTCATCTACTTAGTATGAACTTAATGTGTGTTTTCTAAAACCATGAAGGTTAAGAAAGCAACAATAGGTTCATACTTTGTTTTTGTCCATAATCATAATTCCTTTATGTTCATGTTTCTTTTATATTCATTTATGTTTCTCTTATGTTCATTTATGTCTCTTTTATGTTCATAACTATCTACTATATCTATATAGCTATATATACTATTTAGAGCATATAAGCTCATGATCTTGCAATTTATTTACCTTTCATGCAATTTATTTACTTCAATGCATTTTATTTATTCCAAGTTGTTTTTAAGACTAGTCTCTAGTCTTAGACTTGTCCTCATCAAGTCAAAACAAGCTTTTCTTTCTTTCAATTTATTATGGGACTAGTTTACTTCTTAGTCCCGGGAGCCTTGAAAAAGCTAAGACTCCAATACTTGACTTTATTATTATGCTTTATGTTATTTTGGTTATTATTATTCTCATAATCATGTTCATTTAGATTGTTGTCCAAATTTTTTTATAATTAAACAAAAGAAGAATTTTGTCACTTAAAATAAGTTTATGAAGTAAAAATATAAGATAACAAAAATAAACTCATTCCTTTTCATGTTACAAAAAGAACTCACTATAATTTTATAAACTACTTTTACTTTAAAAAGCCACTTAGATCCTTATTATCCCACCTTGTTTTTCAAAAGAAAATATTTTGTTGACAAAAATGGTTCTTTTCATAAGAAAGAAAATAAGATGGATGACTAAGGAAATTTTTAAGTAAAGACCTTTGCAAACAAATAAAAAAAATTTATGGTTTGAAAATAATAAAGTTATTTCTTTTCAAGTTACAAGAAGAAGTTAATAAGATTATAGAAATTAGTTTTTCTACAAAAAGTCCTTAATTGTTCCACATTGTTTTTATGAAGAAAACAAATTTTCATGCATGGATGATTATTTTTGAAAAATATGAGACATGAGAAAAAGAATGAGAAATATCAAGTAAGGATTTTTGCAAAACAAGTAAACAAAGGAATTTACACAAGAAAAATGAAGAATAGCATATTTCCTAGAAAACTTCAAATATAGTATTAATGTAACTTAGAAAGTAGAAAATTTTATTTTCAAAGGTCACTTAGAAAAAGATAAATAAAACCAACATAAAACGTTTTTAGAAAATAAAGAAAACAAGGTATTCATTTCAAAGAAATTTGCAAAAAACAATTTCCGAAAAGCTTCAAACCAACATTGTTTTACCTAAGAAAAATAAATTGGACAACAAGACACTTGAGCATGCTTAAATATGAGTTATATAGTTATAAAAAGAGAATTTATCAACTATATAGATAACTAAGTATTTATCAAAAAATTTTGATTCTTGAACCAAAGTTGTTTTTACTTGGAAATCCGTGGTGAATTTTGTCACTACTTTTTCAGAGCCTATATGGCCTTGTTTGTTGGATATAATTTTGGAAATGGGTAGATCTTTTCGAGTAGGTAGAAATCGGTATATTATATGCGCGATTCCGAGTTAAAATGACCAAGTTATGGCCATTTTAAGTTGGAACATTCTTTATACGAACTTTGACGTTCTTTGACATTGTTTTGTCAAAATTCAAGAAAATCATCAAGAAAAACTCATTGTGGGTATTTTCTTTGGTTAGGTGACCCCGAGGAAGGATTCCTTTACCCCGAGAACTATTACGATTAAGTGGAGTGTGTGAACGACTCATCCGCTTAGAGGAATAGACGACAATGGCATCGTGAGTTTATTTCCATTAAATGCTATACTTGTTGTGCTTGTAAATTAGTTGCACTAGAGTTAGGAAAAGATAAACCGATATGCATGTAAAATAATTCCTTGAAAGAATTCTAAGAATATCGAAGCCAGAATTGTTCTAAGTGATTGTTTTAGTTTAATATTGATTTGTGTGAAATTCCTTGATCCATAAAGTTGAAAATAATTATGTTATGACTTTATAAATTAATGAACTCATGCATACCACGAAGTGAGTCACATTGCATGGTTGGGTTATTATCCTTGGGTGAGAAGGATAGTAAGCTCATGTCGAAAGCAACACTTGGCGGGAGATCCGAAAGCGATTGCTTGGCGGCTTAATGGAATATGCTTGGCGGTAGATCCGAAAGCAAGGTCAATCAAGTAGATTCGGAATGCTCGACGATGTGTGCTCGTGAGCAAGAAAACTTTTTATTTAAAACTACTTGAATTGAGGTTATGTATCACCAAACCCGAATGGAGGGCGTAAATCCATTCAACATATAGTTCCCGGCTATATGCTTGTTTGCCCACGTGCTTGTGCATTACATTTGTTTGATTAAATCAACTTGTTTGAATCTTGTTACAAGAAGTTATTTATGGAAATAGTTCTCACTAAGCCTATTAGCTTATACCCCGATAGATATCTTTTGCAGTTTCCTTACTTATGGTTAAGGCCACGTGGACCATGCGGGCAGGTAATCTCTCTTGAACATTAGAAACTTGGGTAAAGTTAGCATAGTATTAGCATGCAAATATTTTATAATAGATTAGTAATTTAGGGAGTTGTCCCTAAGTTTGTAAAGTCTTTGCCATGAATGAATAATTATTGTGAATCCTCTTTTCTTAATATGTTTCTATATCTCCTTAAGCTTCATAATTCCATATATGGTCCTCTAAAGTTGTGAAAGTACGCCTTACACTTAATATAAAAGCTTTTGTGAATGGCTAAGGTTGTCATACTTAAGCTTTAATATTGAGTGTGGCGGACTGTCACGTTTAGGGTACCCATTGGGGCGTGACACCACATATAGAAAGTTAAGTTAGAAACATGAACATAACAAAGTCATAAATAAACGTAGAGTTAAACAAGAAATGAATAAGATATTGTTTTTATAATTTCATTCCCTGGCATAAGCTCATGGGAATTTTTGATGTCTTAACATACATGTTGTTCATGTTATGTTTACATAATCTAAAGAGATGGTTTAAGTGTTTACCTAAGATGGATGAAGATGGAAGTTGTAAGAAGAATGAAAGATGTGTGTGTGTTGTTGGTGGTAGTGGTATTGTTGTTGGCATGAATGGAGGGAGTGAGTGGAAAGAGTGTTTGAGATTTTATTTTGCAAGAGTTTTGTTATGTATGAAAAGTATGTGTAAAGAATGAAAGAAGATGGTGTACTTATAGAGTTTGAGGAGGTAATTAAAAGGATGGGTGGGGGGGGAGGGCATGCCGGCCATAGTAGAGGGAGAGAAAGGGAGTGATAAAAAAATTAATTTTAATAAAGAAATATAAATAAAATGTAAGAGAAGTTATATAAAAAGTTATATTAGAAATGAAAATGTAAGAAATAGGTATAGAAGGTTGTAAGAATATACAGTAAGAAAAAATAGAGATAGAGGAATCGTAATGAATAGTGGATAAGACAAGTAAATTATTGGTAGTAATAAAAATACTCATAAAGGGCTATATTTGATGTTTTTAAGTGACGAAAAAAATGTATTTAATATTTTTATGATTTCTTACTACATTACTAGTTTAAATGATTGTCATAATATTTTTCTCGTTTTGCATGTCGATGCCTTGATTTTAGAAATTGATCCCATTTGGATTCAAAACAGATAAATTTTTAGTTAATATGATCTTTTTAAGTTATGTGACATTTTTCCGGTTTAGAATCTAGGGTTATCTCAGTTTTATTGTTCTCGGGTTCCTAGCGCGGTCTTGCCAGATCTAGTTCCACTATTACTCTTTGTTGATTTATGTTGATTTTAGGGTTCTGGTTTGACTTCCAGTTTTGGGGTTTACTACCATAAAATCTAGGAGTTTACACCCATCACCATAATGTGTGTAAAAAACAATAAATCTTGAAAACTATGGAAGTTTTTGGCTTTTACAAAGTGCCTATGCATGTTAACAGGATTCATATCATAACAAATTTAGCAAATATACATTGTATAAGCTTTTCGAATAAAGATGGGAACTTTGGTACCTGGAATTCCAATAGAGTGAAAATAGTGAAACATAAAATACCCATTTGAGAGTGCTAAAGGAAGGAGGAGTTGTCACGCCCCATAAGGTATCCCAAACGTAACAGTCCGCCACATGCCATATAAGATTCCCGAATTACCACCTTAGTCCTTCGGGGGTCTCATATAGATGTAAGGCGTACCTTTACGACAATAAAATACAATTCCAAATGGAGATAAAAGCTTAATTTAGCATGCATTAGCAGTAGGATATAACTCATGAAACGTAAATAAACATTACATTTACTAAGGGGCATTCCCTCGCAAAAAAATATTTAATGGCCTTATACAGTCATCCAAAGTCTTAAAAGTTTCCTATGGAAGTCTAAACAGAAATTCAACTTCTAAGGGAAACTCCTAGCTCTTGTACCTGCTCAGTCGGGTCACGCTGCCTAAGCCATAGATTGGGTAGCTGCAAAAGGAATAAACTGTAGGGACGTAAGCTACTAGCTTAGTGAGTGAATTCTTCCACAATAACATTCATTTCACAACAATTCAAACAAGTGATTTAAACAAGCAAGTGAATGCACCAAACACATGAGTTCAACAAACATATGACTATCCGGAAATCATATGTGGATGAACTTGCGCCCTCCATCCCGGGTTAGCAGATTAACGAATACTGCGATACTAACTTTATGCCGTTTATGGTTCACGGTGAACCTACAATTATTTCATTTCTGGATCACGATTAACCAACCAATTTAATCTCGTTTATGGATCACGATTAACCAACCAATTTTATCTCGTTTATGGATTACGATTAACCAACTAATGCTAATGCTCCTTCCCATTATGATATGCATATGTCAAATTGGGCATTAGTCTGAATAGTCGATTAAGTCACTTTATTCAGGCGATCAAACAATTTCTCAAACGATCCATCATAACTATCTATACCATCAGAATTTATCACCCGGTTTCGATATTCTTAATTTGAGTTCTCAAATCAACATACAATTTCCCATTATTCCCCATCATACATATTCAATTTACTTGGCTTACATTCTAGTGCACTAATTATCAAGCACATACAATAAATGAATTGGGAAGAGAAACTCACTCCGCCATAGGTTCGCCGGTCTTCTAGTAATAATAATCCGGGGGCAAGGATTCAACATCCTCGGGTTCACCTAATCACATAAGAAATAACCTAATAAGTATTCTACCAACTAAGGATACTAAAACTCTAAGAAAACTTAGTGAAATCGAAATTCGCGTCATTTTCGAAGTCCCAATTTAAAATGGCCATAACTTGGTCATTTTAAGTCGGAATTTCGCAAATTTTATATCGATTTTATCTACTTCGAGAAAGAGCTTTCGAAATATGAAGTTTAAATCAAGTTTTGAAAATATCTAAGCCTCGGAAATGGAGGATCAGATATGTACAGCGGTTATATTGATTCCGAAAATGCGGTTTTCATGAATGCACTTGAGATTCCTAAATACAAAATGAAACTAAATGCCATGGTAATGATTTTCCCTATCATGAATGTCATGATATGAACTCTAATGAGCCTAAGTTCTCATAAAATTTAGATTTAAAGAATTTAAATAACCTTTTTATAAAGAAACCATTCCATGCCATTACTTAACTAATAGTTTTACTACACTTGGTCACACTCATATATTCCAAGGATTTTTCTTAGGAAACTCCTATTTATTTCAAATAAAATTTGACCCTTATATTAACTATATCCTAACATCTTTATTTCTTTAATAAAATCTTCATTTGTAAACTTTTAGGTGAGTCTTACACTAGGGTGGTTCCAAAAATCCGAATTTAGTAAAAATTTATTTTTAAGTTGATTCACTTAAGAAAAATGTATTTTATACTTAGAACTTTGGGTATTCATTTTACCTATACCCTAAGGACTTCATTTATTTAAGAAAATACCATTTTTAAAGTTGGAAAACTAGTGTTTTCTAACCATCTATTCATTATTGCGAATTTTGCCTACAAGACTTTTTAACTCAAAACTTCTATTGGACTTCATATCTTGTTTTAAATATTTCCTTTGGTAAAAACTCATTTAAACTCAAGAAAAATATCATCAAACATCATTTATCACCAAAAGGCTTCATTTTTCTTGTAAAATACATGTTTAGAAGTTGGAAAAAGGGTTTTTAGACTAGGTTTCTCAAGTCATCCGAATTTACACTAGCTCATTTCTTGAAAAGTGTTTTCCTTTTTGGTTTCATTAATTCATCTACCTATAGATCTATATACTAGCAAGGTGATTTACTAAGGACAAAAGCATTGAAGACCATTAATGCACATAAACTCAAAATAAAGATGAGATCTTAAATGCCTACATGTATATGAATGGTAAAATGGTAGATCTACTATATCAAGTGCTTAAATAGGTTTTGAAAACATAAACACTATATTTTTATAAAAGATCTTTTGTTCAAAACACTTTTTGATGAATGATCATAAAGCTTATGGCATGAAAGCTCCTTTAAATGCAAGATCTACTTTGTGATGGTTTGGTATTCTTGTATTGATATTTCCTTGTCCCCATGCCCCAGCAAGAGATCATGGGGACATTTAGTTGGAAATATCCAAGAATATCCTAGCCATTACAAGGATCTATGAGTAGAAGGAGTAAAAGTTCTTTTACTTAGGGTAAAATAGGAGACAAATGGAAGAAAAAGTAAAGTCGTGTGTGTGTGTGTGTGTGAGCCTTAGAGGCTCACGGCATGGAGTGTGGAAGAGGGAGAGAAAAAGAGAGAGTTTCACCTTTTGGAAAGTTTGAAAATGAAAGAATGAAGAAAGAGAGAGAAAATGTAGTTTATATAGAAAATGAAATTAGGTTAAATGTGATAGAATAAATTAAAAAAAATTGCACAAGGAGCTCCATGGGGGGAAGATCACGCCGGCTACAATTGAAAAGGGGGGGGAGGGATGGGGGATGGGGATTTGGTTTTTTGATTGAATTTGTCTTGATTGATTTGTGTTTGATTTGTTTTGATGGATTGTACATTAAGTGTCATAACTTGTAATAATAATTAAGAGACAAAAAAATCCTTGGAAAAGAAAAATGAATTGAGTGATTGAAAGGTTGTAAGAATAGGGTGTACTCAAGCGTAGTAATAGGTTGTACTTGTGAATAGTAATGAATAGTAATTAAGACAACTTAATTACCGATAGTAAGAAAATACGAATAAAAAGGCTATAACTGTATTTTTCATAAACCGAAAAATTATGAAATTCATATTTTTGAAATCCTTATTTCATTTCGATTCAAATGAGTATTCACAAGTAAGTTTTTGAAATTCAAGTTTCGGGGTTCTATAATGGGTCTCGGGAAGACCCGAAATTGAAATTTTCTCAAAATCTGATCTTTTCTTGGTTTGAAATATAATCAAGAATTATATTCAAAATTTAAATTTCCTTATAAAAGTTTTTTAGTTGGAAACCGAGGAAAAGCCAGATTTAGGGTTCCTATTTCTCACTCCAATCTTACGTTGTTCCGGTTTAGGGTTTTGATTTCCGGTTCTTGAGTTATCTTGGTTACTAGAAAAACCAGGGTTTACAGGAGTAAAAAAAAAAAAAAGCAATAAAATACGAATACATAATTCTAGGTCTATTCTTGATCTTCTACATGATAATAACATTATAGTTCTTTCTTTGATGGGAGAAAGAAGGAGGAACGTTTTCTTAGAATTTACTAACTTGCTTTTTAGTGTTTCTTTTCTTTGATTTTGAATTGTATTTTATATTTTATTACTTTTAGGAGGTTAGATTTTTCGTTGAATCATAAATTTGACCATGACTCGATCCACGATCAATGGGTTAAAAGATTTTCCCCAAACTTGTTTCAAAATCCCTATAGGGTTTTTTTGTAGGTCTAGTATTGTAGCTAGTTTGAATTTGGTAGAGGCTAGATGCTAAGAGTTTGGATTTGGATTCTGATAGTGATGGATGTACAAAACAGAAGCAAAGTTAATGGCATGTTGGGTATAGGCATGGCATGACCACTCTAATACTTAATACTAATAAGCAGGCAAGCTATATATAAAGAGAGTAGTGTTCTTGACATTATCGTTCCTAAGGAGGGAGGGAAGTTATTTATAGTTGACTAGTCCTTGGTGGTTGAGCACACTGTAGGATCATGAGAGAGTAGATGATTGGTAGTAGTTATGGATGACATGGGGGGACCCACTAATCCACTTCTCTATATGCCAAGTTTGGTCGAGAAAGATATGTTGAGAGAAGTTGATTGAGAAGGCTGATCAATTAGTCGAGTGCCAAGTTGAGGTGATAGGTGTCCAAATGGGGCTTTACGTTATCATTGGCGTGAATAGGGTCCTGTTTAAGTGGTTAGTTCAAATTATTTATGGGCTCAATCGGTTGGGATGCCTCTTGTTTTAGATTAGACCATTAACAAATATACTATAACAACTTGTTTGATTACTTAGGTAAGGATGTTTTTACACTTAGAAAAAAAAATCCATGATATAAATAGTAAAACACACAACCGTTTTACAGTTACCTTCCAACATCTTTTTAAAAGTGAAAATAAGGTTCACCGTTACATAAGTTGGCGTGAAAACCAAAACCGTCATTCTGACAGTATCCGAGGCCAAGGATTATAATCACTTTGCCCGGGAGAAATGGTATTCATTAACCTAACGACAATTATGCGGAAAAACACAATCCCATGATTATCCAATTATGAAAATGTCCTTGTGAACTTTGTTTTTCTTTTTTACACTTTCCTTTCCCCACCAACACGAACATGTCCTCTCAAGTCTCACGCCTAAAATCCGTAGTCGTATTTAAACGTCGGCGTGTGCTTGTAGTGATCTCCACGTCATTTTACGTGCCGACCGCCGACCACCAACACCAAGTTAGTTGATCTCCTGCCTTCGACTCCTTGTTTTTCAACCTTTCAACCCATAAAAGCATCAAACCACACAAAATCAGATCACAACGTAAACAAACAATTGAAATACACTAAAAAAAGTTCTATTTTTAAATATTCTTTTTTTATTAGCTTTGCTATTTACATATGAAATCGATGAGGAGCATATTGTTATTTTGTTCAGAACCTAAAAGAATTTTTTAGTTTTACGAAACTTGCCCAAAAAGTAATTTTTATCAAAATGGTTATTACTCAATATATGAATGTTAAATAAGATGATTGATTTGATTTTCTCTTCCCCAAGTTATAATATAAAAATTAGTCCAGGAAAACCTAAAATATAATTTTTATTTTAATTTTTTAATAAATATCACATTTCCATTTGCACAATCTTTATCTAAGGGAAAAGTAAACAAATGATAATTTTTTAATAAAAAAATACAAAATTGCTATAAGATAATAAATAATGCTATTAATAGAAAACTTGAGAGTATATCAACTCACTTTTTGAAAAGAAGAAAACTCATCTTTTTCACAGACGAGTTTATTTATTAACTCTCATTTTAAGAAGACATGTTCAAGACAATATTAATATACTTATCTTTTAATAAGAAGAGTTTATTTAAAAAAAATGAGTTTAAGTTGTATAAGATTATTTATTTATAATTTGATATCGTTGTAATATTTTTTGAAAAAAATATATTTTTCCTTTTTCATCTTTATTTAAAGGATGTCAAAAGTACTACTAATGTTTTACCATATTTAATTAAAAAAATCATCAAAGCATAACATAGATGAAAAATTTTGTAATATCGATGTTTTGAATGAACATCATTTAATTTTATTTATTATTATTTATGGTGGGAAAATTCCAAATGAGATGCGGCTTCTGTACGAAAATAAAAGTTTTTAGTAAGTTAATCCAAATTATCCAAATCGGTCATTATCTCTCTCTCCCTCTGTATCTGCTTGACAACAACCACCAAAACGCAAAAAAAAAAAAAAAAAAACAAATAAATAAAACAAAAACCATTGTCGAACATTAAAACACCAAACCAACTAATAATATTACCTTGATTTGAAAGCAAAAGCTTTTGTCCCCGTCCCTAATCCATCTCTTCTCAATGTTTCCTCACACCGAACACCTCCCCGCCTTTTTCATTTCAAGGTCGTTAACTAACTACACAAAACAACAATAACAACAACAACAACCAAGAACACCGATTGCATGTTAATTTAGTATCATTTTCTTAAATCCTTGTTTGTGAATTTTTTTTTTTTGGCGTTTATTTTTTGCCCCCGCTAGGGTTTTGTGACTGGACGAGGTCGTTGTTTATAGTTCCGGTGCGGTCATCAAGAAATGGCGTTGTTTCGTAAATTGTTCTATCGGAAGCCTCCTGATGGGCTTCTTGAGATCTGCGAGAGAGTTTTTGGTACTTAATTTGACTGATTTTACCTCCGTTTTGTGTTTATTTCGTTTTTCGCGTGATCATGTTTCCGGTGTAGTTCTAGCTGCAGCTGTAATTTGTTTGTTGTTTGATTTATGTTTGAGATGGTAATCAGTGTGAAAACATGTGATTACTTATTGGTTAATGATTTTGCCTCTGTTTTTGTTTATTTTTTTTCGAGTTTTGGTGAATTTGTGTTCGGTGTAGTTTTATAAGGAGCTAAAAATATGTTCGTTTGACTGCCGGGATGATTGTGAGATTACCGCTTGATATTTGGTGTTGTTTGTCATGTTGAGATAATGACCAGTGGGACTGCAAGTGATTACTCATTGGTTAATTTGTATATATGGAGGGAAGAAATGGTATAGCAACTGATAGTCACTTATCCTCTTATTCTTAGTTTTTGATTGCTGCTTCACTGCTGACAACAACAACATGGGGGCGGAATGCTTCAAGAATTATGTTGAAGGAATAGTTGGACAGATCCGAGAGCATTTCCATGATGCATCGATTCTGGTGTTCAATTTTCGCAATGAGGAAGAACATAGTCGGCTAGGTAACATATTATCCGAGCATGATATGACCATAATGGACTATCCTCGGCAATATGATGGCTGTCCATTGCTGACAATGGAGATGATTCACCATTTCCTGAGGTCGTGTGAGAGTTGGCTCTCACTCGGTCCTCAGAATTTATTATTAATGCACTGTGAGCTGGGTGGATGGCCTATTTTGGCTTTTATGCTGGCTGCTCTCTTTATTTATCGGAAGCTCTATAGTGGGGAGCAGAAAACTTTGGACATGGTTTACAAGCAGGCTCCTCGTGAGCTTTTACATGTTTTTGCTCCCCTGAGCCCAATTCCTTCACAACTGAGGTACCTGCAGTATATCTCGAGGAGGAATGTTGCTGCTGAATGGCCTCCTTCAGATAGAGCACTGACATTGGACTGCATCATTATTAGATTTATTCCAAATTTTGATGGAGAAGGTGGATTTCGTCCCATGTTTAGGATTTTTGGACAAGATCCCTTACATGTTCATGATACAAAAGCCAAGATTCTTTTCTCTACTCCAAAAAGAAGCAAACAAATTCGCGCTTACAAGCAGGTGATGTGGTGTCCTTGCTGCTGGCTAATGTTTATTTATTTGTATGCTTACTTTATTTTTTAAATTATAAATTATATCATCCCTGTTGAGAAATATAATCTTGCAAAAGGAGTTGCTCTTTGTTATATAGCACTGAGAACCAATTTCTCTTTGATTCTTTTTTTTGGGTTCTGTAGAGCATGCTCATTCCTCATGTACTCATGATATTAAACATACTAATTAAGGAAACATGACTATAAGCAATTGGCATGGTTTTTTATGTCTGTAAAATATTGCAATCATAGTAAGATGAAAGAATATATACTAGATCACTCTATAGGTAAATATCGAATATATTCTTTGTGACTTTAACTTTTGAGTTTTTGAGTTATAAGTAGACAGTATTCTATGTAAGAAACAATATTGCAATTGAATCGAGAAATTACTCGGAGCTTGATCAGTTTTTAGAAATTGTACAATTGAATTTTGAAAGTCAGCTAGTAGCTAATTTCTCTGTTTGAAGGAATATGGAATGCAGAAAACTTTTTTTGTCTATGAAGTTGGTCTTTGCTTTTGGTACTCTCTATTTTGAAGTTAAACTCATCAAATAGCTTTTTCACAGGGCTTGTGCTCATAGAATTAGAATGACTTCCTCAACGATGCAAAATTTCACTTCTCTTATTCTTGAAATCGATTTCAGCTACTCTTTCTATGTAAATCTGATTAACCAAGAATTAGGGATGATATGGATCAGTGTTATTTTTCTTTCTACAGACCTCATTTGTCCTTGCAAATTGAAACCATTTTCTTTCAGGCAGAATGTGAGCTAGTAAAAATTGACATCAATTGCCATATACAAGGTGATGTTGTTCTTGAGTGCATGAGTTTATGTGAAGACCTGGAGCGAGAACGGATAATGTTTCGAGTTATGTTCAACACCGCTTTCATAAGGTCCAACATTTTAATGCTTAATCGTGATGAAATCGATACCTTATGGGATTCTAAGGATCAGTTCCCAAAGGAATTTAGGACAGAGGTATGTTTTTACAATGCTGCTCTTTATGTGTGTGTGTGTGTGTGTATAAAATATGTTGTTGATTTTGTTTCTTAATCTGATGTTTTATTATGAAGTGTAAATGCTGTTTGTTATTTGGGTGAAGATACTATTTTCTGAGATGGATGCTGTTGCTTCCATTGCCCCGGTAGATTTTTCATGCATTGAGGAGAAGGAAGGCCTCCCCATGGAAGCATTTGCTAAAGTGCAGGAAATTTTCAGCAATGTAGACTGGTTTGATCAAAAGGCAGATGCTGCACTCAGTGTCTTGCAGCAAATAAATGCAGCAAATATTGTCCAAGAAAAGTTGGAGATTAAGCACAGGAGGCAAAGTTCCATTTCCTTTGATCCAGAAAGCAAACATTTGGTTTTACGACGACTATCCCAAGAGAGCTGTGGGGAAGAAGCTCAGACTTCCTGGCTGGCTCATGCCTCCATTGCAAGTGATCAACAGACTCAACCCATGCATTTAGAGAAATTATCTCTGGAGAGAAGAACTAAAGAAGACCTTCAGACTTCCCAGTCGAGTACTGTTAATGGTATTTATACAATGGATCCACCTGCATCATCAAATTCTACTGCATCTCCAACACCTGCTGGAAAAATTTTATCTCATGATGATCTGCCAGCAGATGCTGCCGAAGTCAGCAAAACTGCAGAAGATCCTCCAGATGTGAGGGATCCGGCCCTTACTATATCTGATGAATCTTCCAAATTGAAGAATGTTCTGTTTTCACCATCTACACCTCCACCACCTCCTCCACCTCCTCCAATTTGTCCAGCAGATACTATGTCTGATCACACATCATCTCCTAGTCCACAGCCTCCAGAACCAGTATCTGATGGTCTTCTAAGTTTGGAAGCAGAAACCTCTGCTGGTGCACAGATCACGTCCAATTTGCAAGATAGAGGTGAATCTTCTCTAGTTAAAACTCTGACCCCAACCGTCAACCCCCCCCCCCACCACCACCTCCTCCTCGTCCATTGGTCAACCCTCGTCCCCCTCCCCCTCCCTCTCCTCCTCAGGCAGCTCCTGACATTATTTCTTCTGTTCCTTCAATTCCACCTCCACCTAGTCCTCCTTCTTGTCCGACCCTGAGAGTTATTTCTTCAATTCCTCAACCACCTCCAGCACCACCTACTCCACCTCCAACACCTCCATTGAAGGATGGTTCTCTTCCTAGAGCTGGACCTCCTCCTCCCCACCCCCTCCTGTTTCAGCTGGGCGTGCTTCATGTTCTAAAGATACAGGCAACATACCCCCCCCACCCCCTCTTGCTGGTTGTAAAGCTGATCCGCATCACAAGGCTCCTCTCCTGTACCTTCAGTGCCCCTCCTCCTGCTCAGGGTGTTTTAAAGACTGGTCTTGGACCTAGTGGAAATGCTGTGTCTCCACCTCCTCCTGGACCACCAATGAGCGCTCCAGGATTGGCAAGAGGAAGGAGCCTGTCACGGCCTATAGGTTCCAGGAATAATACAAAAAAGCTAAAACCATTACATTGGTTAAAGTTGTCAAGAGCAGTGCAGGGAAGCATATGGGCGGAGGCCCAGAAATCAGGTGAAGCTACAAAGTACGCTGTTCTTCAAGAATTTCTCATTTGTCCAACACGATGTGCTTTGACTACTCTGAGAGCCATGTATATTTTTTTGTTGTATTGCAATGCAGGGCTCCTGAGATTGACATGTCAGAGCTTGAAACACTTTTCTCAGCCTCAGTTCCAGTACCGGATGGTAAGAAACAAGGCCAAAGGGGTTCAACACGCAAGCCAGATAAAGTGCAACTGGTAATATATCCTCAGTGACTAAATTGCATATGCTTTTTCACTTCTTTTTTAAAAATTATCAAACCTTTCCCTGTATACTATGGAGAATATATATCTGATGGCTTATAACAGTATTTTGAATTCTATTTTGATTGCTATATCACTGCAAGACTTTCTTTTTCCTTTATTGTTTCAACTCTTTTCTCCAAATTAATGCACTCAGTTTATGAATAAGAAACTGAAAGTGTCGTGTGTTAGTTACTGTTTGGGAGCTTAGACATTCATACTTGTAGCCATCATTTTTTAATGCATCTGAAAGAGGGTTCATGTGTCATTGTTGCAATAAATGCTATGCTTTTGCATAAACTTGAATGTGGCATATATTTAGTACTGTAACCGTAGATCAAGTCAATATGATCCAAGAAGGGGGTGTGGAGGGAGAGAAATTCTGGTGTTTAATGTTTTTTAACTATCAACGTTGAACAATAACAACCTCATGTGTATGTATTTCTGGTGGAAAAAGTAATGAGCGCAAGCATGAGAGTTTGTAAGAATGAGAGAAGAGTGGGAAATAGATTGTGGAATCCTACAGATGTAGCTTGTTCCATTTGTTCTTCTTTTTTTTTGCTTGTATGGGCCTTAATGTGTTGTAATTGCTGATTTTCTCAACCTCAGTACTGTTTTGACCCTTGATGCTATGTTTGAGTTTTCAAGTTTCTTGTTTTATAGATGGGGCTTTTTGTGTTGTTCAACATCTTGACACTTTTCTTTGTGTATTTTGAAAACTAATGAAAATCTGACCTTACCCCAAAAAAAAACAAAAAAAAAAAAAAAAAGTTTGTAAAAATGTTTTATAATGCTGTCTATTTGTATTACCTTATCTATGAGGCAAGTATTCCAATAATGATTGTACTTATGATTATAAAATCTGATTCTGTTAAAAATATTACACACGTTTCATTTTCTCTTTTTTTCTGTCTTGGTAAGGATTCTCTAGGAGAAAATAATCCTCAGTTGGATTTTTTATTATTATTATTTGTAATTTTGACTGGTCAATGTTCATCAAGTTGTTTAAAGGCTGTTCTAAAGTTCTTGACTGCATGTGTCTTCTCTATGCAACCTCATATTTTTAAGATCTTAGAAATTCTTTTCACCCCCCATTGCTTTGCCTCAACATTGATATGCTGTCCTCCTTTCCTCTATGACCTCAATTTTTGTTATCTGAAAAGGTTTTCAAAGAAAATTACCAGGATCCACTTCATCCACTTTAGGGCCTTGTGTCATTTTTCATCTTCACCATAAAAGACTCACTTTAAGGTATACGAATATTTCATTAAATTTAATGCATGGATTCTACTCTGCATCAAGTGTATTTATAGATGTATATATAACCAAAATACATATTACCTAGTCATCCTTGGAAACATGGGTATTTTATGCCGGTAAGGATTTATATACTTTTAATGTGCTTTCTCCGTTGCATGATTAAATATTTTATAGTTTTTGCTGAGTGGGGTATCTTTTTCATTTTTTTGTTTCTATGGAATCTATGCAGTACAATACATGTCTAAGGTTTCTATGGAAAATTATTATCGATATACAACTCTGATGAAATTAATTACCAATATATCATAGCAAAATCGCGTTTAAGAAACAGGATATGATAATTTACAAATAAATTGCGGGAATAAAACAAGATATGATGTTTATATATCGTTGCTATATTGTGATTGGTAATTACGTTATAGGAGTTAATCAAATATCGCGATTAGCAATCGTGATATGAACTTTTTTATTTGCGTATATATTGCGACTATAACACGTGATATATGGTACACCATATAATGTTTGTATGTCCTGATTTATACACGCGATTAAGCAATTGTATATTAGTAATTATTTTTATTTTGACCTTAAATAAGTAATTAATTTCAATTGGAGTTGTAAACATGAAATTATTTTGAATCTATGCAACATATTTTTTGAAATTAGCATCACAGCATCACCTGCATTTTCAAGATTTTCTGGGCCATTGTCATTAATGTTGCTCTTGAAAAACCCAAATCAATTATGCCTGCAGTTAGTGTGATTATTCTGGTACTTGGGATATGTAAATACAAGATGATAACATATCTACTTCTTGAATGTAAAACCTGCAGATTGTTGTGATTTGTTTTATTTTATTTTTTTAATGATATTTTAATCTTTTTTCTTTGCCCAAGAGATGATTTGAGCAATTATCAATTAGAGGCCTGTTGACTTCCTTTATTGTCTTAGATTGACACTATGAGTGAGATTCACAATAAACGTTTAAAGGAGGATAATATTACTATTTGCAGATTGAACATAGGCGGGCATACAATTGCGAGATTATGCTTTCAAAGGTGAAAGTGCCATTGCATGACTTAATGGTAAGCTATAATGTATACTGGTAATTTCTCTCACACACTGCTCATTTTTTTGGATTGGTGATGCTTGACAAAGTAAATATTGGTTAATCATTATGTAATCACAGAAGAGGGTATTGGCTCAAAAAATTTTTAGATGCGAGAGATAGCAAACTTTTACTATGTATAGTTCAAAGAACGCATGGTGATAGTTGCTTATTGGATATACTTTCTTTAATGAAAACTGCATATTTTGCTTCAGGATGAGAGGCCTTAGTTTTTGTCCAAAGAAGATAAGTCCATATCTCAGATTCAATGCAGTCATGAACTCGATGGCTATTCCAACAACATGCATAGCCAAAGTATACTATGTCTAAATTTGCTTATATGCTTTTTAATTATGTGTCAGTTTCAGCAGACCTGTCCCTTCTCACCTTTGTCTTCTGCAAGTCACTGATGAAAATACTATGTCTATTCATGTTATGTAATTACTACATTAATGCATAAGCTTGCGGCTCATACATTTATACTTCTGGTAGAAGGGAAGGAAAAGGCTATTCACTTATATGTTATACATTGATCTTTGCAATTTCTTTGACAGATTTGACTATTTGCTATTTCGATTGCACACCAGCTAATAAAAAATATTCTTAAATTGATTTGACCCATCTTCTCAAAGAGCTACCATGTGTCCAGATCTGAAGCTTTTTCTATTATATATTTGATGAGCATAGCAGAGAGACACACAATGATAACCTGTTATTTGTCTGGAGGTTTCTTGTATGATTTGGGGTCTGTTTGTTTAGCTTTTCTGATAGATACAGACACTTTTTTCAAACTTTTTTCTAACAAATTATTTATCAAGAAATAGATATAGATAAAAAAAGTTGGCAATTCTCATCAAAAGATCAAATATAGATGCAAATCCAATATATTTACACATATCATTTTGAAAAGATACAGATACAAATGAAAAACAGGCCATCCAAACAGAGATGACCGCATATGTTGATGGTTTTCTTCTAGTATTAACCTTTAAATTCATTGAATATTTGACAGAGTTCAGTGCTTGCTCTAGAAGATTCTGCTCTAGATATTGATCAAGTTGAGAATCTTATAAAATTTTGTCCAACAAAAGAGGAGATGGAGCTGCTTAAGGTAAGACAATATGCATTAACATGATTGATTTGCCTCCAATCTTTCCATTATAAAAGGCTTTTCCCCTCTTGTTCATTAACTTATTATTCACCTTTTTGTTTCATTATGGTTTCAGGGCTACAATGGGGAGAAAGAAAAGTTAGGAAGATGTGAACAGGTTCTTGCGAAGCCTTCATATTTCCCTTTTTTGCTGCTTTAATCTCTCTTATGTGGGAATAAAAAAGATTGCTGCTTCATCTTCCTTCATGATAATATATTTGTCACAAAAATGGGTACTATTTGCAAATTTGATATTGAATATTTTATTGATTAAAGGGGCTTCTTATTCGAGTTGGTGTCTCATGTGGTACCTGGACTGAGTCATTTTGCGATGAACAAGTTAAACTTTTTGGATACCCTGTTTAGTGCCAATTGAACTTTCATTTGCCAGTATTAATATCTAGGGTAAATCCCTTTGCAAACATTAGATGAGGTGGCAATTTTTGCCAATCCTCGCATGATATTTTCTTTGTTGTAACTTGGACAAGCCTAGGCCAGATATAACATTTGTTTGAAGCAAACTTAATGCCCGCATGGCAAAGAGAAGATAACACTGATTAACTAGTTGCACACGTGGTCACAATTTTTAGGCGTCATAATCAGTGTGAACAGTTCCTAGCACTTCCTGGGTTCTCCAGTCAAGACCCACAAAATGAACAACATGATGATGGAAAAAATTCATAAAAATACATACATCTCTACTACAATGTTTGAAGCAACCACAAAATGGTTCCCTGGAACCAAACTTTTGGGTAAAGGAAGCTGTAGATATGTTTACTAGGCTTTTCTTCCTGGTCATTATGTTGTCGAGAATCAACTACAAGGTGTTGAAGTATCCTCTGTTGGGATTCTTACTCGTAGTCCTCGCACTTGCAAGGTCAAGAAGACCAAAAGTTTGGTTGCCAAATTTGGCCATCAGTGAGTGCTGGGTTGATTGGAGCTGGAGATGGCAGCCTGCTGCCTTATTTTATATTATTTTTGTTCATTTTTTCAATTAATCTTAGTTGTTCCAAAATATTTTAGTAAGAAATGATGTGGAAAGTTTTACATAATAATTATAAAATACCTTTACCTTTACATAATAATTATAAGATACATTGCGAAGGGTCTTACAAGGTTGAAGAACCCTCCACATCCGTAAGACCTCATTTTTAGAGGTCCTTTACCTAAAAACCCGTGTTAAGGATCTCAGATGTGGATACTCTAAGAGAAGGGAGATATTTAAGATATTGACATAGTACCTAGGGACCCCATATAGGATCTTAAGATTAAAAATAATCTAAAGGACTCCTGATTATCATAAGAATAGGCCATTACGTTTGCTGCTTTTTGGGCCTAGGGCTGGGGGTCTTTGCTGAGTGGAAATCTCCTTTTGAACAATGTGTAAAATGTGATAGGCACGATGAGCATCAGCACTGGTCAAAATATGTAAAGTGATATCACAAGCTAAACTTTCAGACTTCTTGGGCCTCACGTTGCCCACTTTTTCCTCTAAATCAACTTTCCGCAGATCAACCTTATACCTACCTTCACCCCTTTCATCTAAAACCACTTTTGAAAGTGTGTCGTGGAAGAAGGAGAAGTGTCTGCTTTTTCTGTTGGGAACAGTTTGCAACCATTGACACAATGGGCTTGTAAAGAGATGGCTAGAGGGAAAGGAAGAAGAGCTAGGGTGGGAATTCTAGAGAGGAGACAGGATTTTCTCTTTAGAGAATTCATTTTTGTGTAGATTTATATTGTTTGTGCATTTACTTAGCAGCTAAAAGTTGAATAGGGTACTGTTATAGCACCTGAAAGGTTTAGGTCGTTAATTGCAAAGGGACATATAATTTACAAGCTAATAACCCTCCATATTTAAATGGACAAAGGATCTCTTGAACAAACATGCTATACAAATAAAAATGGAGCTCATGAGTATATATGCGATTAGAAGTCTTACATACGCTCATAGGATATCACCACACCTCTAATATTAAAGAAAAAAATAGTATGCATTACAAAATCTCCTTAGTTTAAGCTACTTCAGAATCTATTTAAACATATATGCTGAATGATGTTAACATATTATTCTATGATCTCACCCATTATCAACACACATGATGAAACCTTTTTCATTCCAGAGCCCATGTGTGGTTCTTGGCCTAGTCCTTTAGTTTCCTCATGTCTTAATAAACTACAAAGCTTCTTCTTTATGTGAACAAACTTCTAGTTACATCAACAGCTGAGATAAATTATAAAAAGTCTAAAAGCTAACTATTGATTATATTAAACCTTTAGATTATACTTGTACACCATATGATACAGTATTGAGCAGGATGTCTTGACTGTGAACCCCACATTATCAATGAACTCTCTTCTCAATTAGGTACATGTAATGATCCTTTGAATTGTACCACATCCATGTGTTATGCTGCTTTCCTTGCTTTTGAGGAGTCCTGACACAGTTATGGTGAGGAAAGTGAGGAGTATGAGCAATATAGGTGTAAACAATAGGAGTAAATATATCCCCTGCAGCATGTGACCTTCAGTTAAGATTTGTCACAAATCGTGTCAAATAAAAGTATAAAAGCCCAAGGCAGATTTGTAAGCTTAAAGTTTAAGTTGTGGCCTTTTTTTTTGGTTGTGGGTGGGGGGTACAACTGCTTAAGGCTTCAGTTTAGTTGGTTATAGAGCTAAACTCAACATAGTATTAAAGTAGGAGATTAAAATTTCAAATTTCTGTATAATCATTTTTCCCCTATTTAAGAAGTTTTCTATGTAGTGGATTTCAAATTCTTAGCCTATCTTTAAATCAGGTTGTCAAGTAATAGATGTAAAGGCTGTACCCAAAAGTTTAACTTTAAAATCAGTTTGTAGTAGGGTTAGATTTGACAAAATGAAACACTCAGCTCATAATTTATTACAGTACTAGCTCTACTAATTCTCTATACCAAAGTATTCTTACCTGTTAGACCAAGAACCATTTATACAAAGTTCGAGGATTAGATCTGTCATTTTATAAATACTAGGATATGTATGTGTGAACTTCTCAATTATACCTGGAGATAGATAATGATTATTCAAGTACTTATTACTGCCCACAATGTGCAAGTTTTTGTATTATAAGAAAAGAATGAAACTCTTTTTTGCCTTTTTAATAATCTTCTCCTGGTTCTCTTTTTGCAGTTCTTCTTAGAACTAATGCAAGTTCCTCGTGTAGAATCCAAGCTCAGGGGTTTTTTCATTTAAGATACAGTTCCGCACTCAGGTAAGGAATGTGTCTTGCAGATTATGTTTTCGAATTTTACAATTTGGAGTACTCCTGATGTCCTGTCTTTTTATTGCTAGGTTTCTGACCTTAGGAGCAGCCTAAATGTTGTGAATTCTGCTGCAGAAGAGGCAAGATAAACGCTTTATACCATTTATCTCATCTTTTTTTATAGCAGTTCAATACTAATGATTTTGCAACACTTCTTTGTAGCAGATCAAGGATTCTGTCAAACTGAAGAGAATAATGCAAACAATACTTCAACTTGGAAATGCATTGAACCAGGGAACAGCAAGGGGTCAGTGAGCAGAAAGCAGATGTTTTGGAATATTAACATGTACATTATGATGTTTGTCAGTGGCAAAAAGCAAGTTACATGACAAGTTCTTGATTAAATAATAAAATTACAAATGAGAAGGCAGCAGTTGTGACAAGCTGTTGTATAAAAGAAGGATAAGAGGATCTGCAATAGTTAACATGACAGATACTTTGAAGTTCAGTCGTTAAAAATAATTAAGTACAGGTCCACTGAAAAAAGGTCAGGAGGCTGACAATTGCTGGACCAACAGCATAGAGAATTTAACCAGCTGAACCACACTTACATAATGAGCCTGCTTTTATTTCTAGTCTCGAAGTCATTTAGATAGAGTTGAACAAATGGCGATCTGAGATAGCAATGAGGTTCTGGTGGGAAGATTTATTTAACGTCAGTTGCAGTCCCTATTATTACATGCATTTTGCCCTTTTGTTGTTATTCCTTGTCTAAGCCACTTTATTTACCTCCTAGAAACCATGTGAGGATCGATGTACACTCATTGGTCCCTTTTACACACAAGTGACTCTGGAAATCACTCTGAATTTCGTCATTCAAATGCCACTAGGAGTGACTTTACTCTTTGTACAAAGTGCAATTTCTTTATAAGGCTCTTTGGTGTCCTGGTGGTCCTGTGATTTTTTGTTTCAGTATCTTGAAACAGTAGCAGGAGCATTCCACTTATTCTTTATATTAATGCCTGCCAATGCTTCACCTAAGGGCTAAAAAGAAATGGGAAGAAGTTTCTTTTTTTTCTTGCAGCCATGACCAATCTGATTCGCTTTTAATGAGATGAATGTCCTGGCCTTTCAGGCTCTGCTATTGGATTCCGGTTGGATAGCCTGCTTAAACTCACTGAGACTCGTGCTCGGAACAACAAAATGACTCTCATGCATTATCTGTGCAAGGTACTCACTGTTATCTTGTCTTTTCCAAGGTTGATTTTGACATAGTTCCCTTGGAGTTAAGATGAGCTTCTTTTTAACAGGCATCAAAATTGTGTATTTGCTTGATTTTGTTTTAGATATATGCTCTTTCCTCCAGAAACTGCTAGTTTAATGGGACATGATTATGGATATCAAATAAATGGCAAGTGGAGGTGGAGTGAAAGAGGTCTTCTATATGTTAAACTAAAAAGAAAAGCCTATGGTCCTCTCTCTCTCTCTCTCTCTCTCTCTCTCTCTTTATGAAATTAGAGCAACTATAGGAATTGTGTTTTGGACAGCTCCCTCTACCCTGGCCAGAGGGGGGAAGGAAGGGGCAAAAAAAAGGGAAAACAAATAGCTCCCTCTACCCAAGAGAAAACATATTGTCCATTAGATAATACTTGTTATTTGAGAATTTTCTTGTGCCTTTTGCTTTTGTTTGTGGAATAGAAGACAATGACTAAAATAGTCAATGGCAGACAGAATAGCTTGGTATGAACTCTGTGGTTATATGCACCCAACACCAAAAAACTGCAAGATCTTATATGACAACACTTATTCATGGTCTTATGTAAAGGAACTGGAATGTATTTAATTGATTATCATTTAACATTATCCAAGTGGAACTTTATGTTGCTAGGCTACAATGGTTTAACTTGGTTAGTGTGCAATGCTTTTCTTTTTGTAGTGAATATCATCTGTCCCCATATTTTGAAATGTGGACACTATATTTTGCTAGAAATGTCTAACAGAAGATATTATATCTTCAAATATTGTACTATTTTGCGCAAACATGTATAACGTACTTTAGAAAAAATTCCACAAAACCAAATTGTTAAGGGGAAAAAAAAAAAATTATAAGAGTAGTGTTGTTATATTGCACCTTCAAGGTGTAATACAATTTCTTTTTTTTTTTTTTTTTTAAATTATACATATACCACACGTTGGTAGTGTAATACATTTTGGACATGTCGTTGGTTATGCGATACAAGGTCGAGACCTATATTGCACATCTAATGTGTGATACACAAACCTTTTTTTTCTTTTTTTTTTTTTTGCGCGTAGGTTGCTATATCTCCACCTGAAGATGTGATACAAATATAAATATTGGTATCTCTACTTCAAGATGTGATATAGCAACACTCATTTGGTAATTTTTTTGTACAATCTGTATTTGTGTATTTTTTTTTTTAAAAAGAACCCTAAACATAATTTCTACCCATTTTGCGCATAACCTGCTATTTAAAATGTTAAAATAAGTATGAAAAGGTTTTTCTAGGTGCAGATGTGTGTGTGTGTATATATATATGAACTCTCTTGAACTAGGGTGTTTACTTCAGCATGTAGCCTAGGTTTTTATGTGCATGCGCGCGTGCACGTGTGTGTGTGTGTGTTTTTCAAGGAGGACATGAGTGTTAGGGGGAAGGCAGTGGGTGGGTGTGGTTGGGGGGGGGTGTTGGGGTTTAAAACCTTTGCCTGCCAGAAAGAAACGATTGCTTCATCGTAGTCACAGCATGCTTCGATATATGGATGAAAGGAGGATTCTTTAGATGTGAAATTTGACATCTAAAGAAACGATTATGACATCCATTCAGGTTTCTTTCTAAGGTCGCCCCTCCAAAAAATAATTAATAATGAGCACTTTGTAGGATAGATGTCCATTACACACATCACATGTAAGAATATTGCTGTTTTAGGTAACTGTAATATGAATTTATTTCTTATATGCCTTTCACATGGGATTGGCTTATGTTATTCTATTGCCCAAAAAAATTGCTTTGGCAAGTTGATTTGTTGGGATGGAAGAAAAGGCTGTGTAGCTCTTTTGAGCTCTCTCTGATAGACTTGAAAGATTTTATAGTTCTTAAGCTATGCATTCTAGTTGTTTGGGTTTGATGTAGCGTGATGTAGAAGTATGGATTTTGTTTTTTATACATAACACAGCCAAATCTTCGTACAGTATCTTTTTGCCTCATTGCTGCCAAGTGTTTTGTTATGTGCAGGTGCTTTCTGATAAACTGCCTGATGTTCTTGATTTCTCAAAAGACTTGTCTAATTTGGAGCCTGCCTCAAAGGTAAATTCTTATTCCATGAGGTACACAACTGACAGAAACATGGTTCAGTACATTTATAGAGTAAAAGGTGTCCTTGCAATGCAGATACAACTGAAATATTTAGCAGAGGAAATGCAAGCAGTGAGCAAAGGGTTAGAAAAGGTTGTGCAGGAATTAGCTTTGTCTGAAAATGATGGTCCCATATCACTGAACTTCTGTAAGGTGTGTTGACTTGAATTGATCTTTTTTCTCCTCATGTGTAAGAGATAATCTAGAAGTTGCATTGGATGCCCTTCATAGGATTTACTCTGTAGTCAGTTGAAAAGAAGTGGGCCAGCAGAAATGAGGGGCACTGCCCAGTTATATTGCATGCCAAATAAGTCTTTAATCTCCGGGTTGTCAAATTCACATATCTTTAAGCAGTTGCAAAATTTTGATTTATATGAAACTTTTCTGCAGTAGTATCTTCTTTTCATATTATTGTTTTTGGCTAGTCATTTTGCTGTTTTACAATTTATACTTGTATCTAGTAGTAACTTGGAATTGGCTGCCTTGGAAGGAATGTTTCCATGGAGCAACCATATAACTTTTCTGAATTTTTTTTTCAGAGAATCAGTTTGAGAATCTCATACAGTTAATGAGGGAAAGGAAGGGAGGGGAAGAAAAAGAGCATCTTTTGTCTAATCATTGAAATAGAGTGGATATTTCTAGTGAATATGTTTCACAAACTACTATAATATTTTCCTATATATTATGCAATAAATACAAAACCACCAAGTTTGAGAAGGGTAAGCTTTTAGGTCAAATGACTATAGATTTAAAGTTTATAATTAAATTAAAAAAGGAGGTTCTGAGTTTAAACCTTTGTGCACTAGTTCCATCCCTCTTTAATCACATGGTCTTTTTGATGGGCTTCAATTAAAATCCATTCCACAAGTGACTAGGAGTTTTACATGATAATTATTGAAGTACACTCAATTTAACATTATTAAGCTTTTATATCAAATAGTTGTATATCTAAAATTTATTACTATAATCCTAGATCAATCATTTAGTAATTTATCAACTGTAGATTTGACTGTTTTGTACCAAGTGAAACTCTATAGTGCTTTAAAAAAAATGTTAATTAAACTAAAGTAATTACAGTATTACCAACGCAATATGACATTGCGTAGTTGTGATACCCTAAATAACACATATATTACATTTAGCTCATGCAATACAGCCAAACTATTACAAATGCTATATCACATTCTGTACTTGCAATACCCAAATAAAATATGTATTGCATTTAGTTCATGCAATACAGCCCAAGTAACACAGTAGTATTGCCACTGCAGTGTATGATATCCTTGGAATATTAGTGTTGCATCTCAGTCATGTGATGGTATTTTCGTAATTTCTTTCATCCAATTGGTATTTGTGTAATTTTTTTCCAAACGAATTGGTAAATAGAAAATTATCTTGTTTTGCACCTAAATGGTTAATTCTAAATGCCCTCAGTAATGAGCCAATAATAATGCTTATGCAGACATTAAAGGAGTTCCTTCGCTTTGCTGAGTCCGAAGTAAGGTCTTTAGCATCACTTTACTCTGTAGTGGTATGTTTTCACAACCCAGCTTTGGTGGTTGCATCAAGCTTTATGTGCAATCCTCTTTGGCCATTAGCTTCAACACTTACCAGCCTGTGTCACTTTGTAGGGTAAGAATGCAGATGGACTGATTCTTTATTTTGGAGAAGATCCAGCCCGCTGCCCTTTTGAGCAAGGTAGTCTGGACAAGTTCTACTTCTTAACTTATGATTAAGGCCTTTGTCTGGGGGGAGAAAAATTCAATCGATCTCAAACCAGAACATGTGGTTTTGATTGTGTCCCAACCATGCAACCAGAAGATTTAGTGCTGCAACCAATAAATTTCAATCTGTGTGATAGTAGATCAGCAATGTTTAAACCAGTAAAGTTCTTTGCCGAAGTTAAAAGAAGCATATGGATGAAAAAAGGGAGCCAACATTGATTTCATATACGTGATTGATTTTACCTATTGTTGTTATTGTTGTTGTTGTTGTTGTAATATTATTATTAATGGGTGGGTGCATGGGTTGGTTCAAGGAGGATGGTGGAGTACATATTCTGTATTGATGTGAGGAAATACATGCAAAAAACATTTCCTGGCAGAGAAAGAAACGAAGGAAAAACATAGCATCCTAAAGGATAAAACAAAACTGAGAGGTGCAGGAAATACCTTTCACTTCATAAGGAGACTGCAAACTTTATACAATTTTTTCATGATATAGTTGAAGACTGGTTTCTTTATGTTCACCAATTAAGCAATTGACATGCAATCAAAACTGATTGATCCCTGCCATTAGTCTGGCCTTATTAAGAAGTTTCCACTGGAGTTCTTTGTGAAGTATGAATTTGCTTTTAACACAACTCATGTAGAATTTGATCTCTCATAGGTGAGCAAAGTCAACAAAGGCATCATGAGATTGATTATCTGCTAATCTTCTCATAATGTTATATCTAACTGACTCTTCTCTTCTGTTGTAGTTGTTACAACTCTTCTAAACTTTGTGAGGATGTTTAAGAAAGCCCATGAGGAGAACTGTAAGCAGCTTGAGCTTGAAATGAAGAAGGCATCTGATGGCGACAAGGCAAAGTCAGATGTTCCACAAAACACTCGATTCTTGCTTGCATAATTTCAGGATAGCAATAGATGAAATGCCTACAAAGACATGTAGATGAGTTTGGTGAATAATTAGGTGAAAGCTGTATATATTTGTCTGTGCAGTCAGTTTCCAGGAGTAGGTGGTAATCATAAAACAGGAGTTTCCATTGAGTAAAATCTAACATTTCATTGGTAAGTTTTTCTTTGCATGTCTTTATTGTGTGAAGCTTTAATCTCATTTTCCACTTGATTTTACATTACATTTACACTTCTTTGTGCAGAATTGTTTCGTACAAACTTTTTTTTTTTTTTTTTTGGAAGACGTGGCAGTGCATGTGGGGTGCAGAGAACAACCTCCCAAGCTCATAGTAGAGAAAGCTGTCGTCCCTGTGGTATGTGGTGATTTTACCCCATTCAAAGAAGATTGTGAATATTTTTGAGGTAGTCAGGATACTTCTTTTATTTTTCCAAACCCTTTTTTGTATCTGTTGTAGTATGTTCATGATGTAAAAGTAAAAAAGAAATCGATATGGTACTTGATAGTAATTTTATTTTAGACGAATAAGGCTCAGAATGAGAGCCCTTAGTATATTGTATGGTCCTAGCATGTTACGAGGATTTTATAATTTCATTTCTTGGTGTAGTTTTGTTAACTTTTGGCATATCTTCTTTGCCTATGATCTGTTAAGGAGGAGCAACTTTTGGTTGAATCCTATTACGTTGTGTTCTCTTCATAATAACAATTCCTCTAAACAATAGTCGTCTTTTGGTGACCTAATGGTACTCCTTTGGCTAAATTGCATCAATCCTTCCTGAAAATTTCTAAAATCATATTGATGTCTTGATAATTTTTTATTGTACACCTAAATTCCTATCATATGGTACCGTAACCTTAATAAATTCGAAAACTACATACATCCGTATTGTGTAAAAACACCCTTTGTGATTTTTATAATGGATGGCCTTACGTATGAAGGTGGTGTGTCGGTATATTTATCCTCGTTTCGCTGATTAACACCTCATAAACCCACAAGTACTTAGAGTCAGCATATGCCTGTGAGAGAGAGGAAACAGACAAGAAAGGTGTAATAAATAAAGAAGGATCGTGAGGAAAAAAAATGAAAAAAGAAAAAGAAAGCCAGCCGTTGTAGGAATTCGTCCGGATGGCTCCGTCGGCGTCGGTGGATTCCTAAAATATAATTGAACCTGGTGCAGGTCCTTTGTCTGGACGTCCATTGGGAACTTGGGCAACAAACCTCGGCCTCGGCCTCGATCTCAAGTTGAAAGAGCTTGTCAGATTAAGCGAGAGGTATCAATGCAGATCTGCAGCGACGAAGCCCTTAATACACCCGAGCTGTCCGAAGGGCCAGCTATATACTCTAGGGCATTCGCAATCTTCAAAATTTCTTCTGGACCTCAATTAAATATACTCGTAAGGGGGTGAAAAGCATGTCTATCGTACTTGTAAAAAAAATTACATAAATACAAGTTGTATAAAAAAAATTATCAAATTACTCTCTTCATATCGTACGTTGGATAAGAAATATAAAATTTTATATGTGTATCGCATGTTGGAGGTAAAATGCAACGACTTAAGCAAAACTTGTGCAATACACATATAATGTGCAACATTGGATGTGTGATACACGTACTGACCCGTGTATCTCATACCCTATATGCAATATAGTGATCGGATTTGTGTAATTTTTTTAAACAATGATTAATATGTAATAATCTCCTCGTAAGGCCCATTGAGAAATTGGCTATCCCGCAAGATTACCATTGCCAATAAGAAAGGACTATTCTCTCGAGTTGCAAACGAGTCAAGTTGAGATGTTATAGTGTTGAAATTGATTTTAAATTTTAAAGCTTGAGCTTGGTTCAAATTTGATTGAGCTTAAAAATTTAAGGTACAAGTTTGGTACGAAGTAACACTATATAATCTCAAACTTGACTAGATTAAGATCGTTTAGGTTTAATTTATTAATAATATATATTTTAATCATAATTAAAATAATATTAATACCTAAATTCAATTTGAATTCGATTAATATTTATACTCGATTCAGTATTGATAGGGTTCGATTAGGCTCGTAAACTAATCAAACTAAATTTAGAAAGGTTGAATTTGGCTCGATAAACTATTCATATAACTCAAGTTTAAACTTAACTCAACTATTCATAAATCATATTCGAATAAATATCAAACTGAACTTGAATAGTTTATGAACTAATTTAAATTATTTGCACCTCTACAACTATAGGTGTTGCATAGAACTTAAGAAGCACCTATAATCTTAATAGTCACTTATAGAACTTAAAAAGGACCTATAATCTTAATAGTCACTTACCCCCTCACTGGGTTGAAAATATGTGCATATAAATACTAATGTATGTTGAAATCGTGGTAGTTTTGGGTGTCTTAATGGACAAACCACATTCAATCATCTTATTCTCTAAAGTTTTTAATATGCATTGAGGGAAAAAAAATTCTTATCTCAGGATAAAAATAATCATAGTTTTAGATTATTGAAAATCCAGACGGAATTTTAATAGCATAAAACCATAAAAAGAAAATTATAGGTCTACATAGTCCCTTGTATCTTACAAGTTTTAGAAGATATAGTTTTAAAATGGTTTGATGATGTCATAAGTCTGATTGTGTTTCGATCATTTGAAATAGAATCTCATACTTGCTAATGGTATTGTAGTTTAGTAGTATCTTCCTAGTCTTTTAAGTATGAGGTTTTAGGTTCGAATCCCCTCATTCCTTGTTTAGAAGGAAAAAAAAAAAAAAAAAAAACTCATATTCAACACATTTGGACTCGTTGACCGGATATTATCTACCATATAACTTTAGAGTTTGATAGCCAACGTCTTTATCTGCAAGAGGTGTGTGTGTGTATGTAGTTGGCACTATATAAGTAAGCTGGTAAAAAATCCCACCGTTTTGCCACATTAACTATTATTTGTTGTTTTGGCCAAAATATATATATATATATATATTTATTTGTTCCATTCCATATATAAAAATGAAAAAAATATCAAATTTGATACCTAAACTTTGCATAAAAATTCATTTTAGTTATGAACTTTCAATTGGTAAGTTTAATATCAATTCCAATTTTTTATGGTTATTTTTACTATTTCATTAACACTGTTTGCTTTGTTTTTTGATATAGAAAAGTAATCTGTTAATATTAGATGTTGTTAGGAGAAGTAGTAAAAGTTCAATGATAAGTAGTCTCTTTCATGTTAACAAACAGAGCAAATGAGATTAAGGAGGTAGCAAATAGAGAAAATGATATTAACATCCAATCCAACTTTTTATGGTTATTTTTATGTTTTTGACATAAAAAAGCAATATGTCAGTATTATATGGTGTTAGGAAAAGTAGTGAAAGTTCAATAATAAGTTGTCTCTTTCATGTTAGCAATAAGAGCCAATGATATTTTTGAGGTAGCAAAAATAGTTGTAAAAAATTTGATTAAGTATTAAATTGACCACCAAAGTTCATGTGTCAAATTTCACATTTATCCCACATAAAAATAACAAATGGGGCAAACATGGGATTTGAAATATTCATATGATATAATTATACGTTTAATTTGCAAAATAAAATAAGGTAAGAGAAAAATTATAGTTATTAAAAAATAGAATGGAGAAGTAATTTTATATATATATATATATATATATACTTTTTTTATGGACTTGTTTAGATATGTAAAAGTGTTGGACAAATTAAAGAAATATTACTTTGGTCTATTGCATTTCCTTATTTTCTAGTAATCGAAACTTTATTGAATAATTATTCTGTAAATTGAATGTAAAATCATATTTATAGGAAAATAATAATTTTTTTATTTTACTTTTAAAAGGTTAACCAAACACGCTGTATTGTATGGTTAAAAGGGAAAAGGAAAATAAGAAAATAATAATTATTTTATTTTACTTTTAAAAAGTTAACAAATTTTATAGGAAATTTTGTTTTATTCCTTCTTATGGCCAAACAAAAAAAAATTGTTTTTTCTTTTTTCAAAATCCCAAAAATAAGAAATTTTAAAATAATCCTTAAAATACTACACTTAAAATTGTCTTTAAGATGCAGTTACAAATTAGTCAGAAGTTGTGTTATAAAGACACCCTCTTTTTAGATGGTCTATTTTTCATTTGTTTTTGTATATTTTTCAAAATGATATGTGTAAATATGTTTGATTTACATTTATATTTTATTTATATTTGATTTATTTGATCTTTTAATGAAAACTGCCAACTTTTTTTTATTTTATCTAATTCTTTATAAATAATTTGTTAGAAAAAAATTGGAAAAAAATGTCTATATCTATAATCTGCCTACAAAAAAACAGACCCATATATTAGGTAAACAATCAACATATAAAGTTTATAATATTTGAAATTTTGTTTTCAAGATAGGAATTTTAAAGCAAATAGGAAACATTCAATGTTGAAAAATCTTGACATTTGAAATCATGTTTTCAAAATAATATTTCATACTAATTTGAAATTATATCTTTTCAAGTGTAGTATTTTTTTTGGATTATTTTATTTTAAATTTTTAGGATTTTTTTAAAATGTATTTTATCTATATACATACACTATTGATATAAGAAATGATCATATAATACTTATGATATCCTATAAATGCAAACATCCATATATATATATATATATATAATAAAAATGAATCACAACTAATATCCACAACTGCTAGAGCAGATTCATTGAGCGTAGTGTACCATGTGAAATGATTAGTGGTGTATAAATACTAATAAATTTGTTTTCATAATGGGAACTTGATATGTTTAATTTTTTTTATCTAAAGAAAATATGTAATAAAATAATTTTCTAGTAAAAAAATTACAACATAAGCCTAGGAAGAAGATTAAACGAAGAAGATATGAATTCATAGAATGAATGATATTTAAGTCTAATTATCCATGTGCATTCAAAGGAAACTCATTTAAAAGCATTTAAAACCAATTATTTTAATGTTGGCTATATAAAGAATTACACTAAACAAACATTTAGGGAAAAGTTAAAATAGGGTATTTTTTGAAGTGATTGAAAAAATAGATAAATATATATAAGATAGTACGAATAAGATTTAAACTTGTAAGTGGTTAACACAACAAGAAATCAAACCAATGTTTTATAGAGTGATGTTAATAAGAGATCCCTTTTCTATATTTATTTGCCAATCACTTAAAATCACTATTTTTTTAATCAATTAAAATATTGATCCTTAATTACACCATTTATATAACATTATTTACATTATTTTGTATAACACTAGTCTATTCTTTTAACCACTTAAATGTAACTTCTATATTTGAAGTTACCTTAACTATTGATACATTTTCATGTAATTTTTCAAAAAAGATTAAGACTTTTTGACAAAAGAGATAGTTAAATATCACATTAAATACTTCGCTTGAAAAATAAACTTCCTCAAGAACTAGATAATGAATTAGAAGCTGCATTTTAAAAGCAAACACAATAAGAAATCACTATCTCAGTTAGCACCACTTTTCACTACCCCCTATTAAGCTCAAGGACTAATTGCTATCATTCTAAGCTTACATGAGTTGAATTAAGTTAGTTTATATGGAACTTTAGTGAAAATATTAGCCAATTGGAAGTCATAACATATTGTAGCATAATTCCACCTTCTTCAATTTCTGGTTTGATATAACAACAATCTAATCTAACATGATTCACTTAATTATGGTGCATTAGGTTCTTAACTATACTTAATGCCAACTTACCATCACTATACATGTGGTCTTCAAACTTTTCATGCCAATCATGTGACAACTTCTAAAACCAAATAACTTCACATATACCTTGTGCTATTACCCTATACTCAGCTTTAACACTATTTCTGGTGACTACTAGTTGTTTCTTGCGTCTCCAAGTTTCCTTATAATTTGGTTTGCATTAATAAAAGCTTCAATTCTCCTATTTTCAATATTTATTGGGTTTTACTTTTGCAATTTTGACATAGAAGTGCATTCATTATTTTATAACCCATTTTACTTCTTCTTAAAAAAATTCTAAGATATAATTTCACTAACAAATACTTCCACTCCCAAGAAAAATTTCGTGTCTTCAAGTTCCTTTTCAAATTCATCCTCAATACTTTTCTTTAATAGCAAAATCTTATCTTTGTCATTAGTACAATTGTAATATCATCGACATACACAAATAGAATTGAGTTAAACCCATAACAAATAAACAACCAAAAAAAAAAAAAAAAAACCATAACAAATAGGTATGTTTTGCCTCCCTATGCTTGTATCCTTCCTCTTATATAAATAGAGTGTTAGTAAGAGACCAAATAAAAAAGAAAATATTCTTTCTTGCTCAGTATAATTATATTATAGTAAGAAAGAAGGAGTAGGTGTTTTGTGTACATGATATAATTGAAATATTAATAATATAAATTAAAAAAAAACCGTTTAGTTAAATAGAAGTTGTTTTAGATGCAAGAAAATTATAAGCAAGGGTATCATAGTTTGAGATCAATTCCAGTGGAGTATCATTATAATATGGTCAAATTGAGTTACATGGCTCATTTATAAGATAATGATGTTTAAACTAGCTAGGATAAGGTTGGTTCTCTGTGTTAACCACTTGATAGTTAGAGTAAGATTGATTCTCTATTTTAATCAATTGAAAAATTGACTTTCTTTTTAAATCACTTAATATAATGTTGATTTCTATATATTGAGCCATTTAAGAGTTCGTCCTCCTCTATTTGAACTTACATTTAAATGTTGATCCCTTCACTTGTAGTTCTCTTTTAAACAACCTTATAACAACATGTGTTATTTTTCATTTGATGGTAACTACATATAAGAAAATAATATATATATATATATATATATATTGTCATTCCTAAATGGTACTCTAAACGTGGTAGTCCACCACATACAATATTAAGATTTAAGAGTGATTACATAAGTCACGCGAAAGTCTCGATATTATATGTAATACGTCTAACACAGCAATAGAAAACACAAGTGGATATATGATTTAAGCAGTAATATAAACCATACAAGTACTAATAAACATATATTTACCAGATTAATCATAACAAGGTCTTTACATAAACTTGGGGGCATTTCCCTTGATAATTCTCCAATATCCAAAATATAGTATGAGTCTTACATAAATATAACTACAAAGATTTTAAAGGAAATATGTTCTAAGATCTTCAAAAGGATTTCCCTCAAAAGTTTTTCCAAAAGCATAAGCTTACCTGGATAATCGAAGGCCTCAGGTAGAAAAGATATTGATTCTGCATCAACAGGAATCTATTGAGGTGTAAACTCAACTAGCTTAGTGAGAATATTCCCAGATTAGCTTACTTGTATCAAAAAATTCAAACAAGTTATTAAACAAGCATAAGAAATGCATCAAGAAAGTGAGCAAGCAATACATATGATCTATCGAAAATCATATGTTTGAATGGATTACGCCCTCCATTCGGGGTTAGTTATTTTTGGCTCTTTAAAACCCATCTTTATCATCCATCTTGTAGTTCTTTCCAGCTCCTATTCGCCCATCTTGGTAGTATAACTGTTCCCGTGATTACATCATTACTGTGCTTTTGTCCCATCGAGGCATAATAGCTACATGCAACGTGACTCACTTCGTGATATACATGAATCAATTAATATAATTCTTGACATGTGATTAAGGTATTTTAAAGGTGATAATAGAATTTGCAGACACTCCATTATAATAGTAGAACACAAATTTATTTAAAAACAATTTATGTTACGATATGCTTAGTGTAGTTTCAACCAATATTATCATGCATAGTTTATTTTCATCTTTTCCCACTTCTAATGCGTCTAGCTACAAACACAAAAAAGTATATAAAAGTAGGAGATAAACTCAATCGACCATCCTTACCAAAAATCCTTTACTCGTAAAAGTCCTCCTGATATGGATCCTCCAACTCCTTGTTACCTAAACGAAAGAAATACTCGAAATGAGTATTTTACAAAAGTTCTACTCGAAACTTTTTAATTCTATTTCACTATTTTCGTCAAACATTGGATGAATAGAAATTCCAACTTAAAATGGCCATAATTTGCTCATTTTAACTCAAAATTTCACATATAAGACGTCATTTTCTACTTACTCGAAAATATCTATCTGTTTCTAAGGTTATTTTTTATATTAAAAGTCATTTAGGTTTTGAAACGGCTTGGTACAGGTTTAACATGAAAATCCCAGCCCTTGAATTGTAACTTTTTAAAATCTTACTTCATCTAAAAAAATCCGTAACAACACAGATATTTATATAGGTTGGAAAATCCTTTAATATAGATATATACTCATATTATATATATGATTCTAATAATGTTTCTTAACAATGATTTTTCATAAAACAATTTACTTTTAGAAGTTAGAAAATGAAGTTCACAAAATCTTTCTTTAAGTTGATGAAAGAAAAATCAAATTTTGGGTTTGTTGCTAATGAATGCTTATTCTTATAAAGCCATCATTTTTATTTTTTCTTAACTTTACAAGGATAGATTTATTTCTGAAAAACTTGGTTCTTTAAGCTATATAACAATTTCTTAAGTGAAGTTGAAGTAGTAATTTAATCTTGACTTAGAAAAAACTTATTTTATTTATAATATTTTTCAAGGAGTTAAAATAAACCTTATAAATAAGTTTTTAAGAAAATATTATATAAAAAAGAATTATCTATATTAAAAACTTATAATAATCCTATTTTAATAGTTTGAAAAGATCATAGTTGAACCACTTTCCTAAGTTGTATACATTTTATTTTCTAAGTGGATTTTCAACTAGTGAGTTGATCTTAAACTTGCCTTAGAACAAAAATTGCTTGATTGATAATATTTTTCAATATGTGGGTGTGAATCCTATAAACAAGTTCTTAGGAAAAATTTGTATAATAAAGAATTGTCAACCTTAAGATTTAATAATTTATTTTAGTATTTTGAAGAATCTTTGCATAATAACAACAATTAGAAGCTTATGATGAATTTATTTGAGTTTTTAAAAAGGATATTGTTGAATCATGATCCTAAGTTTTAAATGGAAACTTTTCTTAAGTGCTAAAGATTAACTTTTGTAAAGATTTTAGTTTTAAATTTTTAATAAATGAAAAGAACTCATTTTATTTAGACAACAACATAGTAATGATGCATGATCATGAGCATATGACTATATTTCATAATAAAAGAAGAATAACTTATATGGAAAGTAAGAGATGTAGAAAATTAAATAGCTTTCATCAAGGCTTCCGGATTAGAGATAGAATAGTCCCGAAAAGAAAAACAAGAAAATAAAACAACAAAATCATGGGAGTTTTAGATTGGTTTCAAGACTCCCAAGACTTAGATTATGGATAATTCCCATAAAAAGAAAAGAAAAGAAAAGAAAAAAAAATTGTTTTGACTTGATAAGGACAAGTCTAAGACTAAAATGACTATTTTTAATAAAATTGTATCAAATATATAAATTTCAAGAAATATAAGAGCATGAATCAATAAAAGTAATGTTAGTAGGCTTATAGGCTCTAAGAAATATATATACATAAATATATTTAATAACATATAGGGTTAGATTAGAAGCAAGAATAATATAGCATAACATAATAACAATACAATAATATAATTTTGCATGAACAAGAGCAAAACATAAACATATTGTTGCTTTCTTAACTCCCATTGATTTAGCAAAACATACATTATGGTCATGTTAAGTCATATGAATATGAAGAATGTTTTAGGAATTTTTACTTAACGTTAAGTGTAGATGAAAGAAGATATGGAGTATTGGTAGTTGTATATGACAAAGAGAGTGTTTATGTAGAAATGGTTAGAAAGAGAAATTGAGGAGAGAATTTGGTAGAGTTTTGATAGGGAAAATTAGATGTGTGAAAGAAATGGAAGGAGATGAGATATTTATAGAGATTTGTGGAGGAAAATTTGTTGCAAGAAAATAAATCGAAAAAGAAAAATACAATTGAGAGCTAGAGAGAGAGTGGCCGGCGCTCATGGGGAGAGGGAAGGGAGAGAAGAAAAAAAAAATTGAAGAAAAGTATAAGAGAAGTTAAGTGAAAAGTGATGTAAAGTTTTTATGGAAAAAGAAAGTTGTAAGAATAGGTATGTAAGGTGTAAGAAGTAGGTTATAAGAAAAAGTAGAAATAGTCGAATAATAATGAATAGTGGAAATGATACTATGAATAGTAGACTAGACAAATAAGACATCGATAGTAAAGAAAATATGATTAAACGAGCTATATATGATATGTTTAGTTATCAAAAAATTATGAAACTAATATTTTTAAAATCCTTGTATAATTACTAGTCTAATAGTATTATCGAAATATTTTTACTATTTTAGGCATTGGGGCATGATTTTCTAGAACTGATCCCATTTGAGTCCAAAACGAATGACTTTTGGGCGAATTTGATTTTTTAGGCTTCTTCATATCATTCCGAACTATAATCCACCATTTGCTCATTTCTATTATCCTCAGGTTTCGAGTGTAGGATTGCCAGAGTTAAAACTGCTAGTTTACCTTGATCATAGTTGACTTTTAAAATTTCAGTTTGACTAGGGTTAGGGTTTATTCCAACGTTACCCTAAAATTTGCGGGGTTTACATATATATTTCAATTAATCTCATGTATAATCTGTTTACATAATCTATAACAGATTAAATTTTGGACATTTACAACTTATCACATATTCATAATAAGTATGGACATGGTATAGCTTGAAACCTGCAAATAATTTCCAAATTAAATAAATGAATCCAAACATAAATTGGTCATATTTTATAAAACACCAAAGTTATAACAACTCCACATGTAAAGGAAGTATAAACTACATTAATAGCTTAACATGTATACTAACAATAACATATAAATACCCCAACATAGGTCGGCCAGAACCTAGTATCGATGGGTTGACCATTGGCTCGACCTAATCGTATAGTTTATGACCCATCTAAAGACTTGGTGGGCCACTAGGTTGTATATGGTTCAAGATCATTGATTTGCTAACCCACCAGGTTAGCATACTTAAAAAAAAAAAAAAAATTGCACAAGACAATTAAATAATGACATTAACTTACCATTTCAACTTGTATGTCATGCATATAATAAATTTTAATTGTTGTCAAATGTCATCTTTTAGCAACATACAATGGAGGTCCTAAAAAAGGCATAGAATAGAGGTGGAAAGTAGGAATTAATAACTGAAAATGATGGTTGATCATCATGAAAAAAAAAAAGGAATAGGATTTAAGCATAGTAACTATTAATTCAGATCCAAGTCATCATCCTCTTATCCATCATCTCTCCTTCCAGTAAAAAAAATTAAATAAATGAAAACAATAATAACAGTCATCAAATGAACTAAAATAAAAATCTACTATCTAACCAAATTAAGGAGATGGGAAACAGTGCCTAGTCTGGAAAATAATAAAAGGAAACCAACTTATCTTTACTTACACACAGACACACACACACTGTTATGAACCGAAGTTCCAGGACACATAAAAAGCCTACTTACTTGAAGGATTACATTACTTAAAAGATCACAATAAAATACATGTAGTAGATTACAACAGATTTTAATATCTTGTAACTAGATTTAGTAGGTGTAACAGATAGGTAGTTACAACTGAAATACTTGTAACAGAACAATCAAATGTACAAGTGATAGTATAAATACAAGGAATAACAAAAAGAGGAGCATCTTTTTACCCCAAAACAAAGCATGAAGCTTTAGGAGTCATCTGGAACTCGAATCCAGAAAACCTCATTTTCATCTTCTTCCTCGCATCAGAAAAAAATACAATCGGTTAGAGTAACTCAAAAACACAAGAGAGAGAGAGAGAGATTATTAAAGCATGCAGAATTGGAACCCTAGCAAGAGAGAGACATAAAAATACGAGAGTGATAAAGGTTTTTACCTGAATTGAGAGGTGTGTTTCTTTGAATCGGAACCCTAGCATATAGTGTTTAGTTCTGTTCGTGGACCGGGCCTATAGTGGGCTTAACACACACACATATAGAGAGAGAGAGTTTCTCTAAATGACAAGATGGCATAAAGTGAAAAGAAAGGTAGAGATAAAGGAAAGAGAGAGTGAAATTAAAGGGTTTTTAGGAGAAGATAAAGTTGATATGTGGGATGAGGCAAACCTTTGAAAGATGAGAAGTGAGAGAGAGAGAGAGAGAGAGAGAGAGAGAGAGAGAGATTAAGTTTCTAGAAAGGAAAGAAAGTAGGTAAGAGACAAATTTGTTGGGTTATAAGTGTAATGTTAAATGGGAAAGAAAAGAATTCCTACTGTGCCCGATTCAATGGGTCATTACCCAATCCATGACCCAACTGCAACTCGAAACTAGCTTGACTTGACCTTACTCAAGTCCATTTCGACTCACCCTTCTCCCGGCCCATGACTTGTTAGGTCCGGGCAGTGCTTGACCCATGTAGTTACATAAAGTCAAAATAACAAATGAGCTTTCTACTTTTTATGCCTCATACTAATAGGTAACTAAATCACTTCTCTTCTTACAATTCACCAACTTTACCGTTGCTCTCACTCCCATATTCCAACAGTAAGTTACCAATGCTATACTTGTAAATGGAAACACGATACATGTACCTAAAAAAGATAAATGAATGAATTGGAGTCTAGTACACATATATCACAAACACAAGCATAAAATCAAGCAACAACACTTTCATATGTAGACATACAATTAATGTGACAACTAATAATTTATTATCTTTAGTATAAACCGAGCAAACAAGATAGAGATAACCTAGTATGTTGTCATACATTAATATAATAATACATATATACAATGTTGGGTATTCTTGAACATCTATGAATCCAAATTACCTAGATCTACTTGGAATCATCTTCAAATATGACTTCACATAGCGACAATATCAAGTAAGGGTCATTCGAGTGTTGTGTTAGCTCATTGATATTCCAGGTCCACTAAACACAATCAAGTACACATAACAATCAATTATTACAATGAGTAGTGAATTAATCAATTTACACTTCTATCCTAAGTAAGCATAAATAAAAAACAAGGTATACACATATCTGGAATGTCATCTTGACATATAGCTAAAGGTATAAGGTTCTTAGAATTTGATATAAGAAGTAACTAAAAAAGTATTTAGAATCATCTTTTATTCCCTAATTTCACTTTTGTATACTGGTTTTATATACTTTTGCATAAACTCATTTATAGTTACCGTATGGCTATTTGATATAGAATCTCATGAAATGGGTATTTTAATTCGACTTTATGTCAATTTTAAGGTTTTAAAGTGTAAATACAAGTTGTAAAGAAGTTATATTGAATATGATCTGAACATGACCATGTAGGATGTCATGTTGTGATAAGAGGTTCAACACAACTTGAATATGGCCATGTTGAAGGCTGTATTGGCCTAGCAACAATAGTTTTGAAAAGTTTGCTTCAACTCTCAACCTAAACACATTCCCAACTCTTTTATATCAACATTCATCACTCTAACATCATTCCAAATACATGTTTGCACATTCCTAATTCTATCTTTTCGAACAAAACATAATTTACATCAAAATTCAAAGAACTTACTTGCAAATTTCGTTCAAATCTTTACTTTATTATCAAACTTCCATAAGATAGTGCCATAAATCAAAGGTTACATTTTAGCACATAAATTGCACTACTCATAACATATTACAAACCAATAACGCTTATCTGACGAGGTTTCTTATTTCAAAAGTTCTAAGAATCCATTATTCTTTTGTCTTTCCAATAAATATTGTTATGAAATATTGGAATTTTGTTATCTACTTGTTTCTCCCCTCCAAGAATTCCAAAGGAGAATATGGAACACTTACCACTTGAATCTCTTGAGGAACTCTTGGATTTGGTGTGTGTTTATTGTAAGGAATAGGAAAAAAACCGTCAGATAAAAAAAGAAACAAAGAAGAAAAGAAGAGCAAATCAACATTGAATCTTAAATAGGATATCTTTTATGGGATTTAACGGAAGGGCAATAATACCCCTGGGCTTTTAGGTTATTTCCAAGTCTAATCCTATTTTAATTTTATAGGTTATTTGATAATCATATAATTTATTAAACACTCCTAATATCATACAGTCATTAGTGTGTGTGAATGACCCCGCAAGCAAATGGAAACGGAAATCCCTAGCTACTAAAATAGCTGGTGGTTTGGATTTACTAAATGGCAAATGAACGGACAAATCACTTCTGAATAAAATAGTCACCTAAACCTAACTAATAAAACAAATGGATTATTAATGTTTTCTGGTGATCACATGATTAAATGATTTAGCTCTTAATATAAAGTTCTATTTTTGAATCCCCATAAGTTTGATAATCACATCCAAGTCGAAGCGTGCAAATAGCATATTCCTGATTTAGCCAGCAGTCAACGCTAATCCTTGTCTAGTTTAACGATACTATTATTAATTAATATTATTACACGACCTTTAGCTGTTGCTACGTCAAGATTGTATGCATCATTATATATATATATCAGTTTATACATCGTAACATGTAACTAATGAAGCATGAAAAGAGGATACGATTTGGAGACACTGCCAATTATTTTATGCTTCACTTAATTGATATTTTTGTATATATGTTATGTTATATTTTCCCTCATATATTAATACCATAAACAAATGCGTCTTCCTTTTTTTTATATCTAGTATGGAGTTAACTAAAACCAACCTACGTGGTTTTGAAGTTGATGAAAGCCAGACAACAGAATGAAAAAAAAGATAGAACAACATAAGTAGGGTTAAAAGAAAAAAAAAAAAAATCTAACATAAGTGGGAAATATTTTTTCAATTTCCGTTTACTTGCTTTTTGTAGTTTGTCAAACCAATATGATAAATATTACAAATGGTACCTGGACTTTGATAAAACATGTAATTAGGTATATAAATTTTGAAATTGATTAATTTAGTACCTCAACTTTGAAATGTTTAATTTAGTATTTAAGAAAACTTTTTATGCATATCAACAGTATATCTGTCAAGTTCATTTATATATTAAATTAATTAATTTTAAAGTTTTTTAAGATCTAAATCGATCAATTTTAAAGTTAAAAAACTAAATTGATCACAATTTTAAAGTTCAAATATCTAATTATATATTTTGTCAAAATTCATATATCATTTGTGAGATTACGTAAAAATGTGAAACCTTTTACCGAATTAAAAAAGAAAAAAATGAAAATACACCGTTACTAAAAATTGCGAAATTTTTCATTGGATCGGAAAGGGAAGTACCTGTTTTAAGGAACGGGGAATATTAATAAGGTATATATATGGCAGGGTTTGATGAACCCCATGCAATGCAATATAAAATAAAGTGATGAATACAGCCGATCACGTGCCTTGGACGAAACAGACGTTGCTGGTTGGGATCATCTGTTCGTCCTTCTCTGTCATCAACTACCCGGATATGCTACAATGAAAATTCCGAGAAGCCTCCTTCGTGCTTGTCGCCGAACTTTACTAGAAAATGTCAAGCTAGGATACAGGTAATCAAACAACAGACTGCCATTCAGGATAATTAATGTCCATAAATTATGAATATTTAGCAATTACTCTCATATGACACATTGGAATTTTAAATTTTCTTAACTTTACAATCCCACGTATGTACTATAATAAAATAATCTAAAAAAATATCAATATCTCATTTGGTATATAGAAATCTTTTAGATATATTTTTTTATTTTATCTTTATTAATGTTATTAGTTAACACAATTTTTTCTTTTTATTGTTTTGCATATTTATTATTAGGAGTATTCAATTAAATGATGCATGCAAATAAAGCAACAGTTCATTGTTCTCTATTTTGTTGGAATCTGTATTATTTATTTTTAGTTGGTTTACACGTGTCTTTCTGTTACATTTGTTTTCTTTATATAGCATAGTATAAATATTCTTTTGTAACAACTTTGATAACAGATGCAATACACACATTCAAGATATTTTCTTCCTCTATTTTCTTTTCGGAACTTTCCTCCAGTTCATCATCTTGATCTTTCATCAATCAGTTTTAGATATCTGATTTTCATCATTTTACGTTTGTTTACATGGTATCAGAGCAGGTCTGATAATAAATTTTTCTTTCATTTAAGTGATCTTTTATATTGTTTCTTCTTGATTTTTCAATAGAATTAGAAAATGTCGAATTCGACAAATTCTGGTATCGAAAATACATATGGTGATCCATATTATATTTCTGGATCGGATAATCTAGGAGTTCTTCTCACGAATTTAGTTTTTAATGGAAAGAATTTTCATGGATGGAGTCGTTCAATTCGTTTAGCCCTAGGTGCGAAAGCAAAATTAGGGTTTATTGATGGTAGGTATTTACCACCTCAAGAAAATGAAGTAGATTTTGAATAATGGATTCGAAATGATTGTATGATTAGATGTTCTTCTAAACACAATGTCAAAAGATTTAGCAGATGCATTTTTATATGCTACTTCTGCGAGAGAATTATGAAAAAAATCTTGTCGAGAGATTTGGGATGACTAATGCACCGTTGGTTTATTTATTGAAATTTGATATTGCGAATATGAAACAGGGAAGTTCATCTATTACTGAGTATTTCAATAAGCTAAAAACGCATTGGGATGAACTTAATGCTTTGTCTGAGCGTCCAGTTTGTGATTGTGGAGTTTTTGAACAGTGTCGTAATTTGAAACAGAAGTGGCAAGGTTTAGAGGAAATAGATCATCTAATGCAGTTTCTGATGGGGTTGAATGATGTTTTTGATCATGTGAAAAGTCAAAATTTGTCTACTGATCCTCTTCCTGCTGTTAATAGAGCATATTATATAGTGTGCCAGATTGAAAAACAAAAACAACTGAGTGAATACATGGGAAATTTAGATCAGTTTAATGCTGTGTGTATGGTGAAAGGAATTCCAAAATCTTTTGTTAATGATAGAAAAGATAAGAAAGGGAAATTTTTTTGTAATCACTGCAAGAAGACAGGTCACACTATAGATAGATGTTTAGAATTGGTTGGTTATCCAGAGTGGTTTAAAGGTAACAAGCCAATCAAGAAAGCTCCTCATCTCACTGCACATGTGGAATCAATGGACAATCCTTTGGATGATGTTGCAGAAGATTCGTCACAAACCATGGACAATTCAAATCTGGTTTCACGAGTATATCAAGAAGTATTGAAGGCTTTATCCATTAAGGATTCCACGGGAGGCACTCATGGCATGATTAATTTTGCAGGTAATATCCTCAATTTTGATTCAAATTCTGATATGAACATTGGTAAATGGATTATAGATACAGGAGCTACAAATCATATAACGCCTAGTTCATCAATTCTCGTTAATCAGCAAATACTCAAAACACCTATAAAAATTCGTTTACCAGATGGAAGCATTAAAGTTGTTGATATCATTGGAGATGTCAAACTAAACACACACATTACCCTTACATCTGTTCTTTTAGTCCTAGAATTTCAGTTCAATTTACTATCTGTTAGTAAGTTACTAAAACATCATCCTTTGACCATGATTTTTCTTCCTAATAAATGTCTTTTTCAGGACCTACGATCTAGACAAACAATCCTTGAAGCAGAGATGTCATTTGGATTTTACATACTTCAAGTTTTTAGCACTGTTGGTGATCCTAATTCTTGTAATTGAACAAATTCTTTTGTTAGTCATGTTAATCCTTCCATACACATCAATAAAGATTATGATCAGATTGAGTTCGATCTTTTACATAGACGTTTGGGTCATATTTCTATGAACTCTTTGTCTCATTTGAAACATATTTCTGATTGTAATAAATACAATTTCAGATGTGATGCTTGTTTGTTTGCTAAGTTTCATAAATCTCCTTTCGTTTCTCGAAATTATAGTGCTTCTTTTCCCTTTGAATTGATACATTTGGATATTTGGGGTCCTTTTAACACACTGTCTATTTTTGGTGACAAATTTTTCCTAACCATTGTTGATGATAACACACGCTGCACATGGACCTTTCTTATGAAACACAAACATCAGACCATATACTTTATCACCACCTATCTTTCCTATCTTAAAAATCATTTCAACATTGTTCCCAAATGTGAGAATTGACAATGGTGTGGAATTTCTTTCTAACACTTGTCAAGATCTGTTCAAAAAACTGGGAATTGTACATCAAAGGAGTATCATTTATACTCCTCAACAGAACGGGGTGGTTGAACGAAAACATAGACACATTCTAAACACAGCAAGAGCTCTTAGATTTCAAGCTAATCTACCAAAATCTTTTTGGGGTGAGTGTATCCTAGCAGCAACTTATTTAGTTAATAAAATGCCACTCAAAATTCTTGGATGAAAGTCTCCTTTTGAAATGCTTTTTCATACACAACCCAATTATCATGAATTAAAAGTCATTGGTTGTTTATGTTTTGCTGCAACTTTACACCATGTGAGAGATAAATTTGATCCAAGAAGTAGACGTTGTGTGTTCCTTAGATATCCTTTTGGTCAAAAAGGATATAAGCTCTATGATTTAGCTACAAATCAAGTGTTTGTCAGTAGAGATGTCAAATTCTATGAAAATTTTTTCCTTTTCATCAATCTGATTTCTCTCTTTGTTTTGAGTTGTCCAATATGATCATTCTTCCTATAATGTTTCCTTTCATCATCTAATTCATCTGAAACACACGATTCTGTTCCTCTTTCTAATCTGTCTCACCATCTCAAACCATGATTCTGTTCCTATTTCTTCTGATACTATCATAACCCTCAGTCAACAAGAATTCGCAGATCACCACAATGGCTAAAAGACTTTGTACATATGGTTCATGTTGATGTCGTTTCTTTCATTACCATACTGCCAAATATCCTCTGTTTTCTCCACACACTGTTAAATCCATCCGAAAGATTAATGTTCTCATAGCCAATGTATTTACAATTCATGAACCTTGTTCATACCATGAAGCAAAACATGATTCTAATTGGGTTTGAATGCCATGCAAAAGGAATTATTAGCATTGGAATCAAATCATACATGGGAAGTTCACTAATTATAGTTGGAAAGACAGCTATTGGTAGTAAGTAGGTTTTTAAAGTTAAATTCAAATCAGATGTACAATTGAAAGGTATAAAGCAAGATTGGTTACAAAGGGTAAATCAAATTGAAGGATTGATATACATATACTTTTGCACCGTAGCAAAGCTTTCAACTATAAGACTTATTCTTGCTTTAGCAGCTGTTAGAGGATGGAATGTACATCAGTTAGACATAAATAATGCTTTTCTTCATGGATTTCTTGTGAGGAAATCTACTTATTACCTCCTGATTGTTCCAATGTGCCTCGTGAGAAAGTGTGCAAGTTAATCCGTTCATTATATGGTCTCAAACAGGCTTCTCGGCAGTGGAACAAAGAGCACTAAACATCTACTTGATCTGGGTTTTCCAATCAAAACATGATTACTCACTGATCACTAAAGTCACATCTTCTGGTTTTTTGTTGTTTTCGTTTATGTGATGATAATTTTAGTTGCTGGTGATGATATAATTGCTATTGCTAAGTTAAAATCCTCTTTGGATCTGCCTTACCATTAAATTTGGGAGATGTTCGATTTTTCTTAGGACTTGAAATCTGTCGTTCTTCATCTGGATTTCATGTTCATCAACGCAAATTTGCTCTTTATATTCTTACTAAAGCAGGTCTCACAGCAACAAAGCCTTTAGATGCTCCTTTTCCTTCAAATGTTCATCTAGATAATACATCTGGACATTTGTTGAAGGATCCATCTCTATACCGTTGTTTGGTTGGACGTCTATTGTATTTGATGATTACACGACCTGATTTGTCCTTTGCTATTCAACAGCTTAGCCAATTTGTGTCTTCTCCTCGTGATTCCCATCTACAGGCTGCCTATCATACTTTTCGTTACTTGAAAGGTTCTATTGATCATGGTTTGCATTACTCACCCGATTCTTCGTTGAAATTGACTGCATATTCTGATGCAGATTGGGGCGCATCATGAGTTGATCGAAAGTCGTTATCAGGATTTCTCATCTTTCTTGGTTCATCTCTTATTTCATGGAAGACCAAGAAACAAGTCATTATGTCTACTTCTTCCGCTGAAGCCGAATACCGCAGCATTGCTTCAACAACCAAAGAATTACTTTGGTTCTCCTTTTTGCTTTGTGATCTACATGTTTCAGTTTCTCCCCTTGTCACCTTATTTACTGATAGTCGTTCAGCAAAACAAATTGCTGAGAATTCATGTTTTCATGCTCGTACCAAGCATATCGAAGTTGACGTACATTTTACTAGAGATCATATTAATTCTGGTTTTCTATCTCTTGGTCATATTTCCTCTTCTTGTCAACTTGCTGATTTTCTCACTAAACTAGTTCGGGTTTCTTCTTTACAAGACATTTCTATCAAGTTGGGTCTTTTATCAAGTCCCACTTGAGGGGGGATGTTGGAATATGTATTATTTATTTTTAGTTGGTTTACACGTGTCTTTCTATTACATTTGTTTTCTTTATATAGCATAGTATAAATATTCTTTTGTAACAACTTTGATAATAGATTCAATACACACATTCAAGATATTTTCTTCCTCTGTTTTCTTTTCAGAACTTTCCTCCAGTTCATCATCTTGATCTTTCATCAATCAGTTTTAGATCTGATTTTCATCATTTCACGTTTGTTTACATATTTATCTGATTTTATTCCATTCCTCCAATTTAAATCATTTCTATTTCGAAAGATTTCTATGTGCGAAACATGATATAAGATTCTCTAATATTGTAGTATCAACCTAAGTTTGTAGTCCAACTTTGTACATAAATCCATTTATTTGCTGTTAAGAAAAGAACTGGATTGCCATTGAGTGATGCCCTAACACCCCAGTTGGAAACTACACAACCACACATGCTATGTAAAATGCAAACACATTTATAGCTTAGGGTAACTGTAGATCTAGAACTCTCCTCTCTTGGTCTCTCTTCTCTTACTCTCCTATCTCTCTCTAGAATCTAGCATTTCAATCTCAAGTCTCTATTAACTTCATCACTCCTCTCTATTCTCTCTCTAATGATCAATTCATCTACATTAACAATTAACAACCTAAAATTTATAAATATTTATTCGCTATCTAAATTTTTTCTATTTTTCAATCAACTAATTAATACATGTTCATTTTTACAATTAACTATTAAAATAGATTTAATTCTAGGTATTATAACCGTCATAAAAAGTTTAAAAGTATTAAATCGTCAATTTTTAAACTTAAAAAATAATCAATTATAAAAACGAATAAAGTTCATGCACCAAATATGAAATCTACTAATGTGCAATATCACCCCTGATCTTTAAGACTTTGTAGTAGCCATTATTTCGTTGTGTTCATAGTATCCTAATTTTACAAGAATGTAATGAATTAAGTTCTTTTATTTGTTAAAATCCATATTGGGATAAAAAGATGAGAGAAGTAACTCTTATCCTTTATTCCAGGGGTAGGGAAAAAAAAACCAACCAAACTAAACCAATCTGTAACCAAATCAAACCAAACTGAAAATATGATTTTTTTTTTTTTTTTTTAACAATTTGGTTCAAAATTTTCCTATTCGAACAAATTCGTAAATCTATGGTTGGTTGGGAAGGGTAAACCAAACCAATCCATAAAATCGAACCAAACCATTTTAGAAAAATATAATAATACTTTACTTATAAGTTATAACTATAAAATTTTTTGTAATGATTGATTAAAAGTCATATACGTTTATATGATTTCATTTTATGGTTATTATTTGGTGAATATTGATTAAAATCAACTTGTTCATTTTTAAATTTGTTTTTTAGGCTCATGATATTTATTTTTTTGTTGATGATGAATTCTTGTTTTTTTAATAGTTTTTAACTTTATAAAGTATGGAGTTTATTTATTTAGTTATAAACTCTTGTTATGTATTAATTATTTATTATATTTTGTCAACGGATCATTTTATTCATTAATGACTTTTGTTGATAGCTGATTTTTTATTTGGCTAAATTTATTAGTAGATGATTGACTTGATGATTCTATTAAAGAGTATAAATTATGACTTACTATGTATTAGTTAGTGAATGTATTTCATTGGTGGATAACTGATTTTTATAGAGGACTATAGATTAAAAGTATGATGAATTCATAAAGTATTTATCGTGGTTTACAATATAAACTTTGTAAAGTGATATAAATATTTAAGTATCCATGCAAATGTAAAAAAACAAGAATAAAGAAAATTTTTAGTTAGAATTTTGATTAAATCTGTAATCCAAATCGAACCAAATTGTTGTTTAATGATTTAGAAAATTCCTAATCCAAATCAAATCGTCACTTAATGGTTTAGCTTGGAATGGAAAAAAAAAACTTAACTATAAATTATGATTTGGTTTGGTTTTAAAAAAAATCAAACTAAACCGATCTATGCCCACTCCTACTTTCTTCTTGATGATTATGAAGCTAGGGGGATTTTAAGGTTTCTCTTCTTCCTTATGATTTAAGATTGCCTTCTTTGTCTACCATAGCTATTGTGACTATGAGCACACCCATCATCTGAGTCCACTTATTATATTTTGGAAGTAAACATATCCATTAGTTAAAAATATTAATTATTAAATAAGTAAGAGAGTAATTATGTACCTTCTATTTTTAAGTCTATTTTGGGAATTTCAAAATTATTAGGTTCCAACTAACAAAGGTGTTTGAGCATGCTTGATTCTTTTAAAACATGCAAATTAAGTAGATGCATTTCCAAAAAACATGAAAGTTTTGGGAAATTTAATCAATCTAAAAGATTTCCTATTCAAATGTCCCTTTTGACCATAATTGAAACCAATAACATCATTTCGCAAATTTCCTTTTCTCAATTTTGCAACTGTATAAAACCATGATGTCAAGGGATCTTCAATATAAGTGTATACAAATATATCTATATACGCACATGAAAATATATATGTATTGATATAATCATTGATCCGAAATACCAACTCAAAAGTCAAGGAATGAGACTACTTCATAGTTCAATCAATTGAGTAGTCCAAGAATTGAAGAAAGTTGGAAGCTATAGCGAAGGATAGGTATAAGCTAACTAGAAACATAAAGCCTCTGCTTAGTAGTTAGATGATGGCACTAGCTCAGTTAGATGACAAATTGAGAGGCAAATCACCATCTAGGTGGCTCAAAATCCGCCATATAAACAACACCAAACACTTCACTCATCATATAACCTTTATCTGCACCCTTAAAATAGTAACTTAGCTACCATCTCCTTGGCACAAATATTTTCCAGTGAATTAAGCTTCACATTTTTGACATCTTACTACTCATTTATATCTTTCTCCTTCGGCATAGCTTCCAACTTTCTTCAATTCTTAAGAATTGTTTAAACCCCCTATTGCCATTTTATGTGTAATATTGAAATCTATTAGCATAAACCCGTATATATTTTAGTGTCCACAAGTAGTGCTCGGTATTATTTGAATACAACTTAGTTCAAAATTGATATTGTGGAGGGGTGGATCCAATTACAATGCTCATGTACGTGTAGTATGTATCTCGTACTACACATGGCCTTAGAGGAGTGATATAGAAGAAGTCAATCTCAAGAAGCTCGAATGCATTAATAACAAGTGGAAGAGTTATATAGCATCAACTCCACTATTCTAGAGAAGAGGCTATGTGTTCTTTGCTTTGAGATCTATTTAATCTCTTGTGAGAGTATTTTGACAGTACAATGGCATTTTTGTCAATTTCTAGATTTGTCAAATGAGGAGGAGCACATGATACCTATTGGATCGTATTGAGTATCAATAAGCAAGATGAGTCCTCCTAATGATGGATTTCTCCATGGCTCTCTCGCCAATAGAAGGCCTCTTTAGGTGCATGAGTTGCTTGAGAAAGGTTGAGAACAGATGGGTTCGACCCAATGGTCCTTATTCTAGTCTACTATGTCAAATCTCCCTTAGTTATCATAATTTTATGGATTCATTTTTTAAGCCATGCTACTCGGTCCAAAGAATTAAACCCAAGTCATTTTTAGGATTTAAGACCTTGAATCCAAATTTAGCCCTCTACATTTTGCTTCTTGAACAAATGTCTTCAAGTGAAGTCGAAGGGGTTTAGACATAAAATATATCTTTTAATTAGCTATAGCCACGTGATGCTTGTATGCTCATACAATAGCTTCATAGCTACCAAACATGCTATCATAGCTTAATGTTTTATTGAGTACCAAATTACAATGTATAAGCTTAGTGCCAGCTACGTGACTTTTGTTTTGTTTTTTTTTTTTTTTTGTTCATTTCGCTTTAAAGTAAAATGCATAAATATATTTATAAATTGCCCCTAGACAATACATAATAATATTTTATTGCCTTCTTCATTTTTCTTTATGCCTGCTTATAGCATGTTGCTAATGCACATATGTGCAAATACATACATACTTTATTTTTTTTTATTGCCCCCTAGAAAACATATAAAATAAATTTTCTTCATTCATTTTTTTTCATGGCCCCTTTTTTTTTTCTCTTTTACATGGATAATTTGCAATGAGTTGGGTTTCTTATGCTAGTGCGGAATTTGTGGAAGATAGGCAAACCTTTTCAAATCCTATAGACTATCATAAGCGGTATACTTTCTACCCATCTTTCCTAATAAAGCTTTCAATCTTGTTAGACTCTTTTCTTTTCTTACTTCCCCTATGAGAGCCATGTGCCCTTCTTTTCTTCTACTAACCCTTTTAAACTTCTTCCTCCCTTGTAAGTAACAGAGTGCTAGAGGACCTCTCAATAGTTGTTTCCCCTTTCTCAGTAGCTTTATCGAAGAAGGCTGACTTCATGAAGTATGCTTCATTTCATATTCTAATGGCCCTTGATGATTAGTACCATGTTGAAGGTAATAAATGGTAATCATGTAACCATTTCCAACAAATGAGTCAATGGTAAGACACCCCCACATCGATGACATGAAAAGTAGTAAAACCTTGAATAGGTTCAATCTCAAGATCTAGATTGATATAGCATAAAGTATTTGTGGTCATGTCATTGAAGTCATTCGCCACTCTAGGCTGCTTTATCAAATGTCTAATATCAAACTTAGCATCTTTGAATGTACCCATTGGTAGAATATTTATAGAGGAGTCGTAATCTATAAATATCTTCTTTATAGGATATCTGTTGAGCATAACCTCTACACAAAAGGGCGATTGTGATGCGAGTTCTTCGCACACATGTCGGCATCAATGAACAAGATGGCATTTTCATGGGCACAAGCCATTCTCTTCACAAGTTGTGCTACATTGCATTTTGCATACTAACCCTCAAATATTTATGTGAGTGCAGCTATTGCTGCTAGCCATGCCTTGTTGTCAAGTACTAGGAGATCAAAGAAACTCCTAAATTTATAATACTTTAAAACGAACTGACACAATAAGCAAGCATTTAAGCTCCTAAACTTGGATTAACTTCCCTCTATCTTCTTGTGCCTCAGAAGGTAATGCTTCAATCATTTTCATTGTTGCAAGATATCAGTAATAACATTTGTTGCACCACGGTGATAATTATGTGTGGGCAATGGATTACTCTAGACATCATTTTTTTCAATGATAAATTCCCTATTCTTCACCCTCTAATTAAATATTCTCTTCAAAGTCTAGCAGTCCTTAGTAGGATGATGTACAGTTTTATGGAATCTATAGAATTTCGGGTCATTCTTCTCGTTCGTAGTAGGCATACACTTGACTCTTGAGAGTTTGATATTCCCATCTTGTAACCATTGGTCCAACATAATATAGACCTTCTCCATTGGACAAGGGAATGACAAAGATGATTTAGATCCTTTGGGCTTCTCATTTCTTGGTTTCTTTCATCCTATAGAGTCCTCACCTTGAGCATAGTTTATAGATGTGATCCGCTTATTGAAGTTTCCACTATCTCCTCTTTGCCTCTTGATAGAATCGTTGGTCCTTCACGTATTCTCAATCAATGTATCAGAGGCGACCAATGACAAATTCTTTAAATGCATAGTATATTCAATGAACATCTTTTGTATGCAAATCATCACCAACTCTTTCTCATCATATGTGTTTCGGATGTCTAGTGAGCACTTTTTGAAATGATCATTGTATTCCATCAAGTCCTCTTGAGGCTTCTATCGAATATGCCCCATGTCAGTGAGAGTGACCTGTTCTGGAGTGAAGAAAAATTTCTCCATAAACATTTTGCTAATGCTCCCCTAAGAATCCACTAATCTATGAAGAAGATTGACCACTAATCTATGAAGAAGATTGACATACCATGTGTATGCTCTCTCTATAAGAGATTTGTAGAATTGCTTTAACTTTAGGTCATCATCTAATCCATAGACTCCCAATGTCTCAATAATTTTAACAAGTGCTCTTTAGCACTTCCCTTCTTGCCACTGAATAACATGACTATAGGAATAACGTAGTACTTAGGCTACCGTTTAGCGATAATGCACTGATTGTAGTGAGAGTTTGAGAACCAGCACTCCTACCAAAGACATATTCTATACTTCCTTCAAGTACATATCCAAATAATCTTTGGTAATGAAAGAAATTCTTGAAGTAGAGACTACAGTTTTAGCTAGTGTAGCAGGAGTAGGTGTAGTATGAATTACAAGTCCTCTAATTATTACTTGTGATGTACAATGTGATGATAAGGAGCCTCTTCATTGAACTCTCATATTTCTCACCTCAAGAGTAGGTTGTGAGATGACAATTGGTTTTACAATAAGGGTCGGCTCATCATCCTTAGCAACAATGTCCTCATCAACAATAGGAGGATTTCATGATTGAGGTAGTTGGGTAGCCTGTTGTGGCACAACAATAGTAAAATTTGGCAAAACTATACCTTGTTGTGTAGTAGCAAAAGCACCATAATAGGCATGAACTGATTCATCATTACTATGAACTTGTTCAAAGCTCTTGTATTTTCTTGCTTCGTACACATCATTTGTGCATTGTCAAGATTATTGTCGTAACTACCGATAGTAGGATTGGTAGCCAAAAGTGGTAGCATGTTTAGATCAACGTTCTTTATATTGACCTCATGCTCTTGGTTGTTGCCGTCAGAAGGGCCAATTGTCCTCTTGATAAGTTGTCAACTTCAACTATCCCTAGTGGAGTTTCCAAAATATAGTGGGGTGGATCCAATTGCAGTGGTCATGTTCGCACAACATACGTTTCGTGTTATAAATGGTCTTAGAGAAGTGACATGGAGGCACATACAAGGAATGATTAAGGGTGATAAGCTAGGGAGGGTAGCAGGCAATCTCAAGGAGCTTGAATGAGTTAATGATAAGTGAAAAGAGTTATATAGCATCAACCCCACTATTCTAGATGAGAGGCCATGTATTCTTTGCTCTAAGCTCAATTTGATCTTTTGTGAAAGTATTCTAGCAGTGTAAATGTGTTTCTCTCAATTTTTGGTTTTTCCAATTGAGGAGGAGCTATGAGTATTTATGAAGCTTGGCTCGTAATGACTTTTGTTAGATCGTATTGACCAACAATAGGTAAGATGAGTCCTCTTAATAATGGACTTCTCCATCGGCTTGTATAAGGGTCCTTTCATGGATCTCTTCCTAGCATGGATTGCTAAAAAATGTTAGATTCATTCATCTTTTGTTCTCATGGAAATGGCTTTTAGGTCGTCTTTTTCTTACTCTTACCCTATGAGTGAGGGTTGATGGACTTTTTTTTCTTTTTTAAATGGTAATGATATGCTTATGAAGTTGGCATCTCAATCCCATCTAAAAAGAGCTCTTGATATTTATAGAGCTTGGCTTTTAGTGACATCCATTGTACTGTATACCATCAACGGGCGAGATAAGTCCTTCTAATGATGGGTTTTTCCATAGGCTTTATGGCCTTTGGAAGGCCTCTTTAAGTGCATGAACTCCTTAATAAAAGTTGAGAATGAACAGGTAAGCCTAGTCCAACGGTCCTTACTCGAAGCCCATCATGTCAAATCTCTCCTAATTAGCCTAATTTCATTAACATAACCTTCCAGGCTCTATCACTCTGTTTTAAAAAATCAAACTCAAGTCATTACTAGACTATAAGACCTGGATTCTTGATTTAGCCCTTTACAAATATTAATACATTATATTTAGTATTATGTAGATTCATATCAATTTCTTTCCTTGCATTAATTAAATAAATAAATTTTTTATTTTGTTTAATTCTTTAGATCTGTGTCATTTCTTGTTCAACTTATTTCATCTGGTCAGCAGTATCACGTATGGTGTTATAAACAATTACTTACTTGTATCACAAAAAAAAAAAAAAAAAATTAAGCCTTGAATCTATTTTTTCTTTTCTTATTTTTTTTCTAACATATACTCTATTAAGGGTAGGATAGATAAAGAAAATTTCCCCCAACAAATAGAGTTTGAAGCAAAGGAATCGTCGCACGATGGATTCACCTACCATGCACACACCACCACACAAACAACGTGCACATACCACCTTACCTATGCATTCATTAATCGGATCTTCATTAGTCAATACTAGAGGTAGGTAATCTAATCCGCTTCAGCTCGCGGGTTAATTCGATACGCTTTTAAATTGGTTAAAATTTTTTGGCTTAGGTTTGGTCCGCAGGTTAAAATAAATTTTTTTATGTTTTATTTTTTATGGTAATTTATGTGTAAATTGGAATATTCTTTTGTGTTAATTTATGTGGTTAGACTTAGGTATGTTTCATCATGAACTAACGATTGCTGAAATCTTTTTTTCCAGGTTGCATTACGAGTTACAATAATATAGCTAGAAATTTTAACAATTAGGTTGAGGGATAAAGTAATTTTTCTGTAATTACATTTAGATAAATATGACATATTTAAACTAACTTAGATCTCATCTTGCAACAAAATTTAAGGCTTTTTCCTACCAAAGATAATTTGAATTCCCAAGGATATTCTTAAATAATAAAGAAAGAAATATATTAGAGCCAATTGTCCAAAACCATCATGCACTTAAATCTAATATTTGTTCTAAAATGAAAAAGAAAATATAAAGAAAAAATTAAATGCCACATTTGATATTGAAAAAATATTTTTCATGCAAGGAGTTGTGTCTCACTACCGTAATAAAAATTTTCATATTTTTCAATATTTTGATATTTGCTTCCTTTTCATTTTTTTTTTCTTTTTGGTTTTCTTCTACTTTCCAATTATTAGGGTTTTTATGACTTTATATTTTTATCTTTTTATTTTCTTTAGATTTTTGACAAAAATTACTCTGAGATAAAAGCTATAAATTTTTCATATTTTTGAATTTTTTTATATTTGCTTCCTTTTCATTTTTTTTTCTCTTTTGGTTTTCTTTTCATTTCCAATTATTAGGGTTTTTATGACTTTATATTTTTTTCTTTTTATTCATTTTAGATTTTTGACAAAAATTACTATGAGATGAAAGCTATAAATATGGTGTCTATAAAGACATTTTTAAAAATTCAGGTTTAAAAATGATAAAATAAAAATATATTATCTCAAATGAAAAATGTAGAATAGGTGATCATTATTCGTTATTGCTCTATGTATATTTTTTATTTTCTCTTTTCTTTGAATGGAGAAAGGGTAAACATGATCACATGAATTTAATTATATGTATGGGGATGCAAATTTGTAAATTTTATTTTTCTAATGCAATATAACTTGTTTTTTTGGCCATATCTTTCACAGTTATAATGATTCAGAAAAGGACTTGAGCATAAATTTGGTAAAATTTTATTTTTTACCTTAAATTTTTATTTTTTTTTCCTCAGCCCGTGAGCTGGCCTGAGCCATCATGAGCCAACTTGCTTTGGCTTGTAGGTTTAAAAAGATAGATAATTTGATCCTCTTTTAAATGGATAAAAAAAAAATAATTAATCATAACCTCTTTTTTAAAAGAGGTAAATGGACTAGTTCACAATTCACGATCCGTATGCCTAGCTCTAGTCGTGTTGATGTAAGGGAGTTGGATTTTATATGCATATCTTGTACTAATAAGAGTAAGATTCAGTAAAAGTTGTATTCTATAAAATTTAATACAAATCTGCAACTTACTTTGTTAGTGTGTTAAAAAATACAGGCACTCTCACAGGCAGCATATGGATAAAATATATAAGGTGAAGAAAGAAAAGGACCCCCAAAATTGAGCATCATGATTGCATCATCTTTCATGATTCGTCGGTGAGGCTTCCTTAACTTAAGGCAACAGTTGTCCTCATCTGAATGCGATTTGGCTTCACATGTTCAAGCCAAAAGTTTATCTCCTTACTGTAGTTTGATTCCATCTGTAAGTCATACGCCAAACATTATTCCCATTACTTAACTTTTTATCGAATATTACTTCCCAAAAGCTTTTCTGTTTCCTTTCACGAGCAAGTAGTTAGTTAGCCAGTGGAATCGATAATGGTCGGGTGTGCATAATTTTTCATAAATTACAAAAGAGACATTAATGTTATTAGTAGACATTATGTCAGAATTATGAATATTTAAAAAATTATTAAATAATCAAGTAAATAAATTATATATGACATTATCCAAATATTATGATTTTCTCTTTGTTTGTTTGTTTTTTTTAATATGATTATACATTCAAGTATAAGTAATACATGTTTATATATAACCCTAAAGTAATTGCTTTCCAATTATAAATTTTTAAACTTATTTAATAAATATAGTATCTATATTATATATATATATATATAAATATAGTACAAGATATCAGCTCCTCTCATCCATTTTGATATAATAAATAATTAACGTAGCATGAGTTATAGTAAGACAAATCTGTTTTAGATATAAAAACTATTACAAATATTACCTACCCTATACATGCCGGATTTAAATTTTTGAAATTGGAATCTTACCCGAAAATCGCAATGTCAATGAAACCAATTTGGCAATTTAGGATGAATCGGCCAATTCCATGCCCATTCCATAGTCTTCGCCGGAATATGTAAACGAGTTACTATTATTTCTATTACTATTGGTTTGAAATCACAAAGAAGGTGAGAAATATTTAATCTAGAAATATCAAACATCCAGCTTAGCTTCTTGCTTTCTAAAACGAATAGATAGCATAAGAAAAAGAAAAAAAAAAAAAAAGGAATTCCGTGTTTAATGAGAAAGCTTGAGTTAGTATTATTCTCAACAAGAGATAATGAAAGATTAACAAGGATGTTTTCATTCACTTAAATCCGATCCTAATATCAGTTCCGCAAATTGCAGATGACCGATTAAAAGGATTTAATCTAATAAGCTCAAAAAATTGGAAAGGGAATTTTTAATGCTTGGTAATGATTTCAAACTTTTTTTTATTCTTTTAATAATTTATTTAATATATAAATATAGATGCATCATGCATCTATATAATATATAAATGTCAGAAATGCTAATTAAGGAAAAAAAAAAAACAAAATTCGACCTTTTGATTTTTGATATTTTGTTATTTTAGATAATTGATATATATGCGATTATAATATTCAAATAAATTCATGGATGATGCTAATATGGTGATGACTTAGTGATGATACATTTGAATTTATGTCACATTAGCATCAATGTAAACAAAAGTATGGGGTTATGTTTTAAAAAAGTAGAGTCAAGTTATATTTTATAAAATTTATAGAAGTCATCAATTTTCATTACCAAATTGATTAATGCCTTCATGGTCTATTTTTCGAAATAAGTTTATCTTCACGATTAACTTGAATAGTGATAAATTTCAATAACTTATCATTAACAAATTCTCACTATAATCCACACTGCCACTTTGACGCAGCGGAATAAACGGGACAATCGCAAGACGTTGATTCGCGCACGAATACCGGCTTGTGATCTTCAAATACCAATTGATTCTAAGAATACCTTGATATTTGGCATCAAAAATCGAAATCTATTCAAGATGTCGAATTCTGGAAAAAGAGAGAACACTCTCAATAAAATTTCATTCAAAAACAATCTATTCTGTCTCTTCTGTAACCCTAGAATATATAATATGCTATTTTTACCAAAAAAGGAAACTATCTAAATAATACCTAGGGCGAAAACAAATGAACGGACGAGATTAATGCCACAGACGGCATATAAAAACGATTATCCAATGAAAAGATAAGACATAAAGAAAAATTACTAAAAATAGTAAAAACGCGGTTTTGACGGCCTAAACGAAGGAATTTGGCCGAAAACCGGCTTAGGTCACGAGCAAAGCTTGTGAGTTCTGTCCGTTGGATCGTTTCCCTTCAGAATATGGTCCCGCTCGGTAAAAATCCAAAACTCCCGAAATTACGAAACTGCCATTATCATCAAATCCTATGCCATTTCTCCAAATAATTATGTGCTATCTTGTCCACTGCATCACACTTCCAGCCTTCACCATTGATAATGGAGCTAAGTCGCGCCTCCTTAAGAAGACCAGGCGATTAGTAACGCATGTAAGCCCAACCATTAGGGCAAAGCATCCAATGGAGCGACGTTATGGCTCCTTAAGAAAACGAGATGATTATAACACAAGTACACTCAACCATTAGGGCAAAGCGTCCTTGAGCTTTGTGCTAAAGGTCTTAATTGAAGAATTTTGTACTAATACCAACATGCATTTGATGGATTTTTAATTACTAAAAGTTTGTGTCCTTGGTTAGGTCCAACTCCACAAAAAGCATTGCACATGTTAGATGGTTAAGTTGAGCAATCTTTTTGCAACCAATCAAGTCAATGATGCCAGGGCTACCCTCTATTTTCAAGCCACACACTATATCCCAATCTACTTTAGTTTTTACCCTCTTCTCATCATTCCCATTCCAAACAAAATACTTCATCTTCATAACTGACAGCTTCAAATAATTGTGAGTTAAATGAATATTAATGAGCTTGGGGTCTATATGTTTCATCTTTTTATGGTTATTTTGACACCTCAATATTGTTATTTTTAAATAGATTTTATCAAGAAACAAATACAGATGAAAAACAGATATTTTTATTTATAAATAGACGAAACAAATCAAATACAAATAAGATACAGATGTAGATCAAACAATCCAAACAAATCCTAAGAAAACTAATATACTTTTTAATAAGAGAAAGTAATGCTTTTAATAATTAAAAAAGGTCGGCATGGGAGAATGCTTTATGCTTTTGCTAAATCTTTCTATTAGATAATGACAAGTGGATATGTGTACCAACTTCCAGGTTCTTTACAAGGAGAACGTCAGGTGCAAAACACAAAAACTCACACACTTTTTTCCTTGTGTCTTCTAGCACACCACTTATTTAAGGCCCATTTCTTATCTTGCTTTGAGTCTAGCAGCGTGTGAAACAGGTAAATTATATTAATAGATATCAATACTTGAAAGTAAGTTTATCTAATACATCAACATTTTAAGTAATTAAAAAAATAAATCTACCTTCACAAAGTAAGTAAAACAAAGTAGTCATTGAGAAAAGTTGAGGAAAACTAATAAAAAATTATCCAAAAGTTGATACTCTAAATAAGCTCTACAAATAGTTTATGCCTCATTTAGCTCACGATATAAAACATTGATTCTTCTTTTTAACTTTCAAAACCTTGATACTTTAAATGAATTTATTCTCAAATATTGATAATTTTTTGTATAATTTGTTTCATTGAAACTCATCAAGGGCTTCTTTTATTAGCAAAATAAATCACATATCACTATCAAATAACCATATTACACACATACACACACACACACATTCTTTTTCCATTATGATTTCCTCAACAAAATCTAGCTTGTGAGTCAAATTTGGTACTATAGAAAGGTGAAAAATTAATATATCAAATATTGGATTTGACTCATTGGACTATGTGAGTGGGTTTAATGTGTCAATTCTTATTTTGATTTGATTAAGGGACTTGGCAAGGTGGGCATAAAGTAGTACTCATTAGATTGATCTATCTATCATCTAATTGTTTTCAATATGACTTATGCACTAAAAGGACCTCATCCTAATTATTGATTGTCAATGTGGTCCAATAAATGATACTGATGACCATTCTCTATAAATACCACTAATCTCCTATCATATAAAAGCATTGGAAAATTGATGGAAACATCATTGTGCTACTGAAATTCAATTTCAAATGATCAAACATTTGTAAACTATCAAGAACATATCTTATTCGTCACTACTATTGAAATTCGATGCTTGATGGCTCATCCATTTGTCACAAGTGTGTTTGAGATGAATGAAACAACCTACTTCTCCTCTTTATTCCACATCTAAGTATCATTCCACATAAATACTTACAGGCCACGTATAGCACACAGTGACTACTCCACTTGAATTTATACATCTTAGCAACTCCACTAGGGATTGACAAATGATACTCTAATGTTGGCATTCCCAAGAAGAAAAGCAACTAACCCTAACAACAACATAAGTGAAGACATCAACCTTAATCCTAATGTTGTTAAGTGAACTGGGCTACCACTTGAAGATACCTCCTTTTACTAACACTTAAGGCAACGCTCCTGATACCACATAGATAATGCACATCATGCAAAAGAGAAATGCATAATCGACGTAAACAATGTATGAAAATACCTGGTAACTTTTAAAATTTTGGCCATGTCTTCTTTCCATATGCTAAGAAAAGTTGCCAACATTACCGAGCAACAAGAAGTGCAACCATGTTAAACTCCACTGTTGTTGCATTGTAAGGTGCCACCTCTTCAAGATAACCATCCACTTCTCTTATTATTGAAACAGACACATCTTAAAGAGGGAATGAGCAAATGTCACCACCTCTTCAAGTTAACCATCCACCTCTCTCATTATTGAAACAGACACATCTTAAGGAGGGAATGAGCAAATGTCACCACCTCAAATTGTGGCTTAGTTGCACTTAACACCTAAAGTGGAGAATGCAAGAGTTTGTCTTGGTGGATCTTCATTTTTACATGCCCCCCATGCATTATCCATTGTAGATAACCTGCCACCCTTAATTCTACCCTTACTCTTAGCTACACCTACGGTATTCGCTCCAAAGGGTTATTTTTTTAAGGAAGATCTATACGTTTATTTCAAAGAAATTCACGCTAAGTCTTCTATTGGATTGTTGGATGTAGAACACTTATACCATTAGCTAATTTTTAGGAAATATATAAGTATTAAATTCATGTTGTTCAATGGCAAAAAGGGGATTTCCAAATAACATTTATTGAAGTTTATTGAAATATTAGAAATATATGAGTTTGATGATAGCCTAAAGCTTAGAAAGTTCTATAAGTCACTCACTATGAAAGGCATACACTTAGTATGTTAATCTCCCTTGGGAGTTGATTAATTCATAGGGACCATGTGCAACCTCTTCTTAGAATAATTCTTCTCGACCCAAAGCAAGTCATAATTATTGACGTGAAAAGACATGATAGGAGCCAAAGAAGGACTTTGTGAGTCATATAGAGCACATTAGAGAGTGCTCCTTAGATATCCAATGTGTTTGTGATGAGATAGAATAAATGAAAATCTACATCCAAGGGAGATTTAGATATTCCTACTCCTAGCTCCATCTACGATATTTGCTTCAAAGGGTTATTCTTTTAAGGAAGATTTAGATGTTTATTTGAAAGAAATTCAAGCTAAGTCTTATGTAGGAATGTTGGACCTAGAACACTTATTCCATTAGCGAATTTTTTTCGAAATATACAATTCCTAAATTGATACTGTTCAATGGCAAGAAGGGAATTTCTAAAGAACATTTATTGAAGTTTATTGAAACATTAGAAATATATGAGTTTGATGATAACCTAAAGCTTAAGGAGTTCTATAAGTCAGTCACTATGAAGGACATACACTTAATATGTTAATCTCCCTTCAGAGTTGGTTAACTCATGGGGACTGTGTGCAAGCGCTTCTTAGAATAATTCTTCTCAACTAAAAAGAAAGTCATGATCGCTGACGTAAAAAGACATGATAGAAGTGAAAGAAGGATTTTGTAGGTCATATAGAGCACTTTGGAGAGTGCTCCTTGGATATCCAAGGTGTTTGTGATGAGAGGGAATTAGTGTAAATCTGCATCCAAGGGATGCTTAGCAAGTACGTTGTCTATTTGGGGAACCTTAACATGTGTTCTTTTGCTGTACTCATCAAGAATGCTCATGGACCTGATACCTCTATTGTGAGATAGAAGCAATATGGTGTTAAGTTTAGAAAGTAAGCTACATCTCTTAACTTAGACAAGGAAAGAATCAAAGAAACAACAAGAAGCAAAGAAATGACAAATTGAAGGGCTTTCTACCATCCTTCTTGTTCCCATGCCCCCATACGAAATACTTGATCAATGGTTGTAGAACAAGAATATTAGACTCTTAAGGGTTAAATGTATATCCACCACGAAAAAGAAAGGCATCCCTAAGTTTTGCAGATTCTGCAAAACTATGGGTTATCCTACTAAGGATTACTGGACCTTAAGAAAGATATTCAATGAGAGAGGGCAGAACGGAGATCTCATAATTGAAGATAACAACATCCAAAAAAACCCACTTCCCACACAAAATTCTTAATGTGGCATTGTGAATTCTATTATGCATGATTCTACAACAATAAGAACAATAGACATGCAATTAATTGAGATATATGAAGATAGAGAAAAATGACTTAAAGTTGAAAGAAATGAATATGCTAATGTTGTCTATGCTTTTTTTTTTTTTTGAAAAATTTTAATTATAGGAAGTTATTTAATCTACTCAAATTTAACGATGATGTGTGATATAAAGCAGTAGCTACACTTACATGAATTGCACAAGGTCAATGTGAAGGGCGTAATATAGCACAACCTGTTAAGGTAACTGCAAATGATGAAGCAATTACATTTCTAAATCTGACATATGCATAAGGAATTCAAATAAGAATCATTCAGTATATGTAGAAAACAAACTAAATGGTTATTGGTTGTGGTGTATGTGAAATTTAAAGTTCAATTTTCACTAATCATTGACCTAGTCTTTCAAATTTATAAATGTTTCTAAATCAGATTTAATAAGTATGGTTTCACAGGGCAAGCGCACCCATCAAATGTAGCATAGATAATTATTTAGGTCAGTTCTAAGGGAATGGTTGGTAGCTAGTATACTTTCAACCTCATTAATTGTCTAGCTAAAGAAAGGTCTAGAAAAACATAAAGAAAAATGAACTAAGATAAATTAGAAATATTCACAAATGTTTAATGAGTAAAATAAGAAATAAGCCTGTAACTTCTATGAACTAGTAGCTCAAGGTTACTTCACCAATTCCTTATCAAATTGATTTCTTAAAAACAACAAACTTCTTAAAAGCTGTTTGAATGGTGTGTTTATATTGTCAGATTCTCTAATTTAAATTAAAGCTTCTCTTGAAGTTAGTAGTTTTAGATCTATCTAAAATGAGTAATCTGAAGTTTCAATTAGACCCGCATAAAGAATAGGAATCCATCGTTTTGAAAAGACAACTCAATGAATTTTTAAAACAAGTGACAGAAAGTCTTCACCCATTCCTTGGCAAGAGATAGTTAGGATTAACTCCATTAGCAACCATAGACCTATTCAATTGAATGATCTCTCTAGCTATTCAATTGAAATCAATTGTGGATCTAAAAGAATGCACCATTGCTTTAAAAACCACAAATTAACTTCATGTTACTAATTACAAACACTCAATCAAATTTACTTAAAAACGCATTTGAAATTAAACTGAATCAGCAATTAGATTCGTAATACCTAAGCTATAAGATTTTATTTCCCTATGGATTTACCAAAATAAGCATAGATTAGAAGAAATAAAACAAATTCAAAAGATTGATTAATTAATTGCTCAGAAATTCATAGAAATTATAAACATTAGGTTAAATTCATTTTACCCAGAAAACAAAAGAAATTTTCAAGTAAAAAGAAATGGAAATTCTTTTACCTAAAAATCCTTAAGAAATCTACACTACGCAATACTGATTTACAATGTTAGTACATACTTTACAATACATGCTTGCAGGCTTATTTATAGACTACTAGGCATAGAAAGTATGGCCTACTTTATTTGACACGTGGTAGATTTAGCAGATTATTTCTAACATAATTGATAACTTTTCACGCACACATATGATTTTTAAAAACACTCATCGAGGGTCACGTATGATCTGTTGGTCGCGGCTCATATTAACAAGATCAGGCTCGACTTCCGGAAATTCCTAAGTAAACTATGTGTTTTTGTCCATTGCTCTATCGAGGGTGAAATTGAGAGAGTCGAGGGTTGTATTGTTGAGGCTTAAGGTAATTTTGATGAAGAGTTAATATGTCAACACAATTGTCAAGGGTCGAGATTTGAGGCTCGACAATGTATTTTCTTCAGAATGATGCTCGATCGCTTCTACTGAAGTTGAGGGTCATGTCGAGGGCTCGCAGTTGAGGCTCGATAGACCAATTTTTGTTGTTTTCTTTCTTTGTTTGGCTTCAGCTATGACTTTTACAAGGCTCGACTTCTTCATTCTTGACTTTAATTATTGTTTTTACTCCAAATCTGAATAAAAACACTTGATTACTTAAGAGCTTTAAAACAATATTATTTATCAAAATCATTAATTTTTGTAGGATTTTTCTAAAGTTCTTAGCAAATTAAGCTCAAAATCCTATGAAAAATATAGAGTAAAAATGACTTATCAAATCCCCCCACACTTAAGCCTTTGCTTGTCCTCAAGCAAATAAAACAAATTAAAGATCACAAGGCTTATTTAAGAAAACAAATCATGAATGGTTTATTTGACCTAAATATTTCAGGCGCACATCAGCTCAACATTCGGAAAATTTTAATTATCTTTACTGACTGAAATAAATTTACTTTTGCAGAAATCAATTGACTTATCTATGCAAATCAGCTTTTACCCTCATTATTCAATAAATAATTTTTAAACAAAAATTATTCAGAAGATCAATCAGAGTAAGAAGAAACTTAGTTATCTTTTATCCCCTTATATATAAAAAGTATGTAATCTATTAATCACTTCTTTAAGCAGAGTAATCTAAAGTGAATGCATGTACATAAGATCACCCCCCGAATCTTTTTCCTTATTTGTACCTTTTATTCCTTAATTCTATTAATTATTTAAAGCTTCAGAGAGACAGGATGTTGCCTGCATCTTTTCTTTACCTCTGGACGGGGTGTTGCTTGCATCTTTTCGCTTTTTACTTTTTTTAATGGCTTTTGCAATTGAAAGAGGGGATAAGAAGTTGCTCTTTTGAGGGACCAACCCAAGTCCATTCCAATTTTAAGCACATGTTTCATTTTTAATTTTTGTTTTGCTTTTAGTTATAATGCACAAGGAAAAAATTATCAAGTTATGATCATCATTTGATCATTTACCATAAATTAAAATGGCTCTAAAATGACTAATTTGGGAAACATACTAATCATTTAAGCTTTTATAAGATAATTTGAGTAACCTTACTCAGGACCTTAAGCTAATTCTAGCTCTAAAATTCCATACTAAATAATAAGTAAAACTACTTCACATGGATATTGTCAATTGATTTAAACAAAGTAAAAATTGTTCAGTTTCGAGACAATTTCATAATTCATTTAGCTAAGTGATATTTTGAAAAAAAAAATTGTTAAATTTTAACCATTTCATTGAGTTTTTATGAATTTGTGTTGGAAACTTGATTTATATCAGTACATACTCTATTCATGCAATTTATTAAGTTATTGGACCCATTTATCTTGTTTAACCTTCCCCCACACTTAAGTCAAACATTGTCCACAATGTTTATCATTCATATGAGCAATTAGGGGATTTGATTCTATCAAAGCAATTTTTAAGGCACAAATTAAAAAGAATTTGAGAAGTTAAGAAAACTTCTCTCTTGTGTAAGCTTGAGGGTGAACTTGGTTTATCGAGACCTGTTTAAGTTTGTTAACAGAAAGAACTTGGCAAAAACACATGTTATTATTAAGGCTCAATCAAGGCCTCGATAGAGTTATGGACAGAAAGCAATTCATAAAGAAACAAAAAATAAAAAGAATTTGCATTTTATTGAAGAGATTTTTTTTTCAACAAGCCTTCATCTATCATGAGGGTGCATCAGGCTTATTTCTTTAATCATTGTGGAGTTTTGAGATGGTACTTTATATAGTTTTAATCTTTGCCCATTGACCTTGAAAATTTCTCCATCTTTTCCTTCAGTCTCAACAGCACCATGAGGAAATATCTTGTGCACTTGAAAGGGCCCTCACCACCTGGATTTAAGTTTTCCTGGAAAAAGTTTTAATCTAGAGTTAAATAGTAGCACTTTGTCTCATTTTCTTAATTCATGTGGAAACTTGATTTTAGAATCATGCCACTTTTTTACTTTCTCTTTGTATATCTTGTTCTCATATGCCTCCAATCGTAGCTCATCCAATTCATTCACCTGCAAAAATCTTTTCTTTCCAGCCTTTGTGAGATCAAGATTTAGCAACTTAATAGCCTAGTATGCTTTATGTTCCAACTCAATAGGTAAATGGCATGCTTTTCCATACACTATTCTGTATGGGGTTGTGTCCAAAGGAGTTTTGAAAGTTGTTCTATATCCCCACAGCGCATCATCTAACTTTTTAGCCTAATCTTTTATATTGCGTGCCACAGTTTTTTTCCAAAATTCGCTTAAGTTCTCTGTTAGAGACCTTAGCTTGTCCACTGGTTTGGGGGGTGATAAGGGGTAGATACCATGTGATGTACTTCATATCTTTTTTTAAACTTATTCCATTTGGTCATTGCAAAATGGGTACTCTTATCATTGATTGAAGCATGATGACATCTAAATTTTGAAAACAATTTCTTTAAAAAATTTATGACTATTCTAGCATCATTAGTGGAGCAAGCCTGAGCTTCCATCAATTTTGAAACATAGTCAACAAATACCAGGATATATTTGTTGTCAAAAGATGCGGGAAAAGGTCCCATGAAGTCTATGCCCCAAACATCAAAGATTTGACATTCTAGAATAGATTTTTGGGGCATTTCATCCCTCTTCGAGACATTCCCTGTCTTTTGACAACTATCATAGTTTGAAATCAAAGCTTTTGCATACTTAAAAATTGATGGCCAATAAAATCCAGCTTCCAAGACCTTAGGTGCTATTCTATTTGCACCATAGTGACCCCTAGGTGGTCCAATATGATAATGACTTAAGATTTTTCAACCTTCTTTATGAGAAACACATCACTGAATTACTTGGTCAGGGTAGATTCGAAAAAGGAAAGGGTCCTCCCAAAAATAATATTTCAAATCAGAAAAGAACTTTTTCTTTTGGTTATAATCAAGCTTTGTGGGAATTTCCTTGTCAAATAAGTAATTGGCTATATTTGCAAACCAAGGCTTGAAATTGTCTATGGTGCATACAAAACATAATTTTTCATCTGGAAATGTTTCTTTAATTTCAATCTTAGATTCATTTTCACATGGATTATCAAGACGTGATAAATGATCTGCAGCTAAGTTTTCACACCCTTTTTTATCTTTTATTTCCAAAATAAAACGCTTGCAATAAGAGAATCCATCTATCAATCTAGGTTTTGCATCAGCTTTTGCAAGCAGGTATTTTAAAGCAGAGTGGTCAGTGAAAACAGTAACTTTTGAAAGAATTAAATAAGACCTGAACTTTTCGAATGCAAAGATGATTGCTACTAGCTTCTTCTCCATGGTTATGTAATTTGCTTGAATGGCAGTTAAGGTTCTACTGGCATGGTGAATCGGTTAGAAATGCTTGTTTCTTTTCTGCCCTAGAACAGCTCCAAGTGCTGAATCACTGGCGTTACACATGAGTTCGAAAGGTAAATTCCAATTCGGAGCTACCATTATAGGTGCTTGTGTGAGCTTCTACTTTAGTAGCTCAAATGTTGTGTTGCATTCCTCATAAAAAATGAATGGGGAATCTTTTTTAAGAAGTCTGATAAAGGGTCTGGCTATTTTTGAAAAGTCTCAAATGAATCTTCTATAAAAGCTAGTGTGACCAAGAAAGCTTCTAATGCCCTTGACTATTGTGGGTGGTGGAAATTTTGCAATAGTATCAACTTTTGCACTTCGATACCCTTCCTTGAGATTCTGTATCCTAGGACAATTCCTTATTGTATCATAAAATGGCACTTCTCCTAACTCAGCACGAGATTCGTATCTTCACATCTTTAGAGGACTTTATCTAAATTTTTAAGATCATTGTCAAATGATTTTTCAAACACAGAGAAATTTACAATGAAGACTTCCATTATGTCCTTCGCGTATTCTTAAAAAATGGCTAACATGCACCTTTGGAATGTTGTTTGAGCATTGCATAGCCTGAAAGGCATTCTTCTATACGCGAAAGTTCCATAAAGGCATGTAAAAATTGTCTTCTCTTGGTCTTCGGGAGCTATGGGTATCTAGAAATATCCAGACATTCCATAAAGGAAGCAGTAGTACTCATGTCCTGCTAATCTCTCAAGCATTTGATCAATAAAAGGCAGGAGGAAGCGGTCTTTTTTGGTGGCATAATTCAACTTTTTGTAGTCTATGCAAACCTGCCAACTAGTGATAGTCTGAGTTGGTATTAATTCATTTCTATCATTAGGAACCACTGTTATTCACCCTTTCTTTGGTACCACTTGTGTGGGGCTTACCAAGCACTGTCAGAAATTGGATAAATAACCCTTGCATCTAAAAGTTTTAGTACTTCCTTCTTTAACTCTTCCTTCATATTTGGGTTCAAACGTCTCTGTGGTTGGACCACAGGTTTGAAAGTGTCTTCCATGAGAATTTTGTGTGTGCAGAAGGTAGGACTTGTACCGCTGATGTTCACAATTTTCCATGCTATAGCCTTCTTATGTTTTCTCAGAATCTCCAAAAGCTCTTTCTTCTGCTCCTCATCAAGTTTTGAGGATATAATTATAGGTAATTTGCAATCATCTTCCAAGAAAGCATATTCCAAATGATAGGGTAACTCTTTCAGCTCTGAGTCTGATGGTTCTTTAGTGGAGGGTTTGAGTTGTTTCGCATCATCCTGTTCTTTTCTTATCTCATCCCCGTTTTCTGCATTTTCTCCTTCAACTCCACTCTTCCAAGATCCCTTCATATGCTCATCATCATCTATATTTTCTTTCCCAAAATAGAGCTTGTCAGCTAAATTTTGATTTGATTCAAGAATCTCATCATCCATAACTTTAATGTCAAATAATCATCATCATTTATTATCCCCTGCTTCCACTTCCTGATAACTTTGTCATCATTTCATCATCCCACATTCTCAATGCTAACTTCTCATTTTTAACATCAATAACTTCTCTGCGGTTGCCAGGAATGGTCTCCCCAAAATCAAAGGGACATTAATCCTTTCATCCATATCAAGAATCACGAAATCAGCAAGAAAGATAAAGTTTTGGACCTTAACAAGAACGTCCTCAACTATTCCCTTAGGGTATCTAGTAGATCTGTCAGCCAATTGTAAGCTCATTCTTATCGGTTTTGGTTCTCCTAACCTCAATTTTTTGAGCATGGTATAGGGCATGAGGTTAATGCTTGCTCCTAAATCAGCTAATGCCTTTTCGACAGGGAGATTCCCTATCAAGCATGGTATGAGGAAACTCTCTGGATCTTTCCTTTTTTCGAGGAGCTTGTTGAATAAAACTGCAAAATAGTCCCTTCCAACAGTTACTAGGGACACCTTTTCCAATCTTTTCTATTGGAAAGCAGCTCTTTAAAAAATTTTGCATACTTTAGCATTTGTGAAAGTGCATCAACCAAAGGTAGGTTTATATGCAGTTGCTTGAATAATTCTAAAAACTTTTTAAACTATTCCTCATCTCGTCTCCTCCTTGCCCTTGCAGGGTAAGACAAAGGACGTTTGTATGGTTCAATAGAAGATATACTCTTTTTCTGCTCAATTTCTTTTTCTTCTTTTTTTTTTTTATCTGTTTCATTTTCTTCACTTTTTTCTTTTTATTGTTCTTTTTCAACCCTCTTTTCTTCTTCTCTTTCCTCTTTATTTTCTTCTCTTGTTTTTTTCTAACTGCTTACCACTTCTTAGGGAAACAACATGAACCCTATCACGCCCTAAAAGGTACCCAAAACGCGACAGTCCACCACACTCAATATTTAAACTTAAGTACGATATCCTTAGTCATCCCATAAGTTTACATATCGGGTGTAAGATGTACTTGCACAATTTTTAGGATCACACTTTGAATCGAATAGTCTTAAGAAGGCATACAATAGCATTAAGAATAGAAATCACAACAAGACAAACAAGTTAAGTCTTTACAAAAGTCAAGGGGTCATACCCCCGCCAAAATAATAATGGAAGTCCATCCATTCTAAATCCACATTACAAATACTAGTGTTTATATCAAGGAGATTTTCCTAGAAGTCCACGCCTCTAGTTAGGTCCCGACTTCTTCAAAAGCTCCTTCATTCAAATGATAATCCTATGAAAAGTTTTCTCTCAAAACAACAAAAAATAAGACACCACAACAAAACTATCAGGGTGTAAGCTACAAGCTTAGTGAGATCCATTTCCAAATATTTAATACTCAACAACAGTATTTAATAGACAAGTTATTAGCAACCATATGGAATGCACAAACACATAAGCATACAATACATAAAACTGTCCAGAAATCTTATGTTGAATGGATTTACGCCCTCCATTCGGGATTAGGTGTTTTAGGCCCATACGACCAACATTTAAATTCTTCTCACTTCTTATTGTGGTTGATATAGGTGCCCAGTTACCACTTTTAAATTTTACTGTGGTTGATACAGGTGCCCACCCACACACATTTTCAATTCCGGCCTATACGCCATTATTCGAGTTTACAGGCCCCTCGTTGCCCAATTATTATGCCTTCTTCCCACAAAGGTATAATAACCTATGCAATGTGACTCACTACGTGATATGCATGTACAGTTTATTCATATAATCGTGGCATGTTAATTAAGTGGATTAAATGCGATCATAGAGAGTTTTAGACAATCCAAGTCTATACTAGCTCATACAATGATTTTTCAACAAGTCTCGTATCGATGTACTTATCATTCATTCAACTAAGATTATATCACAAATCATCATAATTTTATCTTTTCCTAATTCTAATGCCAATACGATTACAAGCACATACATGAATACCACTATTTAAGAAATGATCTCACTTGACCATGGAGAGAAATCCACTAGTCGTAGTAGTCATCGGGGAGTGGAAATCCGTCCTCCAAGTCACCTAAGTACAAGGAATACCCTCAAGGAGTATTTCTCATAAAGTCCTAACAAACTTAACAATTCTATTTACTAAGTTTGCCAATTTTCGCCTAAGATGAAGTCCTAACTTAAAATGGTCATATCTAACTCAATTTAACTCGGAATTGCACATATTATATATCGATTTCTATCTACTACGAAAGATATATATATTCCTAAAATTATTTTCAAGTTTCAAAAATTTTTAGGTCACGAAATAAGCTGATCAGTTCTGATCAGTCGAAAATTCCAATTCCGAAAAATAGTTTTGTGAATGTTTGTGATGTTTCTAGCATATAGTTTAACTACACATGCAATATTGATGATTTCCTATCATGAATGACATGATATGAAATTGATGCATGCATGCTCTTGACATTATTTACTAAAAGGAAATTTAAGATATTTTTTATTTGCAAAACTCCATGACTATTTACTTTCAAGAAAACTAGTTTCCTAACTTTGACCATCCTCTTTGTTTTGGATTTATTTTCTTAAGAAAATCAAGTTATCCTTGATCAAATTGAGTTTTCATTATACCTATTAGCCAAGTCTTCATTTCTACATAAAAACTTGCATTTTACACTTTGCAAATATGTTTTCAAATAGGATTTATCCAAAAATTCGAATTTCTTGAAATTAAATTTTTGAATGATTCTTTTGGGAAAAACTTGTTTAATGCATTAAAACTTAAGACTTTAAGATACCTATTACTTAAGGACTCCATTTAATACATAAGAATTCTATTTTGAGCTTAGATGATAGGTGTTCTTATGGCCTACATTCAAAATTACGAATTTCATATGTTGACTACTAACTCAAAATTTTTCATCTAGATTCTACTTCTTGTTTTATATATTAATCTCATCAAAACTCATTTCAACTTATAAAAATCACTACTTAATTATACCTATTACCTATACCCTTCATTTTTCACATATAACATGAGTTTTAAAATTGATAAAAGGGTTTTTAAAATAGGGCTTTGAAATCATACGAATTTGTCTTTGAACATTTCAAACAAAAACTTTTCCTTTGTAAGTTCCTCATTTTATTTGCCTAAGGATCTACCAACTACAACATCTATATACCCAAAACAAAGCCTTCATAAGCGTTAATGCATGAAAACATAAATAATCCATAAGATCATAAATGTCAAGCATGGTATAAGCATCTAAAAGCTAGATCTACTACTTATGATGTATAAAATGAAGTTTAAAAGTATGAACATGGGTTTTTATACTAGATCTCTACTTTACCCTACTTTTACATGCATAAACATGAAAATACTTCAACAAAAACTTAATCAAGCACAAGATCCACTCTTGTGATGGCTTGATATTCATGTAGTAGCATTTTCTTATCCCTAGCAAGTGCTCATGGGGACTTAGAGTGAAAATACTCATGAATAATATTTCCATTACAAGATTAGATGGCAGCAAGGCTTAAGAATCATCACCTAAGGTTAGATTTAGTGAAGAAATGAAGAATAATGAAGCTTGTTGTGTGTGTGTGTGTGTGTGTGTGTTGGGGTTGGAAGTCACGGCAATGACGAGGAGAAAAGAGAGGATTTTGTGAAATTTGAACAAATGAAATGGAAATGGAAAAGAGAGAAAATTAAAAGACTATTTATATTAAGTGAATTAAGGTTTGTTTTCTTTATAAAAGGAGATAAAATAAAACAAATGGGAGGCCAAAAATAGGGGTTATGCGCCGGCCACAAAGGGGAAAGGAGAGAATGGGATTTGAATTTGTTTTAAATTGTAGTTTATGTAATAAAAAGTATTAAATGTAATAATTTGTTAAGAGACAAAAATTCTTGGAAAAGAAAAATATAATTGAGTGTTTGCAAGGTTGGAAGACTAGGGTATGGGTGTGTGTGTAGTAGGTTATACTTGTGAATAGTAATAAATAGTAGATAAGACATTTACTTTACTGGTAGTAAAGAAAATACAGAAAAAAGGCTACAACTGTAATTTTTATAATTCGAAAAATTATAAAACATATATTTTTGAAATCCTTATAAAATTTCAGTTCTAAAGAGTATTTCCGAATATTTTTCTGAGTTTCTAGTTCCGAGGCTCGCTTTTCTGTAATGAAGCTCAGGAAAGCCCGGAATAGAAAATTTTTTGAAATCAAAACTTTTTATGGTTTAAAATATACTTTAAAACAATAATCCATATTAAATTATTCTATAGAGGTTCTTTTATATTGAAATCGAAGAAAAGCCAGACCTAGGGTTCCTAGGTTGCTCATATTAATCCTGTTTAAGGTTTTAGTTTTCGATTTTCGAAGTTCACTCTATTACTAAGAAAACCGAGGTTTACAAACCCTCTCCACAATTCTCTCTCCAAGCATAGTCACAACATTGTTTACTTCGTTTTCAAGCTTTTCGAGAGATCTTGAGTGGCTTTTGAGTGTCAACTCAGTCCATTGAAATTAATGATCGGTTTCTTTGATGAAAGAAATGAGGGTTTCCCAAAGCTGGAATGAGAGTTGAAGTTTATGAGTTGCAAACTTTGATACTGAGAATAAGGATTCCATTTCTATGGGGGATTCCAACACACTCCAGGGTAACCGCTGGCAAAATGCTGATGGCACATCTCTAGAAGATACTAATTACCATTCTATTGATGAGGGAAGAACCCTTCTTGTTGTTGGTTCAAGGCATCCTCCAATTGTTGAATCAGGAATGTCATGTGCTGATCTATCCTTAACAAAAAAATCAAACTGCAAAACAAACAAAAAGAAAAATTGCAAAAAACAGATGATTATTCTTAATAAAAATATATATGCAAAAGGCGGCTAGAAAAATAAATTGAAATTAATTTCTACTATTGCCATGTTGGGCTTCAAAAATTGAATCCAACACCATTCCCCAGCAACGGTGCTAGAAAACTTGATTGTGGTGTGTGTGAAATTTAAAGTTCAATTTTCATTGATCATTGATTGAGTCTTTCAAATTTACAAATGTTTTCTAAATCAGATTTAATAACTACAATCTCACAAGGCAAGTGTACTCATCAAATATAGCATAAATAATGATTGAGGTCAGTCCCAAGGGAATGGATGGCAGCTAGGACACTTTCAACCTCATTAATTGTCTAACCGAAGAAAGGTTTAGAAAAAACATAAAGAAAAATGAACTAAGCTAAGTTAGAAATATTCACAAATGTTTAATGGGTAAAATAAGAAATAAGCATTTAACTTTATGAACTATTAGCTCAAGGTTACTTCATCAATTCCTTATCAGATTGATTTCTTAAGAACAACAAACTTCTTAAAAGCTGTTTGAATGGTGTGTTTATACCGCCGGATTCTCTAATTTAAACTAAATCTTATCTCGAAGTTAGTAGAATTAGATCTAGCTAAAATGAGTAATATGAAATTTCAATTAAACCCGCATAAAGAATAGTAATCCATAGTTTTGAAAAGACAACTCAATGAATTTTTAAAACAAGTAACAGAATGTCTTCACCCATTCTTTGGTAAGAGGTAGTTAGGATCAACTCCATTAGCAACCACATATCTATTCAATTAAATGATCTCTCGAACTATTCAATTGAAATCCATCATGGATCTAAAAGAATGCACCATTACTTTAAAAACCACAAATTAAGTTCAAGTTACTAATTACAAACACCCAATCAAATTTACTTGAAAGAGCATTTGAAATCAGACTGAATCAGGAATTGGATTCGTAATCCCTAAGCTATAGGAGTTTATTTCTCTATGGATTTATCAAAATAAGCACGAATTAGAAGAAATAAAACAAATTCGAAAGATTAATCAATTAATTGCTCAAAAATTCATAAAAATTACAAACATTTGGTTAAATTGATTTTACCTAGAAAACAGAAGAAATTTTCAAGTAAAAACAAATAAAAATTCTTTTACCGAAAAATCCTTCAGAAATCTACTCTACGTTAATACTGATTTACACTATTGGTGTAAACCATGAAATTTTTATAATTCTTAGAAAATAATCCTAGAAGTCTAACACCAAAATCAAAACCCCGAAAATCGACCCAAGTTAAAACCAAATTCTAAATAAGGATAGACACGAGAATTCTTAATCTTGAGAAAAAGAAAACCCTCAAAACAAAATAGAAAATTCAACTATCAGTTAATTTGATATCCGTACACCAATCAAATCATCTATTCGATTGCTAGCAAAGACAACATAATACTAATACCTTAAATCCTTCGTTAAATTTTAGAATAAAAATTTTCAATTTTCACCAAAAGTCAAACTGAGTCAACTCATAACCCTAGACTCAGTTAAACAATCCCAAGAACAGAAAAAATATTAATTAATCACAAATCAAATGAAACAAACCATAGACATCGAACTAAAAATATAATACGGGCAAAGCTCCAAAATTTTATGATCTTACGAATAACTCAACAAAACTGGAAGTCAAACCGGAACCCTAAAAATCAACAAAGCTTACAACAAATCCTAGTGTTTAAGATCAGGAAATCCCGTGCTCTTAAACCCTAAACAACGAAAAGAAAATAATTGTTGATAATAGTTCGTAATAATATAAGAAAGCTTAAAAATATCAGATTCGCAAAATTCTAATGTCCTTTAGATCCGAACGGAATCAGTTTTCAAAAACTGTGCCTTGGCACACTGGATGACAAAAATATTCCGTTAATACCAATAGACTAGTAAAAATATAAGGTTTCCAAAAATATCAGTTTTAGAATTTTCCGGTAGCTAAAAATTACTGATAACGCATTGATACGCGTATTTTTATTACTATCGGTATTTTATTTGTCTAGTTTACTATTCATAGTACTTTTCTACTATTCAATACTATTCTTTTATTTTTATTTTTTCTTACTACCTATTCTTACACCTACGTTTCTATTTTTTACAATTTTCCTTTCCCATAAAAATTCTACACCACATATTACTAAACTTCTCTTATATTTTTCTTCTAAAATTAATTTTTAATCAATTTTCTCTCTCTCCCTCCCTCTTTGCCGTCCACCTTCTCTCTCTCTTCACTCTCATTTATTTTTCTTTTTCAATTAATTTAATTACATCTAATTTTCACTCCAAAATTCTATAAATACCCCCTTCCTCATTCATTCTTTCACACAACTTATTTCACTACCGAAACTCTCCCAAAATCTCTCCACAAATACTCTCTCCAGAATTTCTCTTTACCAAAACTCTCTTAAACCAATTCTTCACAAATATCATTCTTTATACACAAACTATCTACCACATATCACTACCCACATAATACCCAATTCATATACCATTTTCATATCACATAAACACTTTAGGTAAACTTCTTCCAACCATTTATTTACACATGTCATGTAACTTAACATAATTATGGTGTTGTTTCAAAACTCATATGTTTTGTTCTTGTACATGAAATTCAACTTTTATTATGTTGTTATTATGTTCATACATATGTTGATTTTATTGTTGTTATTATGGTAATTTCTTATTCATATCTACCTAAATATATTTATGTATTTATATAAAATTTTTAGAGCATATAAGCTCACTTGTTATTTATTTAATTTCATGCTTTGCAATTTATTTATTTCATGCTATTTTAAGACTAGTCTTTCTAGTCTTAGACTTGTCCATATCAAGTAAAAATAACTTTTTCTTTATTTTCTTTATTCTTTTCGGGACTAGTCTATTCTTAGTCACGGGATACCTTAATGAAGCTAAGACTTCCAATACTTGACCGAGATACCTTGATGAAGATAAGGTTCCCAATACTTGATATTTTTATTATCTTGCTTATTATTATTTGTTTCTAGTATTTTCTCATATCCTTATGATCTTACATGCTCATGATACTTGCATCTACATAACGATATTGTCTCAACTAAATTAAAAAGTAGAATTTTACTTTATTAAAGGAACTTAAAACTAAATTTTCTATTATGTGACTTGTCATTAAATAATGGAGTTATTATCAACAACATAGAAATAGGATAATACAAGTTTTGTCAAAGTTTTCTCAAATAATAAAGATAGCTTTACCAAGGAAACATAAGAATAAATACTTTCTTTTTATAATATGGTAACCTAAGTTTTGATAAAATAATTTGTTAGTTTTCAAAATTTTCACAAAAAGCTTAAGATTAAACTCTTTTTAACTCCATAAAAAAACTAAGAAGCAAACTAGTTTTCAAAGTTAAAGATAAAATCAACCCATAAAGTTGATAAATCCACTTAGGAAAATAATGATTTTCAAGTTTCTAACGAAGGAACCTATTTTCAAAGAATGCAAATATGATAAGATCAAAAACAAAGGATTTTATCAATAAAAATGATTCTTTTCAAATAAAATTGTAAAGGAAATAAAAGACCAAGTTTTAGAAAACAAGAACTTATATGTTAAACAAAAAATATAAGAAGAAAAGACTCATTTTCTAAAACCATTCTAAATGCAAATTTATAGATAGGTTATCAACAACTTAAAATACTTTTGATAATTTTGATCTTTTATCACTAGAAGTAGAAATTATAAAAGACCAAAGTTAAAGGAAAATTTACTTATTTTGGAAAAAGGAATGAGGAATGTAAAATAAAAATATACTCATTTATAATAACCTAGGAAAATATAAAGTTTCTTCAAAATACTTCAAAAGGAAATTTGTCAAGTTAAGTTCTAACACTTCAAAATGAATTGTTTTATAAAATAAATTTTTGAACTACTACCATTAGAATTTTTGCATATAAAGTGAGCTTATCTATATATTAAAGGGATTTATCAATAATATATATATATATTTACTAAAGGAATTTTGAGTGAAGTTGAGTTGGAAAATTGTTTCGCAAAATCTAGAAATATTCGCTTCAAATCTTTACCCTACGTTTTCGGAACATAAATGACCTTATATGACAAAAAAAAAAACCTTAGAAACAGATGGATCTTTTCAAATAGGTAGAATAAGGTATATTATATAAGAAATTCCGAGTTAAAATGAGCAAGTTATGGCCATTTTAAATTAGAATTTCATTCTATGCGATTTTGACGAACATAGTGGAATAGAATTAGAAAGTTTAAGTAGAAATTCTACGAAATACCCATTCCAGGTATTTCTTTTGTCTAAGTGACGAAGGATATGAGATTACCCTTCCTGATGATTGCTACGACTAAGAAGATTGCGAAATTGACGAGTAAGTTATTCCTCTTAATTTCATTATCTTACTTGTGCTTGTAAAGTAGTGGCATTAGTATACTAAGAAAAGATAAAAATGGATATGTATGAAAAATTCGGGGATATATATATATGTGTGTGTGTGGTGTGATTATATGTTTAAGTGATTCTATGCTTATATGATTGCTTATTGCTTGCCAAATTGATTGATCGCCTCCTAATAAACCTTAATAAGGTTTAGCTTAAGAAAAATAAAACACTCACGTATAGCATCCATCGAGTCACATCTCTTTCAGAAGGCTGCTACTCCTACGCGTATAGTTGGATTGGCTGTTATCATGGTGGGTCACGGGCTATGTTCCTTCCTAAAGAATCCAAATCGCTCGGGAAATGCGACTCTAGGTTTGGAGTCGAGCCAACCGAACGCTTTGGGTGAGGACCTGGGGACCAGTAGTAGAAGGTCGAGGATCTTCATCAACAATTCCTTAACCTTTGATACTGAGGGGTAAATCCATTCTATGTATGGTTTTCGGATAATTATATATATTTATGTAATCAAGTGATTGTTGCATTGTATGCATAGCATATATGTGAAAATTTAAATGAACTTGTTTGAAACCATGGTGCGAATAAAAAGGAATACCTCGCTAAGCTAGTTGTAAACTTATATCCCCATAGATTTTGTTGAAACAGGTATACCTGTAGCTTAAATCGAGGATCATGACATTAAGGAATTCATTAAAGGATGTCAAACTTTTACGAAGGCATTAGGAACATAGGATGAAGTTATCTTGTAAGGTCCTTTTTATGTAATGTATGCTATGTTACTGTTTTGGAAATTTTAAGAAGTGTATTTATTTTGATTTGAAGACAATAGAGGGATATACGCCTAAGAATTATAATTTACCATGTTTATGCTTTATGATAAGTATTCTCTTTGCCTTGTTACTTAATTGTTATCAATGTAAATTGCGCTACTCCGATGTATTCCCTTGGTTGTGATGTACGCCTTATACATGATATGGAAGCCTTCGCATGACCGAGGTAGTCATCCCTAGGCTTTAGTATTGTGTACGACGACCTGCCATGTTTAGGGTACCCCTCGAAGCGTGACAATTGATACATACTTTGCAATGCATGCTTGCGCGCTTATTTATAGACTACTAAGCACAGAAAACATGGCTTACTTTATTTGACACATGGCAGATTCGGCAAATTTGGCAAATTTTTTCTAACAGAACTTGATAACTTTTCATGTACGTATATGATTTGTGAAAACACTCATCGAGAGTCGCGTGTGATATGTTAGCCGTTGCTCGTATTAAGTAAAATCAGGCTTGACTTCAAGAAATTCCTAAGTAAACTGTGCATTTTTATCCATTGCTCTATCGATAGTGAAATAAAGAGAGTTGAGAGTCGTATTGTTGAGGCTTAAGGTAATTCTAATGAAAAGTTAGTATGTCAACACAATTGTCGAAGGTCGAGGTTCAACACTCGACTTTGAGGTTCAATAATGTATTTTCTTCAGAATGATGCTCAATCGCTTCGACCGAAGTCAAAGGTCATGTCGAAGGCTGCAGTTAAGGCTCGATAGACCAATTTTTGCTGTCTTCTTTTTTTGGTTGGCCTCATCTATGACTTTTACAAGGCTCGACTTTCTCATTCTTGACTTTAATTGTTGTTTTTGCTCCAAATCTGAACAAAAACACTTGATTACTCTTTATTTGATTCTAAGAGCTTTAAAATAACATTATTTATCAAAATCATTAATTTTTGTAGGATTCTAAAGCTCTTAGCAAATTAAGCTAAAAATCCTATAAAATATAGTGTAAAAATGACTTATTGGTTATCCTATAAGGAGGACATTTATCGACAACGGATCCTTGCTTAATATTATGCTAATCTATCATGACCTGTCACTCTAGGCTCCATCGTAGTGGAGAAGGCACCCCTAGGCCCTCAGGCCATTCTAGATAGGGATCGTGATGTTAGGTACACTGGCTCTTCCAACGTACCCTCAGGCACAACTAGGACACCAGAGGCACTGCATAATGACTCAGAACTCTATCCACCAAGGTATTATTCACTTTAGCCACATACCGCACGGTTTTATCCCTTTTGGTGCCAACGTTTCCTAGGAGAACACCTATCTTAGGATGCTCTGCCCAGAGTACACTTAACTTTAGAGTTTTAACAAACTCCAAGTCATTATACCGAAAAAGCGCCTCTATGATTAGAGTTCCACCATCTATATTTGAGGGGTATTACATACTCCCTCACTTGTAGAACTGACGTCCCCGTTTGTTTCGTTACACAAGTCCAGAATCATTGCTCCAATACCATTTGTCACGACTTGCCACCTCAGGCTCCACTGCAGTGGAGAAGGCGCTCCTAGGCCCTTAAGCCACCCTAGGTAGGGATCGTGATGCCAGGTATACTGGCCCTCTTAACACATCCTTGGGTACAACTAGGATAGTAAAGGCACCGTGTAACGACTCGAAAATCTATCCACTAAGGTGTTGTCTGCTTTTGACACATATTGCATGGTTTTGTTCTTTTGGTGTCAGCGCTTCCCAGGAGTTCACCCATCTTGGGATTGCTCTACCCATAACACACTTAACTTTAGAGTTCTGACAAACTCTAGGCCATTACACCAAAAAGGCACCTCTATGATTAGAGTTCCACCATCTATATTTGAGGAGTATTACACAATCTATACTATCAAAGCAACAATGATAAACATTTGGAACTTGATAAAGCAACTTATTATGGTAGGCAATTTTAGTGATTCTACTACATCTACCATAGGGTGAGTAAAAGTATACTTTAAGGTCAGGTTAGTACACAATGCTACATGATTTCATGTAATAAACAACCCTTGTAAATTTTGATTCATTAGCAAGATAAAAAAAACGCTTGGTTTTTTTATTTTAACAAAAAAAAAGGTAAAATCAAAGTGCAGCTCAAAGGGGCAATGGGTTAAAAGCATACTATGATAAGTTTCAGGAGTCTTTTTGCACCAAAGTTAAAGCTTAAGGGGATTATGTTCAACTTTCGGGGGTTATTTGCAAATTTGTCAAAGTTTAAGGAGTGATTTACAACATTTGAAAATGAGGTGTATATGCACCTATCAAAGTTTAGGGGGTTATTTACATTTTCTCCTTAGAATAATGCAATTTTAGCTTATTAGACACTATTGTTTTGGTTGATAAGTTGTAATATTTGTACAAGATAGTTAATGAATTTATGGATGAGATTACGTTGAATGGCGGAAGCATATCAAGCATTACACAAATTAGTTTTTACTTGTACAGTTATTTACTTTGTATTATGTAATGATTACGTGCATGTTTAATAGAGTTTCATATGTTGTAGGATTAATGTCATAAATGGTAATTAGACTTTAGCAAAATATGCAATTATGTACCTAAACTTTGAAATTGATTAACTTAGTGTCTCAACTTTGAAATTGATCAATTTAGTATTTGAAAAACTTGATAAAGATATTGTAGGTGTGCATAAAATTTTTTTTCAGTTACTAAATTGATTAATTTTATATTTCGGTTACTAAATTAATCAATTCAAAAGTTCAAGCACCTAATTGCATAATTTGTCAAAATTTGAGTACCATTAATGACATTGACCCTACATTATACAATGCAAATGAGTTGCACACTTCTCTTCTAAAAGATTTACATTAACACATTGCCTATGACTTATTGGTGTCTTGATGGTCATGATGTAATAAGACTTGGTGCATGATATCTATGGGGTTAGAGGGGCTAATTATACTCTAACGGCCCATTTACTTCAATAAAGGGAATAAACAAGGAATAGAATACTTATGCCTCTGTAATATTATTACCAGTAATATACTAGGAATATTGATTCTTGTGTTCACTTTATCTAAAATTTTATCACTAGAAATACTATTTACTCCAAGTTATTAATTACAGTATTAAATTGAAAATATAATAAAAATATCATTATCTCCCTCTTGATTATATTGAATTGATTAAAAGTTGCATCATTTATTAGGGGCAAAATAGTTAATACGTATGTATTATATTTCCAATGCAGTGGGAATAGAGAGGGCATAAAAAGTTCCATCTATTAAGTGGAACTTTTTATGCCCTCTATAGAGGGAATAAAAAGTGCCTGAGAATTTTCATTCCCAATCAATTTTTATAAGTAAACGAGATAATAGATGTATTATAGGAATGAATATGCTATTCCTCCTCTATTACCTCCAAGTAAACGGGCCGTAAATGCTCTATAATTCCTTTCGAGGCATGATAAATCTATTTTCCTCTATTCTATTCATAGGAATTTGAGCTTAATCTAATGCATTTTTAGGTAAGTTCCTATTAATCTAGTACTTTTTTTCATTTAAATGTTGTTTTTCAGCTCTTGGAATCAAAAGAAGCAGAAACAAAGTCATTTGAATCAGATTGGAGCCAAACAACATTAATTGTGCAAAATAGAACTGATCAAGCCCTGCAAAAGTACCTATTGAGGCCAAAACAACAAGGGAAGATAAGGTAAAATGGTTCATCACACCCTACATCAAGCCTTCGACATAATCCTTGACATCTGTTTTGAGGTGATCGAGCTATGAACTTTATGAAAGAGCTTCTATTGCACCATAATGTCAAGCCCTAAATCTACCCACTAAAGTAAGTCAAAACCATACTTTAAGAGGAAAAGCACTGCTTTGATTGAGTGTTATTTGCGAGTCCTCGATGATCTCAAATTACCCCACGGTTGAACTTAGATAAAGACTCAAGCCCATTTTTAGCAAAATGCCACAGCTTAGTTTGAACCCTGACTTTTATGTAACATTCAAGCACTTGAGAAAGGTCATCTCCTGTGCTAGCAATTTATGATACACGCGTAAGAGTAAATAATGAATTATGTTATAAAGAATCTGCCAGTCAGCAAATAAAACGTCATAATTTATATGCCTCTAGCTTATAAATAAACGAGCACAAGCATGTGATAAATGTATATAGCATATGTAACAAATTCTTAACATAGTATAGAGCGAAAATTCTTTGGCAAAAGAATTGTTTCTTCTTGCTGAGAAATCGTTCATTTTCTAGATAAAATCATTTTAACCCATTGTTTGTGTTTTTACAAGATGCTGAACTTAATTTGTAATATTCTTTGCTAATTCCATATTATTTCTTTGGACTTCATCCTTAATGCTTATATCTATGGAGAAATAATCTCCTATAGCTTAGGGTTTGTGGATGCAAATCCCGATTCATGTGATTTCAAATGTGCTTTCAAGTAAATATTGACTGGATATTTGTAAATAGTAGCTTGAATTTATTTTCATGAGTCTAAATGTGTGGTGCAACTATTAGATTCATGTCTGCTTTCAATTGACTTGATTGAGAGATCATTCTTTTGAATAGATCTAGGCTACTAATAGAGTTGCTCATAATCGCTTTAAGATAGGGATAGTCAAAGTTTCTATCAATTGTTTTTGAAATTCATTAGGTTGGTTTTGAAACAAATGATTCTTAAGCTTTATGCGAATCTAGACCACAAATAACTTGTGAAGAGATTCCAGTGGTCTAGTCTAGATCTAAAGTTACTGACGTTAAGAGAGGTTTTACCTTACCCTATTGAATTCGACAGTGTAAATATATCGGCAAATAACTCTCTCCCTGAGTTTGTCAAGAAATCACATGATAAAGAATTGGTAAAGCAAAACCCTGGGCTCTCATCTTGCATTTTTGCAAACTCATCTTCAATTTTACCCTAAGAACATTTGTACATTTTCATTAACCCTAGTATAGCTTATGTTTTCATTATGAACTTCTAAATTTTCTTTGGTTAGATAATAGATGAAATGCGAGTAAGCTAGATACCAACGATTCCCCTGGAATACAACTTAATATTTTCTATGCTATTTCGGTAGGTGCACTTATCTGATGTTGGTAGTTGCATCCGAAGTTAAATAAAACCTATTAGTTTTATAATTTTTCGAAAACTTCAAATTTTTGTTCCTTAAAATGGTTTTAAATTAGAACAAAAACTCAACCGACCAAGGCATAGGGCATGTAGTAAAGCAAAACAATCAAGTAAGTATTCCGACATTGTTGAATATAAACTAAAATTTTGGTTCCAAATGGATATAAGGGGTTCATGGAGGACCATCCTAGGTTTTTACAAGTGCAATCATACTTAAATATTGTGTAAAGACCTTACTCTACATTGCAAAGTCTAAAATAAATCTTAAATGGCTATTCCATGGGATTTCCTCTAAATGGCCTGAAGTTATTGTTAGAAACTCAATTACAACAATTCGATTTTTAATTATTTTATCCTGAATGTGTTTGTGAACAATACAATTAAACCAAAAAATGTAATGTCAATTGAAACATGTAGAGGGCCAAATAAATTACATTAAAATGTTTAGATTTGATTTCTTAGACAAAGTGGTAATAGCAAAGAAATCTAATCCACTTTTGGGAAGAATTAAGGGGAATTAGGTATGGTGAGCACGAAGTAGGGGTTGCTAGACATATTCATCCCCTCTCAACCTTACTCCTTTCTCAGGAAAACTCATATACTTAAAGAAGGTGTCCATGGGCTTAAACTTAACAGGAGCTCATGGAAATGTCTAGTATTAGGTATCATTTCAACCGTTTATGGTCTACTCAATTTGGTGGATGCCATTTACTACCAAACTCTATAAATACATAGGAGCTTTTCCTCCTTCGACACAATTTCATACATTCATAGAATTATTGTCATGTTGTTAATTTGCAATGCTGAAAAATCAAACAAAGCTTAAAACGAAGAAATTAATAACTTTTCCCAAAAATTTTAGGTTTAATGTTATATAGCTTCTCTATTTGTCTTGTGTGTATTTGTGATATCTAAGACTTTTTGCTCCTCTTTCCAGCATTTCTTACTTTTGATGATACCTCACTTGTGCTTCCATGTCATTCCTCTAAAGCCAAGTATAATGCGGGATGTATATTGCACACTTATGACTACTACAATCGAATATCCTCATTTACAAAATAATATGAGAGTAACATTCATAGTATATTTCATTTTGGTTTTATCATACTATCTATCTTCTTCATCAACTACAAGGCAACTCTCACATGCTGTTTGTTAATAGGCCATTTTGGACATGGACTCCTTCGATCTAAACCAACAAGCCTTAGTCCATAAGTTGAATTGTTTGAGATCTATCTAAACTCTAATGGGCATTAGATAAGCTAGACCAAGTTAGCAATAGGTCAATCATGTTCTACGTGATGTTAGATCAAACATAACCTCTAAGAGCTCCGACCTCTCCTAAAAAGTCAGTCTTTCACTAAGCAAGTAATTACCAAATGAGGCTAGTAGTCTCTAGTACACCCCCAACAATATTGAACTTGCCTTACTAAGAAGATGTGCCTCCATAAAACACTATATGCACTTTCTTGCTAAGGAGATCTACTTGCCAAATTCAACATGAATCTTTCCCTTATAAATAGGCCATCAAGATTCATGGTAGTGCATATAAACTATCTTTATCTACACACTCTTGCCCTCATTATATCATTCTTAGGTTTCTCTTATATTTACTATTGCCCTTGTTTTTCCATGTGCTGGTAGAGTATTAGGCTATTAAAGCCTTTGATTGTTGAAAGTTTAAGGCAAACACGATTGTTTATCAATATGTTGTAAGGATTAGTAATTAATAATGCAATTTTAATTTTTTTCCTACAAATGAAATTGTTTTTGGGTATGCACACAAATCATGGCTGTACCCTCGCTAGTTTTCCTTATGGTAGAAGAAGTCTAATGTGGGATAATGGGAGGGTAAGACCAAGTGGGCAAAAGTATTGCATTTTTTGCACTGTAAATTATATATCAATATATGTAGGGTTATAAGATTTACTATGAGAAAAATGGGAAAATAAAGGTTGCTCAAAACAACCCCCTAAGTTTTGAGCACATGAAGAATATTTAAAGGACAATATATGACTTCATAATCATAAATTTACATCACAATATAACAAATTACTAAATCTTATCTATACAATCTAATATACATTGGAGCTATATAACACAACTCCATGCATCTTAAGGTAGGCATCGAGTCACTGATAGAGTTGTGTGTGAAAGCACCATGCAGCTACAAGTATAGAGACATGGTTAATGGTGCACTCAGGGGGTGATTTGGTACAGTCACTTCAATGCTTAAGTCGGTTGTGAATTCTAAAAGGAGAAAATAGAGAAGATCTAAGAATGTACAATTAGTTATTTTTCTTACCTCCATGTTTTTAGTGAATGGGTCTATTTATAGATGGTGGCCATAACAGAATAAGAGGCCTATAGAATATTTGCAACCCACATGGCAAATTCCCTAAATTTATTAGTTGACTTAGACCTACAAAGGGTGATGGTGTCAAGTATGGAGGGTAAGTGGACTGATATACGATCCCCTAAAGAAAATGAGTATCAAGTAGGTTACTATGAGCCCCCTAAAAGCAACTAAGTACACTACGTAAAATATTCAAGAGGAGGGGTGAATTGAGTATTTATGCAATTTTTCCTTAATTTGCAACTTTGTTGATAATTTGAAATGCAGAAGTGATTACAACAACAATGTAAAATGCAAAAAATAAAGAGAATAAGGTTAAGAAGATCAAGCCTAGAATTTACCTTAGAGTTCGATTTACCTGCAAATCTCCGTAGTCACACCAATGCCTCCAATGAGAACTTCACACCACTATATTAATCACTCACAAAACAATGCTCAAATAAGCTACACAAGGTGTTTCACTAAACAAATATAATTGTAGTGCTCTTTATAATAATTACAATGAGATAAATAAAGCACTACCCTTTTCTTTAAACACTAACTAGGGCTTGAATTGATTTATAAAGAGACAAAATGGGAGAACACTTGATTTCTTTATTTAATTGTAAATCAAAGCTCTTTAATTAATGTTTTAATCGACATGTAATCTTTTAAATATGAATAATAAAATTGTGGACATTGGATGCCAACTCAATCTTGCATTAAATGCATTCCAACAGCTAATAAAGTTGCAACGAGTCTAGACCTTTTGGATAATTTGTAGTAGCCCAGCATTCCGATCATCAAAATGTCTAGACCTTTGAGCAAATTGTCTGGACTTCTAGAGCATCTTGACTTTAGAGGCTTCAAGCGGTTCTCTCAAATGGTCCAAACCTGTTGTCTTAGATGGTTCTTGATTTAAATAGTACAAGTATATAGGTCTAGACCTTTCTCAAATGATTTGAACTACTTTGAACAAATCTTTGCTTTTTCTTAAAACAACATTATGCCAATCCTTTCCACAAAGCTTACTTGCTTAATAGTTTTATATAGTCAATTGTGTTACTTAAAAGCATATTTATTTTGATTGACTCAGTTTTCAGTAGATTTATAGTTTTGTCTCATCAAAAATACACATAAAATTTCTAGGTTCAACACCCCCAGAGTGTGGGGTTGCAACCTTCGAGACCACATCGTCATAAGCGTTCGTTCAAGGAGTTGCGACTAAGGTCTGAGGAGAGGTTGGTCCTCGCAAGGTTTGAGGCCCTTGTGGAGAACAAACACAAGGTTAAAGTCCTCAAGTGGCTACAGACCTCATGGTAGAGGCCACGATTCAGGACCCTCATGGATATGAGGATATCTCAATTGATAACCTAGTAGGGCTTCTAGTGGGTCTATTGGTTTATTGGGCCAATGTTGGGGTCCAATAAAGTTATGACCAAATATTCACTATCAACAAATCTTAATCATGTATCATCAAGAAGTCAATATAGATAAGAGAAAAGAGCTGTAATATAGCCATTAAGCTAGCATGCACTTCATCTGTCACAAGCTGAGCAATGTGCGTTTATATATCTATATATATATATTATATTTATGGAGATGAATGTTTGAAAGCAAGTAATTATAATCGTAGCTGTTAATACCGACTTCCTTAGCAGCATAAGAAGTTTACATAAATTATAATTTACTTAAATTTTTTATGACATATTTACCTTAGTATATAAGTAATATCATGTTAGTTCCATGTAAAAGAAAAAAAGCTATAGAAGCAATCTAAGGAAGATACTTACATGTGGAAGAGTATCAAGAGTGATGTTATTACCATGTAGGAGGTTCTTGGATACAAGTTGAGTTACTCCTATTTGAAGGTATAGAGGATAAATCCTACCATTGTTATAAGCATCATAAAAATGTGATATCCTACAGTAAAACACCAATATATATATATATATATTGATGCATTAGTAGCTAAAACAAATGTATGAAGAATTGCAACTCTAAGTGAATGCTCAACGTGCCATACCATTTTATCCATGTCCTTTGTACTATGGCCGTCTAACTTCTCTTCTACAGTCAGCTAGTTAATATTAACAATAGAAGTTTGTCAATCTTCTCTTGGAGTGTATTTATCACTCCTATATCTTTGACCTCTTTTGCTTCTTTTCTAGGTCTCAATCATCCCAACAATTGCATCCATACACATACTACCCCTTCCAAGTTCATGTTATTATCCATCAATAAATTTCAACACCAATTTCCAATATGGCCACAATGTCAATCAAGGGGAGATCCTATGTCTAAATCATGCAAATAGAATTTTTTCCTTGTTGTCTAATTTTTAAGGACTCTTAATCTTTTTGTATGAATTTGAATGATCTATTAATGCACTAGTTTCATTAGTAATTGGTAGGGATAAAGGCATGGCAAGTGCCTATACTATCATTTTTTTGGTGATTTGATGTCAAATGTATGATTTTGGACAAAAAGGTACCCATACTTTCGAACTGATGGCATCTTAGTGTCCAATGTTTGATTTTTTGCTCATTACAGAGGCACTAAAATACCATTAATTTGAAAGTACAGGTATTTTTTTGCTCAAAATCAATCATTGGGCACCAAATTATCAAAAAATGATAATACACGCACTCTCCATATCTTATCCCATAATTTATGATATGTATTGACTTTCAAGTTTGCTTTATATAAATTTCGGGTAAATTATAGTATAAGGTATTAATATTTTGTGATAAGTTCAATTAAGATATCAACGTTTTGAGTAATTAAAAAGAGGTATAAATGTTTCACAACATGTATCAAATGAGGTATTTACGTATTATAAATTTTATTTGAGGTATCAACGTTTGGATTAGTTTTCAATTAAACCTTTTTAATTTTTAACTACTCAAAGCGTTAATATCTTAAATGAACTTACTCTCTAAATGTCAATACCTCTTTTTAATTACTCAAAACGTTGATACCTTGAATGAACTTACCTCTAAATGTTGATACATTTTAATGTAATTTACCTAATGTAAATTTTTATAGTCCTTCAATGTAATTAGATTAGTATTAATTTTAATTGTACTCATTATTATATTAATTTTAAATATTAATAATACGAAATAACAAAATTAAATTTACATATCAATGATAATTTTTTTTAAGTCAACCAATGGTGTGTGGTGAAAATTTTCTACACCATGATTAACGGACACTTATAATCCCCGCCATAAGTTGTACGATAACTTTTAACGGATGACCTTGACACGTGATTTTAATCAATGGTCAAATCCATAACCAATGGGTTTTAGGTCTTAGTAAACCTAGAAAAAAAAAAAAAAAAGAAGGAAGAAAAGTCACTGATTAAGGGTAGCTTTGTTACATTACAGGTTGTTTAGCTAATGAATTGTTAATCCTTTATATCAATATGCAAATAATTTATTCATAATAGTTCAGTAATCTCACTAGAGTAAGTAAGGTTAAAATCTTAATAAATAAGTTCATTATCTTTTGCGCTCAACAACTTATTCCTTACAGGTTGAAATAATATATTGAAGTTATTGCATTATTGGCTCCCGGACGAAGAAGAAAATAAAAGAAACGGGTGAGGTTTTGAAGATTTATTTACTCCGTTACGTGAAGCCTTGGCCTAATTAGGGGTCCCCTCAGATTGCTTTCTGGTCTGGTGAGCAGAAATCCAACTGCTACTTAAAAAGTTAATGCACCAATTGCGATTATGTGCTTACTATAGTAAATGCATAATTTAAATGTTTCGACCATATGGCATGACAGAATACGACAGCATTAATATAAGTATCATTTATGTCCATTCGTAGCATCTTTGAAAAAAAATTTTAAATAGTAAAATCAATAAATGGAGATGCATATCCCATAACAAATTAAGTCTATGTTTGACAATACATTTAAACATAGTATTTAAAATGATGTTTGTCAATAAATATGTATATAAATAGAGGGAAAAAGTAGAGTATGCTTACATTTTGAGGAGGTGATTAATAGGATAAGACTATACGTAATATAAATTCTTCGTTTAATTATTTTATAATATAATATTTCATTAAAATCTTATTGTTTATAATTGGGTGATGGAAACTTTTATTATGTATCCACCAATCATTTAGTCAACTATTAAAATAAATATAATAAGTGATATTATTTGTTTCATCTTTTTATGAAAGTTATTTCCATTTTATTTTTTTCATTTTTAAACAAATATTTATAAAAAATAGATACAAATGAAAAATAGATATTTTTATTCAGAAACAGATCAAATATAGATAAAAAAACAAATGAAAATCAAACAATCTATATAAACCCAATTCAATGATGTGATCATACATAGATATAGAGTTAAATCGGTAAATAACCAATTGGATGGGAAGTATTGAAAAATATGACGTACCAATATCATTAAAAACAAGTAATGGGATCAGAAAATTTTATTGTGTTCATATTCACACCACTTTTCCAAATAAAATATTATAAGATTTGAATTTAACCTCTTAACACCTTAGAAATAGTCCATTTTCATCCAAGTGCACGAATGACTTTACACTGCAGTCAAATTAGCTGTACCAAATCTCTAACATTTCCATAATAAAACAGACCACGGCCAGATCCCTATCCTCTCTCTCTCACTGGAATGCATGTGACACAAAATACATGTACCGGTATGATTGCTCTCCATATAATTTACTAATTACAAATAGGGTCCAAACGAGCCGGGCCTGAAACGAGCCAAGCTTGAATAGCTCGATTCATTTACAGTCCCACTCACAAGCAGTTATCTCGTGAATATTACTGCCATTGATTTGACATGCTAAGTTGCAGTACACAAATACTTGCATTACAATATATATTAAAATGTTAACCCATATTATTACTAAACTGAAGATAAGAAAATTTTCTCAAAATTTTAATAAACTTGCTTTTCCATACAATTCTATGATTAATTGAAAAAAAAAAAAAAAAAAAACTTACCATAATACGAATACCCAACGATTTGTCGATTTCCATAAAATAATGCCCTCATCATACTATATCATTATAACTCATAATGGCCCAAAGCAAAAGCTTTTGAAAGTAAAATAACCCACTGTCTTTCTCTGTCTCTCTCTCTCTTAATGTATATAGGTCATAACCCAATCTTTTTATTCTCTAACTACTCATCACTGGTAATTATTCATTAGAGTATGAAATTGTGGCCTACCCTAAGAAATTTTCATTTCTTTGGATTAAAGCTTCTTCATAATCCATTAACAAACACCATGTCCCACTAGTGTTGTCTTATCATTGCATCGCAAAGAAAGTGACCCCAGAAAAAAATTAATAATAATAATAAAAAAAAAGCATAGAGAAAACGGAAAGATAGATACTTTAAAAAGGACACTGCTATGGATGTTGTTAGCAGAAAGAGACCTGGTCTTAGAAGCAGTGTTGTCGCTGGTTCTGTTTGGGAAACCAGAATGAAGAATGATGAATCTAAAGGTGGTATTAAAGTCTTCAATGAAAGCAAGGAACAGAGTACTAGCAGTAGTAATAATGGAGAAGTGAAGAAAGTTATTGGTAATGTTGCTAATGGAAAGAGAAAAGCTTGGAGATCAGAGAGTATTGATGGTTCGATTCAGACTGGTAAGAGGACTAGTTGTAATGGTGGTGATGAGAAAGTTAAGGAATTAAGTGCGTCATTTGATGGGGGAATGATAAAGAAGGGCACAGTAGGAATGAAGAAAGGGAAGAGAGAGATTGAGAAAAGCCCAGTTCAGAGCCCAATTCAAGGAAGGAAGTCAAGATCTGAGGGGAACAAGGTTGGATCTGTAATGGGTATTGAGAAGAATAAGAATTTGAGTGAATTGAGAAAAGTTAAGTCTGATTCTGAGAAAACAATGCTGGAAGGCAATGTGGGGAAGTCTGTTAAGGTTGTCGGCGATGGAAGTGAGGAGAATTCGGGTGTGCTGAGAAAGGCGAAGTCGATGCCGGAAAATGCTGCGGAGGAATGTAGTAGTAATGGTAATGGAGGGATTGATGATGGGGTTAGATCTGATGAGAATTGTAAGGACCTTTGTGTGGATCAAGAGGAGGTTAAATCTGTTACAGAGGTGCGTGAAAATAAGGATGAGGATAATGGCAATGTCGAGGATGAAGAAGAATTTTCCGAAGGAGAAAGAGAAGGAGAAGGAGAAGGAGAGATTGAAGATGAAGATGAAGAATACGAGGAGGAGGAGGAGGAGATAGAGGAGGAATTATCGATTGATGGCGAGGATAAAGCAATTGAAATTGAGAAAAAGAGTGTGGAAATTAAGGAAATTATAGTAGATGAGGAGGAAAAGGCAAGACCAAGTGATGGTGGTGTTGTTAATGAAGAGAAGAAGGTGGAAGAAGTGAATGATAAATCCCCAAAGACAAGTCCAAAACCAGTTGTTCATCAAGTGACTGAGAAGCCAAAACCCATTAGTGCAAGCAATGTGAACAAGAGCCCTCCAAATTCAGTGGTGAAACATACCACAAGAGTGTATAGAAATGTTGCAAATCCTCCTAGTCCTAGTAAGACTTCCCAGGTCTATAAACAGCCTCCCCCTGTTACAAAACGTTCCCCAGTTTATCAGAATTATGCAAAACCCAGACCATCAAGTAAGTTAGCATCCTGTTGTTATTTTTAGAGTTCCTAAAATTTTTCGTTTTAGATTTATGATTTTTGAGTATTTTTCTCTGATCCTACTTTTGGGTTTTTTTTTTTTTTCCCTTTTTTTATATTTATTTTTTGGGTTTTTGACTTTCAGATGGGTATCAGGATTTCCCGGAGAAACAGAGTAAATTGCAGAGTTTAGGTCAGTTTATTTTATTTATTTTGGTGTTTTTACATTTTGAAAATACAACCAGTTTTCTTTTCTTTTTATAGATGATTTCCCATATATCTGGGTTTTTTTTATTTTATTTATTATTATTATTATTAATTTATTTTTTCCGGTTAGTTGATTTGATCATGTGGAGAGATATGTCAAAATCAGCATTTGTGTTTGGATTTGGAACATTCATCATCATTTCATCCTCCTACACCAAAGATATAAATATCAGGTAAATAAATGCTATAAATCTAATATAATTTTTTTTTTTAAATAATGAAATCAATTGGCATTTTATTTTATTTATTATCTATTTTTACTTATTTATTTTTACAGCTGCATTTCTGTAGTTTCATATCTGGGGCTGGTCTACCTTGCTCTAATATTTTTGTATAGATCCATCATCTGCAGGTAAATATTCCTAAATTGCATCTTTATAATGTTAATATATATATATATATATATTTATACATATTTTCGATATCTTGAAATTATTTTAAGGTCTCATTTTCTTCCCCTGTTTCCTTGTGGCTCTACACATAATTTTAGAGGTTATATAGATATAGACAACAACACAGACTACGTACTGGGAGAGGAAGAGGCAGTTTGGTTACTGAAATTGGTCCTTCCTTATGTGAATGAGTTCCTGTCGAGCTTCAAAGCTCTATTTTCAGGAGACCCTGCAACAACAATGAAGGTAAGTAGATACTAAATAGAAGTAACCTCTTCTTTTTTTTTGAGTAGGTAACATTAATATGTATTTCATCAATGACAATATGTCCAAGATTTTATATGCATTTGGAATCAATTGAATTTATAAAGAGTATCATAAATTGATGATGGCAATGGCATGCAGTTGGCAGTCCTGCTATTTGTTTTGGCCAGATGTGGTAGCTCCATCACCATTTGGAAGATGGCCAAACTTGGTGAGTTTCACTTGTCTTTCACCTTAACACATTGGCTAGTGCATTATGAACAATTGTTAACATTTTCCCAGGAAAAATAGGTTTGTTTGGATTGTCTGTTTTTCATCTGTATCTGTATCTTTTTTAAAATGATATATGTAAATATATCCGATTTGCATCTAAATTTTATCTATATTTGTTCTATTTGATCTTTTGATGAGAACTGTCAGCTTTTTTTATCTATATCTATTTTTTTATAAATAATTTGTTAGAAAAAAGTTTGAAAAAGTATCTGTATCTGCCAGAAAAAAGCCAAAACAAACAGACCACAATAGTCTGTAAAAGCAGTATTTTTTTTTTTTTTTTTTTTATATTTTGTCTTCATCAGATATGTTTTGTCATGGAGTAGGTCTGGTTAGTTGTTTCTTCCTCTTGCCAACTAACATAATTCTGAATTAAGTTCATTTATAAATATTTACACATTATTTAATGCTAAGAACACTTGGCATTGTTTTATTTAATATGAAGGACCAATCCCCTCCTGGGTTTAAGAATCATATTTTTGAGAATTAAGAGTTTTTTTTTTCAACTAAAAAGTATGATCCTTAACGTTTTTTGTGTTTGTATATATATTTACAGTTAAAATATATGAACCCTGCCAAACTTTAAAAAAAAAAAAAAATTGCTAAAGGCCTTTATCTAAAAAAATTATTAAAATAACATGATGAGATTCTTTAAAAAAAAAATTCTTAAAATATGATATTTTACGAATCTAATGATTAATGTATCACCTAACCCTAAATTTAGGTTCAACCGTTGTTCTGTTTTTTCTTTTCTTTTATATCTTGTTTTGGAAAACAAAAAACAAAAAAAAAAAAAAAGATTTTCTTATTTAACGCTTGATCAAGTACCCTTCAAACATTTGGTTGATACTTATTCCTCCAATAAACATATATATAAAATTATGAAACCAAAATTTTTATTTTTCTCTACAGTACCATTCCAATATTTGACTGCACAAACTAGATGGAGAAAGAAAAAAAAAATACCAGTGATTCAAAGGCTATGATTATAAATTTTCCCTTTGGGTAGCCATAGAGAACAAGGAACTGTTAAATTTTCTGAACATTCTGGCAAGCAACTTTTGGTTACTGACTCCTAGTTGTCATCACTTCGTACAGGTTTTTTTGGAGTTTTCACACTTCCAAGGGTCTGCTCTTCGTATTCCGCACAGTTAACTGCATACGGTAAATCGACTGAATTTGATGTCTTTTCTTAATTCTTCCCTTGCCTCCGTCCCTGTCCCCGATCATTTTGTGCCATGATAGTATATATAAAGTAGACCGTTAAGAAATTAAGAGTTAACAATTAGGAAACATTTGCAGTGGCGGCGACCGTGCTGAAATTCATACTGTTTCTCTGATGATTAAATGAGATATATGATTTGTTTACTATATAATGACACAAAATGACAGGCATTGCAAATATATTAAAACGTCAATAATTAACAAGGGTTTTGAGAAGGATCAGCAACCTATCTCCTATGCACAAGCAGACTAAAATAAAATAAAATAAATTAAAAAAGTAAGAGGTAAAACTTTTAAAGATTCTTTTCATGGGTTAACTCGAGACGGTTAGAAACTGTTAGAAAAAATAAAGTTTCAAGAGCTTTTTATTTTTTATTTTTTATTCTCTTAATAAGTGTTTAGAGAAATTAAACCTAGCTAAAAATTAAGTGCTTAGAGACGCTCCTCCTTGTCACTTTTAAATTTCTAAATTTGTGATTACACATCAACCAGCAGGGCATAGTGGGGTTTGTCCTTTTAATGTTTTTTCTTTTTGGTTGAAAGAAGATTATTAAGAAATTCTAATATTAATCAATATCCATTATATTAACTTTACCCTAATAATAAGTGTGTCCCACTAATCAAATACACTTATCTGGATAAGAAATCAATATACAATTATATAAACTTATTGTTTTACCAAATCAAATATGCTCAGGTGATTATTGATGGAAATACATGATACAGTTGGAGATAATAAAAATTTATATTTATTTATCCTTCATATATGTTGGAAAAACTAACCTCGTGGACCTGGGCCAACATATGTCACCTAACGGCTCTTTAGGTTTTGGTAATTCGGTGATGGTGGGTGTGCTGGTGGGGTACGCTTGGGCCCTTTAGAAATGAGGATGGAGTCTTTGGATCCAAAAATGCCGCATCGGTATCAACCTATCACCTATTGCTGTCAGTTGTCACTTAAGCTATGATTTATATAGTCTAATTTATGCTAATCCGACCGTTTTAAAGGACCTTTTTAAACCCAAGGTTGATGGCAAGTTGCACCTTACCCTCCGCTTTAGTTCAAGCAACTTTAGGTGGTAGGCTATTGAGCCCTCTTTTCAGCCGGTTTTGATCAAAGTGGAGGTAGACCCGTCCTAAGCCGATCACGGCCTCCGGTCCCTACACTAATGTGGTCTTTCGGAACTAAAGTAAATATAGATAGAAATTGGTGGAAAGAAAAGGGTGGAAGTGAAAATTAGTGGAAATAGAAATAAAAGGAAAGTTTATTTTATGTTTGGTAACTTATAATGAAAACAAAAAAAAAAAAAAAAAGAAAAAAAATAGAGTTAGTAATTGATAAAATTATCATTATATTATTTTATATAAAATATTAGTAAGGGAGACAATTTGATAATTAACTTTGTTTTTTGCTGTTTTTCTCCAATTGGAAAAAAAAAATGATTTAAAAAGTGAAAAAAATTTCACTTATTTCTCTTTTTTTCTACAGTTTTCCACATTCACTTAAATTGCCAAACACAATTTTCCTTTCCTTTTCCATCCGTTTCCGACTGTTTTCACTTTTGAATGTGGATCCAGACACAGCTTAATTTTTCCTCTAGTCCAGTAGAAATGTGGATTAAAAAGAGGATTGCTAGATATGATTTAGTAAGTTCTTCCTTTTTCAATTTAATCACATTTTAAAATCTAACTGGACACTGGATTACGATCTGTATAGACAAGAAGGTGCTAATAGATAAGGAACTCTTTACATATGTTACCTTTTTATATGTTTTGCTTTTTTACAAAGTTCGTAACCAACATTAGAAGAATTAAAGGGTTTTCTTCCTTTGTTTTTTTTTAATTTTTTTGAAACCTCAAAATTAGTGCCCAAGTGTGTATCCTGTCACTTAAAAGAAAAAGGAGTCCGAATCAACAAAATTTCTTCGCTTAGAATTTGCAGCCTTTGATGACGTTTGTTTTTCAGAACTGCATGGAATTAATCATGCCACAATGTGTGTCCTTTTTTCTTTTTTCTCTGATGCAACCTGGCCGATAGTGGTCCAAATTCCAGCTTCTTACGCTCGCTTTATTCGTATTATTAAAAATATTCTGATTGAAAATTCCTTGTAATAACTAATAAGCTTTGTATGACTGGATTATTAATTAATCCTCTTTCAATTCATTGAGATGTTACAATCCAAAAGAGAAAATCTCACATATTTTAACACTAACAGCACACTTAATTTATATAAAAGCAAACATACAAAAGAAAATAAAAATAGAAAAATTTTCAAAATTTTAGCAAATATCTAGAAATACTTATTAATATAGGATTATATTGATTTTGGAAAAAATCTATCTACTCAGGTAATTTTTGGATTCGGCGATTTCACGATGCTTGGGACTCATGCTCTCACAAGAAAGCAGTAGCGGTTGCCATATTCACACTCATATGGAACTTATGTTCAGTGGTTGCAAGAATTTGGGCAGGTTGTATCTTATTCTGCTTCCCTTTTTTTTTTTTTTTTTTTTTTTTTTTTTGCTAATGATATTTTTCAGGATGTTTAAATAATAATAATAATCGTGCGTTGACATTACCTTTTTTTGTGCAGTGTTTATGTTGTTTGTGGCATTTAGGTTTTATCAACAGTCGATGGTGAGAGATGAATGGGTTGATAATGAAAATGAAGAAACAGCGGAAGGCATATCGCAACAACCCGTTGGAGGATCGGGAAGAGGACGTGGCCCCACTATTGTAGGATCATCATTAAAGGAAAAGAAAGCATCCTAGAAATAATTATTATATTACACGTACAAGATTATTGGTCCCCTTTTTTTTAATTTATAAATATATTAATAGTTTGTGTTTGTGCTTGTTATGTGTTATATATCATGGTGGTTACATCTCATTTTTCCTTCCCTTTTGTGTGTTTCACTGTTAACTTTGTACAGTCCAGATTGGGGGTTTGCCGGTTTGGGGTGTGGGTGGGGGAAATTAGGCTCTGAAAAAGTTTAAAAAGTTTGCAAAATCTGTAAAAGTGAAAAATAATCATCAATCTTAATCTCTGACTATTCTATCATTTGAGTGTTAATTCTCAGATTTTTTAATTTCTTATTGCCAGCTCGAATCCTTTTCTCCCTTAATTTCCACTTTTACTAAGTCTAACTCAGCTAGCATATTTCTGTGAAAACTAAGAGAATTTGTTATTTCATTGAAATATTTTTAAAAAATCTTTTTGTTTTTAAGTTTCAAAGTTGTCGCTCATCAAAATAAAGTATTAATAATAATGACCAAAAAAAAAAAAGAAGAAAGAAAGAAAGAAAAGAAGATTTGGGATCATATTGGTAAATGACCTTATGGATGCATTTGGTTGTTCAAATCATGTGGGATTAGACCAGATTAAAACTCTAATCCTTTGTTTGGCTTTCATAATGGATTTAAATACTAGATAAAAAGAAGTTGGATAAAAGGGTATTGTTGAATTACTTTGAAGTGATCACTCATTTGTACATAGGAGGACCTATTTATAAACAGATCTAACATGGTAGGTAGCAGCAAACATTAATACACCAACCCTCAACTATCTACAACATTAATTCTACTAACCTTTATCATTAATTACTAACTAAATGGCACTAAATCTATGATAAAAATATTTAACTATTTACGACTAATTAAACACTCCTTCTCCAACCAGAGAGTAGGTGTCATCTATTCCTAGCTTAGATATAGGATCTTTAAAGCTTGAATTGTTCAACCCTTTTGTTAAAAACATTGGCTAATTGATGCTTGGATGGAACATTGAACATTCTTGCTAACCTTTCTTCCAATTTTTCTTTGATAATATATCTATCAATTTTAATGTTTTTTATCTTCTCATATTGTACAAGATTATGATCAATGTTAATACTTGACATATTGTCACATTAGAGTCTTATAGGACCTTCCCAATTGACTTTCAAATCATTTAGAATAATCTTCAACCAAAGCAACTTACATAATCATGAAGCAATTACTTTGAATTTAATTCCACATATGACCTTGCTACCATGTTTTGCTTCTTGTTCTTCCTTATTATAAGATTCATCTAAGAAAGGTATAATATCTTGTTGTTAAGATTCTATCAACAAAGGAACTTGCATCAGTATCTACCAGAGTGAAAGGGTTGTTCTTTTTAAATAAAATTCCTTTTCTCAAGTTGTCTTTCAAATAATAAAGTACACTATAAGTAACTTATAGATTATGTTCTTTGGGATCATGCAGGAATTGGCTAAGCCACTCACTAGATAAAGCTTTGCTTAGCCAAGCATAAGGAAGGTATGTAAGTTTATCAACCAATTTCTTATACATCCTATTATCGATAGCTGCTTCTTCTTTAGCCTCCCCAATTTGTGATTCAAATCCATTCGGGTAGACACGGGATTACACTCACTTTTTCACGTTTTTGTCAATAATTCAATTACATACTTTTGTTGATATATAAAGATCCCTTGTTAAAATATGCCAACACTATACTTAGAAAATACTTTAATATTCCTAGCTCTTCTATCTCAAACCCTTTTACTAGCCTTCGCTTCAATTCATGGTTTTTTTCTCATCATTTCTAGATACTATGATGTCATCCACATGGACTAGAAGAACAATCACTCCCCTTACATTTGAATGTCTAATAAAAAGAGTATGATCACCCTGACTTTGTTTGTATCTAGACTCCTTCATGGCTATAGCGAATCTCCCATACCATGCTATAGGATATTATTTTCGCCTATAGAGTGGCTTTTATAACCTACACATCTAATTTGTCCACCTCAAATCCTAATGGGATATTTATGTAAATTTCTTCATCTACATTACCATGAAGAAATGCAATATTTGTTAAACTCATTTATCCTATATGTGATTTTGATGAGCAAATATTATATAAAGCTATTGTAAACACACTTCTATTGTATAAGATTATTAATTTATAAGGAAAAACATACATCAAGAAATCTACATTGATTACTTTTGTGCTCACAAGAGTTGCATTGGCAAGTCAGTTTAGAAAAGCAAAACACAATCGTGATAGAGTCCAAAAATCCAAGGCTTGAAGAGGCAAGATTCAAGGCGCAATAAGGCACGAAGTTTGGACCGGTGAGCCAGTAAGAGCTTACACCAATGAGCAGATGGGCCTTTAAATGGATTATTGCGTGCATTTAATGCTGCCATTTGTCAGACGTTATCACCAACGGACATTTTCACTTTTGAAGCCTAGAAATACATGTTCCTTTGAAGATTCATATAACTTTTGACTAAGCTTTCATTTGCAAGAAAATAAATTAAGGATTCTCTCATAATTACTATTTTTTTGTTCATTACTTTGTAAATTGTTGTAAGAGGGAAAAAAATCAGTTTTAGTGCTTTGTTCTTAACTTATAACCTTATAAGAGAGTACTACAAAAAGAGAAGGAAATATTTTATTTCATGGGCATTGCAAACAGGTGTACTACTCAAGTTTGAGCTTGTGTTGTTAAATCAATAAAAGTGTGTGAAGTCTTCTTATTGGAGGTTATTATGAGATTGTGAAGAGTAGGAAGTTGGTCGAACTCTATATTAAATCTGGGCTTAAATTTTTTATCCCTATCTCTTTTGTATTCCATATTATAATCTGTTATCACCATATTCACTATTATTAAAGTTTTATTTGATCTATTGCATAAAAATTATTTATTTGTGCATTTTCAATCAATTTCTCAATTCACCACTCCCTTCCCCTCCCCCACCACCCAACCCACCCCCCCACCCAAGTTTTTTTTTTTTTTGTTGCATTTTCAATATTAACATCATATTGTAAAATTTGTTAATCAAAATGAGCATTCTATTGGGTTTCCATAGGGTTTTAGGATTTATAAATATCAAATATTTTGTAGTGAAATTCAAAAAATAAAAACCCTAATCTAGTATCCATGTGTTTTTATCAGATTAAAACAAAACAAATAGTTTGAATTTATACCTTTAACCTTTAAGTTTGGAATCAATTAGCAAATTAGATCTGTAGGTACCGTGAATTTGCAATCCCTTTTACAGTATTCACGCAAATGAACACTCCTTCAAAAAGATCCTTCATGTGCTAGCGTTATCTAGCACACTTCTAGATAAGATCGGGAAAATTTTTACTCATGACTCTTATGCTTCCCACTTTTAGGGTTTATAGAATTTCTCTACAGGTCTAATAATGACAACACTTGACATTCACCCTAAAAGAAACCTCTTATGTCTTATTTATAATAATGTCAATATGAATAATGACATTAGTATCCCTAATCTTATTAGGAATAAATTAATTATAAATTAATTTATTAACATAAGAATTCCTAGTCCAATTAGGAATTATTATTGTTCTTAACAAATTATATTTATTTATTATTCTCAACAAATTAAGATTAATAATAAATAAATTTATTATTCCCATTGGACTTATTTAAATTTAGTTCATGATCCTTTTTATTCATTCTTTTATATGTGACCCTGTAGGTTCACTTAATATTTGTCGTTGACCTAAAACCATTTTAGTCAACCAAACATAAGCAACCTCTAGTGAGACATTATGTTTAACCAAATTAAGTGAAGATCGGCAATCCAATTTTTACCTGATCCATAAATTATGTCATTATCCTTTTGTCATATGATATCTAGATTGAATATAAGGCATGGATAGTGTCACCCTTATATCGTTCAATCTTATCATTTCTCGATCTCTAAGTGAACTGACAAAACAAATGAAATTGATCACACTATCAATTCATTTGAGTATAGCCATGCATTTCTTAATTTCACTTATTGAGAGGTCCAGAAATATCTCTCCCATAATGAGAAGGAAAAATTCTATTTTAATCACTCAACTTTCTCTACATGATTCACATTATTCTCAATCTCAACCTTTATAATTATCCAGTTAAAGACAACGTTTGATTGAGTCAAATGCTAATGTTTCTCATATTGGAACCTATGGTGATTTCAGGTCTAATGATATGCTGATATTGTTATTGCAAGAATCACTTATGACACTAATCTATGTAGTGATCTCATAGCAGGTCAATCAACACATGGTCCTCTAATATGTGCTTATGAGTTTGATTTGTATCCCCATACAAATAGATATATCATGACTATCAAACAAAAACTTATAATAAATTGAATTCATTATCATTCCCAGAATAATGAGCATTTAAGGACTATTAGAATAATTAAATTATTCATGGATCCTATTATAAAGTAAACATGCAAACAATATATTAAAAATGTCTTTGTATCAATAATATATATATATATATAATGATAATATCCAGTAATTGGCCTATGGCACAATCACTAACACAGTCAATGATAATAAATTCTCACTACATTCATTTTTACAACAAAAGAAACCAAAAGTTTGAGTTTACCCCTTGGCTACTAATAGTGTTTTAAATGTTTAAGAGATCCATCATCATTATATTTTAGTGCAAAAATCCACATGTAGCCAACAACATTTTTCACTTTTTGTTTATCAACAATTTCCATTATTTGATTACTTCCTAATGCACTCATTTTCTCTATCATGGCCTCTCTCCATTTCCTTTTTGATAATGCCTCAAGTATAGATTATTTTACAACAATGGCTCTTAAAATCACAATGAAGTTTTTATGTGCTAGTGATAGATGCTTAAGAGAGACATAGTGAGATAATAGATAGACAGGTGGTTTAGTGCATTCTTTAGTACCTTTCATAATAGAAATAGGAAGATCTAGGCCATTTTGTTGAATAAGTAGTTTTTGTAATATATTGTGCATGTATAAGTGACCCAGATCTTACTATGATCTCATTCTCAAAGTTTTAAGGTAGATTTTAGCTTAGGTTCTAGAACAACCTTCCTCCTTGAATACACTTGAGGGAATCTAGTGAAATTGCTAGTGACATTAGTTGGAATAGAAGAACACACAATTTCAATGGAAGAATTAAAGAAAGATTTAGAGAGTGTGTATACATCAACATGACCAGGAACACAAAGAGGAAGGTCAAGTGATTTCAAAGTTCAAGTTCAAAGGATTCACAAATACTATTACCCATCATTTAATTCTCTTTGTGAAAAGAAGATTTGGACAAAAAGGCGTGTATTTTATGCGAAAATGACATTTATTAAGATGTAAAATTTCTTAGATGATGGGTCATATCATTTGTATCACTTTTGAGTAAAGTAACTAAGGAAAATACGTTTAATGGATCGAAGATCCAATTTGTCCCTTTTATAATTGTAGACATGAACAAAAGTACTTCACTTAAAAAAATCTAAAGTTTGTGCCTTTTTGAAGTTTTGACATGAGGTAGAAACTACTAAGTACATCTACGAGACTCTTGTCAACCAATACTTGTTTTAGATAATCTATTTATCATGTATGAAGAGAATAGCCTCTCCCTAGTAAGATTTAGGAGCATTAGCTCGAAAGAGAAGACTCAAGTTGTATTGAGTAGATGCACGTTTTTCTTTTCTTATAGCCCACCCATTTTGTTAAGGAGTATTAAACATGATGACTCATGGATAATACTTTGTGATTGGAGGTTGGGTGGCAAAACCCGATATGATGTAATACCTAGTATTTTTTTATCTTAAATCTCTTTATTCTAACCCTAATGCAATGATCGATTAAGGATATAAACCAGCAAGCCCTAGAGATATTAGATATTGGAGAGGGGCCTCATATGTCACTATGAATTAATTGAAAAGAATAACAAATTCTTTTATCACTAATAAGAAAAGATACTTGAGTATGTTTTGTCAATTCACAAATATTACAATAAAATTGAAAAATATCCAACTCCTAGAACAAATCAAGAAACATGATTTTCAAGATTTTGAAAGCTAAATATCCTAAACGTAAATGATACTAGATAAATAGTTTCTTTATTTGAAGACAAATTATAAGTTAGTTTGGACATTTTGAGATGATTCAAAGTGGCAAAGACCGCTTCTTCCCTTAGCAAGTTCAGTCCTCTTTCCCAAGTTCTTATCTTGAATAATGCAATTAGAGGAGAAAAAATGTGGCGTAACATATAAGATCGTGAGTAAGTTTTTGTATGGCAATAGGACTTAATGACAATTTCAATGCACAATGATATGCCTTAACGCTCTAATATTAAATTATGATGTGCCTAGTAGGACAATCACTAGAATGTCAATTGAATAACCCGTGATAAATATGATACCAGTGAAAATAATACACCTAAGAAGAATATCACTAGGATATCATGACAACTTTTGTAAATTAATCAGTAGATTCCTAATCTCAAGGTAAAATTAAGGTTAAATTGATAGACAAAGAAAGAGAACTCCAATTAATGGATATTACTCACCAAGAAAAGAAGATCTCAAGAACACTTGTGTATAATTGATATAACACAAAAGTCAACTTGTGTTTGCACTCGCCATAATCAAAGAGTAGGGTTTCAAGAGCAAAGACTCTAGTTAGATTTTATTAATCTTAAAAGAAACAGAGCTATCAATCAACGATAGAGATAGGACTATTTTTAGGAGTCTTAAAAACTAATAAAATTACTAAATTATCCTTAATTAAAAACTTAATAAAATAACTTAACGAAATAAAACAAAATAAGCATTCTAAATTCAACACGACCCCAACATGAGTTGGGTCGTATACTTTGAATCTTCACAACTTCCAACACAAGTCAAGTCTTGTATTATGAATCTACACAACTCAACAAAGGTCAGGTTGTGTGCTCTTGAAACTTGAGAAATCTTGCAAGATTGCTTTCGTTACAAGCTTGAACACAGGCATGTAGTCCAAGTCGTGTTGCGCACGATTCTTATTTCTTCCATGTGTTTGTTTCTGTACTTAGCACAACTTTCAACACGATTTGTGTTGACACTTGTGTACCTTCATCAGAGTTCGAAATTCATCCCCAATACTTGAACAAATTTTTATTCACCTTGGAACACTTCATAAACATCCTACTGATAAATTCTGTTATATGGTTCTCATCACATTAAGGACATTTTTAAGCATGATTATGGATGTGGTATATATGACTCTCTCTTCTGGCCATATGGTTGTCATCGTTACGATTTCTCTGTAAATTAAGCAAAGGGTATAGGGGTGAAAGAGTTGAGGTGCAAGTATTATGCGGTTCGTACCACCCGAGTCTATCATCTAAACATTGTTAGAAAGAGTGATTTTATTAGTTGACATGATCGACTCTGATGACAATAACGAAAGATTGAATCAAAAGGACGGAAAAATCTGACAATGGAGATCTTATTAACAAGAATCCAATAATGAAGGTTGAGTTGACGAGAATTTAAAAATATATATTTTTGCATTATTTTGAAGTGATCATTATTTGCACATAGAAGGACCTATTAATAAACAGCACAATCATGGTAGGTTGTAACGAGCATTAAGACACCAAACTCCAACCATCTACAACATTAACTTTACCAACTTTTAGCATTAATTATTAATTAAATAGTACTAAATCTATTAATAAAAATAATAAACCATAAGAAAACCCAAAAATAAACATAAAAAAATAAAGAAATAAATATATGAAGAGAATTTAATTTACAAATCAGGGATATGCTAGTCATTTTGCCCTTTTGAAGATCTACATATTAAATATTAAGTTAGTTTCTTAAATTCCAACACCACCTCCCCCAACCCCCCCCCCCCCCCCCCCCCCCCCCCCCCCCCCCCCTTCCTCTCCTCTCCTCTCCTCTCCTCTCTCCCTCTCTTCCTATAATGACAATTTCCTCTCCTTCTATTCTTGTATTGATTTCATAATCTTCCACAACAAATTTTCAAGAAAACCACTAAAGAGTGGAAACTTTAAATAATAATTTAAAGTTCAAATATTAAATTGCCAAGAATTTGGGGTGGGGGGGACACGCTATGTGATGCCTTTGGCCACGTTTGGCCGTTTATCCGATAAAACAAAACAATGTAGAGGAAAGTGGTCGAAAATTGCAAAGGCAACAAAAAAGCTCAGCCACAGTTTTCCTGACAAACGTTAGGCACATGATCTACCTGTTCGTAAGATGGCAGAGCAATTCGAAGCCACCTACAAAGTAGACATGTATCCTAATACAATACACTGCTAGGATTTGCTAAGGATTCAGGAAGAAATCTCCCGGACGGAGTATGTAGAAAATTTGTGGCCAATGAAGGAAGAAAGATAAGGGCTTCATATCATCTGTGGTACAAGCATCTTGAAGAGAAATTATGACAACGTCAACCATTTAAGACAATATACAGCCGAAACATGGATAATAAATTAAACATTCAAACAGCTTTAAAATCAGATATCATGCTACATGAGGTGAGAGTACGAGAATTTGACATTGGCTTTCATTGTCAAAAGAATTAGGGAAATGAGATAGGGAACTACTGAAATAACCTAAACATAAAAGAAAATTTGGCGCACAACCTATAATCTTCTGTCAATGTCAAAGGTATGTCTTCAAAGGCTTCTAACATACAATCCATTCAAATCTCCTCGTCTATTCTACATTCCTCGTGCCTGTTGAAACTCCTATACCTTCTGCCCTATCTTTTGTTAGCCTACCAAAAAAAACTGGGATGTATTGCACAATGCAATGTGACAGCATCTTTCTAAAGAGCTGTGTTTACTAAAATGAACATCAAGTAATGGCCTGTATTGAAGCTTGAAAGCAAAACATCCTACCCAGTGGATAGGGCGGTTTTAGATAATACAAAGCCATCGAAAGGATCTACCAGATGGCCCAGATCTCTTGCAGTCTGCATATCATTAAAATAATTCCCATAGCTTGTGTTCTTGTTCTTCCGCCGCTGATTTATCATGCCTTTTCCTGAAGTGGCAAAAGAGATAGCATCAGCACTAAGAAACACAGCTTCAAAACATGATATTTTGTGCTTTCTCAAACGTGAATGAAATGTTTGAAGAGACTCATTAAATATTGGCAAGAAACATCACGGTACTCAGGACATTAATAGTAGGCATGCAAATAATGATTGGATATGAACTTTTTCTAATACTTGACATATCGAAGTTTGTAAATTGAAACTAAATTATTGAGGAAATTAAGTTGGTTTCAAAGATTTACAGCATGTAAGAGACTGTTCTACTAAAGGCTTTGATCATGCACGCTGCAATTGACCTGCAACAGGGCAATCATAATGACTTACAATAGCTCTCACACAAAAGGGTCTATTTCATCCTCCAAAGAAGACCATCAAAAGCAAACAAGCCAATTATAAGACGATACTTATGGCCAGTATATATATATATATATATATGTATGTATGTATATGAGGACACCGTCCTTATAGTGTACAGGGTATTTACTGCAATTCTCCACATTTATCGTAGTTTGGCCCAACCTTCTATTCAGGGCCTGTCTGTCGCATCTTTTCATCTTTTGTTGTGTTTTACTTCAAGCAGGCATTTACTTAAATCAGATACAAGTATGATGTACAGAACATTTACCTATAAGCCTCTTAAAATTCTATACACTGCTCCCAAAGAAGACATAGACTGCAGATGAACGACTCCAAAGATGATAAGAACATGAGCACACCAACCACTAATCAAGGACTTCTAATCAATTTGGACAGGAACTATCATATTTTGTGCTGTCACATAAGTCAAAGCTTCAGAAGAATATGCCATTAATTACAGCAAAACAAATCTTCAATACCATCTGGTAGGGAATTTTGTAATTAATGACAGCGAGAAAAACATTACACACTTGAATAAGAATAAACATAATGGAACTGTCCAGACAGCGTTCCGAGGGGAAACAATATGACAGAGGGAGAAAAAAATTATACACTTGAACAAGAATAAACAAAATAACACTGTCCAGACAGTGTTCCAAGGGGAAACAATTACCTAAAAGGCAGACTTACAAAACCATTGTTTCAAAGAAACCATTTCTTGATTAACCCAAAAAAGCAACCATTTCTTAAGGAATACGCATAATATTTACTAACATTTGGCCGCAAAACTCCTATGCAGATAAGTAATGCCATTTAAGCACATCTAATTCATGTAAGTTCATTGGTACAGCCAGCACCACACTGGCAAAATGCCCAGGAGAAAATAGAAACCTACATCAAATGCATATCTATCTTGTTCTATCCTGGCAACAAGCAGGAAAATATAAGTTCCTTTTTTTATTGGATGGATGAGGGAGGAAAATTACAAATACACCCCTAATACCAATAGTAAGTTGTAATTTAACCCAAAAATAAAAAATAAAAAAGGGGTAAGTTGTAGAGCAAGCCCCTAAACTCTTAAAGCTTGCTTTTGCCTCCCCACAACCTTTTATAATATACACAGCCATTATTAATGCCCAAAACCGATGCTCTTTATGGTCTTTTTAACGAAAAATTAAGGTAATGGCTATAGTTGGGGAATATATGCATATTTTTAAAAGTCAATGAGGAATAAAATCACACTTTATGATTTAAGGGATATCTATCTGCACTTGAACAACAGTTTTAAAGATGTGTTTGCAATTAACCCTTCTTCCCCTAAGGCTATACCCAAGCACACGGTTATTTTCCCTAGAGTTTGCATGCTGGACAGACTTCTCGCTTAGAGAGTAACTAACCAATCTGTTATGTCCCCTTGTCAGCAACAGCTTCCTATTTCGATTGGAGAGCAACTAACCAAATTGCTATACAAACGCTGATTGCTCCATGACAATGATATGGATGTGTTTGTGGGAAAGCAATACCAAAGAAGGAAAATAGCAGCAGTAGCCTAGCTTACCAGTTTTATTATTGTCTCCTTTATTTGTTTTATTCCATTTCCTTTATCTATTTTATTCTGTTTCTTTTTCGGTTAAGATCCTATTGTCTAGGATCTCTTTCCTTTGTTATTGGCAGACTTTAAAAAAAGCTGTGTATTCAATAAAGGACAGTCGATTATTCTCTCAATTAGTTGTTTCTATAGAGGTCTCTGTCAAGGACGAGTTTGCCCTTTTTTTGGTTTTTCTCGATAGGTCACAAAAAGGATTTTTACATATCTAGATAACTAGATCCTACGCTAAGGCACATAACATTGTGGTATCAAAGCCTACCATCATGAATGACACAGAAAACTTGACAGCAAAGCTGGATTCTTTCATGGAACAAATGACAACACGACTGTGTGTGTTAGAGGAGCATATGGCAGAACTTTCCATCACAGTCCAAGGGGCAGGAAAGGGATCTATCGGGAATAACATAGAAGAACAAAATAGTGGTATCCAAAGGCAAATCGAAAGTTTGGAGGTCAAATCTGAAGCGCAATCAAGGGGATTCATGGTGCCACAGTACTCCAGGATGGAATTTCCAACTTACGATGGCACCTATGATCCTTTAGGATGGCTAAAACGATGTGAAAAATTCTTTGTCAATCAAAGAACTGCTGAAAGAAACAAAGTGAACATAGCTACCTTTCATCTCTTGGGAGAAGCGCAGCTATGGTTTGATCAAATGGAGCAGGAGGAGACCAATTTGGATCGGGTACCTCTTAAGGAATGCAGTCACGTGAGATTTGGACCTCCTATGAGTAATAATCCTTTGGGAGAACTCCACAACCTTAAACGAACTGGGTTTGTCGAAAAACATCAACGCCAATTTCAGTCGTTATTGGCTAGGACTTCTGATCTTAACCCTCATCAGGAAGTGGGTCTCTTTACTACAGGGTTGATAGAAGAACTCAGAATTGACATTGAGATGTAGGAACCAGGGAACCTTGGAATTGCTATGAATCTAGCCCAAGCATTAGAATGCAAGCAAAGGGTTTCACCAGGATTTCTAACCTTGCAAACCAATAGGAGTCTCCCTACTTCCCAAACCACTGATAGCAACTCTGTTATCTTCCCAACAAGAATAATACAAAGGAAGGGGAACTAATGTCAAAACCAATCAGGACCAGTAGCCATGTAAGCTCTTATGCACCATTTATCAAGAGAATAATACGAGCAGAAATGGCAGAAAGAAGGGCTAAAGGACTGTTATAACTGTGACGAATCCTATTCAGTAGGACACAAATGTAATAGATTATCTTGGATTGAGGTTCCGGATGAGGAAAGTGAATCAGAGAAAGACATGATGGGGGATCCTAAGATTTCTCTACATGCTATCAGTAGAATCCGAAATTCATCTACCATGCAATTGCTAGTAGAGGTGTCAGGCATTACTGTTTTGATGCTTGTAGATTGGCAGCATACATAACTTCCTACACGAAGGATTATTAGCCAGCTTAGTACTAGAAGTGTGGAAGAGACTAGGGTTGCGAGTTTGTGTGGCAAATGGGAAGCGTGTACCTAGCATGGGTATCTGTAAGTCAATACAATTTTTGGTTGCAAACGACATATTTCAAGCTGATTTTACACTATCCCCACAAGAAGGATTTGATATGATTTTAGGAGTAAAATGGGTGAGCATTCTTGGTCCAATTTTGTGGGATTTCAATTCCTTGACCATGCAGTTCACTCCAAATGGGAACGATGTGTTGTGGCAAGGACACTTCTGAAGGTAGAACCACAACTTAGTTTGATGCAAGGTCCAACTTCAACTACGGTAATCTTGGATAAGTTATTGGTTGAGTTTGCAGACTTGTTCCTAGAGCCTCCCGGTTAGCCTCCTATTCGCGGGTGTGACCATCGCATACCACCTAAGTTAGGGTCGGGACCAGCTGTAGTACGACCTTAACGGTACCCACATTTTCAAAAGGATGAGATTGAGAAGCAGTGTGCCCAAATGTTGCAACAAAAGGTCATTCAACCTTGCAGATCCCCATTTTCTTTCCCAGTCCTCTTAGTCAAGAAGCATGGCGGCTCATGACATTTCTGTGTAGATTACCGTGGGCTTAATACCTGTATTGTCAAAGATAAGTTTCCAATTCCAATGGTGGATGAGCTACCAAATGAACTACATGGAGTGCAATATTTTACGAAGTTAGATCTACGATCATGCTACCACCAAATTAGGATGGCACCATTAGATGTGGAAAAGACAGCTTTTCACACCCACCATGGACACTTTGAATTTCTTGTCATCCCTTCGGCCTTACCAATTTCCCCTCAACCTTTCTGAGTTTGACAAATGAAGTTTTTCAAACTTATTTGCATAGGTTTGTCTTGGTCTTCTTCAATGAAACATTAATTTATAGCAAAACATTGGTGAAACATATGCACCATATGAGAATAGTTTTTGAACTATTGCGAGCTAACATGTTTTTAAAGAAGTCCAAGTGTTTATTTGGCGAGTCACAGGTAGCCTATCTTGGACATGTCATCCATAGCGCTGGAGTGGAAGTGGCCATAACAAGAATTAAGGCCATCACCTATTGGCCAATTCCTCAATTTGCTAAAGCTCTGCAAAGCTTCCTTGGTTTAGCGAGGTACCATAGGAAATTCATCACAAATTATAGGCAAGTGGCTGTACCCCTAACTAGTCTTGTGAAGAAAAATGCCTGCCAATGGAGTGTAGATGCTAACGCTGTTTTCAATACATTAAAAACCTCTCTTTCAGCAGCCCCAGTTCTAAAGTTACCTAACTTTGATGAAGAGTTTGTGGTAGAATGTGATGCTTCTGGTAGCAGATTTGGAGCTGTATTACAACAGAAAGGGCACCCTATAGCCTTTTTCAGCCATGAGATTGCTGAGTGACACCTTAAATTAGCTACATATGAGCAAGAACTAATTGGATTGGCCAGGGCAGTGATTCACTGGCAACCCTATCTTTTGGGTAGACATGTCCTCATCCATACTGTTCATAACCTCAAATACCTGGCGAGAAAAACGTCTCACCACATCCCTACTGCAACATTACATCAGTAAACTATTGGGGTTCAATTTCCAAGTGAAGTACAAAGTTGGACAATCAAATAAAGTTGCCAATGCCTTATCTAGAAGACATGAGGACTCCAAGCAACTCATGACAGTCACTTTCCCTCAAGTTGAAATCCTTAAGGCCATTCGTCAAGAAACAACAATTTCCAAGGAATCACTACAACTCAAGCAGCACATTGAAAATGGTGAGTTAGGTTTAGATTGGGTTGTACAAGATGGGTTGATCTTCTTCAAAGGAAAGGTATACCTCCTACCCACATCTTCACTTATCTCCACCATTATCCCAGATATGCATGATATGGCACATGAAGGTGGGTCGAAGACCCTATGACGTCTTCGAAGGGATTTTGATTGGAAAGGTATGAGGCTGGCGATATTAGAGTTTGTACAAAATTGTTTAGCATGTCAGTGCTACAAATGGCAAAATTTGTAGCCTGCAGAACTACTTCAGCTTCTTCCAATTCCACAACAAGTTTGGGTTCATATCTCTATGGATTTCGTAGAAGGATCACTCAAGGTTTGAGGCAAATTTGTTCTTATGGTAGTGGTTGACAAGCTTTCAAAGTATGCCCACTTTCTACCTTTAGCTCACCCATTTACTACTATACATGTTGCTCCTATTTTCTTTACGAAGGTGTCTCGACTTCATGGCTTACCTGAATCAATAGTCTCAAACTGATGGTCAAACAAAGGTTGTCAACCAAATAATAGAGATATAATTACGATGTCTCACTAGTGATTGTCCATGACAGTGAGTTGATTGGATACTCCGGGCTGAATATTGCCACAACACCTCTTATCATACTGCTCTTGTTACCTCCCCTTTCCAATTGGTCTATGGTAGAGAGCCTCCTCGACTTCTCTTCTATTTAGCAAGTTCTACACGGATTGATGCTGTTGACAAAGCCCTCCAAGAGAGAGATGTAGTACTCTAAAATGCTCGTGACAGGCTCTTGCAAGCACAAGAAAGGATGAAAAACACTTATGATATGGAGCATAGAGAGTTGAGTTTTGTAGTTGGGGATTAGGTATAGCTACGAATTCAACCATATCATCAATTAACAATAGCTAAGTAGAAGCATCACAAACTTTTCCCAAAGTATTTTGGCCCTTTCAAGGCCATGGCCAAAGTAGGACCCGCTGCCTACAAGCTTGAGTCGTAACTGAAAGTAGAATACATGATGTGTTTCATATTTCTCTCCTTAAAGAATATAAAAGGCCCCAACCAATTGCTATGGGAGATTTACCACTATTATGTCACAGCAAAGTGTTACCAACTCCTTAAGCTATTCTTCGTAGTCAAATCAATCGAGGCAAACAGGAACTATTAGTGCAATGGGCAGGATGTCCTTCAGAAGATGCCACATAGGAACCAGTTGACCATTTTCAAGAAGCTTATCCAAATTTTGAGCTTGAGGACAAGCTTAAAGCCGAGAAGCAAAGTGATGATATGGATGCTTTTGTGGGAAGCAATATCAAAGAAGGAAAATAGCAGCAATAACCTAGCTTACCAGTTTTGTTACGTTTCCTTTATTTGTTTTATCCTATTTCCTTATTGGTTAAGATCCTATTGTCTAGGATCTCTTTCCTTTGTTATTAGCAAACTTTCAAAAAAGCCATGAGTATTGAATAAAGGACGATCAATTATTCTCTCAATCAATTGTTTCTATAGGAGGCTCTGTCAAGGACGAATCTGCCTTTCATTTGTTCTTTCACTATAATTCGTAAAAAGGAATTTTACATATCTAGACCCGTGACTAGATCCTACGCTAGGTCCTGTTTGGATAAATTGGTTGGGTATCATTCTAGTATCATTTTCAAACCGAATCAATACTGGATCGATACAGATATGATACTAATAGAAAACCAATAGCTTTACTCATAAACTGATCAAACTAAACCCATACTAATTCAATACCAATAAATTACTGATACCAATCTGATACAGATAAAAATCCGACAATCCAAACAAGCACACAACAGATAACTACGCAATTTCAAAAAGCAAGATAACTACGCAACATGACACTTTCACAAAAGAGAGAGACATGTAACACAAGCTGATGCCAACATATAACACAAACACGTGATAGAAACAACAAAAACATCATATTAACCTAAGGGAAGACTCTAGGTACTCCTCTTGCTTTAGCATGTACGCACATATTTGAAGGGAAAAATAATATATATGTGAGCTTGAGGTTGTATCGTGAATAATAAGAATGCAACACAATTCTGCTTCCGTGAGTCCATCCCCAAAACTTCCACACACTTATTCTTCCAATGTTCATTTTCTGCTAGCACTTGGAGCTCCCCAGCTAGAGCAGGGGATTTTCTTATGCCCTCATCCTCTGAAGATTCTACAGTTAAAGGGCTCCTCTTTTTGTCAAATCCCAGGAAAGAGATTGTGATGTAGTAGGATATGGTTTTTGCAGCCACCATACGATGTATGTGAAGAGAAATTCTAGGCAGTTCGGTAAAATGAGTTCTTTTTCTGAAAAAGAGTATGCACTCCATCTTCTTTGTTGTCATAGCATCTTCAAGTTCACAGATTTGCTCTTTTCTTTTTCTTTCCCCCACACTCCCACCACCACCAACCAACCCCCCCACCCCTTCTTTCTTCAGTGACAAACCTCAACTTTGTACATTCTCATTACTTTAGTTTCTGTCATGGACTAAAGTGATTGTATGCTGCAAGCTTAACACGTGGCCACTGATTTCCTTTTGTATTTTGAAACCTTTGGTTTCTTGCTGAATTAATATAACTAAACTCAGAATTACCTTAAGAGAAAGAGAAAGGGGGGGGAAAGGCCTAAAAGGTAGGATTTCTAATAGTAGCATAAGGTGCACATTCCGTAACAAACATACAAGCATCAACACTAAAGCCAAACATAAACTGCAAAAGCGTGGTTCAATATTTTGATTGCCAAAACCAAAGTACATGCAGCTGATATAAATACCTACAAACTCAGCATAAAATAGAATATTGAGAAACGTCCATAAAAGACTTACTTATCAAATAGCTTGGCAACAGCCTTTGGTCTATTACAGCCATTTTCCTTCTCCTCTCGTTTATCTTTATGAATTGCTTTTTTGGTTTGCCTATCAAATAGCTTGGCAACTGCCCTTGGTCTATCATAGCCCTTTTCCTCCTTTTCTGGGTTCTGTTTATGATTTGCTTTTCCAGTTTGCCTTGGTGGATCTGGTTTCCAATTAGTGTTTATTAGAGATTGACCCAACAACTCAACAATACTTGTTGCCATTGCCTCAGCTTTCTTCACATATGGAAAAGTCTCATCTTCAAAATGGTTAGAAAGCCACAGATACATAGAAACAACTTGGTGCCTAGTCTCAAGATCCAAGAGTTCTGCATCATTACGGGCAGAACCTTTTGGCATTCCCATTGCTATGTTAACAGGCAAGTTCTGACTGTAAACCAAAGCAAACTTCAAAAGATGGTACATAGCTTTTGGGTCCCTAACATTAACAGGTGCAAAACAGAAGTTGAAACGATCCTCTAAAGATAGACCTTGAACCTTCTCTAACATGTTTGCAACCTTCTTTATGTCATCATGTCGGCACAAGAAGTATGAGCCATCCAGGCGGCAGTTTTCTCTGAACTTCTCAAGTAGCTTGCTAAAGGTAACATCCGAGAATTGCCCAGCAAACAGCTCAACCTGCTCAAAGAATGGAAAAAGGCCTACTTTGGTAACTTCATCAAAAGGCTGCTTCAAGCACTCGATAAGGTAATCTAAATCTTCACGATTTAGGGTTGTAGTGAGCCCATCTGGATATATGCTTCCCCTCCGGCCAGCTCTTCCAGCAATCTGCTTGACCTGTGATGCCGCAACTGGCACGATCTTGTCACCATTGTATTTTGAGAGAGTGCAAAACACAACTCTTCTGATATTAAGATTCAAACCCATTCCCACAGCATCGCTTGCAACCAACACATCATATTCACTATCTTGATCATTAAACAACTTTGCTTGCTGCCTTCGAGTCTCAGGTGGTAAGGCACCATAAATAACACAACAGCGGTGATTAGTATGTTTCTCAATTGCCAATTTAACTTCAAATATCTCCCTCCGAGAGAAGGCAACAACACAATCTCCAGAGCGAACATTGCGAAGATCACCTAACAAGGTCTTTTCCTCGACCACCAATGGTTTAAATCTCTCATAATGACACTCATGCAACTCATCTCCCGTGTCTGAACATATTTTTCGAACTATATTTAATACACTTGGATCCCCACATAAATGTATTTCATCTGCCATAACTCCAAGCAAGGCTCTGGTCCATGCATTACCTCTATATGGGTCACACATCATTTGGATTTCATCAATAACTGCCACATCATATAGTTCACCCGTTTTCACCATTTCCACAGTGCAAGCAACATGGTTAGCAAAAGGGACATTCTTCTTCTCTTGTCCAGTGTGAAGACTACAATAAACCCCTAGAGCATTCACCTTGTCAAAAACTTCCATCGCCAACAGCCTAAGAGGACTACAGTAGATTCCCTTCTTTGCTTCCATAAAACGTTGCAAAGCATTGTAAGTTTTACCACTATTGGTGGGACCACAATGATAAATTATCTTCCGTTTCATGGCTCTTGCGAAGGGGAACCAAGTGTGAGGCTTTGTCAGGTCTGCTGATTCAATCATACTCCGGAATCGCTTTATCTCATCAGTACACTCTTCAAGACAAAACTCAACAAAGATAGGAAACAAGAACTTAACAGCATCCTCAGATGGGCCAAGCGACAACAGGTACATGATAATATCTTCAGGACGTCGCTTCAAGAGATAATTACGGAACTTGGTGCATGCAGTTGGGAAAAATGACTTACCAATGTAAATTGCAAGTGCCTGATCTGCTGCCCATCCTGATTTTGCAAAGTAACGAAATATCTCATGAAGAGACTCCCAATCATCCTCACCAAGTTTCAAGTGACTCCAGGAATCACGAATTTCCTTGTATAATTCCACAGGATCCCGGGAACCAACATGTCCATAATTCACATTTTTAGCCAAGCATCCATCTTCTCCACTATTAACATTATCCGCCCCGACACTCTTCACATCCTTACAAACACTATTTTCATCTAATACATCAACCCTATCACCCATCGAGCCGAACACGCTTCCCTCCTCATCCAAACAATCTTCACTGTCACGTGCAGAATCACCAACAACCCCATCAAGTTCGTATCTTTCCACACCATCATCGCACCGTTCCAGAGCTCCACCAACCCCATCCTCGTTCTCCCTCAAAGAAGAACAATGTCTCACTTGAAAGCCTACACAACTTCCTAAACTTCTGGGGTATGAAAAAAAGTCGAAACTTGGTAGACCAAAAACCTTACTTGATTCGCCAACTGGAGGCAGCAAAGCCTCGAATTTATTAGATTTACTGTAATAACATCTATAACATAAAACCAAATATTTGAACCTAGAAATGCTACTTCTTGAAGCATGATTACGTAGGATTGAAGTTACAGGACCGATAGCCATTGAATAAAATGGTGAAAGAAATTTGTCGGTTAAAGCATCATCGTCTTTATTTGGGCGTTATGTTACATTAAAAAGTTGCAAACTTGGGAACTTATTACCGGAGGAAGAGAGAGAAAACTGAAAAGGGTTATTTGAGAGAGAGAGCGAGAGAGAGGAAATTGAGGAGAGAGAGTGGTGTAAAATTGTACGGATAAACCCTACCAGCTACAGAGAAGGAGAAGACGAACGAGACTGAAAAACCCTGCACAAAATGGTTGCCGCCTTCCGCCTTCCATCATTTCCTTGTATCTTTGTTAGCTCGTGTCGGAAAATTATGAATTATCAGCTGCCTATTTATATTTAAGTTTTAATTTTTTAATAGCGTTACAAATAAAGAATTATAGAATGTGGAGTGAAAAAAAACAAAGGACATGTTTGATTTACTAAAATAGAATAAAATTGAAAAGAAATTATAATTTTTTATTTTATTATTAGGAGTATTTTTTAAATAAATTATACTTTTTGGATCAGAAATGGCTATTCTTTCATTAATAAAAAGAAATGAGGATTCGTTATCTATTCTGCATTATATTGAATAAATATTTTTTTATAGAATTTTTTGTAAATCAAATAGAGTAATAGATATTTTATGATAATAAAAGCCCAATATCAAATCCATTCCAATGAACCAAACATATTGTAAAAGAGTTTGAAATATAAAAATTATAGAATATGCAAAATAGAAATATGGTTATCATTAAAAATAGAATGAAGGCTTCTTATATAATAGGATCGATGTTAGTGGAATATGATTTTTAAGGAGTCAAGGAGTAAATTTTTATGTTAGTGAGTGTAGACAACTCATTTTGACATTTATTTTTTGTCAAAATAAGTACTAATCTTAGTATACACATAATTAAATTAATTGAATTTTTGCAAATTATAAATGTTAAAACTAGGAATGAAAATTAGAAAAATAAATCAATTTAATAGAAATAAATATAATGGATGTAATATATATATAATTAATATAGTATAATATAATTTCAAAAATTGTAAAAAAAAAATTTATTATTCATCATCTCCTACGTCCGGCTGCCCGATGAGGTGTTTTGAAGCCCATTTTTGACCTATTTTCAAACCCGTTTTTTACAAAACAAATACGTATTTTGAAACTAGACACGGGGTACTTCATTTTGATATATAATTTGCATATTTTCATAAACCATAACTATTTCAAAATCGGATTTGAAATGTGAAAAAAAATTCGTTTTTATACTTCCAAAAAAAGATCAAGAATCCTTTTTTTTTCGCTCACAACGTGTTTGAACGTTAATTTTGAACGTTAATGACAATTAATCACAAATTGCAACCATTGTAGTCCGATTTTTTCGAATCAAAATCAAAATAAAACATGAAACCCTAGCTCTATAAATAAAAAGAAAAAAAGAGAACAAAAGGAGAACACAAAAAAATAAAAAAAATAAAAAATCAAATAGCATCCGAATACTTAGGAGGTCGAAATCTACAGCAAACAGACGCCTTTAGAGTATTCACGAGGCCGAGTTCGACTTGTCCGACGCCACTCCTTGGCTAGAACCACCGTCACAGGAGTGAATTGAAGCCGCTGGAACCCCAGCCGATCTCTCCCCCTACAAGCGTCCCAATGCCCTGCACGAATTCCAAACAACTTTCCCAATCAAAATACGATCGGAGCCCATCGTCGGAGCTCATCCTCGCAGTCGCTGTTGCCGATCGACGTTCCTCCAATTCCAGCACGTCTACTGCATTGAACAGGTATGCCTCCTGTTCTTGATTCTTTTTCCATTTTATTAATAATAATAATAATAATAATAATAATAATAACAACAACAACAACAACAACTATATTATGATATTAAAAATAGGAAATTAAAAATAAGAAAAATGAAAATAATTAGTATATGATTATATTTTCAAAATTTGTTATGAATGTGTTATTTTTGAAAATTTAAAATAGGTAAAATATGTAAAAGCCTTATTCATGCTAGTATAGTCATATTATTTTTTTTCCCTTGTCAATAGATGAAATTATCTCATAAACTTGTTCTAAAAAATATTGAATTGCAATTTAGGGTTTATTTTTTGCCATGATATAGTTTTTTGAATGGTCTATCATTAATTTAGTGATAATCTTGTCTTGTGATAAAAATTAAATTTTATGATTTTTGTCCAATTGATGATCTTGCTTTAATGATACAAATATGAAAGTCTTGATTTAAGTAGAATTTGTAATTGATTTATAACATTTCATTATACCATGATTTTTGAAAGTTTCAAACTTTGTGAATATTTGATTTCGTCGTTATGTATCTAGATGTTTTCATAATGCTACAAATTGATTTTTTTATAATATTGTTATTATGTTAATGAATACAATTACATGAACTGATATTGTTAGCGTTTATACCGTATTCTTGATATGAATGATGAATTGATATGCTTGTTTTGATATGATTGTTATAGTTTATTATTCAAAAATTCTTTGTCACCTAGAAAAAATCTGTTTTCATAAAGTTGCTAAAATCTAACTTGATAGATTTAGAATTCACAATGAAAAATCAAACTTTCAAAATTAATAAAATTAAATGAATTTAAAGTGAAAAGAATTTTAAATCTAAAATCAACAAACAAACTAAAATTTTCATCAAATTAAAAAGAACTATGGGTGGTCTGATCCCGATTAGCGGGTACGTAGACACCTAAATGGGTGACTTAAAATATGTAAAAAATTATTTTTGTGAATTTATTTGATTTGTTTAGTTTAGAATATATGAATATTGATAGAATTTGATAATATTTGAATATTTCGAGTTTTTAGATTATATATGATTATTGATGGAATTTGATTAGTATATGTTTAGTTAATTAGATCGCGGTAAATGGTTTAGATTTTGAAATTAGGGTTTAAAAGAAAGCAATTTAAATTTGGAAAGTTAAAGTGGTAACCGTTTAGGTTTTAATAGGTTAGCCCCCGAACTCAAGTTAATTTCTGGTTCTCGTTTTCAAAAAACGATTTTTTCGCAGATCAATAGCAAAACCAAAATCAACCTACCCATTGATTTTTGTTTATTTTTTTCTCGACTTTAGTCGAGTGGTGACTCCAAAATATTTTAAAAATTCAAAATTTCCTTTAATTCTTAGTCGAGGATTCATATTGAATGAGTTAGGGTTTAATATGAATTAGATTAAAGGAAATCGAACCGGAAATCGAAAAATCAGGCTGGACAGTGGGGTTATGCAATTTTCATAAATAGACTTTATTAAATTTTTTTCTAAAATGTAATTAAAGTTAAAAATTAATTTTTAGATAAAAGATTTTCAATCATTTATAAAGATAACCAAATTTATGTATACTTGTTCCACTAAAGCCATTATATTCATAACACACAAAAATAATAAAATTCACCATCAAAATTCAATTACATTTTCATAGTCCGCATAAACCATATGAATCACAGGAAAAATAAATGAATAAATAAACTCTTGGAAAGAACAAGACTGCTCAATTGCATTAGCAAATGGGTAGGAAGAAAAACAAACGATCAAATCGAGAATCAAGCCAGATCAAATCAATTTCAACTGAAAGCTCGATTTTTTTAATTCGGTTCATATATGAAAATTCAGTTCACAGTTTGATTCACACCCCCCGAATTGAACCACACCATTTTACTTAAAATAAAAACCCATACCTCAATCCTTGCAACTTGACCAGTATTCCATAGTCATCAAGATTAATATATTTAACCTTGACATGGCTTTTAATAATAATACAAGCTTCCTTTCTTTCATTTCCTTTAATCTATCTCTGTTTACAATTCAACAAATGACGCATATAGTAAAAATAATATGTCAACTTCTACTTCAAGTTTCATATTATCATAGCCCAAAGCGTACCCTATCCATGACAGTCCATTGCATACGATATAAAGACTTACAAATGACTTTCCCTTAATCATGCATAGGCTTTGACAGCATATGCAATGCATACTTTCACAATAAGTAGGAGACATTTATGAAACACGTAGATTAAGAAGATAATAATAAATAGCATAGAAGAAACATTTTAACTTAAACTTACATAACTTAAATATTTAAGTCTTACATCATCATAAGTGCATTCTCCTGTTTAAGTCTCCAAAATATCTAAAATATCCTAAGGAAATACATTTATAATGAAGGATAGATAAATAATTTTAATTTTTATTATAAGGAAAAAATTGTCCATATATGATAAATTTTAAATAATATGTTGGTTAACCAACGTATAAAACTATCAAAAAGATAAACCGTCCCTTATTTTCCTTGTTCTTTTCTTCCTTCCTCCCATCATATTTCTATAGAAAATCCTTTGTTTATTTTCCCACATATTAGACTGTTGAAGAAATTCTAGAAAACAACTCATGGCAGGTGAAATCCTTTTATGTTTCCTACTATTTGTCTAACAAAACAAATCTTGGAAACAAAGATTTTGAAACTTTTATGTTAATATTAAGATTTAATGAGAGAACAAACATTTTTTGGGAACATTTTAAAGGATCTTTAACAACAAAAAGGAATTGGGAAATGGGAACGTAAAGGATTGATGGAATTTGAAGGTAACGTAAGTTATTTGCAAAAGTTACATCTTTTTTTTTTTTTTTTTTTGCAAGATTCAATCTTTATACAAATTTTGTTATGATGAGTTTTTGGGTTTTAAAGAAAATTTGAATTTCGATCATTAGTTGGTTAATGTTGAAAATGGAGAAAATCAGTGCTTTGTAAAAATTGCATAAAAAACCTCGTACACAGCCTATGTAGAATAGTTGTGTACTTTGAAAATGCCTTCTGCCCAATTTTTATCTTTTGCACAACCTCCCTAAACAGCTAGTGCAAAATGGTTGTGTACCTTGAGAATGTTTTCTACTTACTTTTTGTCTTCTGCACAGCCTCTCTGCACAGCCCGTGTAGCATGGTCATGTACAATATGTTCCTACATAGTGTTGCACATAACTTGTGTTTAAGTTTGCATACAACTCTATTTTTTCAAAACTTAATTTATCCTTCTTAAAAACACTTGAAACTTGTTCGATTAACTTCTTTAAGTTTTATTATTACTCCGAAAACTCGAGACCTTGTTAATATAATTAATTTCCATTTTTCATTATTTTCTTTGTTACAATTTAAACTCTTAACATATATATGCAAATATCTTATGTAAATACCCACTTTAAAATTACAATAAGAGAGAGGCGCTTAGAGAATTTTATTTGGGAATAAGTTGAGAAATATAAAAGAATTTAAATACATTGTATGTGGTAAATCTAAGTTACAGTTTTTTACCAAATGGACTAAGTTGAATCAATTACCTAGGTAGGTTTACATTATGTTTGTGCTTGTGCTTATCTAGGATAGAAATTAAAACTGACTAAGAATTAATGGACATTAATAATGAGTGTATTGCTTGTGCACGGTTGCTTATAATAGGTTGAGAGTGTTCACGCTATTGTCGCGGTATCCCGATGATCCATGTGTGACGGTGTCCCAAGTGGAGTCGTACATGAAAATGATTTAGGTAAATCTAAATCGTATAAGCGTCATGGTTATTAGGGAGTACCCAATAACCAATATATATGTATGTATGTAAATATTTATGCATGATTCGAGATACTGAGTTATCCCTTTATTGAGTATTGAGCTAAAGGATAAAGATAATTAAATGGTTGTTTATTTCATTCACATAAATATGATGTATGTGAGTTGTCATTTGTTTATACATGTGCATGTGTTTGTTGGTATATCATACTGGGTTCCATTTCATCCCTTCATCTTTTTCAGGTATAGACGGAACCCCTATGGTTTTTGACTTATTTGGATATGATGTTATGGTGGACTATAGGAGGACGTTGGTGGCGAAGATAATCCAGCAAACTTTTAGACATAAAATGTTAGATTATAAGAGATAAAGACCCCTATCATGTTATGTGGTTGTTACTTCTGTATTAAGCTAGTGTGGACCCACCTATTAGTTTATATATGTGAGTGTGTGTGTGTTTAGATGGATTGTGTAAGCCATCCCTTACTATCTATATGTAGAAAGTAGGAATTTCTGTAGTAGTTGTAATGAAATATTTATATCGTGATTGTGGATCTAAAGTATTAATATATATATATATATATATATGTTGGAAGTGTAAATGGAATATATTATGGTTATTAGTAGGTTATGAGCCTTTGCATATTTATATATTATATGGACACGTGGCGGATTGTAAGTACCCTTAATATTAAAGCGTTACAATATCACTATACTATTATAGTCTATTCGAAAACAAAATAAACAGAGTGCTAAAAAACTTCAAAGGAAATCTAATCTAAAATATTCAAGAAGAATTCCTCCAAAAGCTCTCAAAAGCCAAGTCTTACCTGGGTGAAAGGAGACCCTAGGTATGAGAACAAGTGAACCTGCGATAACAAATGAACAAACAAGTTATTGTTAAGTAAGCATATGAAATACTATATATATATATATATGTATATATATGACCAAACAAACGCATATGATTAATCAAAAAACATATGTTGAATGGATTTATGCCCTCCATATCAAAGGTTATGGAGGTTACAGGCCCATATGACTATCTTAAACTTTGTAGATTTTCAAGCTCTTACGTATCACATATTTTTGTATATTTTCCAGCTCCTACTTGCCACCACTACTATTCTCCAGTCCTACATGAAGGAATAGTAATGGAAATGATATGACTCACTTCGTGTCATGTATGATCAATTTATTATTTCATTCTCAATTGGGTTATTAGCAAATTTAGGGGTAATCATCGAGATACATGCAAATAATATAACATGGCATCAAAAGCAAAGTATTAGTCAACAATTCAAGTTTTGATATACTTAGCTTTCTTTCAACAAACACCAATAATACAATCACATCCCATGAAATTACCCACATGCATATTCTATTTTCATCTTTTCCTATTCCAGTGTCCCTATTTTATAGGCACATACATGAATACGCATAAACAAGAAGATAAACTCACTCAGTCATTTCTTGAAACTTCAGTCGAAATAATCCTCGAGGAATAGTATGCCAAATTCTTCGTTACTTAAACAAGAGAAATTCCCAAAATGAGTATTTTATATAGGTTCTACTTAAATTTCTAACTATATTTATTCTATTCATGTCATTTTTCCAACTTAAAATAGATATAACTTGCTCGTTTTAACTCAAAATTTCGCATATGAGTAGTCGTTTTCTACCTACTTTGAATGCCTTATCCATTTCTAAGATTATTTTTAACTTTTAGGATAAGTCTTGGAATTCCATGGAACAAATTGCATCCAAAAGTTTACAACTTTGATCCTTTTTAATTTTTAAAGTTTTACTTCATTTAGACTTTCTAAGGAAAATATAAAACATTTCCACTTTTAGAAATCATATAGTAACAATAATAGTTCATATTGCATGCATGATCTTAGTAGTGTTGCTCCAATTAGAATTTTTATTAAAACAATTTCCTATGGAAAGTAGAAAAGTTGAATTTTATGAAAAATAATATTTGGATTTGTAACAAATTCTCTTTTTTGAAAATTTTGTAATTATGAAGCTTAAAGAAAATAATGGTTCAATATTCAGTTTGAAACACTGAACATCTCATACTTATTTCAAAGCTTCATATAATAATTTATTTTACTAAACATGAATTTTACTTGTTTGTGAGGAAAATGCTCTTAATTGCATTCCTAAAAAATTCCTTTAAGTCTTGGCATTTTGAAAAATTCATGTGAATGTCTTATTCTAAATCTTTATTCTTAATGACAAGAATTCCCATGTATTAAAAATAACATTTTTTGAAAAATATTTTGCATAACAAAGAATTGTCTACATTCATATTCTAGGAAAAGTTCATTTTGACATAACAACAATATCACTTATGATCATATATGTGCATGAATTAAAAAATTTATAATAAACTACCAAAATTAAGATTATGGCAATATTTAAGAGAATGTAAGTATGCAGCATAAATTAGCAAAAATCATAAACATGAGAGTTTTAGCTTGTTATTAAGACTCTTCGGGATTTGAAATAATCCAATTGCCATATGAAATAAATAATAACAAGCGTGATGAAATAAAATAATGTGAGAATCTTATACTTTAAATAAGGCATCGTGGAACTTGAAATTTTCAGTCTCTTTCAGACTTGAATATGGATAAGTCCAAGACTAGAAAATTGACTAGTCTTAATAAAAGTATGACACAAATGAATTTGCTTGAAATAAAATAAGTGCATGAAATAAATAAAGTTAGGTTAGTGAGCATTAGGCTATAAAGAATATACATACTTATATACATACATAAACATATAGTCAAGTTAGATTAAAAACAAAAGCAATAATGGACTGGTATAAACATGAATTTAAGTATAACATTGTGATGTGAACTTAATGTGTTGTCATGTATTCTCATTCCTTAGCATTTGCATCGTGCTGATGTTTATGGAAAATATTAAATGACATACACATACACATATCATATGCATAATACTTAAGAGTGTTTAGGATAATTGCATTACCTAGAGAAGAAAAATGGTAAGTATACGGGTGAGGAGGGGGGGGGGGGGGGGGGGGGGGGGGGGGGGGGGGGGGGGGGGGGGGGGGGGGGAGAGGAAGTGTTTGAGAGAAAAATTTTTTAGAGGAAAAATAAGTAAAGTTTTGTTATGGCGAATGGAAAGTGTGAAAAAAGTGAAGAAAGGAGGTGATATTTTATAGAAAAGTGAAGAGATATTAAAGAAGGAAAAATAAATAGAAAAGAAAAAGAAAATAGATGCAAAATGGGGGGGGCGGGGGGGGGGGGGGGGGGGGGGGGGGGGGGGGGGGGGAAGAGAATGCCAAACATAAGGGGAAGAGAGAGAGAGTAGATAGAGAGATTTAATAAAATCAATTAAAAAAAATAAAAAGTAAGTAAAGTATATTAAAAAAGTTGTATTGATAAATTGAATGTAAGAATATGTATGAAGTTGCAAGAGTAGTAGTAGGAAAAAGTAGAGTAAGATGAATAATAATAAATAAAAGACAAGACAATTAAATTACTAGTAGAGATAAAAATACACGTATAAAGCTATACCTAACATTTTTCCAATCCGATAAAACTCTCTATGATATTTTATGAATATCTTAATATATTTCTATTATAAATTGTTTTTTAAAATATTTTGTCTCGTTTTACATAACGAGGGTTGGATATGGAAACTGATCCCGTAAGGGCTTGAAATGATCGAAGTTTTGCCGAATCTAATCATTTTAGAGTATATATCATATATTCAATACATAATTCAAGTTTATCTAATTTTTCTTATTTATTTAATATTTTAGGATTTTAGAAACTGTCTAATCGAGTCTAAGGTTTAATGTTAACTTGGTTTGAATTTAGGGTTTCAGTTTTTTATTCCAGCTCTAAGACTTACTTATAAAACTATCATAAGATTTAGGGGTGTACACATATTCATATGCTACGATAAAATTAGTTTGTACCTTATAGATGTTGAAATATTGCAAATAACTAAATAAATTAGTCATATATGAATTGTTTAATATAGATGTGTGTACAAATCTATATATTATCAAGAAAGAATAATAGCTATCGTAGTTTTTTTTTTTAAATGAAATGAGAACAAAAAATAAATTCTCCTTTTGGTATATGATTTAAACTATATATCGAACCATGCAGAACCTTTTTTTTTTAGGTTAAAAAAATTAGCGACCTAAAATATAAAGATAGATTTGATTTTATTAAAAAAAACAAATTGCATTTTTAGGTTAGGCTCCCCTAAACCGTAATGCGCCCACCCCTAATAGCAATTACACTAAGGCATCCAAAAACACCAAAAGTTCCAAGCAAGCCATTGGGTCAATATTTGTCCTGCAATTTCATAAAAAGACGTAAATACTTTGTAAAAAACTTGAAACAAAAACTTCTTTTTTCTTTTTCCAACTTTCAAATGCTAATCTTAAGTCTACGATCCAACTAAATCACTATTAATCATGTTTACCCATATCAGATTCAGCCTTCATGTCCTTCCTTTGGTGGAGTGAGTCCTTACATTAAAACACAACATTGGCACAAAATCATTAGTGGGTAGACTCTATTATTTTCTTGTATTGGAAATTTGCATCAAAAATTATGTTTTCAATACTATTCCTAATGTCCTAAATCATTATAAGCTGTTAATGCTACTTTAAGAGGTGATATATCAATGTTTTTTTTTAATGAATCCCCTTTAACAAACTCCACTCTCATTTCCCTCCCAATTTAGCAAACCCTTTTGTACTTTTATAGACCCATCACAATTAATTTTAACTTAATCCTTCTCTATTTGGTCCCATTCAATATTGATTGTCATCCTCAGGTCCCAATTTCTTTTCCCTTTGAAGTGCATAGTATCTTGTTACAACCGCTTCACTATTATTAAATCATTCAACATGATTGTTTTAATGGAGAACTTCAATATTTCACTCTTTAATACTCTCTAAAGTAGAAATAGGAAATGGTCTTGTATGGACTTAGTTATTAGTCATAACTTTGCATTTTTGTTTATTAAAGCATGAAATGTTAATATGTTATTAGAGATAGGATTAGCCCAACTACGTTTGTTTTCCTCTAAGCTTACATTGTCCATTTAGAATCCTCAAGTTGATGATGTTTCTCATTCTCTTGCTTAATTCCTAAGAGTGAGCATAGAGGGTCCACATGTAATCTACATTGGTGTAAGTTTCATCTATGGTACTTGAACTTTTTCGATAGTAAATGAAATTATGCCTAAAGAAATTTTCTTATAGAAAAGATACCTAAACTTTTTAAAAGTTTCACTAAAAGTACCTATGGATTAAAACAGTCCATTTTTCCATAGATTTACTGACGTGAAAATAAAAAATGTTTAAAAAATAATTTCTCTGTCTACGTTTGCAATTTAAATTATTTTTTATTTTTTTTCACTTTCACTTCTCTCTCCTCTCCCTCCCTCTCTGTCTCTCTCTTCCCACCTCCTCGTCCTCCTCCTTCTCTTCTTCTTCTTCATACCCTAGCCCCAAAATTTTTTTTTAAAAAAAAAGAGAAAGAAAAACTTAGAAAATCTCATCAAAACCAAAGGCATCATCATACCAACATATAATCATAACACATAAAGTGGACAATAATAATAGAAATCAAAAAACATAAAAAGTTCCAATAAAAGAAGTGAATTTTATAAACATAAGGTTTCAAGCTTTCTTTACCAACTAATAAAAATCAGAAAACTCTCCATCATCAATCTAACCCCTAAAAAAATGGACAATAATAGTAGAAGAAATGAATTTTGTGCACCATTCACATGCGAGAGTGTGTCGTGAATTTGAACTTTAAATCGGTCTTCATTGATCTTAGTTTTCATCACTTTAATGTTTTTAAGTTTTGATCTTGAGGCAAGTTTTAGCGATTCTGGTTGATTTGAAATTGTTGGTATGTTTATTTTGCTTTTAACTTCAAATGGGTCTTCATTGATCTTAGTTTTTTAGAGAGCAACAGGTAGAGAGAGAAATTTTAGAGAGAGAGAGAGCACTTTTGCGAGGAAGAAGGTAAGGATCCTTAGTTCCAATGGTAAGTTGCATCTTTGACTGTGGTATAGATTATAGATATGGTTAGATAAGACGAAGACTTTACGAGTTAAAGGGGGTTATGGCAAGGTCATCCATAGTAGCTTAGGTATGGTTGTTAATTGGTGAGTCATAAGTTTATTCACTGGTGGATATATGATTCGTTGAGTAAAGCTAGAGAGATAATGTTTACCAAAAGAGATGGTTATATAAGTGGATCTTCTAGTGCTTGCTATTGTTGCTAGTGGGTAGCATAAGATTTCTCTCTCTCTCTCTTCTCTCTCTCTCTCTCTCTCTTCCTTATTTTGGGGTTAGGGTTATTAAAAGAAGATGAAGAAGAAGAAAAAGAAAAAGATGAAGAAGAGAAAGAGGGCAGACAAAGAGAAGAAACAAAGACAAGAAAGTTTAAAAAAAATTAATAGTTTTTGGATTCAAGCTCCATTAATGGAGTCTTATTCTTCTAGAGAAGGAGGAGGAGGAGGAGTAGAAAGAGAGAGAGGGGAGAGAAAGAAGGGAAAGTGAAAAAAAATTAAAATTGCAAACATGCACGAAATATTGTTTTTTAAACATTTTTTATCGTCACGTCAGTAAATAGATGGAAAAATAGACAGTGTCTATCTATAGAAACTTTTAGTGAAACTTTTAAAAAGTTCAGGTATTTTCTCTGTAGGAATTTTTTTAAAATTTCTTTAGGTATAATTTTGCTACAATAAAAAAAGTTCAGGTACTATGGATGAAACTTATCCTCTACATTTAATTAAATTATCTTTTGTTTAAAGACAATTTATTAGGAATCTCCCTATAAAAAAAAAATGGAAGTTTAAGTACGTGGAAATCTCCAAATCTAGTCATAGTTAGTTTACAAGTCATTGAAATCCTCTTCTCTAACAAGAAGCCTATATACATATTTTCTTTTCATAAGTTTCCATCAATCTCCTCTTTCCATGCAATTACACCATCCGGCTCCGATGAGGGTTTGGGAATCACACTCCCTAGTGAATCACAGATGTAATTATCAATTTGATAGCTAATAAGTTGTTTTCACCCGTTAACATCCTGCCAAACTAAATTATCCTAAACACTTACTTAGTTAAATTAGAAATGGTTTAATTGAATAGTATACTAGGTAGTTAGATTTAAATATAGTTTAAATAAATAAAAGAAGTAAATAATAATAAATAGGTTAAGTTGAAATATGAGATTTAAAATATCTCTTCAAAATGGTTTAATTGTTTTATCTATCTATTTTAACAAATTTAATTTCATAATCTTTTCCAGTTTTTCAAATATCATTTACATAATCCAATTTCAAATCATAAACTCTTAAACATTTATTTTAAATGTTTTTTTAAACTCCTAAACCTTGAATTTAATTTAAGTATCATTTTTTGAAATTGTTACAATTTTTTATGTCAATTACTTGTTTAAAAATATAAGTTTTTAAGCTCAAACTCAAATTAAATATCAGTTTCTTACAAAATATATTTATAAATCAAGCTATTAATTTCTATAATATAGTTCTCAAATTATTTTCTGATTAGTTTTGATACTTAATGTAATTGTCAAAGAGGTTTAAATCTAGTACTTTATTATGAAAATATCTTTAATTTTCCTTATTCTTATCTTTTTCTTTCCTTTATCCTTTTTCATTCTCTATTCTTTTCCTTTCATTTTCCTGTTTCTTTCCTTTTCTCTTCCCTTCTTCTTCTTCTTCTTCTTCTTCTCTCCTTTCTTCTCTCAAAACACAATCTTGAATCTCAAATTCAATGAGGCCCTAAAAGAAATCAAAGTTAGAATAAAAGATAGGAAATGAAAAATAAGCTTGAAGTATTTTCAACAATAAGAAAAGAAGATCATCTTGTGTGTGTGGTTACCAAAAAAGATAAGTATAATAGTTTACTTTGTTTTATTTGTTATTTTTGTATACAAACGATGGCTAACACTAGATATAAATAGGATTTAAGTTAAAACTTGCAAGCTTGTAAAATGTGAGCTTATAAGCTAAAACCTAAGTGAAATCATGAATGATAGAATTAGGATTGAGATGAAAAATGAAGTACAAATATGTATGTAGATGTTGTAGATAATGATTCTAAGCTTATATATCAATATATAAGATGTTAGATGTTGAAATATGATGTAAAACAAGTAGTAAAACATTTTGTGTTTTTAAAACTAAAAACAGAGCAAAGTGCACGAGGAGAACATAAGGAACCAAATTCGGTCGTGTTCCTCACTTTTTTTTTAAATGTTTGAAAATTTCTCATCAGATTAGAGACAAGGCTGGAACACGACCAACCCAATCCAACAGTGCTTCTTTTCCGATTCATTTTATATGTATATTTCCAAAATAGCACGGCTGATACACGACCTCCCCTATCTCCCCGTGTTTCTCTTTGTTAAGTAGAACATGGCTGAAACACGATTACTCCTATCTCACCATGTTCCTTTCTAATCTTCGAATCCTTTGTATGATAATGAAACACAGCTAGAACACGACTAAATATATCCCACCATGTTTCTCTTTGTGCTTCGATCATGTTTCTCTTTTGTTTCTACTTAAGGAGAAGCACGACCAAAACATGGCTAGACCTATCTTGTCGTGCTTCTCACTAAAATAAAACACCACTCATTTATCACATTATGTTTCTCTTTTATTTTAACTTAAAGAGCAGCTCGACTAGAATACGGTGTATCCCATCACGCCATGCTTCTCTTTGAGTCAAATTTACAAGCGAAACACGAAGAGAACACGATGAATTATTTTGGGCATGTTTTTCATATATAAAGAACACGACGAAAAGCATAGTCTTGTACCAGACCATGTTCTTCATAAAAATAAAAATAAAATGAAATAGGTAAATGATGGTTAATGTGATATATTAGTTAATTTATATAATTAGGAATGAGTTAAGTGAATTAATATGTTAATAATAAATTAGATTTAACAGAAATTTTAAGCATAAAATGAATTTAGTTAATCAATATAAGTTCAACTTGACTAAATAGACTTCAGTAAGTTAAAATAAATTAGATTAATTTAGTATAATCAATTTGGTCGAGATTAATGTAATATAAACTTATCTAGAATTAGTTTAGATTGATATGTTATATTAAACCTTAAATAATAATGGGTATGTAATTTCTAAAATATGTTAAACCAAAGTTATGTTAACTTAAAGATAATTTGATAGATAATGGAGAACTGTTCATGTTTTGGTAGGACTATTTTTGTAGTCATGGCAGGGTTCCTATTTTCATGTCTAATTAAATTAAAAATCATGAAAGGAATGTTTAGAATAAAATTAGATATAAGTTAATAAATAATTAGATTTCTTATATAGTTTAATTTCCTTAAACAAATGTTGCCTCTGATATAGTCTTTGAGATAGCCCTTGGCTTACCTTCTATTTCTGATTTGATTTCGAATCAATAAGGTGCACAGTAACTTATGTGTTGTATGCTAGGATAGGCATCCTAAATTAACTAAAACTTAAACTTGGCTTAATAACCCATGAGTGTTGATCACGCTTATACCGTTTAATCCGATTCTGAGAGCAACATCTTTGTCCAGAGCTAGGCACGGTAGTTAGGCACTTAAGCCACCTTCATATCATGATGCAATGATAATTATCACAAATAGTATCGGCATAACATTTGCTTATGCTTAGGGTAAAGTAACATGGCTTAGTTCATGTTTATTGGACCAATTGAACTAAACGATATTATGGATTGAAATAAGTAAAGCTATGTAATGGTTGTGAACCTTGGATGAGGTTATTTTTTCTTTTTTCAGTTAAATATATGAGATATAAGTATCTGAACTGCCTATATCAACCTCCTTTGTAGCTACCATTACTCTGGAACCCTAAATTCCTAGAGGCATGATTCGAAGTGTGAGTGCTCTAGTGTTGATTTGTTTTTTTAAATTAAAGATAATAATTGTTTGGTGTTACATTGCATTAACTTAAGCTTGTATATCATTTTGTATGTGTTTGTGTTACTATCGTACTGGGCTTCGACTCATTATTTCTCTCTTTTTAGGTTTTGACGACAACAACAATGATGACGGCAACGACGACGACAACGACGACGACTTTTGATTCGGGTATGGGCAATTTTGGAGGATTTAGAGAAGGAGTGAAGTAGATTTAGCACCATTAGATTATTGTATTTGTTTGTACTTTGTTGTAAAGTTGGATTTATCTTTAAAATTGTTTTTCTTTATGAGGGCTTAAGGAAAAGCTTATATTTTGTAATTTAAGTTTTTAAAGTTTTGTTGATCATCATAGATAGGTATTCTCTGCTGAGATAAATAGTGAAATGGTGTTTTTGTAAAATTTAGTTTTCTCATTATCAAATCTAGTTATTTTTAGAATTTAATTATATGATTTTAGAATATTAAAATGGGTTAGCAATATTTGAGATAGACAAATTCTTTAAAGAAGCCTGTGTGTATAATACCTAAGGTATTATACGTGGCTGAGGGATTTGACATGCCTGAATTTTGTAGTAGGATATGTTGGGTCCTTATACAAGCATCATATAGAGTTAAGCTCTCATCTTTCCAATTACAAGAAGGAATGTAACCTGACAGGTCTTTATGAGTTACCTAATTTGTTGAAAATATGTAAGGTTTAGAGTCAAGTTTCAAAAATTTTTTACAACCTTATAAGGTTTAGGATCGGGTTATAGGAAATCCAACTCAATAAAATATACAAAAAATTTCAAAATAAAAAATTAAATATTCAAAAGAAAACACTAACGAAGTAGAATCTTTGTCATTCTCCCTCTTAACTCATATTCAATGTGATATGATCTATGAAGCTTTACTCATGATTTTGCATTTATCTAAGTTAAACCAATATTCATATGTATAGCACATTATATATTTTTTTGTTGTGTTATGTCTAAAAGTTGAATTTTGACACATAGTATGTTAACTTTTTGTTTAGAAAATGAGAGAGATCCTTTTTTTTTCATATTATTTTCAAATATATTCTTTTTTTCTAATAATTTAACTTGGGTTTTCGTTATTTTTTTTAGGGTTATGCTAATTTTTTGTTTTGATTATATGCTTAAATTATTCTTAATTGGGTCAAACAGGGTGAGGCAGGGTGGGTCAACCTAATATCTTATAAGGAAAGGTTTGGGTATAATAATAAAAACTTATAAGGTTTAGGGCTGATTTGGTAAACCCTACAGTGAAGGAAGTCGGTTTCGGGTCTGATATTATCAAGCTAGGATTTTGATTTCCGATTTAGTTTCCTTTAATTTGATTCGTATTAATCCCTAACCATTTAATATGAACTCTCATCTAAAATTAAAGGAAACTCATTTAAATTTAAAAAAAAAAAAGATGGAGTCATCACCCGACTAAAATAAAAAAAAAAATGAATTAGGACTAACGGGTAAGTTAGTCTTAATTTTGCTACTGATCTACGAAAATTCATTTTTAGAAAATGAAACAAAAAATTACTTAAGTCTGAGGGTTATCCTATTAAAACTTAAGTTGTTACCACTTTTTTTACTTTCCATTTAAAAAATGCTTCCTATTATGTATTACCATCAAGAAATAACTATTGATTATGATTTACAAGAAAACTTTATCACAATTCACACAAGGAGATTAATCTAATTATCATTTCCTAAAGACAATTTATATACACAAATTCATATTAAAATCTACAAAAGGGGAAAGAAAAGGTTTTTACATTTTTTTATGTTGCTTGTTAGGTGCCTACGTACCCTCTAGTTGGAATGAAAAAATATATAGTTCTTTAGATTCATGAAAATTTTAATGTGTTGATTGATTTTTGAATTTTAAAATTCTATCACTTTAAATTCATTAATTTTTCAAAAGTTATCTTTTTGAGATGAACCCTAAATCTATCACTTTAGATTTTAGTAATCTTATGAAAACTGGCTTTTTATGTGAAAAAAATTTTGGACAATAAGTCATATTAACATACATATCAACTTAATCTATATGCTATCACAAATCAAGTCTCCATGAGAGATATCAACAAGACAAATTGATATTATCAAATTCCACATATTATTTTTAGTATCAACAGTATAACAAAATTTTCAAATTTTGATATTATGAACATAATGCACATGTAATTATGTATTCACAAGGATTGAAATTTCAAAAATCATAGTATATTACCTGTTGCTCAAAACATCATATATTGAATATCATAAATATCATTACAAAAAGACATAAATAGAACACGTATATCAAGGCATCAATCATATGTTCATATCATCAAAATATCAACAAAACATATCATGGTAAAAATCCCACATTTACAAAATCACGTATTTATTATTATATAAAAAAAAATTGATATCACTTTCATTCAAACTTAAAACCTTTAATTTAAATAAATGTATATATATATAAAAGATAAAAGATAATATAAAAATAGTTTACTATTAACCACAAGTGCTTTAAATTTCTTAAAACAAATCCATATAATAACAGATTTTATTATTGGTTATGATTATGATATTTATTATTATAATTTATAATTACTTTTAATATTATTGCAGTTCTATTAGTACATAGATTATTAATAATGTTATTATTCAATAAATAAACAAAAAAGAAGAAACATTACTTTTGAACTTGCCTACAGAGGAAAGTCATGCATGTTGCAAGGCAGAATTCGTTGGCAGAGCTCCGACAGGTCGGGTACCGGAGCAGATGTGAGTCAATGGTGGGTTCCGGCGGCAAGAGGGCGGAGAAGCTTCTGGGTGGTAGTCGGGCGGGGGTTCTAAGGGATGCCACGAACTCCGGTAGTCTTGGATTGGTGGGAAACTGGGTGCAAGGTGCTGTTTCTAGGGATGGGGTGCGGTGATGGTTGGACTTCTTCTGACGAAGGGGCTTCCAGTGGTGGTGAACGATGGCTAGATGGTGGGTCTTGAAGTTTTTGACCTTTTGAAGACTCCAGTGACTTATGATTTCTCCAATTTGACCTTTTTTTTTTCTTTTTGAGTATAGCATGGGTGTCCTATTTATAGTGCTAAGACTATGAATTCTCACCCATGACAAGCCAATTTAGCTTGTTTTCAAATCTAATGTTTTCAAGCAAGTTTTAACATGAAGTTAAAACTAATGAATCAAGTTTTGGTGTGCACAAATGGTAACAAAGCTAACGAATCAAGTTCGAAGGAAATCAAGTTTTAGTGTACATAAATGGTAATCTAACCCTTTAGGAACATGCCATGTGTAAGCTTATGTAGCGTGTTACACTTTTATTTATTTTATCATTATAATTACTATTTTTTACTTGTTATTACTAATTATAATTGGGATAAATCATAATTATAATTGCAACCCCTAAGTTTTTCCATGTTTAAGTTTGAGGAGCAGATTTAAATTCAATGAAGTTTTAGTATATAATTTTGAATGAATGATTTAAGTATAATAACATGTATAAGTTATGATATATAAGAATAGGGAAGTAAAATTTCATTTAAATCTATTAAAGTTGCATATAATTTACTTGCTTTCAAATTTCTCATTAGTTAAGTTATTAGAGAACAAAAATTTCAAGTAATTCATTACAAGCTGTATATCAATTATTTTACTTCTAAACTTCTTTAGAAAATTAGATTTCAAAAAAATGTGATCTCTAAATTATAAAAAATTCCAATATAGGTTTTCATAAGAAAATTTTTATTCAAATAAAAATTTATAAGCCAAATTTATCAAAAGTTTGTATTGATTCAAATTAATAGTTTTTATGCCCTTTTGATATAAACCCAAGTCTAATTTCTACAAGTTTTCGCCTTTAAGTCCACCATAATTAACACACACACACACACACACACACACTCAATAGCTTATGCATGCCTCAAAAGTCAATACTTACTTTACCTAATCATATAAGATAAATATCAAGTAAAAATTGACAAAATTCACTCCTTCTTTTCCTAGTAGCTGACGTGAAAAACACACACACTTACACTATCATCTTCTTCTTTTTCTCTTTCAAAATTCTTAAAAAAATCAAGCTAATTTCATCAACAAAACAAGGCTAACCCAAGGTTAGTTATAGCTTCCTCTTCCCTTGTTAATCTTCGCAAAATTTGAGTAAGTGAAGTTTGTGTTTTTGTTGGGTTATGTTTGTTGGAAGGTTGTTGGTGAGTTTGAAGTTGGATAAGTAAAGTTAAGGGATGATATTTGTAGTATGATTCCTAAATCTTTGGTATTATAGGTTTTTGTGTTGGTTGAATGGGTTGATGTTGTGTGTAGTTGATGTGGAGTTTAGACTTTGGTGTAAAGCACATGCTAAGTTGTTGGAAGTTTTTTGGAGTATGTATGTGAGTGATGGATTGGATTTGGTGAAGTTAAAGATCAAAACATGTGTTTGGAAAGTAAAATTTTTGAAGTTGAAAACTTTAGATGGAAGGGAGGAAGTATACGAGCGTGCACGAGCCCGCGTAGAGCTTCTAGAGGATGAAATTCTGCTTCTAGGCATTTTCATGGGTCTACATGAAAAGTGTATATGGGCGTGGAGGAGCTTGTATAGAATGAAACTCGGCTCTATACATTTTTTAGGGCCTACACGACCTCCAGCCCGGCTATGCAAACACCCCTGTTTCGCATAAAAAATATATATAATAATAGTTATAATATTATGATTAATATATATATATATATATTATATTATGTATATTTATAAATCCTAACTAAGATCTTTTGTGGGATGTTGTTTAGGTTAGATTTTAGAGTATAAATTAAGTTTTATTTAACAAGTTATCCTTAATAGATCTTGTTTGTTATTTATAGGATATATAAATCAAGACTCGAATTTCCCATTAGATTATTACGGTGATTGAGACGAGATGTACGGGTGAATAATTGAATCTTTCACTTGTTTGTGATTGTAATAATAGTTACATATAATTCTTATTATAATAGAAATTAATAATATGCACGGGGATCTGGGCGGAAAATGCATGTGGCTTAATTATTGGTTGAGTAATACTTGTAATGTTAAAGGTGACAACAAATTGATTGCTACTATTTTATAGGTGTAATTTATTGATTGTCTGGAACTTGGATTGTCACCATATAATTTGATATATGCTTTACTTGACCTATAAATAAATTGAGCATGCATTGCATGACATCATGATTGCATTAACATGGTATTCATGTTACATACTAATATTTCGATTATGTGGTAATGCTTGATAAGTCCAGTGGATCTGGTTAAGATTATCATAGGGTTGTCAACTTCATAGGAACTTAGTAAACACCAAAGAATGTTGCCTGTGTTGGAGTTGGCTATAGAGTATTATTACTTAGTAGGGTTACCAAGTTCTAAAGAAAATGGAGATATTTAATTGTATTCATTCATAAATGATAAATGAGTTTGAAAAGGATTCCTCCTTCTTTAGTTTGGGATTCATATGTTCATGAATTACTACAATTAATCCTTTAAACCCTAGGAAGGGTGTAAATGCTCATAGATTTGGATTCCGGATATCCAAACCATGCATGCTTCATATAGTTGATTGATACATTGCATATGCCTTACAATTAAACATGTATGATTTAATTGAGTGGTGAAATGATTCAGTATTCAGTGAGCTTATTGTACTCACACTCCTTTAGACTAATATTTACAGGAATATAAATAAGAAAACCAAGACCAAGACCAGGTGTGGAAGTTAGTTTAGGAGATAGATTCTATGTATTTTGTATGAAAGGAAGACCTTGTTATGTAATAGAGACTTATAGTTTGATGCTTGTAATATTTTAAATTATGTTTTGTAATTTTTTTTTTGTTATTTGGTTAGAAGTTCTCGGGTGAAGCCTATGAAGATCAAGGATGTAATTTTTATGTGACGACTAGAGTTTGTATTATTATCTTTACTTATGGTGTATATATATATATATGTATGTATATGCAATATTTTTCTTATTCTAAATAACTTTCAATCCTCTTATAACTACCCATGCCACGAAGCATGTTAGTTGTACAATACTAATGTATTTCTAGAGCCTTAGTTTAGTTACATGATGTATCATTACAACTAGGGTATCCTGTGAAAGATCCTAAACTTTCAGTTAAGTTAGAAATTAAGTTTAGATAGATCAAACAAGTCAAATGAATTGCAGGAAATAATTAGACAAGTTAACATAATTAGAATAGTAATTAATTAAGTTGAAATTTGAGATTTTCAGTTCCTAAACCCCTAAACATATCATTAATATGTTTAGAGGATTCCTAAATCGTTAAATTTTAACCTAAATTCTAATTCTTAAATCCTCGTAAAATTTGAGTTTATCTGCTTGTTTAAAAATATAGTTCTTAAACATGAATTCAAATTAAATATCATTTTAGTCTAAAATAAATTCCTAAATTAAGTTTTTATTTTAGGTTCTTAATTTCTAACTTAATGACGTTGAAATCATCTTTTAAATACCCTTATTTTAAAAATATCTTAATTTGACCTTATCCTTTCCTTTTTATTATTTCGCTCTACCTCTCCTTTTTCCTTTTCCTTCCCATCTATCTCTTTCTTTCTTTTCTTCCTCTTCGCCTTCCTTTCTTTCTTTCATCTCTGAAATTCTTCTCTCTAAATCTCAAATTCAAGAAAGAATAAAAGGGGATAAAGGCACTAGCGGTGCTTGTACTTTTGGATTCTGGTAATTTGATGCTCGGTGTTTGTTTTTCGGCAAAAAGGTGCCTGTACGTTCAAAAACAAGGCATTTTAGGTGCATATGGTGCCCAATTTTAAGTGTACGGAGGCACTAAAATGCCTTGTTTTTAAAAGTATAAGCACTTTTTTGCCCAAAAAAAACATCGGGCACCAAATTACCAAAACCCAAAAGTACAAGCACCATCTATGCCTTTATCCTAAATAAAAGAGAAATCAAGTAGATGATGAGATATGATAAGATAAACCAAGCTAGAATAAGAAGAAGAAGATGATCGAGGTGTTTTAGTTGCCTAAAGCTAAGTATAATTGTTTTATATTGTTTTTATTCTTGTTTTTCGGTTATATATGATGGATTAGTGTTAGATTTAAGTAGAAATGGTGATAAGGTTATTGAATGATGAATGTATGAATTTACTTGTTTAATCTAAATGGGATCATGTCTATTAGAATTAGGATTTTTTTATGTTATACGAAGTAAAACATGTTTATAGATGTTAGAATTGGTGAATCTAGGCTTATATGTAGAGTATAAGATGTTAGATGATGAGATATGATGTAAAACAAGTTGAAAAAGAAGTTAAGTTTTTGAAAAAACAATGATAGAGCGTGAGCACGGGGTAAACATAGCCTTACCTATTCAACTGTGCTTCTCTCTGGTCTTTAAAACTTGTATAAACCTAGAACAGCTCGACTAGAACATGGGGGTACCATATCCTACCATGTTTCTCACTAGTTCTTGCATGTGTGTTTAAACAAGAGAAACACGACTGGAACACGGTTAAATGTATATGCTCGTACTTCTCTCTGGTTATGATACTATTTTGATTATAACTTTTTCATAAGAACTCGGATTGAGGTGATTCAAATTACGTTGCAAAGCTTAAAAAGAATCTACAACTTTCATGTTTTAAGTTTTTGCAAATTCAGAAAGTATCAAGGTTAAAATTTTAATTCTTTCTAGCTGCTTTATTTTTCAAACAAAGTTAAAAACTTATTTTACTAGTTAAAAGTATATAGTTAGTTATAAAATGAAAATTTTTGAGTTAAAATAAGATAGATAAATGATATTTGATGTGTTATACTTGTTGAATGATATAATTAAGCGTGAGTTTAGTGAATTTATAGATTTAATAGATAGTTTGATTACATATAGAATTTGATATAAAATGAACTTAGTTAATAATCTAAGCTCAACTCGACTTAATAAACTTGAATGAACTAAAATGAATTAGATTGATTAAGTATACATTGGCTAAGATTAAGTTGACATAGATTTAAGTTAATATGAATCTTAGTTATAAAATGAATTAGTTAATAATCTTAATCTAACTTGACTATATGGACTTTAATAAGCTAAAATAGATTAGGTTGATTAAGTTTAACTATCTTAGCTTAATAATTGGATTAAATGATTAACTTTAATCGACTTAGTTAGGATTAAGTTAAAATAAGTTTAATAGCTAATAGTTAGATTAGAATGATATGTTAGGATAACCTTAGATTAATATGGTGAATATGTTGTTTCAAATACTTGTTTGATTTGAATATGAATGTTTTTGAATATGAATGATGTGATGATGCTTTTGAAATAAATGACTCTAATCAAAGTGTAAAGAAATACTTTGACAGAAAACTGAGAACTGACCGTATTTTGGCGGGATGATCTTCGGAGCCAAAGTGGGGTTCCTATTTAGTGTCTAATCAAATAGAGTCTTAATAAAGTTTGAGATAAATGGATGATGAGTATAGTTTCATATATGAGTTTAATTCTCGAATCTACAGATATGGATACGTAATTTATTTTCTGAAATGGAATTTGGCTTATCTCCTATTTCTGTTGGGATTCTGTATTAATAAGGTATGCAGTAACTTGTGTAATGATTGTTAGGATATGCATCCTAAAATGAGCTAAAACATAAACTCGACTTAATAATTGATGAGTGTTGGTTGTGCGTGTGCCGCTGAATCTAGTTCGGGGAGCGACAACCTTGTCCGAGCAGACACGGTATTTAGGTGCTAAGATGTCATGATGCAATGACAAATATACCATGATGTAACGGTATGCCATGATGCAATGATTGTTTTATATGTGACTCAACAAGTAGCTAATAGGGCAAGCAGTATTAAGGTAACATCTACTAAGGCTCGGAATGAAGTAACATGTTTTAGCTCACGGTTATGGGCCCGGTTGAGCTAACTGATATTATAAACTGGGATAAGTAGAGTGTGTGTAACGGCTGTAAACCCTAGATGAAGCTATTTTCTCTTTCTCTGTTAGATATAAGAGATATAGGTATCTGTGCTGCCTATATCAACCCTCTGAGCAGCTGCTATTACTCAGGATCCCTAGATTCCCTGGATTGGTCTAGAGTGTAAGTGCTCCAATGTTGATTTGTTTATTTTAAATTAAAGATAATAAATTGATACTGCTGCATTGCATATAGTTAAGCTTGTACGCCACTTCGTATGTGATTCCGTTACTATATACTGAGTTTTGGCTCGTTATTGTTGTTGTTATTGTCTTTTCCAGGTATTGTTAATTGATGTTGATTATGATTAGATGAAGATGATGTTGTTGATGGTAGAGTTGTTGTTACTGAATGATGTCGGTGATGATGATTCTTGGCTTGGGTTTTGGGCGACGTTGGATAAGTGAAATGGGTTAGGACCGTGAATTTATTTTGAATTTTTTTTTATTTTATTTTAAGAGCTTGATTTATTTTCTGAAAATGTATTTTGTTTTTTTAAGAGGCTAGTTATGAAGCCCATATGTTTGTGATAATATTTTAAAGCTTTGTTTTGGTAAGAGTTTTGTTTTATCGCTGCTAAACCCAGTTATCACCAAATATAATTAAATGATTTTAGTAATCTAAAATTAGTTAGAAAAAATAAACATATCGTTCTAAGAAGTCGAGCGTATAATACTTAAGTATTATCATGGTAGTAATGCCTTGGTAAAATTTAAGGTGTTACACCCTGTGGGGGTGTGGCAATAAGAAATATAAAATTTACCTATGGCGCACTAATTTTTCCTAACCAAGCCCATTTGTTGAAAACCAAATCCATACGCCCACACTAATGTCTTATGATACCATTACTTCGACATTGAAGAGACAAATAGCTTATTATGAAGAAGACTAGTTATTAGAAATTTAACATTGTGGGCTAGCTTCGTGTGCAACAATGGTGGACAATAGTGCTCCAGCAGCCATTGAAGCTTGATTTCAAGCTTCTTAACTCAAACCACCCCTCTCTCTTTCTAAATCTCAACTTCCTCTCCTCTCTCTACATCTCCCACTCACTCTAAATCACCACACAAAAGCAACTCTAAGCTCATGAAAACCACCATTGAGGACAAGATGACACTGACCCATGCATTGATAGCAAAGTGTTACATGATTTTGACCCATCGATGCTCTGTTATTGTAGTTCTAAATTTTTTTGCTGTTCATTTGAAAACGAACATGGGTTATAAATAGTAATGTAGGTACAATATATATGTATGTATAGTAACAAATATATAAAAAATAATTATAAATAGTGTATATATATAAGCAATGTATTGTATTATATAATTTAATCTATCATATGTGTACAATCTATTATACATTTATACATAGTTAGTTTTATTATAAATTATATTACAATAATGTATATACATATATATTACATATGCATATTAAAACAATGTAACAAATTATATAGAGAAGTATTTGTTCATTTTATACATTTTTTTTATTATTACAATATATATTATTCGTACAAATGTAAGTCATGTTTGGGGTAGCTACAAAAAATTACTGAAATATTGGTTGTTAAAAAAAATTAACAAAATCCATCACTAAATCACAGCTATAAAATGTGATTTTATGTAATTTAAAACTCACATGTGTAAATCACGATTTAAAGTTTATCTACCACCACTTTATTGCATGAATAAAATGCGATAGTTACACATCCGCATGTATTGCACTTGGAAAATGCGATATAGCTCAACAGTTAACACCAATTTTTCCTTATTTCTCAAAATGTCTTCTCTCTCTCTCTCTCTCTACAACTTACTCTCTTCTTAACCATGTAAATATCACATCTTGTTGATGCAATTTGATAATCAATTTTGATTAAACCAGATTTAAGTAATTATATTCCGTAGGTACCCGAAACAGACAAAAAAAACCTCCTATTTGTGCTATGCGACAATTAGTAATGAACATTATTCAAATATAAGAGCTAACTATATAATCTAAAATATTATGTTAGTATATTAAATATCTTGCACTATAAATATAGTGTATATCTAATTAAAATGTCTAATATGTTTATTTAAAATACATATTTACAACTTTTATTTGTATAAGTAAACAAATATACATAAATTCTATCTTACACTCTTGTTTATACTACACATATATGCTATTTTTAATTACAATATGAGGATTTTTTTATTGTATACATATCTTATATATTACTATAATATATAATACTTAAGTGTATACAATAGCTGATGTGAATATAATTTTGACATATATATTACACAATATAATATACATACAATGAAACAATATAATGCAACACTTGTTGAAATATGTCGATGACACCACAATTGAGCTTAATTCTTTTTTATAGGGGTTATTTCCCCGTAACAGGACTAAATTTATTATTCTAGGGACTATCTCACCATAACAAGAATGAATTTCTGTAAGCCCCGGAAAATTTCAGTAAATAATTCTAAGATGAACTTCGAAAGTAAACCCAAAAAATCACTCCAAATTAAAACCGAACTTCGACTAGTACTAAATCACAAATGAATTCAGAAATTTCTCAATCTTGAGGAAAATAAGAATTCTTAAAAACAAAATAAGAACTCAACATACTTTAATTCCAAAACCACTACGTACGACAAAATTCTATACGTAACTCCGACTTATAGAATCGGGTAATATAGAACCCAAAAACAAATTATTAAAAAGTAAATAATGATTAACTTTCGGAAATGAAACCTAATTCAAGAATTCTAAAAACGTTAAAAGATATTAAATACTTACAAAAATAAAATTTAAGATAAATTTCTCAAATCAAATATGTTGTATAAACATAAAATATCAGTTTCCAAATTGGCAAAGATCTAAACCGGAAAATCACCTGGAAACCCTAAGTGGAATACAATAATTTAAGTCCAGCAATCTAGCGCCTTTAACCCTAGAGGCCGAGGTGTAGTTTAAATGTATAGAATAGCTCGTAGTAATATAAGTTTGCTTAAAAATATTAAATTGGTAAATTTTTGACCTATTTCGAACCCGTTCGGATACAGACTTCGAAAAGCATGTCCCGGGGCTCGAGATATCAAAAATATACCATTAGTACCGTTAGACTCGTAATTTCATAAGATTTTCAAAATATATCAGTTACATAATTTTTCAGGTTATGAAAGTTACAGTTATAACCTTTTTATTGTATTTTTCTAACTACCAGTAATTAATTAGTCTTTTGCACTATTCACTTTTATTTCATTACACAATTTTATTATTCTTATAAATCCTTATATTTTTAGATAAATATTTTATATTATAGAAAACTTTGTTTTTCTACAATTTAGTTCGTTTCGGGTTTTTACGGGATCAGATTCTGTTTAAGATCCGATACTAAAAAATAAAATAAATTAATTTAATAATTGAAAAATATTTGAAAAATATTGTTATTTTCATAAAATAATTTTTTTGAATTTTTCGGGTTATAAAAATATCATTTATAGCCCATATTCCCGTACTTTGATCGTACTGGTAACATATTTGTTGAAATACTAAAATAATTCAAATAATTATTTAATTTTATTTATGAAAATTCTGCCACTCATTTACAATTATTTTTCCTAATTTTATTTTGTATTTTTCTTAATAAAAAGTACTTTTTCCAACCCATACTTCAAGTATACCTTTCACATATCACTTCTTTTTCACTTCAATCTTTTTACACTTCATTATATCACTTTATAGCAGATTTTGACTCCTTTTTTCTACCCTTTTGTCTCTTGAAATACTATAAAATTAATTAAAATAACCCTTTTTCAAATCCTTCTTCAAGAAGCTACAGATATCATTAATTACATTACAATTCCAAGTCAAAGCAAACCAAATTCCCTCCCTCTCTCTCCTTGCAAATTCACGTGCAACACCCTCCTAATTGCTGCCTTGTTTTATTTTTTTCTCTCTCATTTAATACAATCCTCTCTCTCCATTTAATGCCTTTAATTTACTTCCTTTCATTCCTTTGAAACCCCATCTCATTTACTCTCTCTTTTCCTCTCTTTTTCCTCTCTATCTTTCTTCTTTCTCTCTTGTTCTTACAAGGAACCTTGCTGCCCCTATTCTTTATTGGAGCTCCCACACATATTTCTTGAAGATTTCTTAAGTTAACTTTTTTCTTAAGCTTCCATAGATGATATAGGTAAGGTATAGTGAGAGTTTCATACATCAAATGACCTTCCACAAGCTTAAAAGCTAAGGATGATGATGCCAAAATGAAACACTCCTCTTCTCTATGATTATTATCTTGTATCATTCTTATTTTCTTGTTAAAAGTAGTTATATTTTGTAGATCTAACTTTTTATAGCTTTGATTTTCGTTTATGCCTTAGATCTTGTTATTTGAGTTATTTCTTTTGTTATTGCTAATGATTTATGTATGTATTCACCATTCACATAACTATCTTAGTGTTCATGCATTTATAACTAGTATAGTAAACTAGATCTAGTGTTTTGAGTTTATAAATGCATTAGACTTTTGTTTTATGTTCATAAACAACTTGTAGTAGCATGATGATAGTAGGAATGTTTTAGAAAGCTCAAGATCTATTTTATTTTCAACAAAAATAATTTTTGAAAATTCGGATGAAAAATGAACCATATTTAAAAAAGTTATTTTTCAATTTCAAAATGTGTATTTTTCATTTAAAATGAAGGGCTTAGGGAATAGATAACATGAATGAATGATTTTGATGAGTAAAGTTTAGATCTATGAGTTTATAGTTTACTACCATGGATTTCTTTTATATTTATATTTATATTAAGTGTAGATCTTGGTTTTGAACTCAAACAAAATGATGAAATTCGTATTTTGGCAAGACCCCTATTTAAAAACCACTTTCCAAATGTCAAAATGAAATTTTTACTTGAGATAATGAAGGCTTAATGTATGTATATCATCAAGATTTCTTTTTACAAGAATCAAAGGTGATTTAGTTATTTTCAAAATAAAAATCTCATTTTCGGATTTTGGCCAAGGCATATTTTAAAAACATGTTTTCCAACTCAAAAATGAAGTTTTTATTCAAGATATGGAAGGCTCTTAAGATAGGATATGTAAGGAATGGATTTTCATAAGTTTAGATAGATTTTATCAAAGATATGTCCAAAAATAAATTTTAAATTCGGATCTCAACAAAGACCAATTTTAAAAACCCATTTTTCAACTTCAAAACAAGATTTTTATTAAGGAAATGGAAGCCTTAAGGGGTAGGTTTGATTAGGAAATGGTTTTTGAAAGACTAAATGAGTTTTACAAAGAAAACAAGCTCAAATGAATTTCTAAAATTCGGATTTGAAAATAGCCACTATTTAAACACTCATTTCAAATGCCAAAATGATAATTTTTATAGGAAAATGGAAGTCCTAGGGAATATATGTAACAAAGACCAAGTTTTGACAAGGATAAGAGAGGTTTATCAAAATATAACCTTAGAACAACAAATGGTTTCCAAGAATAAGTTAAACATTGTTTTCATTCTTCAAAATTTTGTAAAATTCGTACTTAGGCAAACCACCTATTTAAACATCTACTTTCTAACCCCAAAATGAAGGTTTTTATTGAAATAATGAAGGTGATGGTTATATAGATCATCAAGGTTGAGTTTTGATAAAAGAAAGTATGATTTTACAAGAAGAAAAACTATTTTTCTTAAGTCTAGTATAATTCAAAGTTTTGCAAAGTAAAAGTTTTCAAAAAAATTCTTGGTACTATATGTATAATATAGGTAGATCATCTCATAACCTTCATAACAATAGCTTGTAGGAAATACACATATGCATGATGCATTGTAGAAATAAGGTATGAAAATTGAGTTTATCCAAAATTTGTAAATTCGGATGATTTCAAAACCATGCCTTAAAAACCCATTTATCAACTCCAAAACTTGTGTTTTATATGAAAAATGAGGAGTTTAGGTCATAGGTATCATCAAGTAATGATTTTGATAAATTAAGATGGGATTTGCTAAGAAAATATATAGAACAAGGAGTAGAAATGAAGTAGGAAAAATTTGAGTTGTTGTCATTTTAAGAAATTCGTAATAATGAGTAATGGCATGAAAACCCATATTTTTCAAACTCAAATTAGAAGTTTTATCAAAGAAATGAAGTCCTTAGTGGCTATGTATGGTTGAGCCCTGATTTTCTAAATATCAAATTATTTTTACTTAAAAGAATCACTCAAAAACTAATTTTTACAAAATTCGGATTTTGGAATCAACTCTACTTGAAGAAATGTTTACAAAGTGTAAAATCGAAATTTTTATGTAGAAATGAAGGTCATAAGTAATAGATATAATGAATACTCAATCTTAACAAAGATAATTATATTTTCTTAAGGAATAAATCCAAAACAAATGGAAATGATCAAAGTTAGGAAACTAGTTTTCTTGACAGTAAATAGCCATGGAGTTTTACAAATAAAAAGTTTCTAAAATTTCTTTTAGTAAATATTGTCAAAAGTATGCATACATCAATCTCATAACATGCCATTCATGATAGGAAATCATCAATATTGCATGTACAGCTAATCTATAAAGTAGGAACATTTTAAACATTTACAAAACTATTTTTCGGAATTGAAGTTTGCTACTGTTCTGATCTGATCCGACCTTTTCGGAGCTTCAAAGTTTTCAAAACTTAAATATAATATTAGAATTAGATAGATCTTTCGAAGTAGATAGAAATCGATGTATAATTTGAAAAATTCCGAGTTAAAGTAATCAAGTTATGGCCGTTTTAAGTTGGAATTCCCGCTTAGGACGAGAATTACGAATTTGATAGTTTATATAAGATTGTTTGGATTAGTTGAGTTGAAATACTTATTAGAGTATTTCTTCCTTTTTAGTGACTTCCGATATCGACGATTCCTTACCACCGATTACTTTTACTAAAAGACCGGTGATCCAATGGCCAGTGAGTTTTCCTCTTATTTTGTTACCTTGCTTGTGCTTATAGCTAGTTGCACTAGAATTAGGAAAAGATAAAATTGTGATGATTAGTGTGGTAAAACTGGTTGAATGAATGATAAGTATATTGGTGAGACTTGTTGTAAAATCATTGTAGAGTTAGCATAGACTTGAATTGTCTGAAATCTCTATGATCGCTCTTACCTACATAATTAATATGCCACGATTATATGAAATAAACTGTACATCATATCACGTAGTGAGTCACATTGCATAAGTTATTATATCCTTTGTGGGAAGAAGGCATAATAATTTGGGCAACGAGGGGCCTGTAAACTCGATTGTTGGTATGGCTGGAATTGAAATGTGCGTGGGGAGGGCACCTGTATAAACCACAGTAAAAATTAAAGTGGTGGATGGGCACCTGTATCAACCATAATAAGAAGTGAGAAGTATTTAAATGATGGTCGTATGGCCTGAAACACCTAACCCCTAATGGAGGGTGTAAATCCATTCAACATAAGATTTCTGGATGGTCTTATGTATTATTTGCTCATATGTTTGTTCATGCATAGCATATGGATGAATTATAACTTGCTTGTCATGGTACGAAATTAAGGGAACTCTCACTAAGCTAGTATAGCTTATACCCCAATAGATGTTTAAATGAACAGGTTATCTCAAGAATGCTAAGTCGGGATCGAGATGGTTGGAGCCGAGAGTAACTTCGGGATTCCGGCAGAATATAAGAATGCTTGAAGTTATTAGCTAGGTTTTATGATTTACCTTGTAATAGTTTTATGTAGTGAAATCTTTTGATGAAATTGTAATTGAAGTATAATGATTTGTATTTGAAGTATAGTGAAGTGTAGTTCCTTTACATTGTTACTCAAGTTGTACCAATATAAAATGTATTACTCCGACGTGTCTTCTCCATGTGTTAGACGCCTTGTACATAATATGGAAGCCTTCGCGTGACTGAGGTGGTCATTCCTAGGCTTTAATATTGTGTACAGCAGACTGTCACGTTTAGGATACCCTTCGGGGCGTGACAATTTCTCACTGTAGATATCATTTTACTACATGAGGGCCAAATTGCTCATGATAGGAGCCATTTCACCAAACCATGGTCAAATTCCTTGTTGTAGGAACCATTTCGCCAAAGTAGACTCAGATTTCTCATAGTATAGACTATTTCACCAAATTACAGCTAGATCACTCGTTGTAAGGGCCATTTCACCAAAGCAAGTTTGAATTCCTAAAGTATTTAAACTTATAAGTAAAAATTTACACTTATTATTATATCTTACCTATTTTGCACTTTTTAATTTTAATTTTTGGATACCTTGGTTGTTTTAAATTTGTCTTTAATGAATGAATAATCAAATTTATACATTTTCAAACATACTTTTCATCAACGATATTATTTTTACTAACTAAGGCTTGTAAGGTAGCGAACACAAAAGATCTTTATAGGATATCCATTGAATACACCCTCCATGTACAAAGGGTAGTTATGGTAAGGATTATTCGCACACATCTTGGAGTCAATGAAGAGGATGGTATTTTCGTGGGTGAGAGATATTTCTTTTCACAGCTATGCTGCATTGCTTTCCACATATTAACCTTTAGATATCTACTTCAGTGCAATTGCAACTACTAGCGATACATTATTGCCAAGCCTTAGGAGATCAAAGAAACTTCTAATATTAGAAGACTTTTAAAAGAGCAGTTATAACAAATGAACATTTAGATTCCTTAACTTGGATCAACTTGCCTCTATCATCTTGTGTCCTCATACGCGAAATGTCATTTCCATTGTCGTAGGGTCATAGGTGATAGCAATCATTACATCATGTTAATTATTATGTGCGAGCATGGTTGTCAAACTCGTGAGTCAGCTCCTGCATTTCTACGAGTTTACGAGTTGATGATGGAAATTCGATTTAACTCGCATACATAGTCATTTTTTGAGTAAACTCATGTAAAATCATGATTTTACATAATAGAATTGATAGCAAAATTATAAGTAGAATCGGTATAGAATCGTAAAGTTGTAATTTTACACTTTTTTTCTATTTGAGCTTTAAAAATGCAGTCAATTTGATATGTTTAAATTTAGGGTTTTTGGGGTTGGTTCTTGATATTTATCTTAACCTAACTTAATTTTAGTTTTTTAAATCTTTTTTTCCTTTTATTTCCTTTGTTTTTTTTTTGTATTTTTTAGAGAGTTATTTTTTTAGGTTATATACTTTGATATATTTTAAACAATTTGAATGAAAATTAAACTAATAAATATATAAATAGTGCTATATTTTTTTCTTTTTTAATAATTTTCTATATGTAATTTATTTGTCATAAATGCAATGATTTTTTGCACAAATATATGGTGAATATAAAAATGTTCATTACTGCAGAAAACCAGCTACTCACACATGATAGTTTAAATGATTTGCAATACATCTTAATAATTGTAGATTGAGAATCATTATAAAATGAAAATAATTATTTTAATTATCAAAATTGCACTAAATATATTAATGAGAGTGTACGAATTATGATTGGTAAAACTTAAATTTTAGTTGTATGTAACTAATTTAATACTAAATTCTTTATTTTCTAAATTTATTTAAGGTTTTATTAGCACAGTAAGTAAACCCTTGGTTTTTACAAGCAAATTTACATTAGTTGTAGAATCTTATGATTCTACGTTTCAATTCTATGGACCACCCGATGATTCTAGATAGAAACTCGAGTTTGACAACCATGTGTGCAAGTAATAAATTATTATGAACCTCATTATTCTCGATGAAGAGTTCCCTATTATGTACTTTCTAATTGAATATCCTTTCATAGTTTAGCATTAATTAGTAGGATGACCCACAATCATATGGAATTTGTAGAATTTTGCGTCATTCTTCTCGTCTATAGTAGGGGGATGATTGACTTTAGGGAGTTTGATGTTTCCATCTTCTCACCATCGATCCAACATAACATCCACCTTTCCTATTGGACAAAGGAATTATAATGATGGTGCAAAACATCTAGGTCCATTCTTCGGTCTCTTTCCTCCTTGAAGGTACTTATTTTGGGCTAAGTTTACAGACAATGTCTGCTTATTAAACTTTCTATTATCCTCTCTTTGTTTCAAGACAATATTATTAGTTCTTCACAAGTTCTCAACAATTGTAGCAAATGAGACCAACGAAAGATTCTCTATATACACCGCATATTTAGTGAATATCCCTTTGATATAAATTTTTATTACCCCTTCTCATCACACATCCTGACTGTCTAAAACATGCTCCTTAAAATGTTTTATGCATTCTATCAGGTTTTCCCAAGGCCTCTTTTGGATACATTCCATGTTAGTGAGAGTGGGGACTCTTGGATAGAGAAAAATTTCTTTATAAACATTTATGCATGCTCCCCCATGAGTCCACTGATTCAAGGGGGAATGTTTGACATAACACATGTATGTACTGACCGTAAGAAATTTCAAAAGCTCCTTTAATTTTAGGTCATCATCTAATTCGTAAACCTCCAATGTCTCAATAAATTTTAACAAATGCTCTTAGGTAGTCTTTAGGATATGATTTAGCAACAATGCGTTGATTGTACAAGAGCTTGAGATCTCACTCTTATAGAAGACTTATTATGTATCTTTCTCATTTATTAGTGTAGATTTTCCTTGGTAATGAAAGAACCTCTTGGAGTAGATGTTGCAGCTTCAGCTAGTATAGCAAGAGGAGGTACAATATCTCTCACTTAGGAAGTAGGTAACGAGAAATTGCTGGTTTTACCGGAGGGATTGGCTCATCAAGCCTAGAACTGATTTCCTCATTGATCACAAAGGATTGGATGATTGAGGTAGATGGACGACTTATTGTGGCACATCAATAGTAGAGCTTAGGAAAACTATACCTAGTTGCATAGCAACAAAGGCACCTATAGTAGACATGAACTGAAAGAGCATTATCATGAACTGGTTTAAAACTCTTGTATTTTCTTGTACTGTATGTATCATCTGTGCATTGTTAGAAATATTGTCTCATGTACCGACAATAGATTTAGTCTCATGTTTTTGGTTGTTGCCATTAGAAGGGATAACTTTTTTTCTTCCTTGTAGGTGCCATTGACAAGTTGTCAACTTCTGATCCTCGATCTTTAGTGGAGTAAAAAAAAAATATAGTGCAATGGATTTGATTGCAGCAGTCATATGCATGTCTCACGATACATATAGCCTTAAAAGAGTGATATGGAAGCACACATAAGGAGTGACTAAGAGTGAGAAGGTAGGGAGAAGAAGTAGACAATCTCAGGGAGCTTGAACAATCTAGTGACAGGTGGAGGAGCTATACAACATCAACTTAACTATTCTAGAGAAGAGGCAATGTGTTCTTCACTCAGAGTTCTGCTTGATCTTTCATGAGGGTACTTCAACAACATGACAACATTTCTTTCAATTGTTGAATCTTTCAAATGAGGATAATCTTTAGGTATCTATAGAGCTTAGCTCTTGATGACATCCATTGGATCATACTAATCATCTATTGATGGGATGAGCTTTCTTATTGTTAGATTTTTAAATGATCTCTTTGACCCATGAAAGGCTTCTTCAAGTGTATGAGCTTCTTAACAAAGGTTGAGGGTAGATGGCTCAGTTTGGTCAACTATCCTTACTCTAAGCCCATCATGTCAAATCTCCCATAATTTAGATTTGTGGAAATAAGTAAGTAATGGTAATGACTATAAGCATAAAAGGGGGGATAACATCATTAGAGAGAGAGATGGGATTAAGAAAGCATTTTAAAATTTCTACTTAGGTATTTTAATATTGGTAGATAGAGGACATTTAATTCAGCAGCGATGGATTTGTAACTTCAAAGTAACAAAAAAAGAAAATAAAAAAAAAAGATTAACAGTGGTAAAGTATTATATAGTTGCTTTAGGGTTTAATCAAGAATATTTAATAGAAAGGAAAGAGATATGAAATATGTGAAGTTCTTTTTTTAAAGAGTAATAACTGTCCAAGTATTCATTTGAAGGATAAATATAAATGGATGTTTGAAAACTATGGATCCAGACCTAACTTTTCAAGCTAAATAGTTTATTTATGTTGTATCTAGTTTTGAGTTGAACCCTTAGAGGATTTGTAATAACCCAAATTCATACAGTTCAAAAATAATAATCAGTAAGAAAATAATGTAAAAAATATATATATTGAAATTAAACAATTTAATGATAATTTAAATTTTTGAATTATTATATTTTAAGATAAAATTCTATAAAAATGACAAGGATGAAATTAAAATTTATATAGATACAAATAAACGAAAATGAGATTCAAGTTAGCAATAATAGTAACCAAGGTTATAAAACAAAACAATACAGATAATTAAAGAAATGAATTATGAGTAAATAAATAATTATAAAAGAATTTGTACTAAATCTACATAACTTAAATTTTGAGATGTTTTATAAAATAAAAATATTACAGGGAACCCTAAATTAACATGGTAAGAAAGAGTAAAACAACAAGAAATATTCAACAGATTAAAATAACGAATACATAAATATGAGATATTAACCCAATAAATAATAGATTATTAAATAATTCAAAATTACAATAGAAGTGAAAACAATATTAAATTTCAATCTAAAGTAATTGGAATAAAACAATGAAAGTATGAGTAAAAGAATAAAATCCTAAAACGGTTGAAACCTTTCGAATTATGAAAACTAAAGCTAATATAATATCAACTACCAGTGGATAATTAATCCTAAGGTTGTTTAGAGTATGATTTAATCACCGAGTTTAGATAGTTTAATTAAAATAAGTAACTTGAATTATAGGTTATAAATGGATAGATTGATATAATCAATTAATAAATAAACTTAATTGAAATTGAAATTTCAAATACTCCTTTTCAATCTTTTATCTATCTTAGTTATCCTTTTCATGAACTAAATCCTTAAATCTTTTTTATTATTGAATTTAAACTCTATTTTTATCCATTTATCTATTTACTTTAATTATTCTCCCAACAAATTAAATTTCATTATCATCTCAACAAATTATGAATTGAAGATCCAATTTTTTTAATTTGTAAATGAATCAAAATTTCTTAAATTCACTTTCTTACATTTATAATATACTCAAATGTAGCCCCTTCACTTTGAATTTCATATCTTTAATTCTCATGAATTTTGAATTCATATGCTCATTTAAAAATATTAGTTTCTAGTCCCAAACTCAACTAAATATCAAGTTTTACAAAATTAAATTTCTAAACTTGGTTCATAAGTCAAGTTAGTGATTTTACTTATTTATATTATAAAATCTTCTCCTAATTGTTTTTAATAAGATAATGATTCAGAAAGTTTAAAATAAAACCCTATTAATTTTGTCCCTTAAAATCTCTTTATATATTTATCCTATTTTCTTTTTCCTTTTGAAAATTCTGCCTCATTCCTTCTTCTTCCTTATTCCGTACGCTTTCTTTCTTTCCTCTTTATTTCCTCCTTCTTTTCTTCTTTTCTCTCAATTTCTACTTACATACCTCAATTATAAGGAGATCATAAGAGAGATTAAAGCTAGAAGAGAAGCTAGGAGGAGGAAACATGTTAGTGGAAGTTACAACAACCATGGAATAGTGGTAGTAGTAGTAGTGATGAACAAGTTAGTTGAAATTATCTAACATGTGAGTATGCTTGTTCTCTTTGTTTTATTTGTTGTAAATGCTCATATATGATGTGTAAATGCTAGTTATGGGTAAAATTCAAGATGAAGCTTGAAAACATGTGGAATATGAGTTTGTGTTTTAAGACTTAAGTATACATGTTCATGAATGGGTTAGAAAGTTGATGAGATGATTTAAGGAAATGAAATGTAATAATAACTGTAGAAGTGTTGTAAGTTATGTTGCTGAGTTGATATGGTGTTGTGGATGGTGTTTGATGGATGAAGCAAAAAGACAAGTGACTAAAATGGAGTAAAATTGAGCAAAGGAAAACATGTGACGTGATCTGGGCCCATACAGGGTATAGCAAAGGGCATGGTAGCTACTGTCGCCCTGCTACAACCATATGGGGCATGTCAAGGGGCGTAGTGGCCACCACCACCCTTGATATGGGGCATGGCAAGGGACATGGTGGCCACCACCACCCCTGATACACCCTATATGAAACCAAGGGCCATGTTGTCTTCTTTTTCTTATCGACTTAACTTAAATTGATCATAACTTTTTCATCTGAACTTGGATTAATGTAATTCAAAAGGCTATGGAAAGCTTAAAAAGAGACATATAATTTTCATATTTTAAGTTTTTATAAATTTTCAAATTATCAAGGCTTAAATTTTGATTGATTCTGGCTTCTACATATTCCAAACAAAGTTGAAAATTTGTCTTTGCTTGTCAAATGTATATAGTTAAGTATAAGTGAACTTAGCCAATAATCCTAGGTTCAAATTGACTAAATGAACTTGAATGAATTAGATTAATTAAATTTAATCAACTTGGTCAAGATTATGTCAACATAGACTTAAGTTAACATGAATCTTAGATATAAAATGAACTTAGTTAATCAATTTAAGTTCAACTTGACTAAATAGAATTTAATAAGTTAAAATGAATTAGATTGATTAAGTTTAATCAAAATAACTTAGTAATTGGATTAAATGATTAATTCTAATAAATTTGGTTAGGATTAAGTTAAAATGGGTTAATAGCTAATAATTGAATTAGAATGATATGTTGGGATAATCATAATTTATATAAGGAATATGTTGTTTCAAATATGTGTTTTACTTAGTAAATGAATGATTTTGTATATGAATGCTTTGTTGATGTTCTTGTAATAAGAGATTGTAAACAAAGAGAAAAGAAATACTTTGACAGATAATGGAGAACTAATCGTATCTCGGCAGGGTGATCTTTGCAGCGATGGCGAGGTTCCTACTTAATGTCTGATCAAATAAGATCTTAAAATGAGTTTAAGATCTTGGATAAATGTTTGCTTTTGTTATATATTGTCTCCAATAGCCTTTAGCCAACTTTCTATTCTTGTTTGGATTTCATAGGAAGGATGATGATGATGATTTGATGCTAATGATAATGTTGTGGATGATTGGATGATTGATGGTGATGGTGTTTTGGTCTTCCTAGAGAATTGTTAAAAAACTTAGCTTGAATACCAGGTAGGTAACTACAATCTCTTCACCTTGTTTGTGCTTGTAATCTAGATGCATTGGAAAAAATATAAATCTATTTGATTATGCATGGGGTTTAGGAATCCGTTTATTGCTTGATGATTGCATTTGATTGATAACTCATTAAACCATAAGTGAAAACAATTGTGCGATGTTATTTGTGATGTATATAATGTTAATTGTCTGAAAATGAGATGGACATTAACTAATAAGATATAATTCTTATTTGACCTTTAAATGAATCGGTCATGCATTACATCGCATCACCTTTGCATTGGTAGGGGTTCACGTCACGTATTAATATTCCAATTCTATAGTAGTGCTTTATTAGGACTAGTGGGTCTGCATTGAGACTACTAATAGGGTTGTCGGCTTCACGGGAACTAAGTAGGCGTCGAAGGACATCACCCGTGTTGGAGTCGGCTTTAGGGATTAATACTTAGGGAGGTTCTATGGTTCTAAGGGAAGTGGAAGGTTAGTTGATAGAGTAAATGTTTTGATATATGCATAAAATGAGTTCAAAAAGAAGTCCTCACTCTTTAGTCTTGTCTAAGGAGTAGTTAGGGGCTATATTTCCATAAAATGGATTTGAAAGAAAGTCATCCCTCCTTAGCTAAGTCTAAGAGGAAGTTAGAGTTTATTTTTTAATAAAAAGTATTTCAAAATAAAATCCTCCTTCATTGGCTATATCCAAGGGGCAGTTGACGGTTATATCTATGGTATAAAAGAAATGATTTTTATGCTAAGAAAGATATGAGTTGAAGGCTCAAGTTGAGGATGCACCCCCTTTTTAGTTTACAGTTCTCTTGGGCATGAATGGCCTGTATTCAGTCCTTCAATCCCCAAGAGAGGGTGTAAATTTTCATTGGTTTGGATTCTGATAATCCAAACTGTGCATATCATATGGATGAGTGTGCATTGCCTATGTTTGTTAAATAAAAACTTGCTTGACATTTGTTTGTAGTGTGATTTGGTTTTGTTATCCACTGAGCTATGATTGAGCTTACACCTTTACAATATTGTTGCAAGAAGCATCGGTTTTGAGGATAGATCTGTATGGAGGAGAATCCTTAAAGATAGAAGATGAGTTTGATATGAGAAATAGATAGATAGTATAGTTTATTTAAGTTTTATTTCTTGTAAAATAAATCTTCTTTATAGACTAGATTTGTAACCTCGTAGTTTAAAATTTGTCAAACGTAAATGATTTATTCTATTTTACTATTTGGTAGGGGATATCGATTCTCTGCGGTTCTAGTGGACTATAGGAAATCGGATTTCCTTTATTTATCACAAATGTAATTTCATATTAGATATTTATAAAGTAATTATTCAAGTAGAGCCTTCTAAAACTCTGACTTGCAAGATGGTTCTCATATTACGGGTGCACACGTGATATGACAACTTCAGATTATCCTTCTATGCCCGTTTTTAGGGTGTGACAGGATCATTTTTATTTTGTCCTCATTATTTGATTTATAATCAATTACTTAGAGTGTGGGATAGTGATAATTAGTTATGTAAATTAATTATTAGCTTATATAGCTAGATAGATTGAATAGAGATAACTAAGACCATTGAACTTTATCACATTATTTGTATTTTCAATTTTATTAAATATAGAGAAATGTGCCAATATGGAATATTGGATTGCTAGCATAGACGTAGAAGAGTGGATGTAAATATAAGGCTATGCCACTACATATTGCTGCACACAATTTCCTCTTCCTTATCTCTTTATTTATTGTTTGAATCTCACATCATAAATTTTTATAATAAAAAATTGATGAGATTAAATTTGAAAAAAGCTTCATTTATATTGGAATAACCAATTAACACCTGCTTAGGAAATATGAGCTTACTAAAGTACCAGTTATCTAAACTAAGTAACCCATTCAACTAAGAATCTGGGTTTCCTAACATGAGAACCTAAAATTGAGTTATTTAACTAAGTAATCTAAAAAGTGAGTTGCTTCCTCTTTTATTTTAATTGATGAAGCTTGAGATGAGACAATAAAAAAAATGTTTAAAATTGCATAAGAAATGAATTATATTGGATGGATTTGCTTGGCTTAATCTATAAGGATGCCCTAAAAGCATCACCATGTTGGGATCCTTGATACCGGACCCTAGATTAAAGATCTCACTTTTTGAGTACCTACATGATGGGGAGAGGTCCTTAAACTTTTTAGGACCTTAGGTCTAGAGGTTAGCCATTTTCTTCTCATTCTAGCTGTTGTAATTTGCAACGGCAACTCTTTTTTTTTTTGTGTGTTTTATCTTTGCATCTATTTTTCCCCCATCGTTGCCTTGGATTTTTTTCAATCGATTGGCATTTCTTTTTTTCCCAACCTTCTTGAATTTTAATAATTGCAATGTATTTGACATTACCAGGGGTATGGCCATTGTAAATTTCAATGACAAATTGAAATGACTTATTTTTTCTTTACTACTATAAACATGTAAAATTTTACCTTTTTCATTCACTCAAAATGTTCGCTTAAATTTACCTTTCTCCAAAAATTGTCTCATAACTGAAGCTTGAGCCATATATGGATCCTAATGATTCTCAAAATTTGCCATAATAATTCAAGCATCTTAAAAACATACAAAATTTTTAAATACCTACAAATTTGCAAAATGCCTCTTATTTTTAAGGTCCCCCCAATTTTCCAAATCCACAAGCCTTTCCAAATATGAGCTAAAGCTTACAAAAATTTAATCCATCATTTGATTTCATGCAAAATCCAAGAACTACGATGCCTATATATTTTCAATATGCTCTCTACTTTAGGGGTGAGTGAGTACAGGGTGGGTAGGGTACGAGGTACTACCCATACCCCATCCTGTATCGTATAGGGTCGTAGATTTGCTACTTGAACCCTATCCTGTAGCATTATCTACCCATCCTGTCCCCGTACCCTATAATACCCACAGGATATAAGGTACCCTATAGAACCTGTAAGGTATTTCATGAGCCAATAATTTTTTTCATGAATCTATTTGTATTTATACTTTATACGACATCAAATATAGTATACCTATAGCAAGAAAATAAATAATACTTTTGTTTGATTTAGAATTTAAACACACACATCAAAGTTGATTTTTAAAATAAAAATTTGATCAATACAAGTAAACTGACAATTTCGTAGTAGAAAAAACCAAAAAACAACACAAAAAATCCGATCAATACAAATAAAAAACTAGCCCAGCAAAGTTGTGAAATCTAGTAGCTTCAACAAGAACACAAAAACAACTTGAGAATCATCTCTAAAACTCCTTCAACTTCCAAAAAGCATAGCTTGTGAGGTAACTTGTTGTAAAACTGAAATGAAAGAAAATTTATAGCATGAAGGAGAAAGTTCATGTGATGCACAAAGTCTATGGTGCCTTTGAACATGTCTGTTGAGCACATAAATAACAAGAATTAAAATCTAAGTAGACATTACAAAAGATAATTAGAAACTAATCGTGGTGCATATTAAGAAATTCCTAGCACAAGCATAGCCACTTCATTAGGTGAAATTGCATTTTGCCTTATACTTTAGTCAACATCCAAAATTTCTTCATTAATTGAACTTGTCTCTACAAATTAAAAAAAATATAGCTAAATAAAAAGTTAGTAATATGGAATTCAGAATAATGTTATAAAGTTGAATAACTGATACAAGAGGAAAAAAAGAAATAAATATTAATACAAAAACTTCCCTATCTCGTATCTTTCAGCATTTTCTAAATATTCCGACACATAAATTGGCTTTGGATTGTTTCTCAACCAGTCTTGTGTACAAATCAAGCATTCAAAACCCTTGGTGCCAAAGAGCTACGAAATTGGTCAAGAACTCTACCTGAAGTGCTAAATGCAGACTCTGATGCAACAATTGATATAGGAATAGGCAAAATGTCCCTTGCCATTTGAGAAAGAATTCTAAATCTTGAACCGTTAGCTCTCCACCAAGCTAAAATATCAAAGTCATCATCATTCTTTTCACGTAGTTACTCTAAATATTAATCCAACTCATATTTATAAATGTCATTTTCCTCGGCTTCCATAAACTTTTCAAAACCTTCTTTGATTTTTCTAGGGGGTTCATCTAAAACATGAATATCATCATCACCAATAATTTGATCCCCTATCTCCATATCTAGTGAGGCCTGAGAACTTTGGACCATCTTGTACTCAAGAGCAAGATCATAAAACTCAAACAATCTACCAATCACATTCTACATGTTGATAAGCATTGCTTTTACTTTCGCATCATCATTACCATAAATTTCTTTGTAGCAATATTTCACAAACTTCAATTTATACCTTGGATCTAACACAACAACAACCAGCACCATCAAATTTGTTTTCTCAACACTTCCATAATATTTGAAAAACGTTGCTCTCATTTTTCTTGTCATTGATTGAAGGGAAGCATCTGGATCATTCGCCCACTCATTTAAAGATGTCAAAAAGCCAACAAATTTGTAAAAGTAAGAGTTAGATGTAATATACAATGATCTTGATATCCTTTTTGTTGTCTCATAGAATTTTCTCAAAAATCTAGAGAAAACACTAGCATTTTTCCAATCATCACATAAGGGGACATCATTACTAAGCTCAATTGTATATGATGGGTCCTCATCTTCCAATCTTTGGAAGGCTTTCTTAAACTTAAGGGCAGTTTCTAAGATAAGATATGTGGAGTTCCATCAAGTAGAAATGTCTAAACACATAGAACCCTTATAAGTGATTCTTTCATGCTCAATACATGCTTGGAATTGTTGAGCTCTAGAAGGTGAACTTCTCACATATCTTATAGCACTTCTAATTCGATCTATGAAGTCTTAAATTTCTTTTAACCCATCCTTTACAATCAAGTTTAAAATATGGGCACCACATCTCATTTGAAAGAATTCCCCATTCAATATAAGCAAACCATCACATTCATGTTTCTCTTTCAAGTATTTCAAAGCGGTGTCATTTAAAGATGCATTATTGATAAGTGTTAAAAGATCCTTATTTCTAGCACTTAATGGATATGGTTTTCTATTAATTTTACAAGAAATAATTAAGAAAAGGATACTTAATTGCTTCTTGTGTAATTTTAGGGTTTAAGGAATGCAATTCAAAGATTTGAGGATGATTCGAGCTTAAACCAGGGAAAAATCAACAAACAATGCACATGTTTGGTTTTTAAAAGTACACAACCTACTATATGGCCATGCAATGCTAAGGCAGAGGGTCAAAAAGTGATCAGAAAATTGCTCTAAAAGTGCCATACCTACTGCCCTAGGAGTGTACAAGGGAGTGTTGGAAGAATGGAATTGATCAGAAAAGTTTTTAACACAACTATAGAGTGCATGCCCTCCAGCACGACCGTGCAGGTCATGGGACACTCTTTGTGACGCTTCAACTTTTCCAAACTCCTATAAATAGATTGTGTAACCTTTCATTTGAGGAGAGTTCTATCCCAAACACTTTTTAAAACCTTAAGAGAGAGAAAAAGAACAACTTTCAAGAGGAAATTGCCGGCGCATATTGAAGATTACAAGACTTCCAAGAATCAGGTTTTCATTGTTTAAATCATGCTTATAGATTACTTTTCCAGATCTTTGTGTTGTATTTCTAAATCTATGGAGAAGTGGATCTATATACCTTTAGTCTTGTGAAACCCTAAACCCAAATCTGTGATTTGGATTTACTTTTGATGAATGAAAATTTATGCCTTTGTATCTATTCATGTGTTTAAATTGTCTTTCAATTGATTTATGGCCAAGTCGATTGTTTGTATGATACTTGTTAGATAGAAAGAGGTTTCATCTAATAGAATAGATCTCCATGAATAGAAAGATTGCATGTTTCGCCTAGAGATAGGGAAACATTGATTTTCTGCATAAAGATTTGATCTATATTAATGAATCTTGTTTTTAATGCGATTTCGTATGGCATTAGTAAGGGAGAGGTCTCCATTATCTCATGTGAAATTAGGAATCGATTAACTCGAGGGAGTAATTGATTTATCTGTGTGATTCTGTAGTGCAAAGCATGACTTTTCATTTCATCAATCTTATTTTATGAAATTAGGGTTTAGGGTGAATCAAGATGAAATGATATGTTTTGTAATTGATAATCTTTTGTAAAGGCAAAATAATTGATATTAGGGTTGATAAATTAGTTAATTAATTAGATAATTAGTAATTTTAGATAATATTCTCATTAAAGATTCGGCTAAATAGTAGAGAATAGGTAATGCTAGTAATTGTTTTCAAAGATCCCCGAGGACGATACCTAATTTAATCTTACATTACTTGAGATAGGTATACTTGCCTAGTGTTGATCAGAGGAATTGAATTAGGATTATAAACTTTAAAAGACAACAATCAATTATCAACAATAATAGTAGAAATTCTATCTTCTAACCCCCATTCATGTATGCATTTCTCTACCATCTTGCCAATATCCTTACCCTTATGACTAGGCATGATAACAAAATTAAGGATCCTTTTATGCGATGCCCAAGAATCATGAACAAAATGTGCAGTGAGACATAAATAGCTAAGGTTTTGAATGGAAGTCCAAATATTAGTTGTAAAAGCAATCCTAGATTTTATAGATTTAAATCTTTCCATCAATTGGGACTTTTCTTGAACATAAAGCTTCATGCAATCCTTAGCTATGGTAAAATGTGATACATGCTTAAACATTGGTTGCACTACACTGATAAAATCCCTAAAACATTCACACTCCACAGTAGAGAATGGTTGCTCATCAATAATGACCATTCGAGCAAGCATACGTCTATAATGATTTTGGTCAAACTTCCATGATGTACCCTAACCAGAATCATATAGTAACTCAATTCCACAATAATTGCACTTTGTCTTAATAGTCTTCTGCTTATGATCATGTGTAATAGTAATCTTAGTAAAATGAGCCCAAGCAGATGAACCTTTGTTTTTCTTGGGACATACATGGGACGAAGAGTCACTAGCTGATAATGCAAGCGCTTTACTTGAACCTGGAGTATTATTCTCCTCCCCTTTACTTTCCATTTTCACTCTAGAAAAATCAAAATAAAGCAAGATAAATTAGTCATTAGCTCAAATGTACATGCTTTACATTTATAGTTCATAAAAATGGAAAAGGAGTTTAGAAATATATCTTATGTGTGGCATGTTAACATAGAAATATAATTTTACAACCTTAGCGTACTTTTTATTTGGCAATTGGCACATAAATGAAGGAATGTGATATTACTTCATAAAACATGTCCATAAATCAGTAATATAGCTTTTCAGGTCAAACTTTACCCCTAGACTGTATGCATGGGATTTTTCTTAATATAAGCCAACCAATAAGTGGATAGCGAACCGTTCCATTTTACAATTTTTTTGGAGATAATTAAATTAAAAATAAAGAGTTATTTGATCCTAGAATTAAACACTCTTGGATTTGTCCAAAGTAATGTGCCTTCTTCTCATACTTAGGTATCTTTGTTAACCTTCAAATAAACATATAAAGAGCAACTAGACATAGCTGATATCTATGCTATATGTAAACTCTAATTCGATCCATCTCCCTTAAAACACTAGTGTCAATACCACAAGTTATAAGACTATTGCATATTTGTTGGTTGAAATCAATCTTTGCTATAGTGATTGTTAATTTTATTTGAAAACGTCAAGCATGTAGACAATCTCCTAATGATGATTTTTATGGGGTATAGCCTCCCAAAACATTACAAGGGCATGTATTGGTTAATTTACCTTAAGTCATATCTGAGTCTATGCATTTTGCATTATCCTTAGTAACCATGCATGGTTTTTCTCCTTTTCACAGCTCAGAACTGGTGGACACCCAAAAGTCAAAGGAGAGACTTTTGAGGTCTAGCCATGTCAAATCAACCATGCATGTATTTAATTATCCTACGATGAGACTCTTCCGGTCGTTGCGTTTAACTGTAACGCTTGACCTTCAAGGTTTCCTCCCCTTGTGACTGTCTAATTCCAACGGCTTCACATGGATCCTTCTTACTAAATTCAACACACGATTTGGGAAACTCTTGCTACACTTCTCACAGCAACACATGTGCTTCTCAATTGTAAAATATTATATAATAAGCAGGTGATTTTATTTTTATTAGGTAATCTTTCTATCGAATGTTAAAACCATCAATAAAATAATTCTATTTTCCTTATTTTGTTACCAAATTGTGTAACAGCTTAATACTGTCTCCTTTTTCTTTCAAGTTACTGGAAGTTATATTTCTAAAATTAAATATATATCTTGCTCTAAAATTATATTATTGCAAAATTTCTGTTGGCAAGATATTCCATCGTAGATTGAAAAAATAAATTGAAAATGAAAACGACAACAAAATATACAAAATGAACATACCTTTTCATGGAGGAGTGAGGAGTGAGGAGTGAGGAGTGAGGAGCAAATGAGTGGCATGAGAAAGGTGAGACAGAGAGTGGCGTGAGTATGGGTGGCTGAAACAGAGTCATAGAGAGTGGCGTAAGAAAAGAGTGTGAGTGGCTGAGACAAAGTCATAGAGATTGGTGTGAAAATGATAGTAGGTTTAAGGTTTTGTTGGGCTGGGCCAAATGTAAAGTATATTATTATTGTTTAACTAGAAAAAAAAATATTATTATTAGTTTTAGTTTTTTTTTATTAGATTTATATTGGGTGGGTACAGGGTACCCTATACCCTATACTTAAAATACATGGTACAGGGTATTGAAACTCATACCCGTACCTTATCCTAAAAATATAGGGTCCAAAAAATTCTATCCGTACCCTATCTCGTAGCCTTTGATACCTACCCAGACCCTACCTGATCGAGCAGGGTTCGAGTGGGTATCTGATGTGACAGGGTTACCCGCTCACCCTTTCCCTACTTTAGTCCCAAAAACATTCAACAATTTACTTGGATTGGAGTGCGTCCTTCTCAACCTACAATAGATCAAACGCCACAAAAATATAGTAGCACAGCTATACAATATCTAGAGTTCTCCACACAAAATAATTTAGAGGAAGAGAAGAATAAAGAAAATGAAGACGATGATCGACAAAGAAAAAAGTGAGAGCATATTGATGACAAATTTCTTATTTATGCACCTCATATCTGTCATAATTATATTGTGAATTATGCGACATATGTTGAAAACAATATTTGGCTTCGTGATAGGGTGAAGCATTGTCGCAAGAAGCCGACTTAATTGAACGCGTATGGCAATAATTTGAAAATTCTAGTTAATGTTTACTAGTTGGTGATTTTCAAGTATTTGTTTGTTGTTCGTGGTTCTAAATTATTTTGATTTTGGGAAACTGTCACTATGTACTTAGAATTAGTCTGTAATTGTATTTCTTTCTTATTGTATTGGTTTTAAATTAAATGATTGTCTTCATTTTTTGTTTTTCCTATTTAAAATATTGTTAGACCAATTATTAAATTTAAATTTTAATAATTATGGTTTTCAATTATAATAAAATAAATATTGATCAATAATGGATTTTTTCATTTTTATTTAACTTATTCTTAAATAATTTTGTAAATTGTTATTTACATTAAAATCATTTAGGAAAAAAAGAATAGTATTATGTAAAAAGTGTACGAGATCCATAAAATCTTAAAAATTGTGAAGAGCCTTATATAAAGGATTTAAGGATATAGCAGTGAGATCCTTAGAGTATCACACTCGAGGTCCTTAACACGAGTTTCTGTGTTAAGGACATTACTTTTTGAGGTTCTTACAAATATGAAAAATTTATTAAACTTTTTAAGGATCTTTGTAAATAACCTCAAAAAGTGAGTTCCTTCATACTATTTTACTATTATTTTATAAAAGTAAGGATATTTTATAAGGTAAATGAGATTTACAAAAGTATAAAAAAGATGTGAAGAAACTTATATGAAGAATCTCCCATCGGATGTGGATGCTCTTAGGAAAGAGAGGTCCTTCAAATATTGATATGACATCCTAAGAACCAAGGAGTATCCCCATCTCGTAGGATCTCTACAAGGTTCTTAAAATGTCACATAAGCATTTTAAGGATATTCTTTTTCTAAGAACCTCACAACTTTATCCCTAAGATTCTTTACATAATGTCCTTAATATCTTTTTAGATTTTGTGGCTCAGATATGCTTTTACATAATACACTTAACAAAATAACAAAAAATATATAAAAAGATTATAAAAGGATGTAAAGAACTTTACTTTTTAGTGTTTTTTAAGGACCCAAAAAGTTGAAGAACCTTTCCCAATTCTAAAGATTTCAAAAAGTGTAGGAATGCTCTTCGAGATGTGGATGCTATAAGAGCATCTTTATCCTTGATACTTAGTGAAAACTTTAAGAAATATGAGTAATGTGACACTTGCTTATACGATAAAATGGGATGTTTGTTGAGTTGCTTAACAATCAAAATTTCTATGATAAGTAATCTTATCACTCCTTCTCTCATTAGTCGTTTCGCACATTTAATTTTTACAAAAAAGAACTCTCTCAATCCTTCTTCATTTAGTCAGTTCATACTTATTTAATCTTTATTAAAAAATGTAAATATTATTTTATTGTAATAGAATAAAATGAAACACATAAAAATATAAAAAAGTGTATAAATAACTATTTTAAAATAATAAAGAATAAAGTAGAAAACTGTTTAATAAGAAAACTTATTTTAAATATCAACATAATATTTTAGGCAATATAAAAATAATGATGCTCGAAGACACAGGTATAAAACTAGACGATTGTTCTCGTGGAGTGTTTGTTGAAATTACGATTTATGACATGGAACTGGCAAGTTGATGTTATTATCAACAAGGAGACAGGAGCTCCATTATTGACTAATGTTGTCTCACAGCTCAATTCGAGTTGCGTGTCTGCCGCTGATAGCTTATCTCGAACAACAAGCACGGGCAATACGTGTACCTGATATTTACTCTTGTTTTTCCTTTCGTAAACGAGAGAGCGAGCGAGAGAAATTAAAAAAAAAAAAAAAATCCATCAGTGGCGACGGCCAAAGTGAAAACAATAACATCTTATGGCTAAGTGGCCAAAAACCAAAAAAAAAAAATAATAATAATAAATAAATCTTTCTTGTATTTTAAAAATTAGAATACACATAATTGAATATAATACATGGAAATGATGGTTTTCTTTTTATTTTTATTTCTTAATAAATACAAGAGAAAATTTAACCAGCTCTAGAGAAATTGTTGGATCTGGCTCTTAACGTTACCCTTTTCGTTCCAAAAACATGGAAACATGAAACCAGACCGGAATTCCCTTGTTAAAATCCGTTTTGATACCAAAAGCTATTCGACCAGATAATTCCAAATTCCGGTTTGATAACTTCCCCATCCAGATTTTACTTATTCTAGTGGAGGGCTCTTCGTTCTACGGCCAACCTAAGTTGTGTCTCTTTGTTAGCCCTATTCATCTTATTTATTTATTTCATAATTTTAGTAATTTATTTCTTTAAAATACTCTTAAGTGTAATAATATAGTCAAGATTATATGGAATACAACGATATCATATTAAGATTATAATATATTTTAAAAATCTAATTAATCTTAATTATTAATTTATAAATTAAAAAACTAAGCACACAAATATGAGAAAAACCATCATCCTTTAAAAAGTTTCCCATCATATTCCACCTGTCAGCGAGAAAATCTTCGATTAAGGAAGCTACTACGTAAACATGTCCCTTTCCGCTTTTGTTTTGTTTTTTTTTTTTTTTTTAACCCTACATTTGAACCATGATGATTCGGAAATGAATTGTTAAGAAAAAATTAGGGACGTATAACAACGCTGTAATTTAGGAGTATTATAATCTGTTTTCCAAGTTGAATATATCATATTTGAATCTCCTTTAAATTACCTTTCAGTCTTCCGATTGAAAAGCATTTTGGTACTAAAATATAACCCATAGCAACATAAAAAAGACTATTTATCTCAAAGACGTCTTTGAAAAATCCTAAAAAAATACTATAGAAGAACCCTATCCTTTCTGATCCATTCAATACGTGCGATTTCTTTTGCATCAATTCACCTACAATTTGTGCTTGAATTGCTTTTGTGTCCACCTGTGTGGTTAATTCAATAGCCTTTTTAATTGCTTTGTGAAATGAGATTCCGTAATCAATTATCTAATAATGTACAATAAGGGTATTCATGAAAAGTATATAATGAGTTATGAGTGCAATACATCCTGTTTGATCTATTGCACGTCTTTAATTTAAATAAAAAAGAGTCAACTCTATAATCCACTCCAAATTTATGGATTATCTTAAATATTAACCGACCTAATGCTTATAGGAACTTTTTTACATTCGATTTCTACTCCTTTTCACGGCAACGAGAAGAATAAGTGATACTTGCTTTAATGAGATAACTAAAATGTACTGTATGTCAAATGGAATAAATAGATATTATTTTAATTATATGATTAAAACCTCTAATATTATATAAGGAAAATTACAAATCTACCCTCATAACCAAATGTTAGGAATGGATACACCTTTTGAAGGTAGGATGTGGAGATGGAATTTTGGGTTTCGCATGTGCAGGAAAATTGGGAAGACAAATATTCTATTGTGGCTAGATTACAGTATAAGGATGGAGTTTACTAAAAAAAAAAAAAATCAGTTGTGAATCCAGATTCGGTTATTGCACTTCTGTCGCTGAATTCACCTGACAAAAGAAAGCCATGACAAATAAATATCCAAATATGATTTTTAGGTTATAAAGGAAAAAATTTCATATCCAGCGTTAAGGAAATAGAATCCTACTTTTTCTTTGGCCAGTGATCATAATTTGTTATATCTCTTGGATTCCATCTTTGATTATCTGATTTTTTTATCATAATCATAATTTGTGATATATCTTGTATAGTTGTACATTATTATCATTGAGGTATAATTCTTGTCATCACATTTGTATATATACGTGTTACGTAATTTGTAAAAGAAAATCAGTATAAACCTGTTACAACGCATAATACGATGAAGAGCTGTCCTCGAAAGCTTATAAATTATAGTTGAAACTAAATCAAGATATAGTACAGACAGTTAGGGAAACAAGTTGTAATTAGCTAGTCTTTGTAATAAACAAGATCTGTTATAACAGATCTATACAACTGTAAACAACTTGTAAACAACAACATAACGGATAAACAACTGTAAACACAAAATGGAATATAAATACAGAGTAAGGGAAAAGGGAACTTATTCCCCCCTTTTACAAAACAGTAGTGCTTGGAGCTTAACTGTGGCTCGAACACAGTTGTTACTTTCCACCATTTTACTAAAGATCTTTAAAACCTGCAAATTACAGAACACGTTAGGAACTTAAGATTACAGAAGGAAACACTTAAGACACAGGAGAGAGCAGAGAGTAAGGTTAGGGTGTACTATTGAGTGGAGGGGCGGAAATAACAAAGCAAATTAGGTTCAGGGGATTTTGCGGTAGGAAAGCTGGGCCTTTGATGTGTGGTGGGTCGAGATAATATTTGGTGCTCTCGTTCATCTTGTCACATTGAGAATTTTGTATCATCAAGAAGATTGCAATTGTTTAGTCAACAATGTCTACAAGATCATAAGAGGAATTTGTCAAGTTACAAAATTTAGTCTATTCTTTAGCAGATACCATGAAAGCCATGCAAGCACAGATGCAAGAATCTATGAAATCTACTTCAATGATGTATCAAAATTTACAAGACTTGAATGTTGCTGTCAATTCTTCTATCCAACAGTTTGGAGAGAAAATTGAGAATATGAGGAATCAGACTGAGCATCATATTGGGGTTCCACAAGAAAATTCAAATGCATCTTAATCATCATTTTCCATAGCCGAATCTTTGATGAAAGGAATTAAATTGGAAATTCCAAAATTTTCTGGACACGATCCATTAGGATGGATTTATCAAATGCATAAATTCTTCAATTTTCATAAAGTTCCAGATGAACAATGATTGAAATTGCTACATTTGTTATGAAAGGGGAAGCTTTGCAGTCTGTTCAATGGCTTGAACAGAACAAACAGATTAGCACATGGTCTCAGTTTTTACATTCTCTCAAAACTCGTTTTGGTCCATCGAAATATGAAGATTTTCAGGGTGCTTTATCAAAATTAGTCCAACAAAAATTTGTTGGTGAATATAAGAAAGATTTTGAAGCCTTATCAAATCAAGTTACTGGTATTTCCGACTCTATTCTTTTGAGTTGTTTTGTGTCAGGTTTGAAACATCATATTCGCAAAGAAGTGCAAATAGCAAGACCAACTTCCTTATCTCATGTTATTTGATTAGTAAAGATGCATGAATCTAAATTCTTAGATAGTTCTTTTCCAAATCAAACTTTTCATTCATCTCCAAACACTATAGCCTCAAACACATCTCCAAACACATACCCAAACACACGTTCCACCACATTCCCACACATATTAGCCTCAAACATGAACCTAAACACAAACCATTTCAATACTTCTACATTACAATTTTCTAAACCTTTCAATACGAATCAGAAATCATAACCAATCAAGAAACTGACACAAGCATAAATTCAAGAAAAACCAGAGAAAGGTCTCTGTTTTCATTGTGATGAGAAATATTCTCAACAACATAAGTGTAAAGCGAAAATTTTGTTATTGTTGGATGTGGGGGAAGATGATTATGAGGGATTTGAAGAGGAGGATAATGAAGTAGTATAGTTGGATGAGGGTACTATTAGTTATCATGCTTTATCGGGGCATAGTGTACCACGTACACTTTGATTTTGAGGAAGAGTTAATGGCCATGATATATCTGTTCTAGTTGATTCTGGAAGCACACATAATTTTGTGCAAACGAGGATAGCAAAGCATTTGGGATTACCTATTATCAAATCAGGATAGTTTAATGTCATGATAGGAAATAGGAGTAAACTGTCTTGTGAAGGCCAGTGTGAGAGTGTAGCTGTGGATATCCAAGGCTTAACATTTAAGGATATGTTTTATGTCCTTCCTATACAAGGAGCGGATTTTGTGTTGGGGATGCAGTGGTTGCAAACGTTAGGACCAGTAACGATCGATTATAGTACACTCACTATGCAATTTGTTTACAATGGTTCGATGGTGGTGCTTAAAAGGGATGATTGGCATTTTTTATCTCAGATTTCTCATCATTAACTTCGTAAGTTGATTCATTAGGATGCTGTAGTCTATTATTATCAGCTCGTGGCTCAGAAGGTAAATTCTAATTCATGTTGCATTACCACCAACAATAGAGAATTAGATCGTCTATTGGATAGCTATGCATCAATTTTTGAAGCACCTTCATCATTGCCTCCATTAAGAAATATCCAACATAGAATTCAGTTAGTGACAGGAGCCCCACCAGTAAATGTTAAGCCATATAGATACCTACATTTTCAAAAGAATGAAATTGAGAAACAGGTTCATGATATGTTGAAATTGGGAATAATATAGCATAGCAATAGTCTTTTTTCATGTCCAGTATTGTTGGTTAAAAAGAAAGATGGGACATGGCGTTTTTGTATAGACTATAGGGCTCTAAATCAGGTGATAGTTAAAGATGAATTTCCAATTCCAACAATCGATGAATTGTTAGATGAGTTGCGTGATGCTTCTTGTTTTTCAAAATTAGATTTGAGATCCGGTTATCACCAGATTCGAATGCATTCTAGTGATATTGAAAAAATTGCTTTTAGGACACGTCAGGGTCATTATGAATTTTTGGTAATGCCCTTTGGTCTATCAAATGCTCCAGCCACATTTCAATCTATAATGAACAAAATTTTTCAACCTTATCTTCGTAAGTTTTTCATAGTGTTTTTTTGATGATATATTGGTTTATAGTAAACATATGACAGACCATTTGACTCATCTTGAGATAGTATTGAAAACTTTACAACAACATGAGTTTTATTTGAAGGCTAGCAAGTGTCTTTTTGGTAAAGATACTATTGAATATTTAGGACACATTGTGTCTATACATGGTGTCAGTCTTGATCTATCTAAAGTTCAAGGAGTTTAGCAGTGGCCTATTCCTCAATCGGTTAAACAAATACAAGCTTTTCTGGGTTTATCAGGATATTATCGTAGTTTTATCAAGAAATATGCTCATATTGTTGGTCTATTGATAGATCTGTTACAAAAGGACTGTTTTCAATGGTCGGATGTAGCTATGACTGCTTTTCAAGCACTCAAGAAGGCTTTAATAAAGGCTCCAATTTTGAAATTACCAGACTTTACTAAACAGTTTGTTATTAAGACTAACGCTTTTGGTACTACTATTGGAGCTGTGTTGCTACAAGAGGAATACCCCATTTCATATTTCAGTAAGAAACTGCCTATTCGTTTAAGGAAAACATCAGCTTATGTGGGGGAATTGTATGGTATTGTGGAATCTATGCGAAAGTGAAGACAGTATGTATTAGGTACTCGTTTTTTCATACGCATAGATCATAAGAGTTTGAAAGAAATCCTTTCGCAGGTCATACAAACACTTGACCAATAGAAATACTTATCAAAGTTTTTGGGATATGATTACTCTATTCAACAAAAGGCTGGCAAGGAAAACATTGTAGCTGATGCTTTGTTTAGGCAACATGGAGAGAATAGACTTAATTTTGGATTGTTTGTACCTTGTTTCTCAAGTGTGGATGTTCTCAAACAAGAATATCAGACTATCCCAGCATTTAAATGCATTATTGCTGACTTAGCAAAAGGGTTGTGTCATAAATATTCCTTGACTTGGAAGAATGGATTTCTTTATTTTCATTCCAAGTTATTTTTGGTAAAAGCTTCAAGTTTGGTGCCTCTTATATTACTGAAATTTCATACAAACATAGTTTCTGGTCATTTTGGTTTCCTTAAAAACTATAAGAGAATTTCAGTAGAGTTCTTTTGGGAGGGTATGAGGAGTGACATCGAGAACTTTGTGCAGAACTATTTAATATGTCAGCAGGTGAAGTCTGTTGCTAGATCACCAGCTGGTTTATTAGTTCTACTGACTATACCAGATAGAGTATGGAAAGATGTTAGTATGGATTTCATCACATGTCTTCCTAAATCACTAGGTTGTACTATTATTCTGGTAGTGGTTGATCGACTGTCAAAGTATTGTCATTTATGGGTGTTAGATGAACATTTTACAGCCTCAAAAGTGGCAGCTTTGTTCTTACATATGGTGGTCAAATTGTATGGTATTCCTCATACCATAGTCTCTGATCGTGACTCTATTTTCATGAGCAGATTTTGGAAAGAAGTTTTCACTTTAAGTGGGACTAAATTGTATATGAGCTCAGCTTATCATCCATAGTCAGATGGCCAAACAGAGGTCTTAAATAAGACAATTCAACAGTATTTAAGGTGTTTTGTTATGAACAACCTCATAATTGAGTTAAATTCCTTCCATGGGCTAAATTTTCCTATAATTGTTCCTATCATGAAGGTGCAAAATCCACACTATTTGAGGTGTTCTATGGTCGACCTCTGCCTACAATTCCAGCTTATGTCAGGGGCACATCGAAGTTGGATCCAGTGGATTAGGAGTTACTTAATCGAGATCAAATTTTGTCTTCTTTAAAAGACAATTTAAGGATGGCTCAACATAACATGAAGATGATTGCTGATACTCACAGGACTGATGTCACGTTTGAAGTTGGAGACTTAGTAATGGTGAAACTCAAACCCTATAAGCAGATTTCAGTGGCTCACAACTTTCATAAGTTGTCTAAGCGATATTATGGGCTGTATAAGGTGCTTCAAAGGGTGGGAAATTGTGCCTATAAGGTCGAGCTTCCACCAAGCTCCAAGATTCATGATGTATTTCATGTTTCTGCCTTAAAGAAGTATTTTGGTTCATCTACACCCTCGTTAGATTTGCCTATAGAGGTTATAAACAGTCATCCAATTTTGGAGCCTTTAGGCATTATCGACTTTAGGGTTTCCTTGATTCATGGCAAACCTATATTGCAAATTTTGGTCCGGTGGAAGAGTTTAACACCGAAGGATGCTAGTTGGGAAGATTATGATAGATTTTGTCAGATCTAACAATAATACAACCTTGCGGACAAGGTTGTGTTTTCAGAAGGGGAGTCATCTGTTACAATGCATAATACGAGGATGAAGAGCTATCCTCAAAAGCTTATAGATTATAGTTGTAACTAAATCAAGATATGGTACAGATAGTTAAGGAAATAAGTTGTAATTAGCTAGTCTTTGTAACAAACAAGATCTGTTATAACAGAACTATACAACTGTAAACAGCTTGTAAATAGCAACATAACAGATAAACAAATGTAAACACAAAATGGAATATAAATACAGAGTAAGGGAAAAGGAAACTTATTCCCTCCTTTTACTGCAAATTACAGAACACATTAGGAACTTAAGATTACTAAGGGAAACACTTGAAACATGAGAGAGAGCAGAGAGTAAGGTTAGGGTTTACTATTGAGTGGAGAGGCAGAAATAACAAAGCAAGTTAGGTTTAGAGGATTTTGTGGTAAGAAAACTGGGCCTTTGATGTGTGGTGGGCCGAGCTGATAAAACCCCTACTTTTACATGGTATTAGAGCTGTTTTAATTTTTTATTTAATGAAAATCGGGTAGCCAAAGTTCTATTTCCTTAACCTTCAGCAGCTTGTGGACGTCAAGTTGGAGTATGTACTAGATATGCAGCAAAAGAAAGAAATGTCGTGGCTGATGGTTTAGCTAGAATTATAAACAATTGATGGAAGAAGAACAGATTTGTTCGTTAGTTAAAATAAATAATCGTTAGTTATGATGTTTTTGATTTCCAACCTCCATGGGGTGCTTTAAAAAAAAAAAAGAAACTTTTTTTTTTTTGGCAAATTTTATGTGGTTCTAAGGTATATCTAGTTAGAGTGCATTCGAAATTATAGTGAAAACCAGAAACAATAATTCAATATTTGATGTGGTAAAGGAAGGCGTCTCCATCACAAAGGCCTGTGTGGTATATATTGTCCTACTGGATAGGAGTAGGGAAGCTGACATGCATTCACTAAAATAGCATTGCTCTGAAGTGATTGCTTCCATATATTTTCAGGTCTACGTTTCTTTGAAGGGATTGAAATACGCTAGAAATATGAACTTTTCAGATAATGGAGTGTACTATTAGCTGTGTTCCCTTGCATCGACTAAACATAATATTATTAGATTATATATGTTCTAGAAACGTGGAAAGCATGAAAAAATTCAGAGGCCTTTTAAATACAAAAATCCTTTATTTCTAGAGTTTTACATGTTCCATTTCAATTTTTTTCCCTTTATTTAAGAAAAAAAATTCATTTTTCTCATAAGAATTGTTGTAGGTGTCGAATGCACCAGTAAAGTTCGGAGTTTTCTGTCTAAGTGGAAGACGGGGTGCTAGTGCACCAAAGACCTACATACACAGAAAACTCGATTAATGATATATGGAGGTTATTCGATGTGACCACTTCGATGCTTGAGTCAGCTGTGGGTTCAAGTAAATGTGAAGAAACACTAACCAATCCTTTAGAAAACACAAAGTAGTGTAGAAAGGATCTTAAGGATTGTTCACTTGTCTCTTGAAGGTTAGATGATCCCTTATATGAAGTAGCCATAACAGATTCCAAGGGGATTAGAGGACACCCTTTACACATGGCGGGTTCTCGTTGGGTTGCTAGCTACTAGCTTGATCCGTGAGACACAGCAGTGTCAGGTGCAGATCCCTCCCGTACCAGTATTGTGGTGCAGATATGTTGGGTATGAAGGATGACCTATTGAGGTGCAAACTGACAAGGAAATTTTATCATCAGATCATTGTAGGCCCCTTGTTGAAATCGAAGGCCGCAATTGGCACAACTTTGCCTACTTTAGCCTCCACGTATGAGGTCGAGATTGAGGTTGAAGTCGTAGATGCATGTTGCCTTGGAGACCCAAGTTTGCTTGAGAGTTCATTTCCATCATTAAGACGTAAGTCGTTTTAGGGAACCTTTGAGGTGTGGGTCTTTCACATGTTGGTATTAGGCCTGGGGACTTATTATTCATCAAGTTCTGACCCAATAAGTCTTAGCCAAAAATCCACCATCAACAATGACTTTTATAAATTTTTTAAAAACTTTTAGGTTTCTATAATCCAAACATTTCTACTATAACAAAATAGAAATTAAAATAATAACTTACCTAATTGAGTATTGGTTAAGGATTCGATTTCTATAATGTTTAGGACCAAAAAGGTGATCCTTAGCTCGGAGAATCTATGTTTCTAAACCTTGCATTACAAACAATGTAAGGAGTAATTATGATTCTCTCATGGTCATCCAAAACAAAATAGGAATCCTTTATTTATGATTACTGAATGAAACTTAATTGACCTTTTGGAAAGACTTTTGCAAAAATTTTGAAAATAAAGGAAAGCATTTTGAAATGGTACAAAAATTTGCGCTAAAATGAATAGTTAATTACCTCATGTCCTATTTCTTTTTTTTCTTTCTTTCTTTCTTTCCCACGCTGCAATGCCTCATTTCCATATACAAGCGTCACCATGAGTTCAAAAGAGCAACGACCCTTAACCACTTAAGTTTTGAATAGTAGATCTAAGTAATAATATTGTACCCATTCCGATTTCATGAATATCGACACAGGAGACAACCTATTGGCTATATCCTCTTACTAGAAATGGCTCGCTTTTATATTCACAGGATTCATTTTAACTAAAACCCAATTTCCAATACTCAAGTAATTTTTAAAAATATATTCTAATATTTAATCCCCTAATTACTATTATTGAGTTCATAGTTGATGGTAACTTATCGTTACCTTAGTGAGCTGAAATTCAACTTTTTCGTCAATTTTATTTTATATTATCTCAACACATATGGCATATATTGCTTGGCGAAAATTCAGGGGAACTTTGTTTTATTGGAAAGGTCATTTTAGTATTATGGTTATAATTATTATTTTCTTTTTAGGGTCACCAACCAAGCCAAATTGAAGGTTAAGATTACATAAGGGATTTATTTCCTTTTTCTCTATTGAAAATAATAATAATAATAATAAGGCAAAGATTTTGGGTTTGGGAACCAACTTATTTTGAACAATTCAGTTTACAAATAACAACTTTTTCTAAAAAAGAGAAGAAAAATTCGTTTTCTTGTTTAGTAGATCATCACATTACGAAATATTGAAGATAGCAAAATGGAAACTAAATCAAACATACCCAAAAGGATTTTTTTTTTTTTAACTTTTCATATTTTCCCTTTTTCTTTATGAGACGATTATTACTGTTATTTTTTAATTTTGCTGGCCTAAAGTTACCAACGTGTCCGCTAAACACAACCATGAAAATTTTTAGTTTTCTGGTTTTTTGTTTTTCAATTATAAAATATCACTTGAAGTTCTTAATTTCTTTATTACTTAATTAAAAAAATAAGAAAAGAACTCTAGTGTATTGGTTCAATATGAAAAAAGCCTACAATGATCCTGAATTTATAAAAAAGAAACAAAAAAAGAGAAACGACTTTATGCATTTTTCCCCCCTTAATGACCAGCTGCTAGTCACATACAAATGGAATAAGACTATAACATGATAAATATTATTGAGAAACAAAATAGAGTTGTAATAAGTCTTAATGGTTACTATATTATTTAGTTAGCCGAAATGAAATTATGAAAACTTTATTTAGATAGCAGAATATAAGCTAATAATATGATACTCGACTCACCAATCTTGACCCAATACAACATAACATGATCATAAATAAGTTTGTTTAACCAAATCCTAACATGATAAACGAATCAAATCTGTGACTCTAGAAGAGCATGTATTCAAGCAGGAAGCTTAAGCTGTATTATGTTGCTTTATATATGATTATTAAGCAAATAAAATGTTATCCTATGCATTACCTCTTACATCTCCAGTGATTGGTGGGGCTGATGGCCTTTTTAAGGATGTCTGATGAGGCTATCATTATTTTCGAACCTAATGCAAGCATTGCATTTCCCGTGAAATGATAAATCAAGACAATTAACAAGCTAATTTCCTACTAAAGTAAACACTTTCTTTTTCCACTATTGATAATATTATTTCCAAGATATAATTTTTCTAATACACATCTATTCTCTTTATTTAAGTAAACAGATGGTAGAACTGATAAAAACGAGACTTAAAAATGTACTGCACGCGTGCTTGGGGAGGTAGCCCAACATACACACACCACATGGTAGTCCCTTTCCATGTAACGTCTTGAATTAGAAATAAAGTTATTATTATTGATCTTTGTAATGGAAAAAAAATTCATTCATCTCCCACGACTATTAAAACAGAAGGGATCGTAATAGTAAATAAGAAAAAAAAAATATAGTGTACATCAAAAGAATTTATTCACGTATTAAAGATTTATTAATATTTATATATTATTTGATTAATTCAGATGTAGCGATCATTTAAATGAACCTTTCCCAACCATTTCCTGGAATTGAGCAAATGGAGTGAGTCGCAGTTGTGATAGATTCGACCTATATATTATTTCTTCACGTTCGTCACGATATCCACTATAGTATCTTTCACTTGCTCATCCAAAAACCATAGATGGAAGCGTAATATGTCATTTCATTCTCAGTTGGTAGCCTAACAATTTGTATTCTTTTTATAGAATATTGTACATATATGTTTAATTGGTTTGGTGTAAATAAGATTTTCAAACTCCCAAAATACCATTTTTAATTAAAAATATATAAATATTGCATAATAATTATAAATAGGCATGATATTTTGGGATTTATGCAAAATTTTAGGTTATATGTGCATATTATAAAATATTATGGAGAAATAAAATTAAACTCTAAGCTACTAGTTTAGGTCTTCATTTTTAAGATACAAAGTTTGATTTTTCTTTTAAAAATTTAATGAGTCTATTAGAACGTTATTAATACTTTAGGGATGCATTTACAGTTTAATTACTATTTGATTTTGATTATCAAACACAATCCCCTGAGTAGTTACATCAATCGTTACCTTATTGCAAGATTTGGTGATGTCTTGACATGATATATACCTTCCTTTTGATAAAGAAATGGCCTGCTGCCTAATGGCATCGCCAAATTGGAAAGAATTTCTACAGTTGGATATATGAAGGATAATCTTCCCACCAATTGACAAATGACAACACATTGTTTTGGATCACATACTCCACGTAACACCATCGACATGTCAAAATGGAGTCATCTAAATTTCAAACAGATAAAGTATCCCCAGCGACCAATCAAATGTTAGAAACAATTATGCCAAAAAGAATTATCCGGAGCGCGACCATGTGAGTTCCACACAATGAAAATAAAATTTAACTTACCATCGTGACGGTCCAGTTGTAACTACTAGAACAGGTACAAATGGACTTCTCAGCGGAAGGTTAGTAGGTTTGAAAAGACGCTTGTCGGGAGAGGTATTAACCTTTTATTTACGCTCCTCGAATGAGAACTTGTCTTAAACCAAATGAGTGTATGTAGGTGGGCCTTGCCAGCGGGCTGAATCGGGTAGGATCTGCCGGCTCACGGCTGTGAACGGGCCAATTTTTCTTTTTCTTTTTAAATTTTGAAAATACTTTTTTAATGAAAAAAATTATAATAAAAGTAAAGTGAAGACAAAAAAAAAAATTTAAGACAAAATTTTAACTTAATGTACCACTACTAATTAAAAAAACAATCTTTAGCCCATTTATTAAATGTTATTTATATGCAATTTGTGTAGTTGGGTTGGTTTTTAACTACTACTAAGCTTTAAGTCCAAAAAATACTAAACACAAAAGATTAATAAATATATATATATATATATAGATACATAAATGAGATGTGGAAGTAGTAAAAATGAAAACACCCTCTATGTTAGGAATGTAAATGAGTCGAGACATCTCGAGAGTGTCGAGCTCGAGTTCGAACTACTCGAGCAGCTACCGAGTTCAAGTTCGAGTTCGAAGTTTAAAATACTAGGCTCAAAAGGCCCGCGAGCATAATCGAACTTAATTAAGTATTAAATATAGTTGAGTCGAGTTTGAGTTTGAGTTTGAGTTTGAGTTTGTCGTGTATTAAATACTCTTTATAATTAAATCAATATTTAAAAGAATAATCAAGTTTAATCCAGTCGAATTCAAGCTTATCGAGTCGTACATCGAGTCGAGTTTGAACTTAGTACCGTATCAACTCGACTCGTTTATAGTCCTACTTTATGTGGTTGCAACTTGCAACATATGTAGTGGCTACAATATGTAAATGCCACTCTAATCATTTTATGTTTATTATTCAAAATATTTTCATATTTTAAGGTAAATTGCAACAAATTAATATGTACTTTTACATATTTGCAATTTACTAAGTTGGGTTGTATCTTTGTATAAGTGTTCGATATATCACGATACTGTTAGTTGTCTCATTAAAATGACAAATGATATACATGGGTCCTCCAATAGACACCCATATCTCATATAATTTACATTAAACTAAAAAATTACAATAAATAAATAACACACTCTCTTTTTTTCTCAAACCTTAAATTATTATTATTTTTTTAAATTTGTTATGTTTAGTATGAGGATGTTTTAATGATAACAAAATAACTTTAATGAATTAACTATTTTATCAACCATGCAAAAGTTCTAAAATGAATCTAATAAATAAATTTGAGAACATCAAATGTATATGATATAATTCAAGATTTTCGAGAATTATTCATAAGTCATGTTGGAATCAAGTCTAAAGGAAGATAAGTCAAAAAAGCAATATTAAAAGTGTTCCAGAAGTTCTAGTAAGTCGTAAAGTTAGAAGGTATCCACTAAAGCGACAACTTATGTACCAAATTAGTACAAAATCAATCAAATTGAAGTTTTTGTGGAATTATTAAAGACCCATCTCTATTGATTGAATATATTTTAGTAATACATTCAGGATTTTCTACTACATAGAACAAAATATCCAAATGAATTAAAGATTCAATTAAATTCCAATTTCAAGAAAATCCATGTCTGTCCATATTATAATTGTAAGCATGAATTCAATAAGTTGTTCAAGCTTATCAGATCATAATTATGTTTGCCATAAAGATCGAAAGATATTTACATATAGAGAATCAAGTCAGTCTGGATTTTTAGTTATGGGAAGCTGAAATATAAGATAAGGAAGATACGTGAAACATGTTCCTTAAAATCAAGGGATATGGAAGATGCTTCTCAATAGTCACAACAGCTATATTATATATGGATTTAACAGGAGATTCATGAAGCTCATTTACAATTGAATTTCAAATTATTTGAAGATTAAGATGAATAGCGGTTCCAAGATATTATCCAACAAATGCAGCTGTACATTATCCAAGTCCTAGCCATTGGAAGGTCAAGTATAAAAGTAAATTCAGTTCAAAGTTTGAGGATATGTTATTGCACTATTCTACATGAAAAGAGTTGAAAAGAAATCATCAATCTTTCATTCAAACTGACACTTCACCTTACTAATTTTTATTGTATTCAAGCTGATATTTTCAGGAATCCTTTTCCTTAGACTTTGATTGTACTTATGTGAGTTTGTAAGAGTTGCAAATAAGTTTTGTAGAGTCGGTAATTGTCTTGGTGTAAGCTAATGAGATGGAGCAAAGAGGAACTGAGTTCGAATTGTAAACAACACATTATTTATGACTTTCATTTGACTAAATATAGTGATTCATACTGTAATAACAAAAAATAGTACAACTAAAATATAAAATCATTAATAAATAATGTGAATTTTTTGAAATGTTTTAAAAGAGAACACAAAAAAAAAAAACTCTTAATTTTTCACGTTTCAAAAATATTAAAATACAAATAATCTCATTGTTGTTTAAGAAATTGAATTGTTATCAACAAAATCTTGAGATACAATTTTTCAAAATTTTCGTTAATATCCTACAAAAATAAAGTGGAAAAAGTTTCGACTCATATGTAAAAAGAGAGAATGAAACATCTTGGTTTCAATCTTGTCAAGATGATCACGTTAATAGAAATTATAAAATATAATATCTTTAATGATTAAAAGAATATGAGCACCGTATAATTGTATGCACTTTGCTATATATATAGTCAGATAAGAATGAAAAAACGAGTCTATAACCTTCATTATTGAGTTTGTTGTAGGTGTGAGTCGTGTAGTACCCTTACATATTGTCCTAGGTCTAGAAATGAGTCGAGTCGAGTCTAGTCTATTCGTGTTGTCAGTCGTCCATCGTCTTTGTTGAGTACGAGTTTTTTTCAAAAAAATCGAGTAAGTGAAGGTTGAAATTACTAAACTAATTCTTATTATTTATATATGCTCTATTGCGTTGAATATCAGTTATGTCAAGTCAAAGAAACATTTAAATCTTGAAATATTTTATAGAAAATGAAAATAGCAAGTAATTCAAATAAACATGACAAAATACCAAAATAATGTAATCATTCTACCTGTGATATATAAACTTAATAAATATGAATACTTAATAAAGGAGTCAAAATTTCTTTAAGAAAGGAAAAATAATAGCAAAACTCAAAATAGAACTTAATTTAAAAATTAAACTTAGATAATCTAATTAAGCTAAGTAAAATAATTACTATGATGAAATTAAATAGTTTATATAACCAAATTAATAAATAAATCAACTAAGATTTGCGATTTGAAATGTTTCCTTTATTTAGCCTTTTAGCTTTGACAATCCTTTCTCACAAATCAAATTTTATTTTCTTTTGTAAATTTCAATCTAAACGTCCTTTCTTTTAAGTTTAAATCTCTAAACTTTTGGAAAAGTTCAATTTCAATGTTTAGCAAATTTGTAAATTCCAAACTTTAGCTCATGTCAGAAAATAATTTATCAAATTCTTCCCGATCATCAAATTGGACCCTTTTTTCTTTCAATCTACAAATAACCTAAATTTCTCAAGATCATTTACCAAATTTATAAAATGTCCTAAACTAACTATTTTAACCTAAAGTCTATTTTCTTAATTCCCATAAATTTTGAGTTTATTCGCTTGTTTAAAAATATCAGTGTTAAATTTGAACTCAAGCTAAATATTAAGTTTTACAAAATTAAACTTCTAAACTAAATTTTCAATTCAAGATATTGATGTTACTTCTCAATATCCTAAAATTATTTCCCAATTGTTTTTGATGCATAAGATAATAATCTGAAAAGTTTAAATCAAAAGTTTCACTCTTAAATTCTTATAAATATCTTTTTGTCTTAATCCTTTCTTTAACTTTCCTTCTTCTTTTTCTTTTACTGCTTTTTCCCTTTTTTCTTCTTCTTGATTCTCGGTTCTTCTTCTTCCTCTTTTTATCCTCTTCACTTGTCCTTTCTTTCCTTAAAAAAAAATTCCACTCTAAATCTCTAATCTAAACAAAGTTTTGAGAGAAAATGAAATGGGAAATAAGATCAAAGATGGAATGTACGAACATAAAAGGTTCAAGAGCTTGGGAAGTGTAGATATAAAGAGAATCAAGAAGTTAAGTTGCTAAAAAGAGATAAGTTTTACTTCTTTTTTTGTTTTAGTTGTTAATCATGTTTATATGTGTTGGTTTTACTCCACAGTAGCAAAACTCTACATATATTACTGATTATATGGATTGTGTATATTCCCCTACAGCAACATGTTTTTGTAAATTGATCGTAACTTTTTTATCCGAAGTCATATTTAAGTGATTCAAGAGGCTATGGAAAACTTAAAAAGAGATCTACAACTTTTATGTTTTACATTTTTTGGAAATTCCAAAAGTGTCGAGGCCTAAATTATAATTGTTTACAGTTGCTATATATCTAAATAAAGTTGAAAACTTGTATTTACTAGTTGAATATATATAGTTAAGTATAAAATGAACTTATTTAATAAACCTAAGTTTAACTTAACTAAATGAACTTGAATGAGTTAAAATGATTAGATTGATTAAGTATATTTAACTTTGCTAAGATTAAGTTAACATGGACCTTAAGCTCATAAAACGAACTTAATTAACAAATCTAAGTTTAACTTGACTTAATCTAATTTAGTAACTAAGTTATACTTAATACGACTTATGTATATCAAGTGGACTAATTAATACACTTGAGTTAATATGGTTTTTAGAAATAAAATGGGTTAGTAGTATAACAAAGCTCAACTTGACTTATTGAACTTCAATAAGCTAAAATGAATTAGATTGGTTAAGTTTAATCAATTTGACTAAGATAAGCTAATAGACTTAAAATTTGTAAATGGCCTAGAGATTATATGTTGTAATTTGATGAATTAGGTCATGTTTAGAAAAAGTAATGTATTGCTTCAAGTATATTATTGTTTGAGCAACAGCCATTTTTGTACATGAATTTTTTAATGTTGTTATGTAATAAATAATTATAAACAAAAAGAAAAGAAATACTTTGACAGACAATAGAGAACTATTCGTATCTTGGCAAGGCGATCTTCAAAGCTATGGTGAGGTTCTTATTTAGTGTTTGATCAGATATGATCTTAAAATGAGTTTAATTTATTGAATAGACATTTGTTTTGATATAATATTTGCATTAGCCTTAACCAATATTCTATTTTTGTTTGGTTTTCTTATATGAAGGTGATGATGAGGTTGATGATGGTTTGATGTGAATGGAGATGATGTTTTGGTTTTCCTAGAAGGATTTTTAACTCCTAGCTTAGATGTCAGGTGGGTAACATTGACTTTATCACCTTGTTTGTGATTATAACTTAGTTGCACATATATCAAGATAAAACATAATCGACTATGTGTGGGGATGGGGTAATTGTATGATGTTTAATGATGTATTGTTTGATAAAAATTAATAGTGAAAGTTGTAACATATCGCTTATAATGGTTGGATTGTTGTTATTGATGATTATTTGTTAATTGATTGGTTACCTAATAAAAAGGACTTGATACTATTTGGCCATTTAATTAAATGAACATGTATTGCACGACATCATACTTGCTTAGCATAGTATTCACGTCACTTATTAATATCCCGCTTCTATAGTAGTGCCTTTGAGAGTTTAGTGAATATGGCTAGGGCTACTATAGGGTTGTCAACTTCGTGGGAACTAAGCAGGCACCGAAGGACATTGCCGGTGTTGGGGTCAGCTTTAGGGATTAATATTTATGGAGGTTTTGTAGTTCTAAGGGAACTGGAGGGTATATTTGCAATATAAATGTTTTAACAATGCACAAAATGAGTTCAAGATGAAGTCCTCACTTTTTAGTTTTTTTTCTAAGGAGAAGTTAGAGACCATGATTGATAAAATGAGTTTCAAATAAAATCCTCCCTCCTTACCTATGTCTGAGGGGAAGTTAGAGGTTATTTTTCAATAAAATGTATTTCAAATTGAAATCCTCTCTCTTTAGTTATATCTAAGGGGCAGTTAGAGGTTACATTTGTCATATGAAATGGTTTTGTGCTGAGACAGTGTGAGCTGAAGGCTCTAAATTTAGAAGACACCCCTCTTTCTTAGTTCACAATTCTACCGGGCATGAATAATTTGAGTTAGTCCTTCAATCCCAAGAGAGAGCGTAAATCTCCATTGGTTTAGATTTCGATAATCCAAACTATGCATATCATATGTTTGAGTGTTGTATTGCATATGTTTGTTAATAACAATTGTTTGACTTTTGTTTGTTGTGTGATTTGGTCTTATTATTCACTAAGTTATAAAGAAGCTCACACCCCCATAGTTTTGTACAGGTGTATCTCAAGCCGAGAATGGGCTAAGAGAGTGTGAAGACCTTAGAGATTTGAAGATTAGCTCAAAATAGAATTCATATGTTTTGTAATTAAGTTATTTTGTTTTGTATTAGATGTGATAAGCTTGGAATAGACCGGTTAGATTAAGAGTAGTTCAAACCTTTATAATTCATATATGATCTATCCTATTTTGCTATTTAGTGAGGGATATAGATTCTCTGCGGTCCTGATGGACTGTAGAAATTTGTATTTTCTTAGCTATTAAAATATTTTTATGAAATTAAAAGTTGTTTAGTAAACATTAAGTAGAGTTTTATAATTCTCTGACTTGTAAAATAGTTTTCATATCTTGAATGCATACTTGATATGATTACTTTAGGTTTTCCTTCTAGGGCCCTTTTTGGGATGTGAGACATACTCATGTCTTATAAAAATCCCTGACGTAAAGCTTAAAGAGAGAACTAGGACACATTATGGAATCTCTCTGCATCCAACTTACAATATCTTATACTCTCTCCATTTAATTTCATGTTTTATATGTCATGTTTATGTGCTTAGATCTGATTGATTTGAAATTGGTCTATAAGTCATGGCTGCTAAAAAATCAAAAGGGGATTGGGAACTAAAATGAAAAGGTGATTTTTAAGGGAGACTATTATGTTATTTTGTGAATGTATTATTTGATTGAAAAGATAATATAAAAGTAAAGACAACTGGTTACGCTTTCTTTTCTTTCACTTTGTCTATTTTTCTAATTCTAAATGTGTTGAATTGTTAGAATGAGGAAGTTCTTTTATAGTTATAAAAGATATCAGAGGAATAGATGTTGGGTGTATTAGGTATATTAGATAGAGTTTGCCTGTTTGTTTGTTCCACATTTAATTTAAAAAGGAATAAATAGACACGTTTTCAAATTTCAATACTGATAGCAGTGGCAGCCAAAAGTGCGGACCCAAAAATTTTTGGGATACTTGCAAATTTATTCCCTAAAATTTAAAGATGATACATATTAACCCCCCACTTTAAAAGCGTGATTTTTTTATTCTTTAAACTTTAAAAAATTATTACCGTAAGGATAGTCAAAAAGCGTGATTTTTTTATTCTTTAAACTTTAAAAAATTATTACCGTAAGGATAATTAAAAGTTTTGAGATGAAAAAAAGAAAAGTAAATTTGCATATAAAGAAAAGTTTAGAAGATGAATCCAAACGTAGATAAAAAGTTTATGGGTGAATCTAAATATAGATAGAAAGTTTATAGGGTAAATCCACATATTTTCTCGTTTGCAAGTAAATAAGAGTTTAAAGTATAAAAAACCATGATTTCAAAGTTGGGAAGTCAATCCACACCACCCTTAAAACATATGAAGTTAATTCATAAATTTTTATTTAGGTTTGCAAACATGTTAAATAATATAATAATAAATATCAATATAATTGTTTGTTAACTGTTGCTTTGAAATAATCAAAACGATAGAAATAAATTAAAAGAATAGACCCTTTAATGATACACGAATTTTGCATTGTTTTACGTAGGGTGATTGCCAGCAAATCTATCTTATCCAAATTTGGGTTCATTCATGCAGCCACATCAAGTTGTGTCATCTAAGTCAGTATGCTCAATATCTAAACATAACAAGTTACCGGCGTTAGGATAAGTCTTAGAATGAGACTGTGTGTTTTGCAAGACAATGGTGGACTAATAGCTCTATTTTTTCTACCCTTTCTTAAAGAACCAATAAGAAAGAAAGCAATAAGAAAGAGAGAAAATGCACGAGTAAATGATTTGGGGAGGGCGGCGCTGGCGCATGCCGACTGTCAAGATCATGACAAGTTTTTTTCTTCTCTATCCTTTGGTGAAAGTAATTATTTAAAGAAGATTAGATTAATATTAATTATTTATTTTTTGGCTGGTAGATTAATAGTAATTACTAAATTACTATTTTTCAACAGATAAAAAATCTTGCTTCAATTCAAATCCAAAACAAAAGATCGATGACGGTTTGATCAACTAGACAATTAGCTGCCACCATTCAATGCTCAAATTATCCTCCGAGCACAAGAGAGTTATCCTCCGTCCCTGCAAGGTTGAAGCAAAACAGAAGCAAAGTAAGAATTGGAAAAAAAAGAAAAAATAATAATAATGAGGAAGAGTAGAAGAAGATGTGAAGCTTTTGAAACTTTTGACAAAGGAGAGATTAAATGGGACTTCATTACTTCACGGTCAAAGTTGTGCGAAGGAAATTCGTAGGTTAAACCTACCAGTTATGTGCAACAACATATAACTCACCTGCGATTTTTCAATGGTATATCTTTTCTAAATCACATTGATTAATATTTTAGTAATTTTTCTTTATACGGGACAATAGACACGTATTTACACTATTTAATAAAAATATACAAGTTTAAATTAGTAGTGATATTAAAATGTTTACATCCAAATTGATAATTAGTGCTAAAGTGCCGTCTCATGTGTTCTTATTTAAATGTACCTCTTTTTGAAAAGTGAATTGTAAACACAATAATTTGAAAATTTCAATCTACCAATCATTAATGTATTTTATATCTCAAGGGTGCCTTCTCTAATTATCAATTCTTTGTTAAAAAATATGTTTCTAATTATTCTTCAACATACTAGTTTTTCATAGAATAAACAGCATTAAAAGATACAGCTTTTAGCTAAGTATACTAAGAAATCCAATGAAAGTATATCATTTTTAGGCTGAGTATCAGAAATTTTTTATTTAGGCTTTAAATGCTATGTGACAAACATTAATAAAAGTTTATAACGTTGTTATTCTATAGGGTTAATACACGTTACGTTGTGATTAATTTAAACAAAAACGGATTTATGATATCACTTCATCTTTTTATTAACAAAATTTAGCGTTTTCACTAATTTTGGGATTTGAATATATAATATAATATGATGTAAGTATTCCTTTGTTTTAAAAAGTTAGATTTTTTTTTTTTTCAATGGCAAAGTTAGAAATGGAAGTGCATAAAGATAATGAGAAGTTCACATTGCTTCTGTGACCATATCAAAGTTGATTAGGACAATAATCAGAGAGAAAACGAGGACGATTGGACAGGCACATAGCAAAGCAATACTAATCGGTGACAAGATAAAGCCAGAGGTGGAGTAAATATTAGAGAAAAATAAAATAAAGGGAAAAATACATTAACATTTCTCTTACTCAAAATTTGAAGTGGTCAATTTAATACCAATTCAAACATTTTATCAATATTTAATTATTCTATTTAATGTTGTTTATTTAATTTGCTCACATGGAAGAAGCATCTAAACATATTAGATAGTGTTAGAAAATATAGTAAAATGTTTGTAAATGTAGAGTTCTTCCTGAAATAGTCATCCATGCGTCACGTGAACCTCGCACCTTCCATATGACTTTAGAGTGTTGCTAAGGAGACGACATTTGATCAAGGGATAGCATGGAGAGAATGACAAGAAGGAACAGACAGTTTTAGTATATCAAATACACAAGTGATAGGTAAGAGAACTTGAGTAGATCTCATGCATCAACTTTATAGTTCTTGAACAATTGGAGTAATAATCACTTAAGTTGGTTTGTTTTATCTTTATGCACAGAGTCTCCTCTATAGAATGTTATTTGTCTTCTCTCTCTAAAAGGTTGAAAATGAGGAGTAATGATCGAGTATTTATAGACTCTTTGTATCAATGACAATTGTTAGATCATTTCAGTGATTGGCGGATGAGATAGAGCAAGGTAAATTCATGATTATCTTAAATGAGCTCCTCATGGGTGAAGGCTACTAGTCACTCCCGTGTGCATGAGTCTGCCTGTATGCATGAGTTTGCTTGAGAAAGGTTGGATGTGGTGGATTGATCCAACGATCTCTATTCTGAGTTCATTAAGTCAAATCTCCTCGAGCCATGTTAATAATTGAACTAGACTCTTTGGCCTGTCACTCAGTCTATGGGTTAAGCCCAAATAAATAAATAATATTATTTATATGTTTAAACCTGTTTGCAATGTTCATTGATATGCTCTATATTCTATGTTAATAAATAGAACAAATGGTGTAAGGATGGTAGTAAATATGGCTAAAAAAATTGATTAGATGTTAAATTGATCAATTATTCAAGTATCAAATTGAATTTTCATACAAAACATAGATATTAAATTTGACACTTATCCAGTAAATACTACAGTATAAAAATAAAACCGCAAAATGAACAAAAACTAATCTTGTATGGGATCACCAATTAGATATGACCTTGTAAGACTCATAGATTAGATGGTTCAGATGTTAGATGGAAAGTTAGACAATAAATAGGTCCAATAAGTGTGTTATGTCTAGTGATATTCAAAAGCCAAATTTCCAGCTCTAAATTATACTTATTAATGAAATTATTTTAATTTTATTTATTAATTTAGTAGGTCACTCTAAAATACTAAAAATAATATTTTTAAATCATACATAATTTTATGCCATTGTTGTGCTATATTTTATCATTAGTATAATAACCAAACTCTTCCATTCAAATATATGTATAGGTACCTAGTTCAACCAACCGAGACCCAACTATCTCAGATCTTGGAAATGGTGAGTGAGAATATCCCATGCCCATCGTGGTTCCATTATAAGGGCAATTTAAACATTGGGTTCCTTATAGAGTTGCTTATTTATAGAGTTGTTTAAAGTGCTACTCAACATATTAAGCAACACTCATAAGCAACTCTACGCTTTATCTATAAATTACTTCAAGAGAGTTGCTTAGCATTTTTTTAATAATTTTTTAAACAATCTTTTACTTTATGTGAGTTAAGGAACTCCCTTTTTGAGTTGATTAATTAAGCAACTTTGATATTGGTTTTTGTGTCAAGAACTTGTTAGTGATTGTGCCCTAGGCCAATTACTGGATATTGTCATACATAGATATTTCTTTATATTGTTTGCATGTTTACTTTATAATAGGATCCATAAATAATTTAATTATTCTAAATGTCCTTAGATGCTCATTATTGTGGGAACAATAATGAATTAAATCTAGTATGAGTTTTTTGATTGATAGTCATGAGATGTCTATTTGTATGGGGATGCAAATCAAACTCATAAATACATATTAGATGACTATGTACTGGACTAACCTGCTATGAGATCACTACATGGATTAATATCATAAGTGATTCTCAAAATAATAATTTCAGTGTATACTTAGACTTGAAATCACCATGAATTCCAACATTAGGAATATTGTGTTTTGACTTAATTAAATGTTATCTTTAACTGGACAATTATAAAGATTGAGATTGGGCATAATATAAATCATGTAGAGGAAGTTGGGTGATTAAGATAGGATTTATCGCTCTCATTATGAGAGAGATATCTATGGCCTCCTCGATAAATGAAATTGAGAAATGCATGGCTGTGCTCAAATGAATTGATAGTGTGATCAATTTCATTTGTTTTGTCAGTTTATTTGGAGATTGAGAAATGATAAGATTGAACAATATAAGGATGACACTATCCATGCCTTATATTTAATCTAGATATCATATGACAAAGGATAATGACATAAGTTATGGATTAGATAAAAATTAGATCATCGATTTTCACTTAATTTGGGTAAACATAATGTCTTGCTAGAGGCTGCTTTATGTTTTGTTGACTAAAATGGTTTTAGGTCAATTGCCAACATTAAGTGAATCTATAGGATCACACACAAAAGAACGAGCCAAAAGGATCATGGACTAAATTTGAAGTCTTGTGGGAATAATAATTTTTTATTATTACGAATGATAATAAATTATTACATTGTTTTGTGTAAGAATTATATTTATGAAATGTTATCCCTAATTAGATTAAGGGGCACTAATGTCATTACTCATGTGAGAATAACATTACTATAAAAGGCACATTAAAGAGGTCTCTTTAGGGTTGACGACTTGTCTGTCGACATTAGATTGGCAGAGAAAATCTGCAAACCCTAAAGAGTGAAGCACGAAGAGTCATGTGTGAAAATCCCAATATCATCTAGAAATGTTCCAGATCACGCTAGCATGTGAAGGATCTTTTTGAAGATTGTTAGTTCGTGTGGATGCCGTAGAGGGTATTGTGATTTCGTAGTACCTACAGATCCGATCTGCAAATTGATTTCAAATTTTAAGCTTTTAGAGGTACGAAATCAAACTATTTGTTTTGTTTTAATCTAATCAATACATATGGATACTGAGTTAGGGTTTTCTTTTTGAATTCCGCTACGAAATATTTGATCTTTATAATTTCAAAACCCTATGGAAACCCTACAGAACCTTGCTATATTAGTTAAATGGAGTTGCTTAGCCTAAGTCCTTATCCTAAGCTACTTCAATAAAGATGTTCTATGTTCTTGACTGCTGGGCTCTATGGCTCTACGAGGCTAGTTCACGCATCGATGTCTTGTTGGAACTGTGGTTTATAGTTTTTTTTAATTGTCATTATTCTTTTAACATTTAGGTTCTACTGGTCTTTTTTTCTTCTATTATGCTTATATAATAAGTATGTGATTAATATAAATCAACCCTTGATGATTATATGGTGATTTTTACATTCCATTGGGAAAAAAAAAACCTTATCCACATGGTAGAAAGCTACTATATTTTTATTAATATAAATAGAGAAGATGCAAAAGAGGTGGGAGAATAAAACCTTACCTATTATAGAAAGAACTCGATCACTAGTAAAGAGAAGTAAAAAAAAAAAAAAAAAAAGGGATCCGAGTCAAATGTGTAGTAGAATTGTCATGAACAACAATAAAAGAGTAACTAGGTCTCCTAAGTGTCAAGTAGCTCTTTATACAATTGAATTAGTTAATATGGTTTATGAAAATAAAATAGCAATTCTAACACATCAAAGAACTCAAAATAACAACCTCTCAAATGTAGTAACATCATCGAGTATGAATGATAGAGGGAAAAAAAAGGAAAAATGATTTGATGATTCATAATATGTGGTGCTAGGCATTTCAGGAGTCTAGCTAATTCAAGCTTGGCTTGCTCTTGTAGCATGTGAAATCATAAGAATAGTAAATAGTCAAATAACAATTTTACAACCTTCATCAAATTTGATACAATATGCATGATGTTGATAGCGAAAATCAACTAGGCTATTATTCACATGCGAAAGTTATAAGGAGGGTTTTTAAGCCGATTGTAATTTCACTCAACTAACCATTATCTCTTTTGCAATTTATGCCAAATTTATAAAATTATAACAACAATAATAATAAAGAGATAAGGGAAAGAGAATATCATATTAGAATTTAACGTGGACTAGTCTTTACGGTTCACAATTGCCTCACTCAAGGAGGACTTTACACCATCACATTTAACTCAAATAATACCTCATAAAAAGGACTTCACAATAATGCCTCAACACTTAAAGACTTCACGCTTGCCTCAGACAAGAGGACTTCACTCAATTGCCTCAACACATGAGGACTTCACTAAAAAATCAAACAAAATACAAATAAACATGTGAATAATGCCTTACAATATTTGCTCACAAATCTTACTATGGTATTATTCACATTTTCACTCAACTAATATAAATACAAATTGATAGAGTATTTTAATATAATCTATACCAATTAAGCTCCATTCGTTTATGCAAAAACACTCCAAACCCTCTTATTTATAGGCATACCAAAAAGTTAGCCATTACCCCTAAAATTCTTTACCAATGGTCGAATGAAAAAGTATGCAAAGCTAGTTTTAGTATACTGGTGAGCTAGTCCACAACCTATTGGCTTACTGGTGCGTCATTTGCACACATAATTTTCCACTCCCCATTGATATAGGATGGCTATAGTGTTGATTTGTATCAGCTTGCCGATGCACCTAAACTCCGTAATCCTGCTAAAATAGCAAGCACAACACAAAAACAATCACAAATATATATTGCACAAAGCTCAAACATATTACAAATATGTTTTGCTTAATAAATGCAACTAAACTAAGCGATTGAGCATTTGTAGAATGCATTTTCTCATCAAAACAAGATTGTAACCCCCTTTAGTTCAACACATGAGAGCAAGATCAGAAAAGAGAATAGGGTTACATTAAAAAAAGTTTAGAAAAAGGGGAGAGAGAATAATGCAAATCGAGAGTAGTGAAAATTGTGTTAAATGGGGTTCAATTTCATACCTAGCCTTCTTATTATGGATTCCTCTTCTCTACACAATGTTTGTTTTCAATGTAGACTAGTGATTCTAAAGATATCATTGTTAAATTCACTTAACGATCATCAAAATTAGGTGAAGCACACTATTCACTAACTGCAATTGTTGCATAAGTCGATTTTGTCGATAGAGTTTAGTCCTTGCAAACACAAAAAAGCAATCAGATGTATACTGAAGGGTTGCCTAGCACGGTCATTTCGATGCTTAAGTTAGTCCATAGGTCTCCTCTAAGAATCTCTCCAAAAGTATTGATTAGATAACAATTTTCCTCCCCCTCCCCCAGTTTAGGGCCATACCAAAATAGGGTTTATCAAATATTTTCTATTACAACGAATCTTCATCCAATAGTAACGCCCAAGGTGAAGGGGTTATTGCTGCATAGAGTGTGGCCTAGTTGGCGATGTAAACTCCCCCCCCCCCCCCTCCCCTTTAAAAAAAAAAAAACAAAAGTTGAAGGCAAGGATCTATAAAGATCTTTTGGTATGGACCTGGGGTCAAGCTAATGAGCTCCCCTCATGGTCGAGGTGGTGTTTACCTTAGTGGTCCCTTGTTGGGATGGGCTACCGAGGTCTTTCTGGTCATGAACTCTCCGAGGGTCGTTAGAATCAGTGATCTTTTGGGTCCCTTTTAGGCTCATCGATCTGTATGGAAGTGGTAATGAGCTGAATGGATTGTGGCCTATATTCCACCATCAACACTTACATCATCTCCTCCCCACCCACCCTACCCCCCCTCTTAACTCTCTTTGTGAGGAAACAAGGAGAGTAAGTGATATGAGTTTAGTGTGCGAAGCTGACTTGTCGAGTTAGCGCTTTTAGTGCTCTTTTCATTTGAGTTACATCCTCAGTGTTTGTGATAGGATGTTTTGTCCTAGAGGTTGTTCAAATCTATGCTAGTTCATTTTGAGCACTTAATGCTTGGGCTCAATTTGTTTTAGATAGATTAATTGTCATTGGGTCGGGGTAGCGCGGCTTGTCTATGATGTTCTTTGGATTCAGAAAGGCACAACGACCATGATAATTGCTTCTGACGCTTGATGGAGCTAACTTCATTCTAACGTTTTAGTTGTTGGAATTCATTCGCATGTTCTGAAGGGTCAGAATCATCACGTCTTCCCCTCGCCCCTCTATAAATACCCAAGTCTTGAGGGGTGTTTCACATCAACAATCTTCTCATAATCCCTATTTGTGTGAAAAATAGTTTTAATTTACTTCTCAAATCTTTGGTGTTTGTTCTACCATATCAGTCTAACATTTCAATAATGTCGAGTTCAGGTAGCTCCCAATCTTTCTCTCACAATTCTAGCAGTAGGGTTCAAAGGGTTGCTAATGAAGTGGGGAGAAGCGAAGGAGAGCCATATAGTAGCTCGAAGAACTCGAACTTAAGCAAGGGGAGGAAATCAAGTGAGGAAGCGACCCTGAGGGGCGATTAGGACCTAGATTATGGAGATGCCAATTCCCATATCTGTTCATACAGCAAGCTTACTATGAAAGCGTATCGGATTCCTCTAGATAAATATACCAAAGATGGTGAGGAGGTGAAGATTGTTGATCCATTGCATAAAAAGGTGATTGATGGCAATGGGCTTAATGAAGTTAGTAGCACCCCTACTAAGGCAAGGCTCAATGAAGTTCATAGGGTATAAATACGAGGCTCCCTCGAGGATTGGGAGGTCATACTTCCTTCTCCGTCTGATCGAGTTTGCTTGCTAAGGGGGTGGAGGCATGCCTTATATGACATGGTGTTCGGGTTCAATTTAATAATACCCTTCTCTCCTTTTTAGAAGGAGTTTTATAATCACCACAAGCTATCTCCCTCATAGTTGCTCCCAAATGCCTGGCATATTCTAGTGGCCTTTGAGGCTCTCTTCCTTGGTGTGTATGTAAGGCTTACTTTGGTTCTATTCTAGAGATATTATTCCTTCAAGAAATCTAACTCTAGGTGGTGGTATCTCATGAGGTAGCCCAAGAGCTCATTCATGCTCTTTAACGAGCTCACGAACTCGAACGGCTGGAACTAGAAGAAATGGTTTTGGATCGTTGGCATTAAGAAGGGTTCCCTTGTGCGAATTTGGCTTTTAGGTGAAGTATTGTTATTCGTTCTGCAATATTGCTGAAGTTGGGACCCTACAACACTAAGGCTTAAAGCGATATCAATGAGTTTATGAGGTCGCGAGGTAGGAGGCCTTTGAAAGCCGTATAGTCAAGAATTATTTAAAGGGCAAGCCCATCATTGAAGGTGAATAGATATCGGCTCCTGGAGGTGTAGAATAGTACTTCAAGTGTGGTACTCTCTCTCTCCCTTGCTCTAGCATCTATTAAGTCGAGTTCTAGTAGAAGAACATTGTTGTTGTTTGGTGATGGGGCCATGGTTTCCAAGCATTTGAGCTTAACTTTGTAGGTTTCCATTTCTTTTATTGACTTCTTGTTGTTATCTTTTGTTTTAGATGTTGAGTTAGAGATAAAGAACGTAAACAATCTTCTTGTAGGATCGTCGATGAAGAAAAGGAAAAAGCCCCAACAAAGAAGAAGGCGTCTACAGAAAAACAGGTTATCGAGGTTGAGGAGTAGGGCCAAAGAATTCACGTTCCTATCGCTGACCTAAGTGTTTAGGTCATGTAGAGCGCATCATGTCCTCAATCTCCTGAGGTGTAGAGTATGCCTCGGCCTTCCACGATTGCTTTTCACTAAACATTCAGGCATCTTCTAAGACTGAGGCCGCAGGGAGTAGCAATAATGTTCTTCCTGATCCTCAGGTATCTATGGCCCACAAGGATCAACCTAGCATAACCGCTACAGGAGGTCTTGTCAACTTCGTTGGGGATAGAACCATGAAATGGAGTGATGTTCCTATCAATTGGAGCTCGCTTGAGGAGGTTATGGTCATTCAAGACAAGAGTAGAATGTGAAACCTATTCGATGAGCTGAGGTCAGGAGAACAAGCGCTGGACTCTATAGTGCAAGATGTATGAGGTAAACTCCTCATTTACTTTAAATTGTGATGAGAAGCCTTTTAAGAGTTCTTATATGCTTGTTTTATATTTTAAGCTTTGGTGACTATCGTTGAGGCAGTGAGGTCTACAAGAAGGGAGTGAGGATTAGTAAGTCATCCTTTTATACTTATTAAGTTTTTTCTCATAGGTTCCTTTTTTGATTAGTTGCAATGTCTTTTGACTATGGTTCTGAAGAGGTCGGGAGGTTGGAGGTTGGTCTGGAAAAAGGATCGCTGAGGCAAGGCAAGAGGGGGTTAAGGCTCAAGAGCGACTTAAGTGCTGCTTTAGAGGAGAAGCAAAAACTATTGGATGAGACGGAGACCAAAGTCCTTCAGTGTCAGGGCAAGATGGCCGAAGCTAAGAAACAATTGTCTTTGTTTAAGGTTATTGCTGAGGAGTATGAAGGCATGTGGAAGGACATCAAGCAACAATGGGATTCTTTGTCCCAATAAATGAAGGAAGCTAGTTTGGAGCTCGCTAGGCACCAGAGAGAGGCTAAAGTGATTGCCTTTGAGCTCAACGGATTAAAGGAAGGGATAAAAGGCATTCAGTTTAGAGTGGGAGGCTCTGAAGGAAGAGGTAAGGGTGTTCAATTTGGAGTTGGAGGCTCTAAAGGTAGGAAAGTTTTCATTTTCCTCTGTTGTACTCATTTATTCATTTATCTTCATATATATTTATATATATTACTTTTGAGTTCTTTCTTTTCATGTAAGCTATTATGATAAGCTTAGAGAGCGAGCAAGTCATCAGCAACCAACTAGGAAGTAGATCCTCAAGGAGCTCTATAAGAGCAATGAGTAGACCAATCTCCAATGGAAGCTTGCAAGGGATAGTGCCAAGTTGGTATGAGACAAAGTGCTAATGAAATACCCAACTCTAGACCTCAGTTTCTTGGTTGTATGGCTTGGTGAAGCAGCTTTTGTTGTTGAAGAGGAAGAAGAAGATGTGGAGACAATGCAAAAGGTAAGGAAGAGGGAGAGGAGCATATGAAGGTTAGAGGAGATGTTAGAGCTAAGGTTGCTGCTCAAGGAGAGGATCAGTAGGTCCTTTATGTTATTAATTCCGACCTTACTCTAGCTCCTAAACCATGTGAAGAGGGTTGAGTAGAGGATCCTGTAGAAGCCCTTGATGTGGGTTCAAATCAAGTTGTTCTAGATGTCCCCTGCCCTGTTATAAGCAATGAGATTTTCCATGACTATGAAATAGCGGAGAGAATAGTGTAGGTCATTTTTTGAGCTGGTTAGGTGACTCATTGTTGTTTTGGCCCCTAGATGGCAATATGTTTGTAATGCTCTAATTAATGAATGAAAGGAAATTTGTTTACAAATTTTCTTTTGTAATTCTTTTTAATCTTTTGAGGTTCCTTGCATGTATTGATTCCATTGAATGAAGTATATCTTTTGTTTATGATTTTTCCTCTTGGTCGTGTTCTCATTACTTTTCATTGTTGAAATTTAGCTAAGTGTTTGTAGTTTTACTAGGTCTCTCTAGGGTCATGTTCAAACTAAGGGGGCTTAATATGTCATGTCAAAATCACTTCCGCTTTGACTTAACTTTGAATTTATTACTTAGAGTTTGCATAGGATGATTTGGACTGGTCGATTTGGTACTTAAGCAATGGCAAGCCTGTGATAGACTAGTTATAGGTGATAACGTCAAGTAGCAGGTAGACTTGCTTGTGGCTGGAAATTTTCTTTTCCAAAGGTTCATGTATTCTCAAGGTTCAATCGAACAGCTAGGGATGTCGCAAGTGAAATCTTCAAGATTTGATCGCATTACATGTCATCAGGATATGATTTTCCTTTTAGCTTATAAATAGTGTCTCCGATCAAAATGGTGTTTATCACATCTTCAAGTAGCCTAGCTCTTAAACGTTGAGCCGAATTCTTCTTTCCCTATCTACATTCTGATTCATTATTCTAGTGTCTCCGATCAAAATCGTGCTACTTTAATGTGCTAGCTTTTAGTACGGTTCGACTCCCTTCTTTACTTCTAATTCAAGCTTGGGCCCATGTTTCTCATTTTTACTTCCTCAAGTTGGTTTCACTCACCTTGTGGACTCGTCCTTGAGGTCATAGCGATTATAGTGGAGTGAACAGGGATGAGTAGGTGCTTATCCCTCTTTGACAACCTCTTAGGTGTATTTCTTTACTTTAAGACTTTAGTTGTCAAGAGAGAATCGACCATCTTCAATGCATCGGTGGCTGGGCTTCTTTAAGGTCGTATTACTTCTATGTGCCAGCTTTTACCAGTTTGACTCCCTTCTCTACTTCCGATCCAAGCTTGGGGCCATGTTTCTCTTTTTCACTTCCTCAGGTTGGTGTCACTCACCTTGTGGACTCGTCCTTGAGATCATGGTGACCACAGAGGAGTGAACAGAGATGAACAAGTTGTAAGCTCCTAGATTTTATGCTACGATTTATGCCAAAACCCTAAATCGAAGGTCAACCGGAAACCCTAAAGTCAAAAAATCTATAACAAACCCTAGTAGGTTTAGATTCAACAATCCCACACTCTTAACTCCTAAACAATGGAATTGAGATAATTGTGGATTATAGTCCATAATAATTTTGAAAGCTTAAAAATATCAGATTCGTTAAAATTTAATTTGTTTCAGATTTGAACAGGTTCTGATTTTGAAAACCATGCCCTGGTTCACCAAACGGTAAAAATATTCCAACAACACTGTTAGACTCGTAAAAATATAAGGATTTCAAAAATATAATTTTTATAATTTTTTGGTATCTAAAAATATAAGATATAGCCTAATTTGCGTGTATTTTTTTTACTACCGATATTAATTTGTCTTATCTACTATTCATAGTATATTTTACACTATTAATCTAATTCTATTTTTCTATCACCTATTCTTACACTCTACCATACATATTTCTTACTTTTTACTTTTCCCATACAACTTTATTCACATCATACCTTACAAATTATTACTTTTTATTAATAAAATTACAAAACAAATCAAATCTCACCTTCTCTCCTCTCCTTTCCAAACCGGTGCCTCCCCCATTCACACACATAATTTTTTTCTTTTTCATTTTATTTTATTTACACAATTTTTCCTCTTCAAAACTCTATAAATATCGTATTTTCCTTCATTTCTTTCACACACTTATTTACTATGACAAAACTCTCCCAAAATCACTACTCAAATCCTTTCTCTCCAAAATCTCTCCTCATCTTCTCATATTTCCACTATCCACGTACTACCATAACCTCTCTCTGTCTACCTTTCATACTTCTAATTTAGGTAAAATTCTTACCTATACTTTCTTACCATGTCATGTAACTAAACATAAATATGGTGTGTGTTTCCTAAACATCTAAGTGTATGGAAGCAACACTATATTCTTGTTTTGTTCTTGTTTATGAATAATAATATCATTTTATTATTATGTTGTTTTATTATAATTATATTGTTAAATGTTATTATTATTGTTCTAACATAACTTCTATATACTAGTAACTCTATTTATGTGTATATATATATATATATATATTTAGCGCATATAAGCTCACTAACATAACCGTTATTTATTTTTTATACTTTGTAATTTATTTATTTATTCCATGCTTTTATATTAAGACTAGTGTTTATAGTCTTAGACTTGTCCCAATCAAGTCAAAACAAATATTCTTATTTCTTTTGTTTTTCTTTTGAACCTTCCCATATCTAAGTCTAGAAGCCTTGATTCAAGTTAAGACTTCCAATATTTGATATTTATTATTTGCTTATCTCTATATTTTCCATCTTTCTTATTAAATATTTTTTTGTCATGTTACTTAGTTATAAATCCATATTCATGTATGATCATGCTAATTGTTGTCTTAATGAGAATAAAAATGTTCTTTCTTAAGTAAAAGAAAATAAGCTTAACTTACTTCAAAAATATAATTTTATCACTTTGGAAAAGTTTCATCAAAATTTAGAAGCTTTATATCAACAAAATGTTTTTCAAAGATTTTAGACAAATGTCACCATAGATTTTAGTATTGTTAACATACAAGGACTTTTCAAAATTAACTAAGGAGCCCTTTATTTATTTTTTTTAAAACCACCATTAAAACCTTAATGCTAATATTGCTTTGTTATGAGAAATTTTCTTAAAAACTTGGTTATAAAATTCTCTCTAATATTTTAATAAATATAAAGATTAAAACAAGCTTTTCAAAACAAGTTAAAATTAACTCACCAAATAAAGCCTACTTAGGGAATAAAATTTGTAAATAACTTGGAAAGAATAAAATTTTTGAAACTAAATTATCTTTTAAGAGATAAGGAAAAATAAATTATATCATATATTTAATGACTCAAAAATCTTTAGTTTTATTTCCAAATAACCTAAAATAATTTTGTCAACATTCACTTTTTCAACTAATAAGGCAAGTTGTTTTATGAAAAATCATTGATTAAGACAACATCATTAGAATCATATGTATAATATGAGTTGCATATGTATTAAAAGGTTTTGTCAACTATATATATATATATATATTTACATGTTTGCTATGGGATTTTTGGTTGATAAAAAGTTTGGAAAAATCATGTTTAAAGGGCTGTTATTTTCGTATCAATTCTGTACTGTGGTTTTTTGGAACCAAAATGACCTATTATGATAAAAATAACCTTAGAAATAGATAGATCTTTTTGAGTAGGTAGAAAATGGTATATAATATGCAAAATTTCGATTTAAAATGAGCAAGTTATGACCATTTTAAGTTGGAATTTCACCGCATATGTGACAACCTTAGTAAAATAGAATTTGCAAAACTTCCAAGAAATACTCATTTTAGGTATTCCTCTTGTTTAGGCAACGAAGAGCTTAAGTTTCCTTATCCGACAAACTACTTCGACTAGAAGCTTTGTGCTACCATGGTTGAGTGAGTTTAATTTCCTACATTCTTGTACTTATATTTTTGCTTGTAGATTAACGGCATTAGAATTAGGAAAAGATAAAAATATGAAGGCGCATGTACCTTATATATATGGTTAAAATGGTGTTAAGCATATCGAGGTGGGAATTGTTAAGTGAATAATGTTTGATTTGGTATAGAAATGATATGTCTGCAAACTTTACATCACTCTTAAAATATCTAATATTATGCCATGATTACTTTAATATAATGATTCATGCACAACATGTAGTGAGTCACATTGCATTCATTATTATACCTTTGGTGAGACGAGGGCATAGTAGTGAGGCTTGTAGGATCTAAAAATCTACTTTATGGCGAAAGTTCGCCCGATTAAAATGGTGAGTAATGGCTCATATAAAAACTACAAAAACTTCATTTGCAAACTACGGCCTTACGACTCGAAACACCTAACCCCGAATGGAGGGGTAAATCCATTCAACATATGATTCTCGGAAAATCATAAGTATTGTTTGCTCATGTGTTTGTTGCATTTCATATGCTTGTTTAATTAACTTGTTTGATTATTGTTTGTTCGAGTACTTTATTTGTGGAAATAATTCTCACTAAGAAAGGAAGCTTACCCTCTTATAGATATTTATTGTAGTACCCCTACCTTTGGTTGAAGCCCAAGGGATACTTTTCATAGGTATTACCTTTTGGATTCAAGAGTTTTTGGATGAAGTCAAAGACTAGTTGTAGACTTAGACTTCTAAGTAAATCTCCAATCTAATTGCTATAGAAAGACTATGATAGACTTTATCTTTTGATAGGGGAATGCCCCTTTAATATTTTGTAATGCTTTTATATTCCATATTTAAGGTGCTTATGTTGTGATTTTTATTCTTAACTGCTATTATGAATATCTTCTTAAACAACTTGTTTCAAAGTTGGTCCTCTATGATTGTGAAGGTTTACCTTACACTCGATATTGAAGCTTTTAGAATGATTAAGGTTGTCATACTTAAACTTTAGTATTAAGTGTAGTGGACTGTCATGTTTAGGATATCTTTTGGGGGCGTGACAGTTTAAATTAGTATCAGAGTATGGTTAAGAATTAAAAATCATAACATAGAAATGGACTTAAGAAAAAATTAGTAGAATGGAAATAAAAAAGACTTAGATAGTGTAGCATTGGTAGAATAAGTTGTTGACTTCCTTTCTTTTTGTGAATAGATGTCCTTAGGAGAAGCCCGCTTGGAAGCATAGCGATTCTGTAATAGGCCAAATGAAACCCTTGTAAATTACCGCCTGAGACTTAGGGTTCTATGTAAGGAGTTTTCCCTAGCAGGAAGGTCAAAATCGTTAAGAGAAATGTTTGTTTTGTGGAAGAAGGGATTGAAACATACCGAATGGGAAAGAGCCGTGTAAAGCATCTAGTATTATCCTCTGAGGAAAAAGTATTGGTTAGAGTTGGAAGTAATCTACGCCATTGACGACATTGCCCTATTTGCCTATAATGAGTCCATGTTACAAGAAGCTACTTTTGTGCTATGGAATGAAGGAACTCCCATTTTTCTCGATTTCAAAACTTAGAGGGAAATTAGGCCATTGTTCATCTATGTTCATGATGAACTTAAGGACCATAGTGATTGATGTAGAGCCGACTAATGACTATGAAGGAGCCTTATATTAGCACGACGTATATCAGGATATTCTCAAGCCATCAGGTGAAGTGTCGACTCAACCACCAACCTTGACAGGAATTATGCTTGAAGAGGATAAAGTCTTAGTGGATGTTGGATTAGGAGAAGCCGAAGGGAGAGAACCTAAAGAGGAGAAAGAGGAAGAAGAGGACCTAGAAAAGGATCCAGAGGAAGACTCGGAGGAAGCACCTATTGCGCATAACCCCATGGTGCCATGGGAAAACCAGATGTGGAAGGAAGAGGAGAACGACCCTCACGGAAATATACGATGGTATAAAGAGTGACAGACTTGACTGTCAGTGACGAACTGCGAGGCTACCCTGACGATGGATGTACATGCTACACCTTTAAATCCCCCCAGTGATAAATGTCAAGTCTGAAGATGACACCTTAAATCCCCCTTTATGGAGGAATGTTTATGAGCAAAGCGAGTACTCCACTGGTCGTTGAAGCGTGTCTCGAGAACCAACACCACAACTTGCCGTGGAAGAAGAGTCTCTACTCGACCGAGTGTTATTCTCAAAAAACGATGGAATATATAGGGAAGATGCAATTGCCGACCTACCCGAAAGAGCAAAAGAAGTGGCAAGGAAAAGAAGGATGATGGTGAACCAATACCTGCAACAATTTTTGAGCAAGAGGCAAAGGAGCTCATTAAGCCAAAACCTGGGTGATGCATCATCCTAGTAAATTGGCAAAGGGAGAAAGAAGGAAGGAAGATGAGTAAGGAGTGAGACAAGAACATATCCCACATAGTCCAATAGAAATTTTGTAAAAGACCTAGAATGTTAGGTCAGGTAGTCTAGATTTCATGTTTTGCAGAAAGGTGTTGTTTGTGTTTTCTTTGTATAATGTTGTTGTATGTTGTTATGTGTTGTATTTTGATTTCCATTTTGTAAGGATCTCGTGCCCATTATCAATTTCTTATTTCAATGAAGATGTTTTATGTGAATTTCGATCTTATTAAGAATTTCCTTATCTATTTCATGATTTCTTATTTCAAGATTATTACGATTATATGAGATAAAATTTCCGTGATTTCCACTATATCCATTTAAAGACTTAATAATCCATTGTAAGAGATTACAAGCTTACATAAATAAAATCTAAACAGCCGAGGTAGAAGAAAAAGATGCTAGGAGCAAAGTGCCTCAAATCATCTTGTGGAAGAGGTAAATCAACTTACCGCACCTTACCAAAATCCACAGCTTACCAATCCATGAGTAGATTTGCAAGCTACACTTGAGCAGTTAGCACAAGTGTTGGAAGATTTAAAACATAATGTTTAATCACCTGCACCACCTCCATTGCAGCCCGCATAGCAAGCATCAATGGAAGTACCTATTTTAGGAAGTACACAATCTCAAACTATGCCTTTGCCATCGCCACCGCCACTCAGGCCATATAAGAACTCTTTACCCGAGTTTATCAAGAGCAATCGGTATTTTGATAAAGCTTTTAGAAAGCCAAATGAAGCCAATGATTGGTTAGTGTAAATTGAAAGGTCCTTTGATGCCTTTGAAGTGACACAACACTTAAGGATCAACTTTGGAACTTACATGCTTCATCTCAATGCCCGAGTTTGGTGGGAGTCCAAGACAAGCGAGTTGATGCCACCAATTATATGGGAGATGTTCCACCAGGGGTTCTTGGAAAACTACTTTCTTAGAAGCTTGTGAGTTCAATACATCGCTGACTTCTTGCATATTGCCCAAAGAGGAAGAACTGTAGAGTAATACGATACCAAGGTTAGCCAGTTGCTACAATATGCACCGAATTCACACAAATACAATGAAGAACTCAAGAGACAAGTTTTTCTAAGTGGTTTGGATGAAGAGTTGCGTGTTAAGTTGAAGGAGTTCGATATAAGGTCTTTCAAGGAGTTAATGGAGAGAGCTCGAATTGTTGAGGGAGCTAAGAAAAGGAAGGCAAGGACTGTAAAGAAGAAAGCACCTATTTTTAGAAGAAGGTTTCAAGAAGGATCTAGTTCCGCACACCCACAAAAGAGGTTCCGACTTTTTAGCAATTTCAAGAGTAATGCTAACAGTAGGAAGTTTATACCTAAACCCATCATTTGTTGGTAGTGTAAGGGGACACACTGCCCTAAGAGATGCCCCCAATTGCAAGGGAAATGCTTTTTTTGTGGAGACCCAAATCACAAAATGACGGTATGCCTGAAGAAAGCGACTAGTACTTGCTATGTTTGCAAGCAAGTTGGACATTTTGTCAGTAAGTGCCCGCAAAGGAAGAGCGCCCCAATGAGATCATCTGGAGGATCTACCCCGGCGAGGTCCGGAAATGGGAATCGAGCTAGATCATTGATGCCTGGCTTCAAAATTTATAATCTGGAAGGACAATGCACCGAACCACATGCTCGAAATGACCTAGCACAAACTTGAACAACGTTTAGAACAAAACATCCTATTATAAACACTGGGGATGCAGCTCAAATGAAAAAAGAACAAAAACGCTAACTTGACAAGTCGGCTTGGAGAGCTAAGCCTAGATTGTCTACTCTCCTTGTTCCCTCACAAAGAGAGTAAGGGTGATAAGTGTTAACGGTGGAATGTAGGCCACAACCTACTCGACTCATTATCACTTCCATGCAGATCAAAGAGCCAGGAAGGGGCCTTAAAGATCACTAATTCCACTGACCCATGGAGAGCTCGTGACTAGTGACACCATAGGGGCCCATCCTAGTAAGGGACCACTTATGTCACCATCACCTCGACCACGAGGGGAGCTTGAAAATTTGACCCCAGGTCTATGCCAAAAGATCTCCACACATCTTTGCCCCTAACATGGGACCCAGGGGGGACATTGCTAGCTTGATCGCACTCCATCCAGCAATAACCCCTTCACTTCAAGCCTCCCATCACCTCAGATGCTAGGTTAGCTATCGAATGAAAATTTGCCCTAACAAAAAAGATCTGGTGGATCCTATTATGATATGGCTCTGAACTATAAATAGCCCCTCTCTCTATGGAAGGGAGGAGGAAAATTGTTATCTAATTAATACTTTTGAAGAGATTCTTAGAGGAGACCCATAGACTAATATCGGAGTGACCATATCGGACAACCCTTCAGCGTATCTCTAACCACTTTTTTGTGTTTGTAGGGGCTAAACTCTATCGGTGGAATCGGCTTATGTAACAACCTTAATCACGAGTTCCCTATTAATCTAATTGTTGAGAGTTCCAACAAAATTACAAATAAAAGTTTTTTTGCTTCCTTCCCTTATCCAACTAGGAGAAATCTTATTGGTATAGTTTATGAAAATATGTTTATTTACAGAGTTAACGATAGAGTTAGGTATCAAACCTAAAAGTTTACATTTATTTTTTACGAGACAAAACTATAAACCAAGTTATTTTTTCATTAATCTAAACATGCGTATTTTACTAAAACAAATTGATAATCTAAAGTTACGAAGTAAAGAATAATGATGTCATAAAATGGCTTAAGCTTTGTTTGAGTATCGAATGGATAATACTTACACTGGTTCAAATCATTTGATAATGATTTGGACCTGTATAAAGTTTCTTCATGTATCTTTTGTAGGTTCTTACAATAGGTCCAGATGAGCTGAAAAAGTTTGGACCATTTGATGTTGCAGTGATGAAATGCTTTCAGTAGTCCAAATTATTTGCAAAATGTCTAAACCATTTGGTGTACATAATGTTTCTAAAATGCAAAGGTCACCAACAAGTCTAGATCAATTGAAAAAGGTCCAGATAATTTAACAATCAGAATGTGTGTTCGATAAAGGGGAGTCCAAATGGTTAGGGCCTGTTGTAAAAGGTCGGACCTGTTATTTTTTTTAGCCATTAAAATGCATTTAATACAAAATTGAGTTTAGGTATTTGGTGTCCAAGTCAATATTTTTGCATATCTATATTTAAGAGCTAATGGGTAGATACAAACATTAATATTAAAGCTTTCATTTGCTATCCAATAAAGTCATTAAGTGTTCTTACTAGTTATCCCTTTGTAAATCATTTGTAGCCTTAATTAAGGATTGAAAGAGTGTATTTTCTTCTATCTTATTTTGCAATCCATTGTAAAGAGCACTACACTTGTATTTGTTAAGTGAAACACTTGGTTATAGCTTATTTGAGCATTGATTTTGGGAGTGATCAATATAATGGGTGTGAAGTCCTCATTGGAGGCATTGGATAACCGTATGGACTAGAAGATGGACCACACTCTATGTTAAAATCTTAGTGATTTGCTTATCCTTATTCTCTTTTAATTTTAGCACTTTATATTTGTTGTCATAATCATTTATTCACTCTGTACATTTTGTTTTATTAACAAAGTTGCAATTTAGGCTAAAATTTAATTAATATTCAATCTAAATCCCCTTCACCTCGTGGTATTTTCCTTACTTCGTTAATTAACATTAGGGTAAATCTATTTGCAAATTTTTTATTAGGGATGAGCAAATAACATTGTAGTATAGGATACTTACTTGTACCCTACTCAATCAAGTACAGTTCAAGTGAGTGTTGGAGATTATAAGGTAGGATACGAGTATTAATTTACCAGAGCTTATACTTATAAGATAGGGTACGGGTATGAAATTTTCATACCCCATATCTACTTTAGAACATGTACTTTAATATATAGAGGATACCAGCTTAATGATATTATGTACTCATCTTATTAAAATTTGTAAAATGATATTAATAAAAAATGGAAAATTATACCTTATTTTTTATCTCGTGACTACTATAATTCAAGATTAATTATCATTTGTAGACTACCTAATTTTTATTTGGAAAGATCGATACTATTTTCTAGAAGAGTTTATTCTTCTTATTTTTTAAAGAACTTTCGCTAATAGAAGTACCATTTATTTTTTGTGGATAATTAATATAAAGTTACTTTTAAAGTTTTTAATTTAGGATTTTGCAATGAGTTTTACAACTTTTTTGATGTCACATAAGCAGGTTTTTCAATTGTTCATTACATGTTTCAATTTTTACACAAATAATTTTTGTATCTTGCAAAATTTGTGATATTAAAAAATTACTTTTCAAATTTCTTTCCATTAGTTGCTTATTATAAATATATGAAGATAAGGTAACTTTATATAGCGTGTAAAACTATATATATAATATATATATATCACTATAAAACTTGAAATTTAGGTAAGAAACGAAAAATTTATACATTCTAGAATAAGATATGTGTAACCTTCATTCCTACCCACTTTGTATCTACTCATTTTTTACTTTAATTTATTTAAATTTTCTCTTTCCTTTTATTTTATCGTTGCTTCAGCCCATGACTACGAATATCAATCTTTAAAGAAATGAAAAGAATAAAGAAAAAAAAAATGGTTTGAACTCCTTTCAGAGCCCAGCATACACAATTCTACAAAATGTATTCGATTTAATGTCTGTTTGAATTTCTTTTCCTTTTTGTATTTTATTTGAATATGATTTATTTGTTTGAAAACTGATTTTTCTCAGTTTAAAGTTTGATGTTCAGAAAATTATTTTATCTATATCTTATTTATATTTAGGTGATGATTATAACAAAAGAAAGTAATTAGAGTATGTGAATTAGGATGCAATAATAATGCACGAACAAGGGGAGTATATATATATATATATATATATTTTTTCATCTTTTCAAAATCTATTCATTGATAAACACGTTCATCAAAATGAATATTATAAAAAAAAAAAAAAATCTAACGGACGAAAGTAAGATTAATCAGATAAACCTTTAAGAAGATGTTTTATCCAACCTTAGTATCTCCACTATTCTTCCTAACGATCAACACTTTAAACAGTTTGGAAACGAATTATCGCAACTTAATATACCTTCTTCAAATTACCATAAATTTATATATTATTTTCAAATATTTCCATACATAAGCAATAATTGAAATTATAAGCTAAAGAAATTGAAGTCACAAATTCACAATAATACCATAAAATATTTGGAGGATTAAAACATTGTCAGTCATTTATCTACGACTTATCGCTTATTGTCAAAGGGGAAAAATGGGTGCGATGTGATTTCTGACTTTAATCAACGCGAAACACGTAATTAGCTCATCGTCAGTCATTAATCAATCACAAACTCCGCGCACGAAAATCGATCGTTTCTTGATTATCTCCACGGTCCCATCATGTAACGTACCGCTCCTTGTATAAAAGTTGAATGATTTATAAAAAAATAAGTATAAAAAAATTTAGAATAATAAGACTGATGTTATTATAATCACTAACCATAGAATTTTTCACCACGTATTACGTAGTCGTGCATCGCCTGCATCGGAGCGTAAGGACAAAATCGACCCCCCTTCTTACGAAGTGACGTATCGCCTCCAACAGAGGGTAAGGACAAAATTGACAATTCCGGTCCACGCAGCTAAGTTGCCATTTACTCAATTGATGCCATCCTCTCTAACCTTTTCAAGATGTCAACATTATTTAATATTTAAGCATAGGTGAGAATGAGATTCCTTTGTAATAAATTTAGTTGAACTAATTCTTTCTTTTATTGGAGGTTTATTTATGAGTTCATTTGTAGTTATGTAATTGATTTTTCATAATTTAGAATTTTGAAAAATAATGATAACATGTTGTAATTTATGTAAGTTCTTAATTTAAATTTCTTTAAAAAAACAGAATAAATACTTTAATCTCTAGCTATATAATGCATTTATATTTTTCTGCCTTTTTTATTGAAAATATGCCATAAATTATCCTTTTTTTTATTGACAGTTTCATATAATTACTTTCCCATTCGTAAGGGAGGATGTATCAGCAGTTCACCACAAATATTTTCTAAAAGGGAATTGGTCACAGCATCAACCTATTAATCCATTCTTTTTAAATAATATTTGTTGATACTAGGTAGTGTCATTAGCTCAACGTCGGTAGAGGGCTTCTGAGTAATTAGGTTTAATTGAGGACTTATAAAGTAGGACCTGCAAAATAAAACATGATTAGGAGACATCTGGAGGTTGTTTAAGATGGTCGCTCTGATGCTCAAATCAATATTTTTCCAAAGTGAAAAGTAAAAGGAAATTGTGTATGGGGAATCATCACTTCAGCCTACTTGTCTTTAAAAGCCTATAAAGGAGGTGTTTATAAGAAGCGGACTCATTAAAGTTGCTAGTATCATAAAGAACATGGAGTGGTAGGAAGTTGAGAGCGTGTATCGAGTGACCTAAATTAATTTTATTAGGAGCGAGAATAGTGGAGCTTTCTTTTACTTGTGCCACATTGGCAAGCAAGTACGGTACTTCTCTTCTTTAATGAATCTAGCTTTTAATAATTTCTAGAGCCCTTATTTTATGGTAGTTTGTTGAATGACAATAAAATGCCCTATTTTTTGTTGTATTGACTTAATCTTTGTATTTACGTTGAGCTTTGGGTAATTGCCTACGGGTTGAGCTTGATATGCTTGTTAAAGACTAGACGAATACATATTAATTGTGCCTGAGAAAGATAGTAAGCTATTTCTTTAGTTTGGGTGGTGATAAAGTGCCTATTTGAGTGGTGTGCTTGGTGGTACCAAGTTTAATTTCTTAATTTGGCTTTGTTGGTTCCTCTTTATCCTCAAATGGTCACTTAGGTGAGGACTGATGAGTCATTTGGATACACTTCATCTTTAGTTTGGGCTTTAACATAATAAAGCTTCCTGAATAATTCTTGGCCCCCCTTGCAAATACCTATAACAATGAGTTTATGGAATTTATCTTTCAAGTAAGTCAAGGAAGCGACCATTCAAAATGTAAAAGATTAGGTTGTCCTAATGTCATGTTGTATGACGATCAATGGTATACCACTAAAAACTCAATGTTATATTGGGTTCAATGTTTGTCATCCCCAAGCCACATGGGTAAAGCAATAATTCCTCTAACCTATATAGGTTGATTACTAAGCTTAAAAACTTCATGCTTGTAAAGTTTCAACCTCTTTTGATTATGATCATCTTGTAATTGGTTAAATGCATGAGAAAAAATTATATCTGCACTACTCACAATGTCATCCAAGACTTTGATCACATCAAATCTCCCTACTTTAGCTTGAGAGGCAGTGGCATCTAAGTAAAGGATTTTAACATATTCTAGGTCTTAATAAGCAAATGCAAGAGAGGTATCTTGCTTGTGCCTTTTAACAACAAGCAATATATCTTTACCTTTGTCGATTTTAGAGAAATTTGAAAAGGTGGTCACTTGGGGTCCTCTATAGCGTTATTGACTATCAATTTATGCATCATCATCAATCGGTTCCTTTGCCTTATTACTGCCTTCTTGATTCAAATTAGCTTTCCTTCAGTGTATCAGTCTTTCTATTTTGTTAGACAAGTTAGCCACATATAGCTTCAAGAATCCATGCTTTATAGCTTCTTGTATTGTAGCTTTCAATTGTATGTAGTCATGGGTACTGTGTCTTGAGTCTTTATGGTAATCACGATACTTAGTTACATCACGACAAATAAAATTACCCTTTATTTTACTAGGTTCAGGCATAATTCTTGAGTCTTTTATTTTAAGGAAGATTTCCTCTACTGGCCAACTAAGTGGGATAAAGATTGGGTTGTAGAACCTTTTTCAAACCTGATCCTTTTCATACTAAGAAGTCAACCCACCTTAGTCCCCTGGAAGGGCTAGTTGATCCTTAACTAAACCTTCGTCTTTCTTTTAATTATTGTCCTTTTACCCATTGTGACTCGGCTTCTCAAATACATTTAGGTGAGAATGAAATCTTCCCTCTATATGTACTTTTTGACTTGTTCTTAAAATTCTTCTAATGTTTTAGGTTTGTTTTTAGCAAGCAATGTGAAAAAGACTTTCATTTCGGCAAAGCCCTTAGATAGCTGCTTGGACAATAATACTTAAATTGAGATTGTTAAATTCTATTATTGCCTGGTTAAACTAGGTAACGTAATCCTACAAAGATTCTCTTTTCCTTTGTTTGACCAGGAAAAGAGATGAAGTGTCCTTTCTAGTGGATAATTGACTATAAAGTGGATTTAAAGGTGGTTGTTAGTTCTTTAATGTAGGTGATAAAGACAATGGGTAGCTGATGATACAAATTATGGGCTATTTTTCTAGTTTTTTAAGGGAACACATTATAGAAAATTGTATTGTTGAAGCTAAATGACAAACCTAATCTTTACAACAGCACAAATGCTAATTGAAATTAGATATCCCGTCATACATCTTAAACTTAGGCGATTTCATGCCCGTAGGAAGAGGTTCCTTAATGGTGGATTTCTTCAAAGGGGTTTTAATTGTCACCAAGAATGTTTTTAAAGTCTAAGAACTCTATTTACTCTTCTAATTTTTGATACCCTCTTATATTCCTTCTCCATTTTCTTCGACGTTAAACCCTCAAAGTGCTTTCCCTTTCACATGATAAGATGAACTGAAGTCGGGTTATCTAAATGTATTTGTGAAACTATTGCTGCCATGGGGGCATTCTCAATTTCCCTTAATTCGCCATATGTATGAAAGGTTATGAGAGCAGCTTATGTCACGCCGTGGATGATACCCTAAATGTGGCAGTCTGCCACATACGATATTAAAACTTAAGAATGACTTCTCGAAGTCATGCGAAAGCTTCAACACTATATGTAAGGCGTCTATCACAACAATAGGAAACTCTGGTGGGATGTGTAGTTCGAGATAGTAAATATAGTATACAAGAAATCTAGATAAATATCTAACTTCAACATTATAGGAATATGAGCCTTATATCATCTTAGAGGCATTCCCCTGATAAAGCTGCAAATAATAAAATATCAATTTAGTCTTTCACATAAAGAAACAATACTAGAACCAAAAATTTTTAAAGGAATTCTATTATAAGATATTCAAAAAGATTTTTCCTTAAAAGCTTCTCAAAACATAATCCCAATCGGGTATATGAAGTCCTTGGCAAAAGAGATATCGATCCTGTGTCAATAAAAGTCTGTTGGGGTGTAAGCTCAACTAGCTTAGTGAGAATATTCATAGATTAACATACTCGTATTAATAAATTCAAGAAGTTATTAAACAAGCATATGAAATACATCAAGCAAGTGGGCTAGCAATACATATGATCTACCAAAAATCATATGTTTGAATGGATTTACCCCTCCATTTGGGGTTAGGTGTTTCGGGCACTTTAAAACCCATCTTTGAAATCCAATGATGTAGTTTATTCCGGGCTCCTACTTACCTATCCTGAAATAGTTCTTTCGGGCTCCTATTCACCCATCTTGCAAACTTACGGTTATTGTCCTATCAAGCATAGTAGCTAATGAAATGAGACTAACTACGTGATATGCATGAATCAATTAATATAACTCGTACTATGTAATTAAGGAAATTTAAAGACGATCATAGAATTTGCAGGCACTCCAACATGATAATAATAAAACACAATTTAATTAACAACAATTCATGTCTCGATATGCTTAGTATACTTTCAACCAATATTATCATGCTTATTTCATTTTTCATCTTTTTCCTACTTCAGGTGCCTCTAGCTACAAGCACAAATAAGTACGTAAAAGTAGGAGATAAACTCACTCGTCCATCATTGCTAAAATTCTTTACTCGTAGTAGTCCTCCGAATATAGATCCTCCCAAGCTTTGTTACCTAAAAAAAAGAAATACTCGGAATGAGTATTTTGTGAAAGTTCTACTTGAACTTTCTAATTCTATTATAGTATTTGCGTTAAAATTAGGATAGAAAGAAATTCCAACTTAAAATGGCCATAATTTGTTCATTTTAACTTGGAATTTCTCATATAATATACCGTTTTCTACTTACTCAAAAAAGTCTATTCATTTCTAATGTTATTTTTATCATAAAAAGCCATTTGGGTTCTAAACATCACGATATAGAATAGTTACGAAATTCCCAGCCTTTAAAATATAATTTTCCAAACTTTTCTTTACCAAAAAATCCTTAAACAAATATATAGTTGTGTAGATGGTTAGAAAATTCCTTTTGATACATAAATAGACTCATATTTTATGTAAGATTCTATTAGCGTTGTCTCAATAATTATTTTTCGTAAAATGACTTGTCTTATGGTTTTAAAAAATTAGACTTTGAAAATTTTCTCTTTAAGTGGTTTGAAAGAAATTACAAATTTCGAATTATTATAAATAAGTGTTTTCCTTTTATATTTTTATTTCCTAACTCTTTCAAAGATAAATTAATTTTCAAAAATTTGGTCTTTTAAGTTATCTACCAATTTTTATTTCTAGTGATTGAAAAATAAGGTTTTCAAAATTTTTCTTAAGTTGTTAGTGTTGTCTAATATTTGGAGTTGTGTTAAATGTATGTTTTCCTCTCATTTTTATATTCTTCTACTTCTTCAGAAAATAAGTTTACCTTTTTAAAACTTCACTTTCTTGGCAAATTTTATTTCTCTGAGTTGGTTTCTAAAATAGTGAGTTGATTTTTATCTTGATTTGAAAAACTTGTTCTATTCTTAATATTTATCAAGTGGTGTCATAATCCTTTTAGATAAGTTTATAAGAAAAGCCTTCATAATAAAGAATTATCAACATTAGAACTTAGCAAAAATTCCATTTTAACTTTGAAAAGAGAATAACAATATTAAAAAATAAGTCTTGTAGAAGCTTACTTAGTAAGTGATTTTTAAAGTCTATGATGCACCTATTTAAGTTTTATAAAAGATATGATTGGATTAAAATCTTAAGTTTAATTCTAACAATTATATTTTTGTGGGGTATTTAGTTCCGATTCATAAAAGAAATGAGTTCCTTTTATTATTTGAAAAAGTCTTCATTACTAATACTCTAAAATTTATGATTTGCTTGTCTAAGCTTTTAAAAAGAATTTATTAAAAACAATACTTAGATCTTTTATTGAAAATCATTTGTTAAGTGATAAGAAATTTAGTTTACTTTTCTTTATTAAAGAAATAACCCATTTTTTTATTTTTTTATTAAGACAACAACATTTTAATTATGCATGAATTTGATTATGTAGCAATGAACTAGGGTAAGAATAATACATAATAAGATAGAAAGAAATAATAAGCATAATAATATGATCGAGTATTAGGAACCTTAACTTCATCAAGATATCTCGAGACTAAGAATAGACTAGTCCCAAAAAGAAAAGAAAGAGAGAAAAGAAAATCGTTTTAACTTGATAAGAACAAGTCTAAGACTAGAAATACTAGTCTTAATTTAATAGCATGAATCAATTGAATAAATAAATAAACTGCAATGCATAAATAAATAAATAAGTATTATGTTGGTGAGCTTATATGCCTTAAGAAATATATATACGTAAATATATTTACTAACATATAGGAGTTAAATTAGAACAATAATAACAAGACAATAATATAATAATAATAATAATGAAACAACACAATAATAAAATGAGATTTGTTAATGAACAAGAACAAAACATGAACATAGTGTTACTTCTATAACACTTATATGTTTAGGAAACACATATCGTGGTCATGTTAAGTTACATGACATGGTAAAGAAATTTTGGTAGGAATTTTACCTAAGGTTTAATTGAGGATTTATGAAGAGTAGTAAATGGTAGAAAGTGTTTGAGAGAGAAGTTGAGAGGAAAATTTGGTAGAGTTTTGTTAAAGTTTGAGAAGTATGTGTAAAGTGTAAAGAAGGGAAGGTGTATTTATAGAGTTTTGGAATGAAAATTAGATGTAATAAATGAAAATGAAAATGAAAATAATTAAAGATGAGAGAGAGGGGGCTGACGCATTCTTGAGACGAGAAAGGAAGAGTTTTGTTTTTGTTTTGTATTTTTGTAATGAAAAGTAATAATTTGTAAGGTATGATATGAATAAAGTTGTATTGGAAATATAAAAGTGTAGGAATATGTGTGTAGATTGTAAGAAGTAGGTTGTAAGAAAAAGTAGAAATAGTGAAATAGTAATGAATTATAGAAATAGTACTATGAATAGTAAACTAAACAAATAAGATGCCGATAGTTATAAGAATACGCATAAACAAGCTATATCAGATATTTTAGTTATCGAAAAATTACGAAACTGATATTTTTGAATTCCTTATATAATTACGAGTCTTTTGGTGTTATCGGAATATTTTTATTATTTCGGGCACTAAGGTACATTTTTTCGAGAACTGATCTCGTTCGGGTTCAAACGAATCGAATTATTCTGAACTATAATCCATCATTAACTTATTTCTATTGTTCTTAAGTTTCAAGCGTTGGATTATTGGAGTTGAAACTGCTAGGTTATCTTGATCATAGTTGACTTTTGAAACTCCAGACTAGGCATGGGCTTGAGAATGACCACTATGGAGCTATATTTCAATAGGTGGTTGGGAAGCTATTGCCTAGAAATGTAGTTATTGGCATTCGCTACTACTTCCTAGCACTAGGGCACCTTAATTCCCAATTTGAAGTTTTTGAGGCCCTATTCCTTATGATAGTTATGGTTTATCATATCTATGTTCTACTGCATGATCTAGCACATAATATCTAGATTGTTTAAGCTTTGCTATTCTTACAAGGAGTTAAAAGCAAGAAAGTTAATGGGGCCATCATTCGAATTGACAAGCATTCATGAATTATTAAGACCTGAAACAAAGTCAGTTGGATTCTAGGGGCTTGATTCTTAGATAGCTTTCTACCCTTATACTTAAGAAACATCGAGGATGGTGGTTACTGGGAGCATAAAAGTAGAATGTACAAGAGGAAAATGACAAGAGGAAACAACATTAAGAGTTGTTTTCTATAGATGGTAACAAATATTGTTAGTTCAAAACCAATATGAGAATTTTGAGTAACTGGGCTTGATTATGAACCTATAAAGTGAGGACTACGAAACAAGACATAGTTAAGAAGCACTAGGGGCTTGTTTGATACGACCATTCCAATGCATAAGTGATTGTTTGCCCAAGGTGAAGTAACATGAAAATAGTGCAAGGGAATTATTGGGTTTAGCCTACTCATCTTGAAAAAAAAACTTGTGGAGTAGGTATTTAGAGGTGGAGGACACCTTGTGATTGATGGTGTTGCATATAACACAAAGTAGGAGCAAGTTGAGAGTGGATTTCGACAACTAGGGTGTTACACCATGAAAGCATATCCTAATTCCATCAATGATGAGAATAGTATAGGTTATAGTAATGTGGGCAAAATGAGTTGAGTCGACTAGACTGAGTGCCTAATGTGGAGGGTTGGCTTGAGAAAAAGAGGATTACTCCTAGACTCCATGTGCTTGTGGTGCATTGGACATGACCGGTAATGGTTTGGCCTAAGTTTCAAATGGGTTAGAATGAGTTTGAGGAGCCCATATACAAAACCTAACATCAATAGGTAGTTATACAAAGTATATGGTAAATTACATCCTATCTAGGCCATTTTTCTACCAACTAGAAGAAAATCATCATACCACTCTCTTTTTTAATAGTATGTTTGGTTAGTGGAATTGATATCCTATTATATCCATATTTTATATTTAATGACTATCTACATATTTGGTTATTCTTAGTAGCCTCCAAACAAAGAATCACAATTATATAGAATAAAAAATTGCAATACCTACCTCTAAGATGAATATCACACCTAAATGAAGATTATTGGCCAAATTCTCTCACATCACACAAATCTCATCTACCATTTGACCAACCTCATCTCCACTAATTGTCGATTAAAAACAGAAGCACATTTTTGGCAAGCTTCTATTGGGGAGCCCTTTTATAATGCACTAAGGGAAGATTATTATAAGAAAGATATTTTGGAGACGCCAACTATGTATTAATTTACATTTATACCATTTTATTTTCTGAAATAACTTTCTTATAAATAGCCAATGATGGAATAATGAAGATGGGAATAAACATTAAATATAGAATAACAAATACAATCGTCATGGCTTAAGGAAACAAATGCGTTATGACATACAGGACAGTTTCTCTTTAATGGTTAAGTGTTGTTTTTGAGCTACTTCTTTTTAGCGGGATAACCTTAATACGCGCCACCTTTGTCCCTGGGTTCGGTGGAAGTGGCAGCATGGAAGGGGCACGCAGTCGATGTTATGGAGCCGATTCGGTCCATTCGGATTCGAGTTTTCGTGTTTAATTTATATTATATACATAATGAAGTATATGTATACCATGTATCTTTATTATTAAAGTAATCGACACTTCTTTTAGTACTCCACATTTTTCTTAATTTTATTTAATTTTATTTGTTTTGCATAAAAGTTGTTAAATTTTAATTTACAAACTCAGGTTTTTGAAAAATTTTATACTTCAGTAGTGGTTATGATGAGATCGATTCTATCATATTTTTGAGTAGTTGAGATCTATTCTAATCATAATAAAAATCGTTAATATTTTTATATTATTTTTTATAATCAATTTAATAATTATAATGCTAACGATATCATCCATGATGGATGGCAGAAGTCCGGCGACATTTTCATCAATTCAACCCACATTCCTTTGCCATTATCAAGTGAAACAAACTTCAACAAAAATGCACACAGAAAGGTAATTCAGAAAATTTCGAAACACTAAGTAATCCGAGCACCTTCCCATCAGTAACTTATCTACAACAGGCAATGCATTAATTTCGCTTATAACATCCTCACTAACCCGCTATCTAACTTTCCAATAGCAGCCTCTTGTGCTCAAGCATTTTGAGGTTCACAAAAATTATCTTCAAGTCCTTAAAACTAGAGATCCTCACGGATTCGAAATCAGAACAAATTGGAACTAGAACTGTACAGATATTAAAAATTGAGAAACAAAAACTAAAACTATGGAAGGTGGTTTCGGTTTAGTTCTATAGAACCGATGGTTCTTGTAAATAAAATATGAAAATTTAATTTAAAATACAAAATATTATAAACTCAAAATAATAATTGGACATAACAGTATAAAAGTCTTTCAGCTATTTTTTTAATTATTTGTGTAGGATATGTATTTATTCATATATATGCATATCCGATTTTAGTTGTTAATTTAGCAACGTAGGACTATGAAATAATCAAAAGCCAAAAAAAGAAAATTATGAGACAATAAGCAGTCCACATTTATTGTTAAAAAAAGAGATTTTATTTATATAAACCAAACCAGATATGCTCTTAAGATATATTTATATGGGTGTTGTTAATAACATATTAAAAGTTGTAAGTTTACTTCTCACATGAAATAGTTTAACATTAAAATTATATATTCAATATTATTTTTTGTTTTTTTTCTCAATTTTTTTCTTTTCTTTTTTATAATGGAACTCGTTAAATCTTCTAGTTCTTGATTGAGGAACTATCTAAGAATGAAAAAACCAGTGGTTTCCCAGTCAGTTTTGGAACTGCACAACCGACCTGATTTCTGTTTGAAATTGACCGTGACTATTTCTACTCAAAATCCACGTATTAAAATATGCAAATGGGTATTGTTATTGTTTGGAATCTTCTAGAAATATGCTTTTTTATAAATTAATTTATATATTTGGTAAAGAATTCATTATCTGTAATATTAAAATAGTTAGAAATTGGTGTTCTATGTTATATAATGTGAAAAAGAATAATTGTGTAGGCTGACTTTAGATGTAAAAAAATAGGGTGATTATATGAAAAAAAAAATTAAAAAGTATTTAGGATGGACATATTACTATGAGGAATGGACATACTAATTTTAGCACATATAGCATAGGTGTAGTGTAAGGACCTGACATACCTCAATCCTAGGGTCAAGCATGTCCAGTTTCCAGCCACGTATAATATCTAAATATTACATGAAAAACTGTTCGTAGAGATAACGTTCATGACAACTGTTTGTTTAAACCTATATCATAACATATTTACAAATGCTACTCATCAAGAGTAGATTATTTGATAATAAATACATCAAAATTACCCCCGATGATGGTGCCTTATAGGATTACAAGGCTTTTGTTGTCTCAAACTATAAAAGTAAACTTAAATCTTAATATTACAAACTATAGACTTCGAAACAAGTCTTTAATAAAAATTTTATAACGTATTGAAAAAAAAAATTCCCTAAGACTATTACAAAAGCTTCTAACATCCTAGGGTCATGGATCATAATCGTCCCATTTATCCAAAAATTTTTCAAAGTCTGTTTCGTAACCCATATGATCATAGAACCCATCTTCACCATCACCTGTAATTGAAAAACGTGAGCTAGAGGCTCAGTACACAGTGACACAATCCTTAGTCTAATGTAGTGCCTAAATCAATAAGTTATTCATCTCAAATTAGGTATAATAAATCAATATTGGAGTATTCAAGCTTCAAGAACTATCCATAAGAAAACTGGGGGTTCTGAGTAACAGCAGCTGTTTGAGGGGTTGATATAGACAGCCCAAATACCTATATCTCCTAGAGGAACATTTACAAGATAATAGTTTCATCTAGGGTCTATAGCCATTTTTCGTTTTTATTTAACTTAATCCATAATATCACTTAGTTCAACCGCATCCATAAATGTGAACTAAATTATATTACTTCCCTTTAAGAATAAGTAAACGATATATCGATATCGTTACCCCTATCGACTATCCGTTGAGCTACTTATAAAGTGTCATTACATCATGACAAAGGGGTGGCTTAAGCGCTTAATTATTATGTTGACATAGCTAAACAGGATCGCTGCTCCTCAACCATATTAAATGGTACACTCACAAATAAATCAAACACTTTTAAGCCATCTTTATTTATAGTCAATTTTTAAGAGATGCCGATCGTAGCACTCAACAATCAAGTTACTGCATGCTTGTACGAACCGATTTAAGCAAAGGATCTGTATGCAAACACAATTAAGCGAGAATATCTGTTAAAAGAATCATTTCATATAAGGTTTAATATTAAACCATAATTGAGTATTAAGTCCTTCATTAATTATCAAACATGAACAATATCTCTTATCAAAACATAATTTAGTAGTCCCATACATATATATATATATATATTTTATAGGAGCAAGGGATCCACCACCACCATTATGGAGGCTGGTATTGCCATTACGGGCTCCATCATGCCTGTGATTAAGGGCGACACAAATTTTTAAAAACAAGCAGTGATGATCACTGGATCAATTATGCCTGTGATGATCAAAATTTCATAAAATAGTGGCTATCACGGTTCGGATCATGCCCGTGATCACTTGGAAAATCAAAATCCAAGACTATCATGGGTATGATCACACTCGTAATTGTTGAAAAAGGCATGATCAGTGATGATCACGGGTATTGTCACGCCTACATTTGTTAGGGAAATGATCCAATTTGCTTTAGTTCGAAAAGTCACTTTTCACAACTTGAGTAACATGACTTCCCTTAAGCAAAACACATCAAATTCAAGTTATAAAACTCATCATTATGTCCTAAAAATTCATATACACTTACCACACACACATATGCAAGCAACCCAATTGTTCTTTTCGTTCACAACTTTACAACTTCCCCCATCAACACTAATATTACATGCAAACTATCGAAACTTTCTTATCCATCAAAACAACAAAAAAAAAACTTCATAAATCTACTCTTACAAGCTCTAATGATTCATCTAAGTTTAACAATCAACTTAGTTCATTGACTCTATCATTAATTCTCACATTTGTAGAGGAATTATCTTACTTAGGAGAAACAAATCATCAAATGACTAGAAAAGTTAATAGAGTTTTACCTTAGATAGCCTTGATTTGCAGATGAAATGAGAAGGAAATCTCAAGGAGTTTTGCAACAAAGATTTGATCAAAATGATGGAGGAATTAAGCTTGGAAATGGTGCCTATTTGAAGTTTGTTTGAAGTATATTTTGAAGTTGTGATTTTACAAAAGTTTTACTTATAATTATCTTATAAATTTGTTTTTTTGACTTTTGATGCATCTAAAGAAGGATTGAGAAGGTTTCCATGGGCTTGGGCTTGGGTTTTGACAAAAAGGAAATGGGTTTCAATTGCATTAAAAGGAAAATTTGGGCTTGGATTCCACATATATTTGCACCCAAAAGAGCTTCTTACAATTTGAAATCAAACTTAATACAAACATAAATTTTACTCTAATGACTAATCATAATAATAAATATAATTCTATCAACTATACCATTCGCAACCAAAAATTATTACAACACAATTCATTCATTAAACAAGCAAAACACATATGCTAATTAACCAAGTATAACTAATTTAAGATACTTCATTATTTCTTACTTTAGAAATACAATACATCATAGTACAATACAATTCAATTCAACACTTTTCATACTAATTTCTAGATACACCAATACTTAAAAATTATATCAATGAAATCATCACAATCAATTTCATGCATTTAAACATTCAATACATACATGCAAATTAATTTAGTATAATTAGCTTAGAATATTTCATGCACGATCCACCAATTATACATATTATGTCAATTTTATATTTTGACTTTATAATCATGTATCTAGTCCTATAAAATATGTTTTTTCTTTATCATATTATATATTAGAAAATGTGGGCTCTAATCAATACATTTGGATTGTCTGTTTTTCATCTGTATCTGTATCTTTTTTTAAATGATATGTGTAAATATATCCGATTTGCATTTAAATTTTATCTATATTTGTTCTATTTGATCTTTTGATAAGAACTGTCAAATTTTTTTTTATCTATATCTATTTCTTGACAAATAATTTGTTAGCAAAAAGTTTAAAAAAGTGTCTGTATCTGTCGGAAAAAAGCCAAAACAAACAGCTACATGTTCTAATGGTTTCTTTTTAATCTTTATGAGAACATGGTTAATTGTGAATCGCGAGGGAATTAATAAGCTTGCTGAAACTATTGTATGCTACTATACCATTCAATCATGATATTCTCATCATACTTAATTTTTATAATCATCTTAAAAATTACATGAAGGGAACTTATGCAATTCTATCCACAACATTATCTATTCAATCATAAAACAAATATAATTAGTGACCAGATTTGTTAAATAACCGACGAAACCAATCCCGTTGAAAAACATAAAAAAAAAATTTCCTTATATAAATATGACTATAGAAATACTTTACTAAATCCTTTTAGGTTTAATTAATTGAGTTGAAACTTTTCACAAGCTGTATTTAAATTCTAAATCTCAATGAGTTTTATTAGTTCCATTTTAAACATTTCAAAAAAATTCGACAAAATTTAAAACTTTTGTTAAAAGTTGCATTTAAATTCTAAGTCTCAATGGATTTTATCAACTCAATTTTAAACCTTTCAGAAAATCCAACAAAATTTTATAGCTTTTGTTAAAAGAATGTCAACTGAGTTTTGAAAACATTTTTTTTAATTATCAAGAAATTAATGGATTAAAAGAAAAATAAAGAAAAAACATTTAGAAATTAAAATACCAACTCTAGACAATTTTAATAGTCAAGTCATAAAGCTCGTAACTGTTAGTAATTGTTGTAGTTTTTTGGAAAGAATTATGACTAATTTCACAAAGCTGAATCACAAATTCCCACAATATTTTGTCAATAATCTTGTAACCTAGTGACATCAATTTTGATCTCTTAAGTGAGAGATATCATGTTTAAATCTTGCCTTTCCTATTGTAGTGGCCAAAAAAAAAAAAAAAAATCCCACAACTTTTTACTCTATTTAATTCATTGAAGAAAATTTGAAAGATTTCTAACTTATTTGTATCATAGTTGTAATTATTTAAATTTTGGTGTTTGAAGAACAATGTAATCTTGAAAAAAATAAAGGGAAAAAATTAGCGAATCTGTATTTTATTGGTTCTTATTCATAATTACAGTAAATGTGATGGTTGAAGAATGTGAATTGGGAAATGAAAATTTATGTAAGATTTTCATAATTTTCATTTTATTGTAGTTATTTAATTATTTATTTTGCCAACAAGAGAAAAGACATAACGCATATATTTTATATATTTAAAAAATTAATTGTAAAAAATTAAAATCAAAGACATATATATACAACCTTTTACGAATTTGTCAATAGTTAATTTTTAAATAGCAGATATATATATATATATAGTTATACATTTATTTTGTTAAGTATATCTTATTTTAGCAAATGTATATACAAAAAGAATGAACCAATTGGATTGTTAAATGCTATTCAATCAATTTTTTCTTTATTTTTTCGTTTCCTAACTATACAATTTATAAATGGATGCAAAATTACAAGAGAGTCGAATGTGTTGCATCTTGTATCTTCGTTCAAAAAGCAGGCATTCACCATATCGCAATATCGAATCTTCCCACCCGGAATCGAAAATATTGACATGGTAATATGCTAATATATTACCATACATTTATCATCGGAACAGATTGAACAAGAGCTTTAAATTCGGGGGTAAAAATTGTAGCTACCATACTAAACTAATCCATATATGTTTTGGCATCGTTTATATTTTTAATTTTATATTTTGAAATATATGTAATCTACGTGCATACATATATCTATATCTATAATCTATCCTCTTTAATTTTCTAATTTCAATGAAGGCATCAAACAGTCATAATTTTTCTTTTCCTTTTTTTTCCCCCCTAAATTGTTTATTCCTAGTGTTACAAGTGCTGATTCCACTGGTAGTTGATTCTCCCTCAATCATGTACTTAAGTCAATGCATTAGTCACTGTAGAGAGTACAGTGGTCAGTGAGAATGAATTGAACCCATAAATTTTTTTTCTATTAGAGTGAATGTCAGGTTGGTATATGACCTCGTTCAAGGTGGAAGAACTGTCCGAGACACAAGGAGATGGAGTTAGTGGAGCTTAGATTGTGGCCGGACTCGAAGTGTCTTCCCCTCTGGGTCCCATGGTGGCACAGGGACTTGCCCCATGATGGCACAGGGAGCTTGTGGCAAGTCGGAAGAAGGTAGCTTGCTCCGGACTCTGAAGATCATGTAGTGATATTGCTGCGAGCCTCTGCCCAGGCAAGGGGGAAATTGAGACCCTCCTCAAGAGCTTTAGGTAAAAAGATTGGGGTCTACGCTAGGCTGGATTTCCCGAGAGGTTAGGGATCGAAATCCCAACCTAGGCAGATCCATTGCAGAATATTCAGGCCTGTGGGTTTGTGAATTCCTTAAGGGCATCAGGCTTGTAGTTTGGACTACAGTTGATTATTTATCATTAAAACTTAAGAAATCCAAACTCTGAACAAATCTATTTCAATAATCTACATTAAAATAATGTCATACAAATTTGTTTAATTATTTTCTGTTTTGAGCTCCGTTAAACGGTTAAAGTATCTGATAGTATTTCAATAAAGTATAAAAGATTCGTCTGATGCAACCGTAATTTAAAAACAGAAAACTCGATTTCGAAGGACATCACACGACTCCTCGATGATGAAAATTTAACATCCCCACACGTGTCAAGCAAAACATTAATAAACTCGAACAACTTCAATTTGGCCTTCCAGATCGTGCCACGGAACCGACATGAGAACATCATAGCCATCACATGATTGAGGGCTAAAACTGGAATTTCGAACCAAAGGGCAATGGGGCGCTATATAAGACGAGCCCAGTCCATTGAACCCAGAAGGGGAAAAAGGAAATAGAGAGCCTATTCGTGGTACCCACCCTAATCATTCTCTATTTTTACGGCTTGTTAATTCCAAAACAAATAAAAACAGCCATCCCTAGGAAAATTCTCTCACCGGATTCTCATCCTGGGGAATGCAGAGAAATGGTTGGTTTTCTTCTGGTCAGCCCTGAGTCTGCTGGGCGGTTCACAGCACGGGTCACCGGCCGCAGCTGCCACCGTAAACACGTCGAAGACGGGTGATCCAGACACCTATTAAAGAATCTCCCCCTAAATTCTATTCCCTAATTTTCAATTCTAAACTTTTTCTGCTAGGAACATCCCTAGTATCTTTTTCTTTTTAATCAAGTTTTGATACTTTTTTTTGGGCCCGAAATGGCCGACGAGAAGGTCGTCAGCAACAACAACTCTTCGTTGCTGCACGGCAAATACGAGCTGGGTCGAATGTTGGGCCACGGCACGTTCGCGAAGGTGTACCTCGCGCGCCACATCCCTACAGGGAATAGCGTGGCCATGAAAATTGTTGGCAAAGATAAGGTGATAAAAGTGGGCATGACGGAACAAGTCAAGCGCGAAATCTCCGTCATGAAAATGGTGAAACACCCCCACATCGTGGAGCTCCACGAGGTCATGGCCAGTAAATCCAAGATCTACTTTGCCATGGAACTCGTACGTGGTGGCGAACTCTTCTCGAAAATCTCTAAAGGCCGATTGGGAGAAGATGCTGCCAGGATTTATTTTCAGCAACTCATCTCTGCTATCGATTTTTGTCACAGTCGTGGTGTTTACCACCGCGACTTGAAGCCCGAAAATCTGTTGTTAGACGAGGAGGGTAATCTCAAAATCACCGATTTTGGTCTCAGTGCTTTCTCTGAGCACTTGAAACAGGACGGTTTATTGCACACCACATGCGGAACGCCAGCGTATGTTGCCCCTGAAGTGATTGGGAAGAAAGGGTACGACGGTTCGAAGGCTGATTTATGGTCTTGCGGCGTCATTTTATATGTACTTCTTGCAGGGTTCTTACCTTTCCAAGATGACAACATTATGGTCATGTACCGGAAGATTTACAAAGGCGATTTCAGGTGTCCTCCTTGGTTTTCATCAGAAGCTAGAAGGTTGATTACTAAGCTTCTCGATCCGAACCCGAAAACCCGAATTACCATATCGAAAATCATGGACTCTTCATGGTTGAAGAAGTCTGTTCCCAGGAATGTGCTGACCAGGGAATCCTCATCCAAATTTGAGGAATTCAATGAGGTTGATAAGTCCAAGGAGGAGCCCGTGGAGACCCTGAATGCTTTCCATATCATTTCCCTATCCGAGGGTTTCGATTTATCGCCATTGTTCGAGGCAAAGAAGAGGGAGCATAAAGATGAGTTGAGGTTCGCTACGACGAGGCCGGCGAGCAGTGTTATTTCGAGGTTCGAAGAGGTGGCGGAAGCAGGGAAGTTTAGCCTGAAGAAGAGTGATTCGAAGGTGAAATTGCAGGGGCAGGAGTGTGGAAGGAAAGGGAAGTTGGGGATCGGAGCGGAGATTTTTCCGATTACGCCGTCGTTTTTTGTGGTGGAAGTGAAGAAGGATCAAGGGGATACATGGGAGTATAAACAATTCTGCAGCAACGAGCTTAGACCTGCGCTTAAGGACATCGTTTGGACCAATTCGGAACAGAATTTCGGGGCATAAGCAAGTATTTGTGTAGTTTAAGGTTGTGCAGTCAATGTTTCTAGATGGATTTTATTTGTCTCCTTTAGATTAATGCAATTGGCAGTGTGTTTTTGACGTTATAATGTAAATATGCAGTCTTTGTCTTTTTACTTTTGTTTTATTTAAAAAATCTATTTCGTAAATTTGACTCTCGTTTCATTATGTTTTGAATGTTGCAAAATTTTTAAAAATTAACTATCCATGTGAATCTGATTTTTAGGATTTATAAATAATAAATATGAAAGTTTATATTTAATAAATTAATATTTTCTAAAAATATAAATTATTACTTATAAATTTGAAATAATTAATCATACAATATATATACCTCATATATATATGTTTTATTATGTTCTTTTTCCTCTTTCTCCCATAGCAGTTTGCAGATTGACAGCACAGTCACGGATGAACTATGATTCGTGAAGTTGTCTTTTTTTTTTTTTTTTTTTGGGCCGAATTCGTGAAGTCGTCTGGTGGGAATGTTTATGTCTCAGTCTGAGTTTGTGCTGATGTCTTTTCTGATTACGAATGCCACAGATGGCGGATGGGTTCCTATTTGTTTTTCACGTTCTTGATAATTATGGTTCCTCCAATGATTTCAATTGGTATATTCTTTCTGAGCCGTATGCAATCAGTTATCCCTATATGTATGCGAAAAATAATGCCAAAGATAAACGTGTCTCACGTAATTGTATATTTTTTATTTGACATAAATGCTATCGGTTTTGTATTATTATTATTATTATTTTTTTGCTATGGAGAGTTCGAATTTGAGACTTCTCATTTGAGAGATTAAGGATATTAGGAAGATACCACTAGGCTATAATATCATTAGCGATTTTGTATTATTTGTATGCAAATATCTATGAAAATACAAATAAAACCGTAATCATTATTTATATAATTTCTGTGTTTTTTTTTTTTTTTTTTGAGTTTTAAAATATGAAGTAACATTGGTCATACCAATAGTTCCACGACTGCAATTACATCTTGAGAAATCACTAGTTTGAGATGGGGAAAGTTGAAAACTAGGAGACTTTGTTAGGGTGGAGGGGGAGGACTTAGCATATGTGGACTTAATCATAATGTAGGATAAGTATGGATGATTAAAGTTTCAAAGCCACTGTAAGTCGGCCACTGCCTATTGATCGGCAAGTTGGTATTTGAAACTTTTTGTGTGTATTAGAACTGTTATATTAAAATATTTTTAAACCTATGGTTTTTAACACGGTTTGTATAGTAAAAAGAGTAGAAGAATGAGATATGACAAACGTGTTATAAGGAAGAAGAAATATTTATCCATAAGGTTACTTACACAATTACTCAGGATGCCTTGTCAATATTTTAATCAAATTTTTACATTGAGGAATTTTTAATTTTATCCATAAGTTTTCTAAGCAAAATCTTTTAATAATATTTTTAAATTTTTACGGATCCTATATTATATGAATTATTTAAAACTAATAAAAGAAGGATAAAAATAAATTGCATCTTTATGGATTGATTAATATAGTAATCTAACAAAGTAATACGACTCTTTTTATTGGTTAAACATCTTATAAAGAAGTGTAACCTTCGTTGAGAAAGCACAAAGGGCAGCATGACTAAGTCATGATTGTATCATGTTAGCCTCCTCGTATCTAAACAAACAAGTGATGGTCGCTAGAAAAACATTGAATGAATGTGTTCATACATTAGTCGTAAGTTACTAAGTTGCCATATAAGCTCAAAAGTGCAACGGCTATGTCAGAGATATCAGAATGTCGAGTGGAAATCAAAGTTCCGTGTTTGAACCATTGCCGAACCCGAGGAAGAGAGAAGAATGATCAAAATCTAAGACATGGAGACAGTAAGTATCGCGAAGAAACAACATACCAGTTGGGGTTGTTGACACAACCACACGGATTCTGACGCTAACGATTTTTTTTTCATCTTTTTGGAGTTGCCGGCAAATGATCCTAAAAAATAAGTTTATTTGTGTTTTTATAATTTTTTCATATATATATATTGATTTATTTATTTATTTTAATAAGTGTATTGAACAAAAAAAATGCGGATCACAAAACTTGAAAAAATGTGAAAGAACTTCATTTTTTAGGATCCTTAGCAATAAGATAGATATCTATTACCTAATCTTTTTATGATTATCTGCTGATGGCTCTAAAAGATAATCTCTTTTATGTTTTTTTTTTAATTATTTTATTATGTAAAAATATACATGACCCTTGAAAAGGTTTGAATGATCTCATGTAAAGAATACAAGAGTATAGTAGTGAGTTTTTTATTTTTTTCTCTTAAAAAAAAGAGGTATTTAAAATACTTATGTCTATACGATGTGAATGCTCTAAGATATCGTTAGTCAAATAAAAGTAAAGCATACAATGTAAATAGTCAAGATCAGTTTTTTAATACCTAAGATCAATTTAATATTGTGTATCGCTGCTCTTTTATGTCAAGAAATATGGTAAATAATGTTAGTGAAGCAGGTTAAATACTCATGAAAAGTTTGATGTTAAATTGAATTGAATTATTTAATGTTTAGGAATCAAATTGAATTTTTGCATATTATTGAGGTATCAAATTTAATATATTCCTATGTGATAGATATTAATTAATTATCTTTAGCCTTGATATCCATGTTTGGGCATATTATTAAGTAGTTTTTTTTTCCTACTTGTTTGCAAATTCTTTTCTGAATCTTGAACCCTATGTTATTCTTGCTACTTACCAGTTTCTTTTTCTTTTTTTTTTTTTTAATTACAGGGAATATCAATTATTAGAAGTATAATATCAACAATATATTGTCTTTTGAATATTATTAAGATCGTGCTCACGTCAATTTTAAATATAATAAGGGTATTTCAAAAATCAAATAAGTCCTCAGTAGAAGCGTATGGTGTATCAAGAAAGAAAAAAAAAAAAAAAAAGGCCACAGAAAGAATTTAACGTGTATATAAGATGCTCGAGATTAATTGATACGTACAGCGTGTATATTTTTCTTCTTTATTCTGGAGCTTCCACTACCCAAAAAAAAAAAAAAATAGAAACATTAATTGAAGCTCCATGAGGGTTATCATTTCCAAAAGCATTCAATTTAGAGAATATTACGGCGAGGAAATATGTTTATGAATTTTGCGTAGCTTTTGCCGATAAATAATGGGAATTGATGGTACGAACTGCCTGGCATCTGCTGGTCGAAATTAATTTAGCTTCTTATTGCCATATTAGCAGTATTATAGCCATAAATAGCTCTTAAATTTAATGGTCATTCTAGAAAGGCTTACCATGATGAGATAATGCATTTTCTTCCACCCATTCGACACATCAATCCATCTAGTTGAATTTGAACAAGTTCGGTTAGTTCAATCTAGTTCAGTTGCATTCGGAACTTGGAAGCATCCTCTCTCTCTCTCTCTCTCTCTATAAATATATATATATATATATAGAATACGAAAATGTTGTGTAATAATTTTTATAAGGTAACTATGAGATATTATAAAAACTTGCACCTTATGCACTTTAAAGTATAAATTTTATGATGGGAACAGAATATGAAAATGTTGTGCTTCTATCTAATTTTGTTGGAGCAAGTTTACGAATTAAGTATCATAGATAGTGGATACAATAGATACACCCGTCTACTTGGTATTGTGTAAAATTAACAATTATTATATATAATTATATAAATTATAATTATCCAATAATAATATATTAACATGTAGTAATAATATATAATTAAATCATATTAAGATTATATATTCTATATGTATAAATCGATTAGTGCGGTTGTTTTAAAAAAGAAAAGAACTAAGTGCTTGCATCAAAGGCGCGTCTCCTCCTGTTTATCCAAATATTAAATTTACACGTTAGGTTCTGGAAAGGGTGGGAGAATATAATTCTAAAATATTTCAAAAGATATCCATATTGCTTTTGAGTTTTGAGTCACATTATCTTTTGTTACAAAAAAGAAAAACTTGACTAATTTAACTTCCACCTTTTTTTTAACCGGCCGCCAATGAGGCAGTGACATTGGCGTGTAGGGTGTAAGTTAATCCATAGTTGACATCACTGCAATCAATTGACCTAAACATCACGTGAGATAATGAATGATGGCGGCCGAATTTGAATCTCATCAAACATATGAAATGTTTTATATATTTGAATTATCGATAACAAGATTAGTTGTCGAAATATATAAATTTCTATCGACTTGACCTTTTTCATATAAAATCATCGTATAACATCAGTCTTGATACTGTGATTTTGCAAATTCCCAAAATAAAATCTTTCGCTCGGTTCCAAAGATGATTAAGAAAAGCGAAAAATACTCTTTCGGTTTTGCTACAGGAAAAAGCGAACCTAATATTTCAAACCTTGAATTGCCTATCTTCTGTTGGGTATAATTGTTGGCTTGCAGAGGCAGCCCTAATGCAACTAAATGTAATGACGCTGATATTTCAAACCTTTGTCCCCTCTATTATTGCCTTGAACAGGCCCTCGCCAGGATGCCAATGGATAAAGATTGATTGCGTGGGTTAGCACGATGGACTACAAGCATCTCGAGTGGAAAAACATAAGGATGACAACACGTTACAATGAAATGAGCCAAATAGAATTATGGGGGCGTTTACGATCATAAATATGATATTATGTGCAATTCATTTACTTATATGATACATCCTCCTATTGAATGAATGCAAAATTAAATCATTGGAGGACTAAAAAGTAGATCTTAATCGATAATTAAGCATCAATTTGCTGAGAAAAAAAAATATATATAAAGCTTGGGCAGGTTTTGCTTTCAAACAAAAAAATAAATTAGAAAAACTATTTGAACAAGAAACTGTGAGTAGAATGAAAAGAAGTGAATTAATATAAATATCTGTATTCTATAATTTCTTTTTATAATAATTTTGTATGTTTTATTTAATTAACAATATTGAAAAAACCTTTTGAATATTAATTTAGTCCACAATTTATTATTTAATAATTTACATTATAACATTAATTAACGATCTATGATAATTACTTTATAACATTATAATACTAATCAATATTCTTTTTTTTTTTTTGCACGTTTGAGCTATCTTTATTCTTCAAATTAGTATGAACAATCAAAATATTTTTAGTCTTTCCTAAAAGAATACAAATTAAACTAAATTGTTTATGTATACATTCTGTTTTTTTTTTAATCATTAGTCATATATTTAGTTTGATTCAATAATATTTTATGATAAAAATTTTATTAATCCTTACACATATATAACAAATGCGCTTGTTTTTTTTTTTTCCTCCCATAAATTATATAGTTGGCAAGTGAAAGATGCACAGACTGTAGAGTATCTAATTTTTTGGTTAATTATAAATATCCTATTCATGTTTTGATCCATTTATAAATATATGGCATGTGTTAATTTTTTTCTAACAAATAGGTAATTTGAGTATAATACAAAAGTATAAATATTATTTAATAATTTTAGAAAGACACGTGCCATATCTTACCAATTTAAAAAAAAATCAAATTTGCATATTTTTTAATTTTTTTGGTATTTTAAAATAAATTATAATATTTTATTTATTTAATTTTATTTAATAATATTTATTATTAAATTGATTTTTTTAGACCAATAAGATACTGATATGTGTTTCTTAAATAATATGTAATAATATTAATACTTTTGTAATACAAATTGTGTGTTTATAATTGATCAAAATACAATAGAGGTTTTTGTAATTAACGATGAGGATGACTTACCGGTAACACGTGCCCTGCGACGATGACAACCTTTAAAACTAAAATTATGCGACTTGGAAAAACGGTGATTGAAATGCATGCTGTGGCAAACAAGCAGGTGGTAGCTACTAGCTAGGGTAAAAAGGTTGAAGTACCGGTACATCATTGAGCTTTCAGGACGGTAGAATCGTACCAAAAACAGACAATGGCTCTGAGCAGAAAGGCCAAATTGTACGAGCTTCCAATCCTCCACCTGCTTCGGTGAAACTCTGAATAAATATTGTACGTGGGTTTTGGAAGCCATGTGGATCGTGTACCATGTAAAGCTCAAAAATAAATACAGGACACATAAAATAAATTATATATATATATTATTCATTATTTTACTTTCAAGATATATGGATTTTGACTATGTGGTTGACAAAAGCAAACATTCGAGGATTTAAAAAAAAAAAAAAAAAAAACCAAATTCTTGCGTAACTTTGACGCTCGTTAGTTCTCATTAATCAAGTGAGAAAGCTAATGCGAGTACATGTCGAAGTGAGACCCGAATCAAACAAGTAGCTGCTATACGATGGCTTTCAGTTTCACCCTGTGCTCAGGTGGGCTTCGAGGCTTTAGCGAGTGGTTTATTTGTTAACGAGGTATCAGTTGGGACGACAAATAAAAAAGTAAATTGCCATAATTAAAATCCTAGGGTAAATTGAGAGTTGATATTATATCGACAAAAAAAAAAAAAAAAAAAAAAAAACTTACATAGTCTACTTTCTGGAAAGATTAAGTTCCCTGTAATTATGGTACAAACATAAACCGTAAGGTTTTGATAATGGTTTAATTAGACATGTCCATGGGTTGGACCCACCGAACTCCCTAACTGGGGTAGTTTTGAGTACACATTTTTCCTAACCCAAACCCTAGAGATGTCTAGGCTTAACAACCTTACATGGTGGTATTAACAAAAATAGATCTCCATTGTTGTTGTGTTTGATCAAAATGAGTTAAGGCATCTACTATGCTATTTGGCTCCATATAATTGTTTTGGATGTAGTTGTGTGGATCCTAACGATAGGGTTGTATTCATGTTGTTTGAGTATCACATTATACGTAATTTAAAAAGAATAACATATAATGGCATACAAGGGGAGAATAAGAGAGAAAGAAATAGGGTAGTAGAGGGTGGAGAAGGTGATCAAACTTAGCTCAAATGCACTAATTTAAATTTACCTCAAGATGTTGATACTTTCCAATGTAATTTTCTTATTGAGTATTTGATCATTTAAGATGAAAATCCAATAGCATGACAATGTTTGTACAAAAATTTCAATAGTCCAAATGAAAATGAACTAGGGATATTTATAGAGGTAGATCGTTGATTATGTTACACTAACTCCCCCATGAATCTATTGGGTCAAGTGAATTATGATGTATGAGAAGTATGCCTTTCCAATGAGAAATTTAGAAAATTCGTTAAGCTTCAAATCATCATCGAATCCGTATACTCTTAGTGTCTTGATGAACTTATGAAAATGTTCTTTAGCATTGCCTTTTTGCCATTGAACACCATGGATTTAGGATTAACGTAATCCTTAAGACAAAGCTTAGTAGTAATATGCTCAAGATATAGAAGTTTGAGGTCCAACACCCATATGGTAGACTTCATTTTCATTTCCTTCATATAGATGTTCAAGTCTTCTTTTGTAACGAGCAAGAAGAGTGGGATTAGCTCGGATGAGCAAGTCCTCTAGTTATAATGCGATGTAGCATGTGAAGGTGAGAAACCTCCAAACAGAATTCCCATATCTCTCATTTCGGGATTAATTACTACATGACTATAAACTAAAGCATGGGAGCTTGCTCCTTAGCTTTTGAAGTGATTTCTCTAGTAGTAATAGGAGAATTTGCAGGCTGAGGTCAGGTACCTAAGGGGTGCATTAATAAGCAACATTAGTAGAATTTGGGAAGCCATACCCTATTGTGCGACAATAAAGGTAGCCATGCTGGGCATTTATCAATAAAAAATTGCTATGAATTGAATCATGGCCCTTTTGTTCTCTTACGTTTTATGCATTATCTATGCACCATTAATGACATTTTCTTGTTATTGTTAATAGGGTTGACATCTTTCAAGCATTGGCATGGTTTGTTCAGTAGCCTTAATATTGGCATTCAAGTCTTCACATGTGCTATCATTAGGATATGTTGCTTTTTTTTTTTTCCTTAAGGAATGCCATCATGAGATTATTGATATGCTCTTTCCTCGGTGGATTTACTGGAGTATAGGTGTATGGATTTGAATGGAGTGGTAACGCGCATGATGTGTAAATATTGTTCTATATGTGACTTAAAAGAAGTGACTTGTAATAGCACACAATGGATGGATAAGAGAGAATGAAATAGGAAAGAAGAGCATATATTCTCAACTAACTTGAATCTACTCATGACAGGTGAGAAAGCAATAAAGCATAAAAACCCACAAGACTTGGTGAAATGGAATGCGTTCTTGGCTTAAGATGAGTGCTTGATTTGTTAAGATGGAAATGTGATTCAATGATGGTATTTGTACAAATTTTCTAATGATCCAAATAAAGAGGGAGTAAAGGTATATATATATTTTAGCCATTAAAGTCATTTGTCAAATCTGAATGATAATCAACTACCAGTTTTAGCCCTTCCAATAAATAAAATCCATGATGGCCTCTTTTTGGAGCTAGACATATTAAGAGACTTCTTTAGTGCATGAACCCTATTAAAAAAAGATTGAAATAAAACAATCCGATTCCAATAGACTTTACTTCAAGCCACTATGGCAATTCTCCCTTAATCATATTAAATGATTTATGAGTTGACTCTTTGAGTCTCATCAACTTGATTTAGAGTCAAGTTTATGTGACTACCAGGCTTAAAGTCCAATATCAAATTTAGCCTCTATGGATCCTATCTGGCTACCTTTAGAAGATCAATTTCAATAATTATGCTTATCAATTTACAACCATTGCTCATATTTACATGAAGGAGAAAAAGAGTTTGAGTTCCTTACTTTTTATGAAGCATACTATCCATATTTCATTCTTATCTCGATCAATTCTTTATACCCTTAAAAATAATTTCAAAATACAATAATAAATTAGGCATTTTATATAAGTTTTCTGAACTACAAATACACATCCAACATTTCCTTCCCTTTTATGGAAACTTAAACGAGCAATATTAAATACTCCCTCTCTCTCCTTCCCCCTTAGGAGATAACATAACCCTATCCTCTCTCTAATCTTACACACACTTTCTCATGTAAGGATAAACAAGATGTAACACCAAAAAGTAAAATTCAATCATTTCCTTCTACAATCAATGCTTTCCTCCATGCATAAACTTTAAGCAATTGGTTAGATCGACCCTAAATCCCTTTACCTATTCTAAGGAAGTAGAATCAAATAAGAACATGGAAAAAGAAAGGATATTAATTTGAATCACTAAGCATTTTAGAGCCTATTACAAATCTTCATATTTGATAATGTATTTCAAATGAGATATAAGTTCAGGGGAGAATTAATTCAAACAATCTTCATCAATAATTTGCGACAAAGATAAAAGCTCATTTCCTTATCACACCATATCAACACTTTTGATAGTTTGCCTACCACATTAATTCTTAGGACAAAATTTTAGTAGTACTGGACTAAATAATAATTTATACTCATATGTGATGAATCAAATCTTACCATGGTATGTGACAAAAGTAGGATTTTACAAATGTGATAGACGAAGTAATAAAAGGAACACGTAGATAAAGATCAACAAGACTATGAGATGAGTTTCGATTAAATAGATAGTTTAAAATTACATAACTATAATATACAAGTAAATAATTTGTAAAGAAGGGTATAAGTGTCAAGTAATATAAAATAAGAGGTTAAAATGGTCAAAAATCTGATTATATTGGTATTTTGATCATATGATAGACACATGACAAAAGATGAAGATTTTATATTGTACACCGGCTTCAACGCCGCCGGTATAGGATCGAGCCTACAAGCATACGTTGTTGTGGCTTTGGCAGCGTATAGTCGGTGTTGAAAATGAAGAAATTGATCAAGTCTATGTACACTTTCAGTGTGTGTGGGTATGCCGCCTGTGTTGAAGGCTACACCGTTGACATTGGTATCGGCGTAGGCTTGAAGAAAAACAACTTGAGATGAATGGCAAAGCGATATGCCGCCAGTGTTGCGCTTTACACCGTTAGTGTTGGATGTACGCCGCCGGCGTATAGTATTAAAACCGCCAGCGTACTTGATTCGAGGGAAATGAAGGGTTTCACAAATTATATATATTTTTCTTCTTTGTTCTCTTCTCCAACATAACCCTAAACCTAGCAGTCATTCTCTAAAGTGTTCATAGCCGCTAAGAGGATTCGGTAGTCTAGATCAAGTAATCAAATCACCATCTTTGCTATAAGATTTCATAGATTTATCAGATTTCCTTAGGTTTTTATATTTGTTTTGAAGAAGAACTGGAGAACAACTTTAGATTTTCTTGGTGATTTGGTGTTTAAGAAGGATTGAAGATCAAATCTAGGTAAGTTTGATATTTTTTTAATCTTTAAGATTTATGGTTATAAGTTTTTGTTTATTTCTAATTGTGTGTCATCGAATGGAGTTCTAGGGTTTGGAAAGATTTTGAGGAGATTCATTGTTTGGAGGAATTTTGCATTTTGTTAAAAAGAAAGGTGTAAATTTTTGTTTCGTTGAAATTAAGATTTTAATTGAAGTTTAAATTAGGATTATGTAATGAAAATTTTTATTTTGAAATCTATATGTTCATAATTGTCAGGTTTAAGTGAATTAGGGTTTGTGTTTTAAAGGAAATTTAGGTGAATTAGAGTCCTATTTTTGGAATTTGATTCAGGTACAACCTTATCTTTATTGTTGCATGTGTTTGTAGGCTTAAACTTCTTGTTCTATATGTGTTAGGATTAGAATTCTAAATTGACTTAATTTTATATGACATCTTAAATTATTTTGTTGCTTGTGCTTGACTGCAGTTAGTAAAGACCACGCAGAGTGTGATACTAACATTGGCAACCTGATGATCCTTGTGTATCATTGTCCCGAGTGGAGTTGCACCTGGAGATGATTTTGGTTGATTAGGTTTTTGGTAGTATGACTATGGGTGTGTGGGAGATTCCCAACACCAAATATGTATAATTATCAATTATATATATAATATATATGGTTGTTTTTCTGGAGTCATGAGTTATTCCAGATTTGGACCTAAATGCATATGATTTTGAATTATGTTGCTTACCGGCTAATATAAGATAAGAAATGGTGTTTGTTGCATTAGCAATAGTTACACTTGATTGTACATGCTATGCGTGCATATGTATTTGTGTGTGGTTTGACATACTGCCCTTTTTGCTCATTCTTTTCACTTTTCAGGAGCAGGAGAAGATCAAGTGATTTATGATCTTTCAGGATATGACATCTTGTAGATGATGGGGAGGACATTAGTGGATTTGATTTACCAACAAACTCTTTTAGATGCTTTAGCTTTAATGATAGTTGAGAAAGACTAATATGAAGTTTTATGTTTATATGTTTTTCTGAGTTTAAGACTATTATAAGAGTTTTTCCTTTTATGTTATATTTGGATTTAGTTGGCTAGTTTTATTCCAACAAGATGTTTTCTTTAAGGATTTTGTTTTCATGAGATAACTTAAACAGGTATGCTTATGAGAGTATTGAAATTTTATATATTGTTTATTTGTGGATTAGAATTATAGCCTTGGCATATTCTTATTGGGATAGGTTGTAATGTCCCTATTTTAGGCGTTACAATAACCATGGGGAAAAAAAAGTTGGAAGGAAGTCTACTAAATGGATGACTATTTATGCTATTTGATCACCCTTATTTCTTAGTCAATCACATTAGTTAAGAGAGAGACGAAATGAATAGGAATAAGGTCAATTTAATAAGTGTGTTATAGAAAAGATAAATGACAATCATTAGCTTGTAGACTTCATTATGAGTTTAAACCTAACCTAATCTTACTATCAAGATCTTGAAAGAGAACTAGGTATTGAATTGCTACTACATATTGTTTGTGCAAAGAAAGATAATTCTTATATATTACTATATATTGTGATGTGTGATGTTAGTATCACAGCAAGTAAAAAAACCTTCATATGAGATCATGGAACCAGACAAGGAATCTATGGTTCAAGTAGATAACTCTAGATATCTAAGGATTTAAATGCATAGTTGTCAAAATCACAATTTTACTCATATGATTTTATGAGATTACGATTTTAGGAGGCTTTAGATTTTTTTTTTTTTTGTATAATCATATAATTTCGATTGAGTCCACACGTTATCTTGGTAAAATCTTACGTTTTTAATTGAGTTTACCTATATGAGTCAAATAGGCTAAAATATAAAAATACAACTGTGTTTTTATAAGCCCATTAACTATTAGGATAGTACATCATTCTTATCGTATTTTAGTTTTGTTTTCATATTCTCTCTTTATCTCTTTTCCTTCCTCCTTCCCCTAACTTCCCTGTTATATATTTATAGAATTTATTTAAGTTGAGTTATACCTGTAAAGATTGGCAAAAAACTTATATTTCATATAATTAAAATTTTAAAATAAGTTGAAAAGTTAGATTTTTCTTCAATTCATAACTTACTTCAATCAAGATAATAGAGAAGAATTGAATTTGAACTCTAATTGCTTTTTTTTTTTTTTTTTTTATGTATGCTATGTTATGCATGAAGAGTTAGTATGAAAAATAGAAATTAATTTTTTATATTTTTTCTTTTTACATCTATTATGTATTTCAAGTTTGTTACAACTTCTTATAAGCATGTTCATAGTTTTTCAAAACTATTTTGTGTACATTGTAGAAATTTATGTTTCTACGTTTTGATTATATAAACTCTTAACAATTTTACGTAGAATCACAAGTTTGACAACCTTGTTTAAATGGTGAATATTGTAGGATCCATGGATTTGAATTGTGGCTTTAGGGATTTAAGAGCTAAATTATGACTCTAAGGATTTGCAAATCCAAATTGTTTCAACTCAAATAATTTGTAGATCAAATAGCTCAAGCTTGCTAGTCCCTCTAGTTAGTCTAAATGTCATTGATATACAATTTAGCTTTTTTCTTAAATCATTTTTAATGTTAAGGACCTCATCTTTAAATATCACATCAATATTTTACGAAACTTTATTTCTCTTAACAATATTAATTCTATCACTAAGGGTCTCGAAAAAGTTCTTAACATTTACTTATAATATTTTATGAGACTCATAAGATAATAAATTTAAACATAACAAATATTAAAAGTAAAAAAAAAAAAAAAATTGAATTGGCAAGTATTTTTTGGAAAACTGTGCTTTAATGCGTAGGATGTGGTCCTTTAGCATAGGGTTAATGATATGCAACAACATCAAAATTACTTTCATCATTTCTTAGACCATGTCTCAAGGGTTTCGCCTACCTATTTGTAATGGATGTAATAAGTTTGGTTCTCTTTTGAGACTCAATTTTTTTACCTTAACCAAAAGAAAGATTTCATTAACATCACAAAACCATCATACAAGTAGTCAAAATCAAAACCAAAAACAAATCAAGAGATAGGGTGTAAAAACTCAATCCATAAATGACACATCTCTTTTAATACATTAAGTTGAGACATCTTTTTAACAAAGAAAATTCTCCAAATGAAAATGAAAGCCCATTGACTGGGAACATACCCACGTAAAGATCAAAGGCTAAACTAAGAAAAAGTAAATAAAGGAAAGGAGAGAACACCCAACCCCACCCTTTTCAAAGAAAGAGATGCAGGAGACGGTGAAGTAAGCAAGTGTCATAGTGAAGAAGATGTTGGTGGTGAAAAAGTTGTCAACAGACTAGTGCTATGATGACTCATTGAAAATAATGCCGCAAGAAGATGTAATGAGGTGACAATGACTGGAATGACTTCAATAAACCAAGACCTTATTAAGTAGGGATAGATATAGAGCCATATAACTAGGGCATGCAAACTTACTTTATTATAAATATAAATATAACACATATTTTTAATTTTATTTAAATATATTATAATAAGGTAAGTTTGGCACTTCTATTCATTTTTTCAACTATTTTCTTCTTTTCATTTTTATTATATGATATATTTGTATTTTACTGTTATTGAGATATGAAAGGATGGAAATGAAAGAAAAGAAGAAAAGTTGAAAAAATGAATAGAAGAGTGTAGGGGTTGGCTGGTTATTAGTCGACCTGTTTATTAATTCATAAAATATATAAAAATATATAGATTCCCCTAAAATTTAAATATTTTGTATTATCCTACAAAGTTAATATATCAAAATATTTATTCTAAGTTTACATAGTTAACAAATTATGTATGATATTTTACTCATGTACAATTAAAAAAAATAAGAAATTATAATATGTGACTTAAGACGTCATTAAAGAAACATGATATTAGTAGGTAATAATTGGTGTTAACAAAAATTGGGCCTATATATTTTAGCAATAGATATTTTATCTTGTCATTATTATCAACAAACACAACATGCTCCAAATCTACGATATAGTAAACATAATATTAAGAGACTAAATCAGCATCAAATTAAAAAACTTAACACAAAATAATACTAAAACCTTAAATCTTTCAAATACCCATGAATTTAATTTCATCAAACTCAATACAAGAACAACTAAAACCACTAAACAACTAAATCTAGACACCAAATTACCATTAAACACAAAGTCAGTTTTCCAAATACCTAAAAGCAAGATAACATTAAAAGGAAACAATGTCTATGCTAATTTTCTTAATATTAGTAATAAATGACCTACATATGTGTGTATATATAAATAAACATTTAATTTGTTTGTTATATATAACAAATATAATACATATATTATATATATATTCACCCTAAACATTTGCTATATATGTTATATGATTTATATATCATATAGATTATGTTAGTTAAGTACATGTGTATATAATACATTATGTACAAATTATATTTTATATGTTATATATACATGTCATATATCATCTATATAATATATATGTCATTTATAACTTAATATAAATTTGTATAATATGTTATATATAATATATATTATAATGTAAACACACATATATATAACAAATTCAATTTAAGTAACAAATGAATTATAACATATATTTTATATATTTATAACCTATGAATTTTATATAGATATACTGTATACATATACATTACATATCTAGTACATATGTCATGCAATATTTATTATGATATATATCTATATGGTATATGTTATACATAATTAATAGTTTATATATACTCTTTCAGTTTTATATTTATTTATAGGGTTAATTACAAAATTATAACCTATGTTTTGGTCAATTTACAAATATATAACCCATGATAATTTTTTTGATAATTAGGTAACCCGAGTTTCATACTAAAGTATCAATATAATTAAATTACTATTAGAGAGATATATGTTAAAGTCTTATTGGTCTAAAAAATTAATTTAATAAAAAATATTATTAAATAAAATCAAATAAATAAAAATAGTACAAATTACTTTTAAAAATGGGAAAATTGAAAAAAAAGTGTAAAATTAATTTATGACCAATAAATATTGACACGTGTTATTATTAAATAATTAAATAATATTGACACTTTTATATAAAAGTTGAGGCACTTAATTATAGAAAATATTCTCATGAGTCATGTGTTTGTAAATTGGTCAAAACAAATATCATGTTTTTATAATTAACCCTTATTTATATAATCTCTACAAATAATAAATGTTATATATATAATCTATAATTTGGTATAGGTCTATAATATTTATATTAATATATATATATATTTAGATATATTATGTTATATATGGTCTATATTTTATAACATGAATACAAACATATAAATCATATTCATTTCATATAACAAATGAATTTTAACACATATATACCTATGTTGGGTTCTTTGAAGAAAAAAACATGACAATTAAAATATAATGAAGAAGTAGAAAAAAAAAAAAAAGAAAATATGATGAAAGTCTTATATTATTATTAGTGTTAATTCTTTTTTGGCCACTTATTGTTAGTTCTATTAGAATGCCTTTTTTAAATAGGTAATAGAATGGAAAACTAAGGATAAATACTATACAAGAAAATCTAAAATAAAAAGATAGATGGATAAGTGTAAATCAAGCTTTGGTCTTCTAAGGGACCAAGTCCGGCTCATATGAACAACCATTTTCTTTTCTTTTGCTTTCATGATTCAATTAATAGAGGAGTCAAGCCTTACTCTTCTAAGGGATCAAGTCCTGCTCATATTAACTGAACATGAATTTTCTTTCTTTCTTTCATGGCTTATTTAAAATTAATAGAGGGATAAAAAAATTGCTCTTCTGAGGGATTAACCCTTGCCTATGTAAATCCTAAGCACATAATCATTTTTCATTTTATCTTACTTTCAAATATAAAACAAGGAAAATTCATCAAGTTAAAAGTATTATAACCTTCACTAAAGACTATAAGGCTCTCAGAATGACTAATTGGAAAGTATATAGATCATTTAAGCTTTTAAGAATTAATTGAGTAGCCTTACTAAGGACCTTAAGTTAATTTCAGCTTTGAATTGTTAACTTAAATAACAAGAAAAACTACTCCACACAATATCATAGAGTGATTTTAACAAAGTAAAGCTAACTCATAAGTAAGATGATGTTGTTCACTACCAAGCTCAATTGAGTTATTTTGTGATTTTATCTTAAAATTCGAAAAATTTTGGTCAAATTTTACCATTTCATTTTTTTTCCATAATTTTGTTAGAAACATTTACTGTATACCCAATCAATTATCATCAATCTCAAACCTTAATCTTGCTTAATCTCTTTCTGCTACACTTAAACTGAACATTATTCTCAATGTTTAAACATGATAAAATTGACAAGAAAAACTAGCAAATTAAAGTACAAAGCAACATTCATGAATTAAAAGTTTAGAAAACTTTTTTTTTTAGAATTGCATTTTGAGAACAAATGAGAACCGTGGCCTTGGTTTGAACCTAGATTAAAAACTATTTAAAGTCAAGGCAAATAAGGCAAAGGCATTAGTAGCAACCCGCAAGCTCGATTTGAGCAGTGGTTCAGGCTGTGAAAAATCTTCTAAGTTAATTTTGAGGTCTAAATTCTATTGTAACTATACCTTTCTTATTTAAGCGTACCCTGTACTAAAAGGAATTTTCTTGCCATAAAGAACTTTAACTATTTAACAAAGAATAAATAATTAATGAATAAAAGAATCAGACTAACTATAAAAAGTAAAGAATTCGTCTATGAACTAAAAGAATGTAAAGGTTTTTCATATCAAAAAGATATTAAAGAATAAAACAAAAATTGATTTCAAGAAGTAAGGAGTTTTAATCTTCATATCCTAACCAATGTCTCTAACTCTTATTTCCTTTTCTCCTCCTCCACCGAAATGCTCTAGTATCTTTATTCCTACTTTGACTTCTAGGAGCTCTTTCTCTTCTTCCCTCTCTACTCCTCCTCCTCCCTTTGTTATCCCTTCTCCCTTTAGTTTGAGCTCGCCTCTGAATTTGACTTCTCTGGATGTACCAGCCCCTTTCTTCCTCTATTCTTGTTTAATTCTTTTCAACTTAACTCCACGGGCTGCTTACTCTTGTAGCTACTGCTCTAGTTGCATGGCATACAGATAGTCATTCTTTTCTTGATCTGTCATGCCTCATGTATTCTACATATATTGCAACATATTTGCAGCTTGTTTTTGGTAGAATGATAGCTTTCTCTTTTCTTCTTCCTCCTTTTGTTTCTCATCATCGCTATCATTGAGGAAACTATCATCGGAGTCGACCTTAAAACAATCTCCCTCCATCCCTTCATGTTGTGGTGGTAACTGCGGTTATGATTCTAGAGGTTAGATTCCTTCTTTGGTGATTTCTAGAGTTGCTAGTTTTCTAGAGTAACCTCTTTTCAATTTGTCTCCAAAATGGGGGTTTCATCACTTTTATCTTCACCCTTCACATCACTCTCAATGGTTTTATAATTGTTTTCATCTTCTTTTTCTACTTCCTCCAACTCCCCATTCTTTCTTCGAGTTTCTTCTCTCTCTTTGAAAGAAGCTAAGCTTTATGCTAACTTAGTATTTTCTTACGTCACTGCTTCCTCTTCTTGTCCTTTGCTCTTATCCTCTCAAACTCTTCGTCCATTTCTTTCAAATTTGCCTTTCTTTTGGCACTTTTTCGTATTAGATCTCTTTATATTCATGAGCCTAAAATTTCTCATCAACTCCAGCAACTATTTTAGCTTCAAGCTCTTAAAAGTCTTATTCTTTTAGCAGTTGGTCATATGCAACTGGGCCCTCCTCCATAGGTTCAACATTTAAGTCAATACTACAAAGGGCTATGGCATTGCCTTCTCCTTCATTGCCCATATTACAGCCCCATCAGTAGCTTTGTAAAAATCTACAATAATTGATGCCACTACATCTGCTACAACTTTGCTAAAGTTTAATGGGGTTGTTTCTTCATTAGATGCCCTTTTAGGAGTAGGAAAAGTGGGTGTGGTGGTTTCCATATCTTGTTCTTCCATGTTGCTACCACTAGGAGCTATGACACTATTCCCTTTAGTGCTTGAATAAAAAGGAACCACCTCATACTATGCATGTACTTTGTAAGGTCTAAATCTGATTTCATCTTTGATAACAGTGAAGGCTCCATTGATGACCAATTCACCAATTTCCCAATGGATTGTGCAGACGATTTCTTCATCAATTTCTCCCTTTACCTCTTTTCTCTTCTTATTCTCCTCCTCTTCAACAACTTCAGGTGCTAGGGTATTTAAATTAATGCCACTAGGTACCGTGTTATTGTTTTTTCTTTATTCTTCGGTAGTATCTCTTCCACCTTAGTTCTCACCATCTCCATCAATAGCAACATCAAGATCTATAGGGGTTAGGTCATTATCAAGTTGCTCACCCTTAATGATAAAACCCTTTTTGTAGGGTAGCTTTCGAGTGCAAGTCTTGACCCTTTTACCCTTTCTTGTATACTATTCAGGCATTAGTTGGATCAAGGGAACCAGTTTTCCCTCTTCTTCATTGAGCTTTCGCTAAGAAGGTGGTTATGGTGTAGGTATTTGTGTTTGAGGCTCAGGAGATTGAGGTTGAGGCTATGTTTGAGAGGTAGGGGATTAAGGAGTATAGTACTGCTCAGGAGGACTTGGACGTTGTGTTCGTATTGAGGAACAAGTGGTGATGGGGGAGTTTCAGGTTGTGCGTGTGTTTGGACTGTTGGGAAATGCTCCGTGTTTGGTGAAGGTAGGGATTATGTTTGGGCATGTAGTGGAGAAGAGGGTATCAGGTGGGGTAGGACATACATGATTGTCATGGTCGTTGTCATCATCATCATGACTAGACTCAACCATGGTGGGTCCAGGTGGAGTTTTCTTAGATTGTATGGACTGCTGTAGAGGAGCTTAGGTGACCAGCTCAATGAGCTATTGCATGTTCTCTTTAAGATCACCCACTATTTATGGGCAGAGACCTGAAGAGATAATGATGGGGAGGTTCCATTATATCTCGAGAATGTCAACCAACGTCCAACCCTAACCATTGGATTGATATGATAGAGATCTGATGATCCATTAGGGGTAATCATTAATATGGATACGACATAAATCTTGGGATTACAATGCACGAAAGAAACAAATAGATAAAGGTTATATCAAAATGCAAGAAGTGACAGAGTACGGAAACAAAGTACAAATGATAGAGGGAAAGATATACTATATAAAAAAAAATCATCATTGCATCTGACATAGTTACACCAAACAGTTAGCATCTTGACCGAAAAAAATGATCGATAATAGAATAATAAATATCATTCCCTTACTAGCTCTTCATTCAGTTCCTCTACAAATCGATCGATTGAAGAAGCAGGTAACCTTTTGCTTGCCACCTTACTTGCCGAGCAAGTCAAGGGAATCACAGTGTTGGGCAACCTTGACCTCTAGTCACCCCTAACTCGAAGGGTATCCTTTGCTGGAGATTGAGTAGATCGATATACAGGAATAGTACCCAAGGTTGATCTCAATGTTGGATCCCTATCAATGTTTTAAGCTACCTACTCCCCCTCACAAACATCATCATCTTCATCCTCAACATCCTCATACTCCTCTAGCACCACGACACTCCTTGGAGATAGGAGAGAAAGTTAATCCATTAGACTGTATTGTAAAAACAATGACCCTGGATTTACTGGATAATCTCGTCGATCGCCTTATGCTCGATTTCAAATTTTTGTTCCATCTAGGCCTCTCAGATGAAATAATCATCAAGGGTAAAGCTCAATAACTTTGGCCTCGAGAGCTTTAATGTGATCGCTCAATTTGTTATGCTCTCTTTGAGCCTTATCCACGTATTTATATAACTTCTACAACTTTATCTTTACCCTAGTAGTTGAAGCTTGGAACATATCCTTTTACAATATTAGCTTCGTCTCGTGAGAATGAAAACCGGATCGATAGTTCACTAACTTGCTCCAACTATCCTCCAATAACTGCCTCGTAACCAACTGTTCTCAGCACGAAGCTCCTGATTATTCATACGAAGCTCATGCTTCTCCTTATCAAGCGGTTAGATCACATTATGAGTGGATGACTCATGGCGTTTCAACTCAGAAGTAGCTCCTTGATCCTCTTGTCAATTGCCAATATCTCTTCCTTATAGCGGTTAGCCTGCCAATCCTTCATCAGGAACCTCTACTCAAGGATGGTATAATCAACCTTCAACGCATAGTATAGGGCTCAGTATCTGGTACAAGTATTATAATAAAACCAACTCAGGGTAGGAGTTAAACCTGCCTACTCTAAATACCTAACTTGAATGGATCTCTCTAACGTCAAACGATCGATCTCTTGCTAGAAAGTCCTGCCACACAATACCACCTCTGCAACACTTTCAACAATTTTCTGCAGAAATACAAAAGTGTAAATGCAAGATAAAGGGATAATGAATAATGAACTCATAATAGAGGACACATACCTAAGTAAAATACCCTAACCGGTTAACCCCCTTGGTTAGAACACCCAAAGAAAATAATCAATGACCTTTACTTAACAGCTTAACCCGACTAATCGTTAAAGACAAATTATGCTCAATTTTCATTTAATAAACCATGCTAATTTGTTATGGATTTTATAGAAATCGTATGGAATTGGTACTTAATTAGGCTTAATGTGATATTTCAGGTCATGAAATCAAATACAAACAAGTTTAGAGAAGCTATGTGTAAGTTGGAAACAAGGACAAATCAAAGCTAGCCAAAAACATGAATCAACACAGCTAGCCTTCACAAGTAGACACCCTACACTGACTAAAACAGATCCTACATCGTTAGCTTAAATAACAGAAATCACTAGCCTTTGATACAGACCAATATGCCAGCCAATTTGGAGTCAACACCGCCAGCGTTAAGCCTACCTTCCTCATGTAAAGAATTGAAAACTTAAGCATTGCTTACAACGCCACTGACCTTCCTCATGTTCAAGGATTACATTGTACAATGGCATTCGGATCATCTACACCGCCGGTGTATAGGTGATGCAGACCATGCATAGTAGCCAAATTATTAACACCATCTCTAATACTGCTAAGAACACTGCCAATGTAGCATGTTTAGAGAATTGTATGAAATCAACAAACGCTGACAAATCTTGATTCTACACCACCGATGTAGATGTAAAGCTAGCAATTTAAACAAAGAAAGCTGGCAATGTTTCTTCATGGATTTGAATTATATTGAATAGCGACAGTGTACGTCGGCCGCGTACACTTAGTAACTGCTAGTGTATGTTGTGGCTATTGAAATTCTAAGTTTTGTTCTATAAGATGTTGTGACCAGATTTAATTTGTATCATCCCTTAGACATTTGAAAAACCCTCGAAAATAAAGAGCTTCATATGATGACGAGTGGCTAAGTTTGTATTTTCTAACCAAAGGTTTGTTGCAAGTTCGGTTTTTCAAGGATTGTAAGATTTAAACGATTTGTTTTAATCTTTATTTTGGATATTTATATATCTTCCGTTTTTCTTGTTATTATTATCTTGTTTGATTGATGCAAACTACGACCTATTTGTTTGATGAGCAAGGTAATTTATGCCAATTAGAATATCAAATCCGTAATTGTTTGATTCTTGTAATGTTTGTGATACGTTAACACGATTGATTATGAGATAGATGATTGATTGTATTATAAAGATATATAACCTAGTTTAAATAGATCAGGCTATTGATTTGTTAACCTAGATTGGTGATCTCTCTTGTTCTTAATGTTGTCGATACACTAAACCCTAAGAGCTTATTTAAGGTTGTTTAATCGATAAGGAAAATAGTCAAAGAGCCTGTTTTAATTATAAAAAAAGTAAGGAGATATAGGTTGTTAGAGCTTGTTAATAACCATAATTAATTTATCCAAGATAAAGAATATTAATTTTTGTATCAATGATCAATCTTGTGAACTAAGCTGTGATAATACCTTTGGTTAGGAATTCTTTTATATTGATTTATACTTTGTGATTTGTTTGCTTGTTTATAGTTTAATTATTTTTCTTTAATTTCACAAACACACACCCCCCCCCCCCCCCCCCCCCCCCCCCCCCCCCTCCCCTTCACTTCTTCATTAAATCTCAAATAGAAATAAATTGACCAATCTCTGGATCGATCTTACTCACTGCTATATATATTTGTTGGATTCAACACCCATCACTAATCGGCCTAGATGTCTTTTCACCCTCGATTAGCATGGGAATGTACTATCTGTGATGACTTGAATCAATTTCCATTGGATCGACAAAACAGTGACCAATATCTAGAGGATTCATTGGTCTTGCAGCTACATTAACCATACAGTCATCCCCTCCAACAGAAGGCGACTTGTTGCTAGTAGAAGGAACAACAGAAACCCTAACATCATCCTATCGTGGCCTTTTTGCAGAGCTTGAGGCGATTGGCGCCACCTAAGCCCGAAGTTGTTAAGGGTTACTTCCCTTTCTGAGTCGCTATATCCTTAGTAGCCAAGCAATTACCCTGAAAATCCTGTGTCTTGCTAGATGGCCTCCTTCTCCCTTTTCCTTAGGACGAGCTGGGATCAAAGAACTGGCTAATGTCTTTATATCTCCTTTTTCCAGCATCACTTGCAGAAATGAAAAAGGATCAGCAACCAAAAAGGGAAATGTGCTAACAAGCAAATTTGGCCCTTGTTTCTCCAAAAAACACTCTAGCATATAGACAACTTAAAGTGCTAAAAAATCATGCTTAGATCATACCTTGAGCATTCCTTTCTCTCTCTTTAAAGAACACTCATGGTATAAAACAAGGCCCCCACTCTACATAAATTATCTTAACCTCCTTAACATTAAGGAGATTAACACTGGCCAATCGATGCCATTCCATAAATTGAGTTCTTCTAAGGTCTCCTAATCGTTGGCAAGCAAAGAACATTGTGGAAGGCTTTGAGGCAAATTCACTGAATGAGTCGTGAACAGAACTTCCCTTTCCATTTAAAAAATGATGAATTTGCCCTTCCAATCTTTTATGCTTGGATCCAACTAGTGAAAAAAGGTAGTTCTTTCCTCTGTTATGACTGTACCCATTCATTATTCGGACATTTGATCATGAAGCAATGCTGAAGCAACTGAGGAAAGGGTCTTTGTCACAAACTTATACATAAAGCCTCGAATGTAATCAATAGCTCCTAGGATTTCGGCATTGCTCTAATTAAAATAATTCAACACATCTTTTTAGAAATCAGACAATGGGAAACGCAAACTATAATCCAAACAATTGACATAAACACAAAATCTGGATCCATATACTAGATTTACTCGATCACTTGGTCCCAGCAGAATAACAGAATAGTCACTAGATGCCTCCTCAAAGTAATGATCTCATGCCTTATGAGGAACATCTTCAGAAACCTCATTATGAAACTTATTAGAACCACTATTAGCATCCAACTAAAAAAGGGAACTAAATACGTCCCTAAGGTCTCCTACATCTACCCTGGCTACGTTGTAAAGGTCTCTACCGCAAAATTTAACCATTGCAAATAATTGGGTATTATCAAAAAGAGGGGTATAGTAATCATTAGTAGAGACCATATGTGCTTGCTTTAGTCTCCATAACTTCCAGGGTAATAAGGGTAATCTACATTGTTGAAGTAATGAGGGAAATAACCCTAGGGTTTTCTACATTAGAAGCCTCACTAATAATGAGAAACAAACTACAACTTTAACTTGCCATTGCCAAAAGTATCGATATGCGATTTCTAGAAGGAAACAAGAAACCGAAGGATTAATAAGAATAAATAAACAAAAAATATGAAAGATATGATTAACTGCCCCTAATGGATATTTATAAACCCCTACAAAGGTCTTGGAAATAGAGGATAATGATGAAGAATGAAGGAAAGTTACCTCCAACCATTAGATGCGCCTTGACTGACGGAATCAATGGCTCAAATTAAATTATGTACGATGACATCGTTTGACAAAGCACGAAATAATAGTTGCCAACAGTCGCGGAACATGAAGCATCGTTATACACTATGTTTTCCTGCTAAGGACACAAAAAGGCATTATAGGAAAAATAACTTTAATTGCCTAAAGACTAAGCAACCAATGCACAACAAACCAATCACCTCCTTCCCCCCCTCCAGCTCGGCTCTGTTGGCCTCTTCAACTTACTCCCCATAATTTAAGGGAAAGGTGGCGAGGGGGAGGGAAGGGGAGGGGGAGGATGCTCATGGAGACACAATTGTTGATGGTTCAACTTTGGCCTTGGGTTTATCTGAGCCAAGCCCATTCTCTCCTTGGGTTAGACTAAAATAAGTCCGTGAAGCCTCATTATTAAGACTTTCCTCCCTATCAACCCAAGTTCGTTGCCTAGACAACTTAGGCAGCACACCCCTACCTAGGTATGCTACATCTCAATCGAAATCAACCTGCATAGTGGAGATCATGGCACCATGATCCCCACTTGTCCACTAGGAGCATAACTACTAGGCCTCCAAGCCAGTTACTTGCTCACGACTGACATAACCACCAAGTCAGTCACCTCTAGAAATAACTAAACCACCACCAATCAAGGTAATGCCGCATAAACTATCTTCTCTAATCCATTATGTGGGCTTTTCATGATAAACATTGACTTAAGCATCACAGTGACTGCCCATGTTCGATGAGCTACTAACAAGCCCATACCACCACACTTCAAGCCTATTTACAAGTGATCCAACTCCTATCGGATTTGAGCAAGCAACAATAACGGTATTAAATTTTAGACAGTTACCAAAATTGTTGTAATAAGGTGATATCAATACCAACCTTCTAATAGAACTAGTCTCAGTTCGATTTCTTTATCTTTAATAGTTATAATACATAATGATTAGAAAAATTTATAGAATTAATTGAAAATAGGCATAAGTTAAGTCTAAAACAATTTATCTAACTATTGATAATAGAGGTATGGGAGAATATCATAAATGATATCTAAATTTTGATAAAATATACAATTAGGTATATAAACTTTGAATATGATCAATTTGCTAAATTTATTAATTTTAAAATTTATATATTAAATTAATTAATTTTTAATTTAATGCTTAATTATATATTTTATTAAAATTCAGATATTATACATCACATCACATTATTACTAGAATTAATAATTTCAATGACCCTGGACGTCTATGGAACGAATTATTGAAGTTTCGAAAAAGACCCGGTGGGACCATCTAAAGTTCGGTAATCGTTAAGAAGACGGGAGATTGCGTATCACTTATCCATAATAGGCCAATGACGCTCTCTCGCTGCGCGTGCATAGAAGCGTTGGTTTTGGCAACTTCTGAGTGCATATGTTAGTATGGAGGTATCAGATGACTTTAGTTGCCTTAGTTAATCATCAATTCCTTGGACACGAATATAACAAACGACCAGAATTAGACACACCATATGAAGTATTATGATGGGTAAAGAAAATGGAAAGATTCTCATTTATAGATTGGTTGGCCTACTAATTATATAAAAATAATTATTAAAATATTGAATAAAATTATATATATAAGAAGTAATTTTATTTTTTTATAATTATTGCATATTTTATGTATAATTTTTGTGATTTTTACAAAAGTAATAAAGAATTTAATTTATTATACAACATATTTTAAACATGTGATTTTACTTTCCATTTAACATGTATTTTGTAATGTACTAAAGTTTTGAAATTGCATGTTAAGCACACGATGATTTCTTTGTTAAAACCAAAGTCATATGTCTTGTATATGTGCAATTTCATGTTAATATTTTAGTAATTAAAATTACCTGATTTGTACTCAAGTAATTTTCTTTTATAGGATTAATAGATATTTATTCCACCCATATAGTACTTTCTTGTTATATTTTTACATTTTTCTAGTGTTATGTGTTACTTCCAATTCCATCCCTAATATATATAAACTTGGGCTTTAGCTTTTGTAATATTTCTTAAAGGTTTAAGAAAGAAAATTTTATATCTTTTAATACTGATTATATACTCTATAAAGAAATAAGTGTGAAAATATATAATTTTTTTCATTCAATTCCTTAAGAATTGCTACCAAGACATTATTCATTAACATTCACTACATGACTAAGACAGTAAAGTATATCTAAACGCAGCTTTGACATTGTCTCTTACATAGGACATTTGTCCATCCTCATGGATCCAGGATTTATAATCACGGGTTACATTATAGGAACTGGAGCCCCGCCATTTAATTTTTGGAAGCAACATGACATTTAATTTTGCTAATAGTGTTATTATTCTTGACCTCAATACTTTCCTGTGAGATTGCTATTATAATTTATTCTACAAAATTATCAAAAAATCAAGACAAATTATATAAATATATAGTAAGTGTAGCTAATAACCTCTGTGAAATCTCATTTCCTACTCTTAGAATTAAAGGAGAGAAGAACATTATTCAAACTCAGCTTTACGTAAAGATGTATTATGTATATATTGCTGATTCTTAGACTGAGTTTGGCAGGGGATGTAGTGAGAAGGGAAGGAAATGGAGGAAGGGGGAAGTGTTTGTCATTATAACAAAAAGGGAACCTTCGGTTAAAAGTGCGAGAAAACCTTGCTCCTTTACATTACATGCTAAAATAATGAATATCAATGCGGCGGTAAATAGACAACACAGGGCAGTTCTGAACCATGAATCACCCCAAACCGTCCCCGATGGTTCCATACTCGGGAACCGCCCCATCAGGGACGATTCTGAACAGCCGGAGGACCCGGTGGAACTGCACGGGTTCTAGCAGTTCGTCCCACAGAATCGGGGTTTAACCTGATCGAGAACCGCTATTCTAGACCCAGAACCTGCGGTTCCGACCCAACTCAATAAAAATAATAAAAAAAAAAAACACACAAGAATTCTAGGAGAGGTCTGGGGCGCGTTGGGTTGGGGTTGGGGGTGGGGGTCCCTCTGTAGTGTAATAGCAATTGCTATTTAAAAAAAAAAAATTCAAGATTGTTGGTAAATTTGCAAATTGAGGAGGGGGCATTGCACCGTATAGGATTCTATTCGAAAAAAAAGAAGGAAAACAACAAAACCACCAAATTTGGGGGGTTGAGAAATCATGAATGGCTGCGGAATGTCTGTACATTGTTTTGCAAATTGGAAAAGTAATTGAATCGACAACTTCATTGCACTATTTTTGCAAATTGTTGGACTGTGAGGAATCAGACAACTTGTTTTGTGATATTTTATGCACGTAACGAGCTTTATAGATATACGAGTTTGATTAAAAAAACTATCAAACTTTCAAAAGCTTGTAACCACCTTCACAGATTGAGTTTTGCTAAAATATCAACCATTCCCATGTTTGAATAGTATCAGACGTTCCTTTTTTAATATTGCTTGTTATTTTGTAGACTATCTTGTAAGAGAGAGTTACCCTGTAAAACTTATTTATCGTATTTGATCTTAAATTTTCAATTCTTCTAATACCACCCCTCACATTAGTACATACTCGTTGTTGAAAAAATCAATGACTTCCTTTTTCTTTTATGGTTCATAAAAAAAAAATCTGCAAAAAAAAAAACAAATTAAAGCCGAAGCTACCCGAGTGCTAGCAAGAGCCTACTATGAATATAGATGAGGATGCTGACTGGTATGACTTTAATGAGCCTCAGTTGTCCGACTTTGATTTCATATCTGACCAATTCCATCTAGTTCCATCAGGTTTCGAGACATCAATCCTGTTTACCATCAACAAGGGGATGATGATAATGACTCCCAAGATCCAGAAATGGAACAACTACCACAACATGAAACCGAAGATTATGGCGGTTTGGGTGAAGAAATACACCCCTCCATCGAAGCAAACCCATCTACAAAGCCACCTCAACCATATAAGTCTAAGATGTTCACTAAACATTTTAAGAAGGTTGAAGGGCCAGATAGGAAGACTAGGGCGCATTGCAATTATTGCAACACAAACTATGCCTTTTCCAAGGGAGATGGATATGGTAGTCTTTCCAAACATCTCAAGTCGAAGCATCCTAGTAAGTATGGTTTGGATCCATCACAACAACAAATATCACGATCGATTTCCAAGAAAGAAGCAAGACTGCGGCATTTCAATGAAGAACAATATCGTGATGCTATGGTGCAAATGATAAGCGGGTTGCATTTGGGTTTTAATGCAAGCAAAAATGCAGATCTTGTCTATTTCCACCAAGAAACTTTGCAACCACAAGCACTTGAATGGAGTGCTACGACAATGAAACGACATTGTCTAAAAATGTACCGTAAGGGTAAGAGACAACTCCAAGCAATTTTTGCTAATCTCGATACTTATGTGTCTATCTGTTCCAACATTGGGACTGATAGATGGGGTGAAAGTTCGTATATGGGGATTATGTCTCATTGGATTGATAGACATTGGGTAATGCAAAAGAGATCGATTGCATTACGAAAAATGGATGGATCCCATACAGCACAAAACATATATGTGACAATATGGACAATTCTTGATGAGTACGGGTTGACACAAAAAATTTTTTTAGTAGGATTTGATAATACTGCATCAAATACAACAAGTATTTTTGACCTTGAGTCGTTATGCCAACCAACGCTTGGGGGAACCTTTTTCACATAAGATGTGCATGTTACATCTTAAATTTATGTGTGAAGGATAGAATGGATTTTTTAAAAATCCGTACATCTCTCATAAAGCTGTGGTTGACTACATTACCAACCATCCATCTATTAACAGAGAATGGCGGAAATGGTGTGGTGTACATGGCCAAAAGCCGAGAAAATTCAAAAAGGATGTGCAACACCGATGGAATTCGATGTACGAGCTTCTAGCTAGCATGGTACCATATAAGGAATTGCTATGTAGCTTCATCATTGCACATGTACCAAACATACCTTGCATCCCAATGAATGGAACATCTATAGCAACTTGTTGCAGCTGTTGAAGGTCTTCTATGACTGCACAAATGTTTTCTTCCGTGTGTACAATCCCAGTGTCCATCTCTTTTTACTAGAGGCCTGCAACATCATCGGGATACTCAAACAAGTAAGATCTGATCCAATTTTGTAAATGTGTGTTAACAATATGACTTGCTAGTGGTTGAAGTATTATAGGGAAATTACTATGATATACAACGTGGCATGGTTGTTAGATCCACGCAACAAAGTTGAGGGATTTCGCGAAGTCCTGAATTACTATTACGAACATGTGGACAAGTTGTCAGACACTCAAGACATTTATATAATTTCTGCTAATAATATCGTGAAAGAGACAAGTAATGTGTTGTTGAACTTATATTCTCAATTTAGTAGCACATATGGTGGATAAATACCTACCAGTCTAGCAATCCCAAGTAATGCCCCCATATCAACCACCGTGGAGAAGCCCGGAGTGGTGCTCCAGCACCGGCGATTCAAAAAGCACCATGGCATAGGCGACAGTGGATTAAACTCAGAGATTGACAAGGACTTGAACACAGCATTCGAGTTTGGTGACATGGTGGATGCATACAACTTTGACATCCTAGACTGGTGGAAACGTTACCAGGAGATGTTTCCAATACTATCTTGAATCGCTAGACAAATATTGGCTGCACCTGCTTCAATTGTGGCAGTTAAGCAAGCATTCAACATTGCTGGGTAGCAGCTCATCTGGATGAGCATAGGTCCCGATATGGTCCCACGACTGTTGAGGCACTAGCTTGCAACCATGATTGGGCTCATGCAGAACGACAGCAACAAGACTGGAAGGACTACTCAAGTGAGGAAGACGAGTATTTCAGTGACTTTAACTCATATGTGGGAAGCACAGCTGCGACCTCTCCGGGGACTAGTCCAGGCTAATGAGTATCGAGTTTACATTTAATCGATTAACATTATTCTACCATGGGTGTTGATGTTATAGTCAGGGTCAATAAATTGTGTGATTCTAGTTAGTTATTTGTTGTTGTAGTAGTTAGTGTGTTCATGTTGTTATGGAGGTAATATGTAATGTCTAGCACAATAAAATTTACTCGTCATCGTTTGCTTGTATGTTAACCAACTACTATGTGTTCTGTAATTGTGTTTATTATTTGCTAATCATTATGTTTTATTTAGAAAAATTTAAATGTTTATTTTGGGTATAAATAAGTTTTAATTGCTTTTGTTGATTTTAGGGTTTTTTTTTTATTTTTTTGATTAATTAAAAAAAAAACCGTTCACGATTCGAGTAGAACCGGAATCGCCAGAACCGGCGGTTTCGTGGAACCGTGAATCCCCTGGCTTTGGCGGTTCTGGTTCAGGTCTGGAATCGATCCGAACCGTGCCGACGTCTAGCGGCAAATGAGTTGAACGGTTTACAAGTTTATTCGGCTCCACCGTTCAAATTTAATTAGTAAACAAGTTAAGTTCAAACTCAAAATAAATTTTATTTATTTAAATGAGCTGAGTTCGAGTGCTGATTCTAACTCGTGGGTTGGGTCTTGAGCAAACTTATCCAAGGTCGTGAGTGAACTTTTTTATTTAGACTTGTGAATAGACTTACCAGGAGATTCATAAACAAGTTTAATAATTTCTATTTAATATATATATATATATATTATAGCTTTTATATTGATTGTAGGTCCCATAAAAATTATGATATGGAAAACAACTTAACTCAAACTCAAATCAATATCCATTTATATAGATGAGACCAACTCAAGCTTGAATTTAGGCTTGATATAAAAACCACCTTAAATACAATATATTGTACATTGTAATACTTCTAAGGCATAAAGTACCCCATTAAATTTATAAAATTTTTTAAATATTGTTTTACATTGTAAATTTTTTAGTTAAGTTGATTAATAATCTATTAATTTTTCTATAAAGTTATAACTAGTTCATCCTTTAACCTAATAATCTCTAATAATTTAATCACCTAAAGAATGAAGAGAAAGTTGAAAATATGATTCTTAAGCTATTTATCACAAAATAAAATTACAATGTATCACATCATTAATTTTCCTAGTTTAAAACAAGCAACAGAACCTAATCCATTATAGAATTAAGATGTAATAAATAAAAGAATAGTGCAACAAATTAAACCAAATTTAAAATTCTTACTCCATTATTCTTCTTCAGTTTTGGAAATGAGATTTGGACTTGTGTATATACTAATGTGATGTAGCGTGAAAGTGTAAACAATAGAAATCAATCACATCAGATGATTTTAAAGAATCAAATATTACAAAGGTTGCAACTTTACCATGAAAAAGCTCTCAAAATAGGGTTTTTGATATAAAAATATGAGTTTTTTTTAAAAAAAAAAAAACCCTAAAACACACTATTTATAGTCTCAACAACACCAACAAATTAAAACTCGTACAAAACATAAACTTTGAACGTAAGCTGGTAGCCTTCGGCTCTGTATGCTGGCAGTTAAGGGATATATGCCGGCGTTACCTCCTACAAAGCTCAATGGCTGTAAGCTAGCTCAAGGCCGGCGGCCTTCAATCCTGAGCTGGTGGCCTTCCTTATAAAGATGGCGGCTTTCAGTTTAAGTGTTGCTTCTTTGCTTGCCCTTTCTTCGGTATGTCTCACTTGTCTAAGCATTTTATGGCTATGTCTTCTGTTGCATTATAACGTATTGAAAATATTATATTTTGCTATTCTCGTTAGCCACTATTATTAATTAGAACTTATATGAGGAAGGTAAATACTACTTTAACCTCGAATTCCATTTATACCTTAAAATATAGGTCTCAAAATAGATATATGTTATATTTTATAGCCTTTTTATTTGAAGTATAATATATTTTATAACATTTTTTATATTGGTTTGAACCTATTTTATCATAAACAATAAAGGAAAATTTAGGCTATAATTAGTGTTTCTACTTGTCCTAATTCCTTATTTTTTCCCCCATCATTTACATTGTGAAAAAAAGATAACAATGATGATAAGAATAGCTATTCTATACTGTCTTCATAGATCTTACAACTCTGCACACATGCACACGCGAATGAGAAAATGGATGCTTAACCCTATATAATTGGCCTAAAAGTATGCATTTGTAAGATATACATTGATACAAAATATACATGCTAAAAAATATACAGAATTACCAAATAGGCAGATATGCCTATGCATATATATATTTTTGCATTTTCATTTAAATTTTCACAAAGATGATTGCTTGACATGATATATGTTACATAGATATTTACCTTTGAACATCATTAGTGCTTATAGTTATCTCTTGCTTAAACTCTAATAGCTTTTGCATGTCTGTTAAAGGCCCACAGATCATTGTTAATTGATCTACTCTGTTTTGTTACATGATAGTTAGAGTTATGATTCTAACTTTGTTATTTTGGTTACAATATGTAATTCCTAAATTAATTTCAATTTACATGTAACTAATTCTATGACAAAAACTCTTATCTATTCTTGTTCCTATGTCATATTGTTTAGTTCGTAACAATTTCTCCCTTCCTTGAAGCAACCTTGTCCTCAAAATTGAAAAACATGGGTTTTATGTTGTTGCTGGTAGATCTGGTGGTCTAATGTTCCATGTCTTATGTTTATGTGTCTTAATGAGTGATGGTTTTGAAAACAAATGAAGTCTACAAAAACTATGTTTTTTCTTGTTGTATTGTTGTTGAAAAAAAAAATTGACAGTGAGCTATGTCTGGTAGTACCAAATCATAGGAAATAACCTAAAACGTCTATGGTACCGCTTAGAAAGCTGACAATAAGAGCCTCGGGACAAAGAATTTTGTTTGAATGGTAGTAAACAAACAAACAAGAGATCTCTTAGGCTAAAATTAATATCCCAAATCGTGTTGTTGTTTATAGTTTTGTTAAACAATTGATTGTGGGATTAAATGACCATGTTTAGTTTATTAAGTGGTGAAGTGAATGCTGATGATTCTAAATATAAAAGTTAACGTCTATCTCATTCCCTAAAAATTACAGCGTGTAGTGATGGTGATCATGAAACTTTCGAAAAGTGTCATCTACCTATACTACATGTATGTTGGCAGTAACATCATTGTGAATTGTAAAACTATGATTTTGAGCCTAATAATTGTGGAGTGATAAGTTGAAGTGTAGAATTGGCAAATGAGGCTCCTGAAATTTTCCATCTACCCATACCATAGAGTATGTAGGTAATAAGTGAAAATTGATAGAAAATAAGTCCCTGAGCCAAAAAATTAAAATAAGAAGAGGATTGTTGAGGTTCTCCCGCTTTTTCTATCCTCAATGGTGATTCATTAATCCTTGTTCGATCAATTATATTGAGAATTCCTAGAGCACTAAAGCAGACACCACATGAATAGATTTGTTAACAATTTCTTCCACAGTCCTAGATTTATAAGTAATGTAGTAGGTACGAATGGTAAATTTCTCTCAAAACTTCAATTTGTTGTTCTTTTGTACTAAGATCTTGTAAGATATCTTGCTGCTCCTTTGTACCATCTTCTATCTTAGGTTTATACTCAGGAATCATATTGATATCTTCAACTTCAGCAAGATAATGTGCAATTTCAACTTTAGAATTTTTAGCTGCACTTTATTGTTGAACAAGCTCTATAGTATTAAATCTGTCATCTTGCATATCCTACTCAAAAGGTCCAAATTGGATCATTATTGCTTTAACAAAATGAACCTAAGTTTGAAATTGATTGAATTGATCCATGCATTTATACCATATCATAGCACTATCTCGCATAGCAAAAAGCACCAAGTTGACATAATATGCTTCATCTACATAATAATAGTTGAAAAATAAATTCAAGTTTTAACACCCATGTAATTGGATCATGACCATCAAATCTTGGAATTTCATTATCTATTATCTTGATCAATGATGTGGAATTTGGTAGCCAATATGAATCCTTGATTGGGTTGTAATAATCTTGGTCTAATCTCAGTTAGTCTAATCTAGAATTGTCGAATTGTAAAGAGAAATCAATATCACTTACTAATTCATTTGTGGCTTCCAATTCACATGTTGGAATTGTAAATCTTGGTCTCGCTTCTAAAGTGTTGACAAAAAGTAAAAGATCGTGTATTGTTTCTTGAAAATGATGAATCTAATACATTCTAATCCATACAATGCAATGAATGTTGACTTTGATTCTGATTCTTGTCTAATTTATCCAAGTGGTGAACTTTTGTAAACTATCTTAGATAGCCAAAAAAGTGGATTGAAAGAAATTCATATTCACTGCGTAAAGCAAATCTACCTATATTTCAACAGCCATGAATACTGAGCAAGGTACCAAAGATCACCTCTAAGCTTTGCTACAATGGAATTCAGGATCAGAGCACCAAATGTTAAAGCCCACCTATAGTTTACAGCTCACTACAATATTAACCCTACTAATCAAAATATCCAAAACTCTGTTTTTCTTCCAGATCCCTTACCAAAGCTAAGTACCATTCTCTCTTGCCCCTCATGTTTCACTCTCAATACTAGGGTTTCTATGCTAATTCAATTCTTGTGTTTGTTTGAAGGTTTGATGACCTTTTGAGTTGGTCAGACTCCTAAACTCTATAAGAGACGTCTCAATGTTGGTAAATTTGGGATGATCCCTTTTCCCATTCACCTCTTCATATATATTGTAGATCATTGTCAGTTTATTTGCTATGTTTTGTTACATAATAGTTAGAGCTATGGCTAACTTTGTTATTTTTGTTACAACATATAATTCCTAAACAATTTCAGTTTACACGTAACTAATTCTATGATAGAGACTCCTAGCTATTCTTATTCATATGTCATATTGTCTAAATCGTAACAATGTCACTTTTATTCTTTAGCTTATCGTCAAAAATTGTCTTCCTTTATTTCGATATTTTGGTAATTTTACATTACGTGCTTTAGAAGTTGTGGCTAATTATCTTATTGCGCATACGTGATGGAACAGTATCGACAATGAAATTCGAATATTCATATATTCTGGTATATTTTCCTTGGCAAACAACTGACCATTTGTTGGGACATAAATACATTACAAGAGATCGGTACACACAGTACATGGATTGATTAAGATCAAAGAAACTGAAAAATGAAAAAAAAAAAAATTGAAGATGGCGATATATATACATATTTGGTAGAAAGAAAATGGATGAAAATAAAAGAAAATTAATGGAAATTACTTAAAATACCATTTCTTTTTTCTTCAATTTTGGATGGAAATAGATTGAAAGAGAATAAAATTACAACAATATACTTTATAGCCATATTCATTAAAAACATTAAATATTTATTATATTTTATATATATATATCCTTTTCCTTTTAATCCAGTCCTACCAATTTATGTTCCTCGCAAATCTACCAATTTATTTTTCTGAATTTTTTAAAGAATTTAAGATATAGTTCAATTAGATAATAAATAATCTTTTTTATGTACAGTAATATATATGCATGCATCATTCATTAATATCTCTCTATATTACAGGTGCTATGAATTGAACTGGTTCGACTTTTTCTAAAATAAAATCAAGTCACAATTTATGGTTCTTTTATTTATTATTCCAAAATAAATTATAGCTGAACTATATATTGTAATGTGAAAATAGGATAAATTACACTAGAAGTTATTAACGTTTGGGGTAAGTTCATGTAAGAAATCAATATTTTGAGTACTTAAAAAGAGATATAAACGTTTGACAAAGTGTATCAAATGAGGTATCAAAGTTTTACAAAATTTATTTGAGGTATCGAGATTCTCTATTATATCTCTTTAATTTTCCATTAATGGTTAATTATTGATATCTTATTTGGCTTGATTTTGTCAAATATTGGTACTTCTTTTTAACAACTTAAGACGAACTTACCCACAAATATTAATACTCTTTTTTACCACTCAAAATATTGATGCATTAAATAAACTTATCACCAATCGTGGATACCTTTTAATGTAATTCATCCTATGGAAATAATATATTTGTTTCACAAGTATTCTTATATCAAAAAATAATAAATTCGTTTAATTATATAAGTACTAAATATATAAGAGGCAAATGATATTAATATTAATGCAACTAAAAAAATAAGCAATTGTTCATTAACAGCCAATTTATTGTTGAATTAGCATATAATAATATTTTGAGTTACCCTCTTTATCTAATTTATGAAGGATGAATATAAAATTTAAATAATTATACATTTTAATAAAATGTAAATTTAAAAAAAAAACTATTAAGTACTATGTTATAATATCAATTTTTTTTTCTAAAATGAAATGTTATTATATCGTTTTTTAAATAGTTTGATTTTATTTTATGCAATGATTCATTTTATTTCTTCAAACCAATTATAAATTTATAGATTGATTTGGCTTGAAAATTTTCTTAACTAGATAAAAAAAATCATATTTTTGTTTCGATTTGATTGCTTTATGAATTTGTTCGATTCAGTTGGTTTTTTTGGTCATCTTGATTAATAATAGTGTGATTTATTATGATTCATTAAATTGCAAATTTTATATCATATTTCTTTTCTTTTCTTTTTTCCCAACATTTTTTCTAGTATATTAAAACAAATATATGTCTATATATTGTTGTTAACATTAAAAAATGATTTTAATTGCTTGAGGCGTGCTATGCACTGTCCTTAAGAATAACTTGCCTAGTATATAAAACAACAACGAAAGAATAAGGGCGTATCTTCCAGGGTTCAATAAGCCCTCTAAGATCATAGGAACAACAGAAAAAATAAGCGAAAGAGAATACCTAACAAATTTTTAATAGCAACAGTTAAGATAAAAAACAGAATGGCGATATCATTTTCTTATATATAAATAACGTAAAAAATATCTATAATAGGTAGATAAGGTAATTTGAAAATGAATTGGTCAAGAATGCTTGTTTAAAATATCATCTGAAAAAATTAAATAAGAAAACTAAATTTATTAAAAACAATGACAACAAAATAGAAATAAAATAAAACATTTTCTTGAATGAGGCCCAAGCTATTATTTCACGCACAGGGGGAGGCAAGCAAATCCACAAAATTGTACTAGCCTGGAGTAAGCCTTGTGTGCACATAAGGTCATGTCTTTTCTCCAACTTTTTACTACTCCATTTATGGGAATAAATCTTATAAATAAGTGATATGAATATGTTCTAAGGAATGTAGGACTTTTTGCTCTTGAAATATAACTACAACCTAAAACATATATATCTTCTTACAAGACAAGTATAAACATATGTAACCGGTTGGATTTGAAATAAATTTTATAAAAACCTAACCCTGTTTTAATACCTTACCTTACCATGTATTTCGAAAATCATCCCAAATTCACAAGGTTTTTAACAATAATGCTAGTCTTATGGTATGCTAAATAGAACCTAGCAACCCATTTTGTTACTTTTAATATGGTTTTTCTTAAGTAATATTAAATCATATATTAATAATTCTCTTGAATCAAGCAAAAAGAAAAATTTGTTGCTAAAATTTACAAAATGAGTAATATTATAAAAAAAATTATAAACTTATTCATTTTATGAGCAACTCGTAATATTATTTATTATCAAAATAAATCACCTGTTTGATAATTTAAAAAAAAATAGACTTATGTTTGATAGTAATATATGATTTATATATTTGTAAATATTAAATAAATAACGTATAACCAGTTTAACTTTTCTATCAAATATAAATCTTATTTCATAATTCGTCCCAAAACTTTATGGGATTTTTAATACGTGCTCTTAATCCCCGTCCCCGTCCCGACCCCGCTAAGACACGTATTACTCTATCAAACGAATACCAGATTTGGACAGACATTCGCTCATCCCATATAATTCCTCCAACCTAATGAGAAGTCTATTTTAACTTTCCCTCCCGAAAGGACAGAAAACTACCAGTCAATCCAATCCAGTGGCCCCCCCAGATGGTACCTTTTTGGCTTTTTCTCAATCCCCTCGATCGTCAAATTTCAGTTTCATGGGAGTCGAATGTAGAAAGGTTATTTCCATTGCACCCACACATTTTTTTTTTTTAATTTTTCTTTTCTTTCTCCCCTCCCTTTATTTTGGGGGAAAACAACCAGGTGGAATCTCCTATCTGGTAAAAGATTAATTTTAAGAATAAATGATGGAAAATTATCAAATTTGTTGCTTTTCTTTACACTTTTTTAATATACTCATTCATCTTTTCGTGATTACATAACTTATGTTATTTGTTGTTTTAAAATTGTGGGTCTTAGAAGTAGCATATAATAAGCAGTGTCTGACTCATAAAACTTCAAACCATATGTAATGTACCTTGAAACCCTAAATTAAGACAACATACTTTAATGGTTTTCATTTAGGGTCCAAAAAAGGTTTCTTTTTTTTTTTTTTTATATATATATGATTTTGGTTTTTGAATGATGCGTAATTTGAGATTCTGGTTAGAAGTTACAATTGTATTGCATTCCTTTTTTTTTTTTTTCTTTTCATTGAGGACCAATAATTACCTGAAAAAGGGTTAACATAGATTATACATGTAATTTCCCAAAAATGGAGCGCCTTTATTATTTCAATCAGGCCATATAATTTGTAATTTAAAATTATGGTTCTATTTTCAAATAATTTCCTTTTATTTCATATACATAAAGAACATTCTCTCTATCCATTTTTTTAGATTATTTCTATTGAGCTGATAACCTATTATGTTGGAAAATATTGTGATTGGCCCAGATTTGTGTAACCTATTGTATATAATATATTCCTTGTTGTAAATAGCATATATTTAGGTGTAAACTGCATTTATTATGGTATCCACTTTGCTAGACTTGTAAATATATATATGTCATATAAGAATCAATGAAAGAAAGAACTCTCCATTCCAAAATCGCATTTGTCATGGCATCAAAGCATGTATCAATCGATTCCTGCTGATTGAAATACTTTCCTGGTTTGTTTGTCGACATGGCTAGAGAGGAAGAAAAGATGAGAAACGATGATGCTGGAGCAATCATAATGAAGACAATTTCTCCTTATGAAATGATATCCAGTGATAGCCCTAGAAGTTTGATCACGCAAGTCCAGTTGAAAGGAGAAAGCTACAACGAGTGGGCTCAATCGCTTAGAACTTCTTTACGAGCCAAAAAGAAATTTGGCTTCATTGATGGAACAATCAAGCAGACTAGAGAGGGATCTACAGACCTTAAAGGCTGGTGGACCAACAAATCTTTCTTAGTCTCTTAGATCATGTAAACCTTCATTACGATCCACCATCTATCATATGGAGCTAGCACAGGATCTATGGGAAGATATCAAGGAATGATTTTCTATCATGAACAGACCACACATTTAGCAACTTAAAGCCAAACTCGTTGAATGCAAACAAAGAGGATGGACCATTGTAACATACTATGGGAAAATAAAGAAACTGTAGGAAGAACTCGAGAATTTTGAGCAAATACCTAGCTACAAGTGTGGCCTTTGCACATGCAAACTTAGTTCTATATTGGAAAAGAAACATGAAGAGGAGAAAGTGCATTAGTTTCCCATGGGATTGGATGAAGCTGTTTATGGAACAGTAAGGTCCAATCTTCTTGCACAAGATCCATTGCCAACTTTGAACAAAGGATACTCTACTTTGGTTCAAGAAGAATGAGTACGCACAATTACTTGTGGAAAAGACACAAAAGGAGAGGTAATGGCTTTCACCATACAAGGTGGATCACGAAACAAGGACAAAAATGAAGGAAAGGAGAAGATAGGAACCTGTAGCCATTGTAATCAATCTGGACATGACTCAGAGAATTGCTTCCAAATCATAAGCTACCCTGAATGGTGGAGAGAACGCCCTCAGGGTCTAGGGAAAGGAGGTGGATGAGGTAAGCTAGGATAGCAGCATGTAAGTTTAGGTGGAAAAGGACGGGGAGGGGCTGTTAAGGCCCATGTAGCATAAGCAACCACCTTTGGGATAAGAGGCAATAGAGAAGGGTTAGCCATAACTCACACTACCGTTAATGGCCTTACTAATGAACAATGGTAGACATTGGTCAATCTTTTGAATACTACTAAGCTAGGAGAAACTGAGAAATTGAATAGTAAGTGTTTAAATTTGTCATGGATCATTGACACATGGGCTTCTCATCATATGAAGGATAAGCTAGAATGTTTAACTAATGTGTGCAATATTGTGGAATGTCCTATGGGGCTTCCTAATGGTGATCAAATAACAGCTAGAAAGGAAGGAATGGTGTTGCTCAATGGCACATTAAAGCTGACTAATGTGCTTTATATGCCAAGCTTAAACTGCAATCTTATTTCAGTGTTAAAATTGATTAAACAATCCAATTGTATAGTTCAATTCATTGATAAATCTTGTGTCATATAGGACCACATTTCGAGGATGGTGATTAGAGAGGTGAACAAAGAGAGGAGCTTTGTTGTCTTGAAGGAAAGGTCATAGTAGTAACTGTGAAGACCAAGATGACCTTGGATCTATGGCATAAGCAACTGGGACATGCATCTTTTAGTGTTGTGAAAATGATTCCAAATGTGGAATCAAGTAGAAACAATGATCTATGTAATCAGGCTTGTGAGTTATGCCTTAGAGCAAAACAATCACAGGAAAGTTTTCCTCTTATTCAAAATAAATCTGAGGATATTTTTAAGTTAATCCATTGCGATTTATGGGGTCCCTATCGTGCACCTTCATTTTATGGAGCTAGATATTTCTTAACAATTGTTGATGATTTTTCAGGGGTGTCTGGATTTATTTGCTTAGTGATAAGAGGGAGGTTCCAAAATATTTGCGTCAATTTTTAGTAATAGTAGAACGACAATTTAATAAGCAAATGGAAACAATTCATAGCGACAATGGAACATAATTTACTTGCTTGTGGAATTGTTTTCACGATCATGGAATTATACATAAAACCTCATGCATAGGAACAATACAGTAGAATGGCAAATTGGAAAGCGAACATAGACACATTCTAAATGTCACTCGTGTACTACACTTCTAAACCAATTTTCCAATTGAGTTTTAAGGAGAATGTGTGCTGGCTACGTTCCATTTGATAAATCGAACACCTACCACGCTTTTGCGTAGCTAGACATCTTATGTGATTTTGTATGGAAAACCACCTTCCCTTGTACTTCTGCGAGTTGTTGGGTGCTTGTGCTATATACATAAGTAGGATCATAAGGGAGATAAAGTTTGCAACTAGAAGTAGGAGGTGTGTTTTTATAGGAAATCCCTATAGAAAGAAAGGATGGAGAATGTATGACTTGGAGTTAGCATTTTCTTTGTCTCAAGAGATGTTATATTTTGTGAAGATTAGTTTCCCTATGTGATGGATCTTTCGCACGGCTCAACTTCCACTCCATCTAGTGTTTCACCTAGTTGTCATTATGATGACCAAACCAATTGCAAGTGTGACATAGACCAGTCCCCTCCTTCATCTGAAGCTTGTAGAGATCCTGCTGCCTTATTTTCTCCTCGATACATGGTCATTACACTTGCAATTGACACAACATTGCCCTCAGTCTCCATTGAATATGCCAATTCATCTTCAGATATTGCACCCAGGGGAGGACCAACAGGCACTGACACTATTCAAGCATTGGGACGTGGTCATTGCATCAAATTGACATCTACTCGGTTATGAGACTTCGTGACCTATACTTTCTTTTAGATAAGCCCCTTAATGTGTTTTGCCGCTTCATCATGCTCCTCGGGTACCTTATACCCCTTGGCTCACTATATGAGCTACATTAAATTTTCTTTACCCCATAGGCATTTTTTAACAACTATAACAGTAGGGACAAAGCTACAAACTTTTGCCAAAGTAGTCAAAGATCCACGATGGCATCATGCAATGTACCAAAAGATTTAAGCTCTCGAAAACAATGGCACTTGGTCTTTGCAATCCCTTCCTCCAAGGAAAAAGGCCATTGGGTGCAAATGGGTATATAGAATCAAATATCATTCTTATGGCTCTATTGATTGATTTAAGGTTAGACTCGTGATTTTGGGCAATAATCAAGTTGAAGGCTTAAATTATCAAGAGACCTTTACACCAGTGACAAAGATGGTTACTGTTAGAACATTCCTTACTATTGCAGCTGGCAAGCAATGGGAACTTCACCAAATGGATGTGCATGACACTTTCTTACATTATGATCTCGACAAAGAGGTATACATGAGAATGCCTCCTGGTTTTCGTTCTCAATAGCCCTACCAAGTTTGCAGGTTATGTAAATCTTTATATGGCGTCAAACAAGCCCTTTGTTGTTCGTTTGCTAAGCTGGTAGGAGCTCAGAAAAAATATGGTTTCACTCAATCTTACTCTGATTATTCTCTTTTCAATTTATATTGAGATAACACCTAGCTTAATGTCTTAATTTATATTGATGATCTTGTCATTTCTGGTAACAATAGAGAAGCTATTCAGTCTTTTAAAACCTACTTGAGTACTTGTTTCCACATGAAAGATCTTAGGTTATTAAAATATTTCTTGGGCATCGAAGTGGCTTGTAACCTTGCTGGCATTTTCTTATTCCAACTCAAATATGCACTTGACATTATCATTGAGGTTGGTTCATTAGGGGCTAAACCTGTTAGTTTTCCTTTGGATCAAAATCATCAACTCACCTTAACTATAAGTGCTCCTTTGTTAAATCCAGAACAATATAGAAGGTTAGTGGGGAGCTTAATTTATCTCACGGTCTCTAAGCCTAAACTTTCCTACTATGTCCATATACTTGCCCATTTTATGCAAATGCCCCTACAAGACCAGTGGAAGTTGCCCTTTGAGTTGCAAGATACCTTAAAAGCAATCCTAGCCAAGGCATTCTACTGCGTGCTGATTGTGATCTTCAACTTTATGCTTGGTGTGACTCAGATTGGATTAGTTATCCCTTAACTCGACGTTCTCTTTTCGAATGGCTTGTGCTTCTTGGAAATTCTCCTATATCTTGGAAGATCAAGAAACAATGCATTGTGTCTCGTTTATCTGCTGAAGCAGAATATCGATCCATGACCATCATCACATGTGAACTTAAATGGTTAAAAGCACTTTTGCATTCTCTTAGTGTTGCTCATCCTTGCCCTATGAAACTTTATTATGATAGTCCGGCCGCCTTACATATTGCTACCAATCTTATTTTTCATGAACATATTAAACATTGAAGTAGATTACCACTTCTTACGGGATGAAATTTTAAATGACAATCTTGCTACTCAACATGTGTCTACCCACATTCAACTTGTTGACATATTTATCAAAGCATAAGGCAAATAGTAGTTTGACTCTTTTCTTGGCAAGTTGGGCATCCAAAATTTGCATGCTCCAACTTGGGGGGGTGGTGGACTAGGGTGGTGGAGGGTATATTGAGCTGATAAATGTTATCTTGGAAAATATTGTGATTGACCTTGATTTGTGCAACATGCTGTATATAACATATTCGTTGTTGTAGATACCATATATTTAGGTGTAGATTGCATTTGTTACAGGATCTACATTTAGAAATAGTGCATCGACTTTGTTGGACTTGTAAATATATATATATATATATATGTCATATAAGAATCAATGAAAGACACAATTCTCTGTTCCAAAATCACATTTGTCAAATTCATAAAATAATATAATTTTTTTATATCTGTACCATTTTCAAAAGTAAATTCTCTCTATCCATTTTTTTTCCTTTTTCCATTCGAGATATCATCCCTTTCACTTACTTCTCCTATATTGATACATAAACACAGTTACACAAAGCCTAAAAGATCTGTACTGACTATTGAAATATTCCCATTTATATGAAATTTCCAATAAACATTTATTGGCAGGTGACGTCGAAGTAGATGGTACATTATGACTACTTCGTAAACAATGTTGGAATTTTTAAAATTTTGTCGAAAATATTATGGATAATTTTAACCTAGATTCGAAATATATAAAGGAGAAAAAAAAAAGATTCATTCACATTACAACAAATAAAATAATATTTATTATAAAAATTACACATTTAACTAATAATCGTATCAAAATTTGATCAATATTTGTGTGTATCATAGTTATTACAAATAGCATGCAATAGTTAATTTAATGTCAAAACCCAATGATAGTTTTTCTCTTTCTTTTTCAATAGAAGAAAGATTAACCTAAATAGTGGGGATTTCTTTCTTTGTTCGTTTGCATTTACATGGGGAAAGTTTCAATACTTTCAGGTAGCTGGGAACGTGCTAATTAGTGATTATAATTTATAAGCAATCGTGGTGTAGCGTAAGCAACAGTAACACGACACACGTTGTATAGATCCTGTGGCACGTGTCGAGAGATGCAATCGCAGATTCATCTCCAGTGTGAAGCTTCCAACTGTACATGAGTTAAGAGGGGCTTCCAATAATTTGCATCTCTAATGATTGTTTGTTGGAAAATTCCAACAACTAAGATTGAATTATTGTAACATGCTTTATAGATCCTGCTTTAATTATTGCATATTAAATCATCTGCGGCGGAATGTTCACTCATTATATTATTAAAGATCATGACTATCGACAAACTTCTGCTGCATTATTCGGCAAAAACTATTGCCATCGGAGTATTACAAACGATACAATAACAAGGAAACCTATTTGCTGGAAAGTATACATTATTAGGATTTGTTGATGGGTCTTTTCGGGCACCTGCATTGTTTAAGGTAAGGAAAAATATTTTTGCACTTTCAAGATGACTATAAACTTTACATACATTAATATATATATATAAAGTGTATAAATTAGACACACTCTTTTTATTGCAAATATCAAAGTTTTATTTGGACACTAGATCAAATTAGACATCGATACGGGCTTGAACCAATCTGGAAACACTAGCTTATAGGTTGGTTTAGATGGACTTAAAATTGGATATGAAACTATCTAGATTAAGTTAGGATGGTCTAGTTCTTGGAACTATCAGTTTTAGACTTCGTGTGGAACCGACTACGTTGATTTTTCTATTAAAAAAACCACATCAGTGATTTTTCCAAAAAAAAAAATAAATAACCCAATTATAGTTACTTCTCTCTCTCTCTCTCACACACACACACACATTGGATTGCCATGAGAATCAACAATAGGATGAGCTTATTCTTTTATGAGCATTTAAGTTTTCAAACCCATTATTTTGGTTTTGTTATGAGTCCATTAGCCTACCTAAAGAGGTCAAGACTAGTTAGGCAGGTTTAATGGTCTTTAATTTAAGCCTACTAAGGTAATTATTCCCAAGATATGGATCTCACTATCTCTATAGTCACCAATCTAAGTAATCAATCCAAGTGACAGTTGGGTTTAGCCTACTAGTGTAAAATAATCTATCCCTTTACATTTTGTCCCTCATCAAAATCAATTTTTCGAACATTTTAGGAATCCATGAAATACTCCAGGTGTGAAAGTCACTGTTTCGCATGTCGTGTAGCTATATATCTCAGTAATGCATGTTGATATGATAGGATCAACCTAGAATGGAATCCATGATTTTGGGTTCCATTCCCATTCCTCCTTTGGATACAATTTTAAAAGCCAAAATTGTGATTTTAAGGTATTGATGATTCTGGCTTTAAGGAAATTTGTAGAGTTAGCAATCCTCCTATTGAGCTATTGAAGAAAACGATCAAATAAAAGAAACGGAAGAAATCAAACAAAGGGAATGAAATAATAGCTAAACTATTACTTTTTGTGTTACAAGTCTTGCCTTTTATATGCTTCTTAAGATGCAATAGGGTAACTAAAAGCCGAACTAAAAATAACTAAACAGTAACAAGTTAACTAAAATAGTGGTAAGCTTAAAGTAACTACAATGGATAAAATATCTCAACAACCCTCTATACCTCCCCCCTACACCTCAAGTTGGATCTTGAATAAGACCTAACTTGGAAGTAAGTTGCAACATGACATGTTCTAGAACAATCTTGGTGAAAATGTTAGTTAGTTATTGTGAAGAAGCTATGTCAATCAACTGTATAAACTGCTTGGAGACATAGTCTCGTAAAAAATGTATATGAACTTTGATATCCTTAGTATAACCATGTTGATAAGATTGTTTTCAATCTAAATAGCCAACTTATTATCACAAAACAAAGAAATTAGTAGAGAAACATCAACAAGCAAATGATAAGAATATAAAAACCCGTAAAACTTATTTGACAATGAAAGCCAAGCTATGGTACTCAGCTTCAGCAGATGATGTTAATATTGTACGTTTGTTTCTTTTATTTCCAAGAAAAAACAATCAAACAAAGCATTAAAAAATAACCAGATATTGATTTCTAATCAACTACACAAGTGCCCAGTCAGCGTCAGAATATGCACAAAGTTTAAGACAGTTATCAGCAGGGAAGAAAAGACTAATAGATATAGTCTGCTTCAAATAGCAAAACAGACGAAGTAATGTAGCATAATGAGAAGTATGTGGATTAGAAATAAACTGACTAAGATGATGACAGCAAAAAGGAAATGTCTAGCCTTATCAAATTTAGATAGAGTAATCAACCAATTGCTCGACGATAAATGCTTGGATCAAATAAAGGCTCACCGGTTTTATGGTCTAGATGAACGATTGCAGGTAAAGGCACTTTTAACAAGTTTACACATTTTCATTCAAATATCACTAAGACCATCAGTGATGTATTTATGTTGATGAACATGAATGCCAAGTGAATTTGATAAAGAGCGTATCAGTCATATCAAATAATAAATAATAAAACCCAATAGAAATCCTACGATAAATGCAGTGCACCTATCGATTGCACAATAGAATTACTACAGGTATCGTCCTCTACGATCTGGATATCAAGTACTAGTATTACTATTTCTCTACTATTTAACCTAATCATTGAGATAAGATTATAGCTATGATTTATCTAACTAATAACCCTAATAGCTAATTATGTGCTTACCCCTTATCTTGATTCACCATAAACCCTAATTTCTTATAATAAAGGATTGATTAATGGATCATATATATCTTAAACTGCAGGAATTCCTAAATTCATCAACTTCTTTTAAGATAATTGAATTCTAATTCTACATGATTAATGGAAATGCCTTTCGTCATCAATTACATATAGAATTGCATTATTGTTCAAGATCCCTCGCAAAGATTCAATCTTTATGTAGAAAGTTGTAATCTATGTCTAGATGCACATTCAAACTTTATTCATGTAGATATATTCTATTAATGAATTTCTTTATATCTAAAAGAAATCAAACATGCAATCAATTGTGGCCATAAATCAATCACAAAAACAAATAAGAAATCATGATAGACTCAAGAACATAAACTTTCATTAATCAAATAGATTCAACACATAGATCTAGGGTTTCACAACTTAGGTAAAGAAATCTACTCCTCTATGGATTTTACAATCAAAACAAGAAATCTAGAAGACTGGAATAATTGCCTTAAATAAATTTTGTGATATTCAATGAAGCCCTGATACTTCTCCTCTTGAAGCAATTGATTCTCTTTCTAGGGTTTCTATGGAAAATGAATTTTCTTTTAAAAAGAACATAAAAGGATGCATTTATACTGTTTTTAACATGCATGACCCCTGCATGGGTTGTGTACACCAAAGCATCCTTAAAAATTCCATGTTCTTCGTACACTACACGACATACATGACCCATGTATGTGGGTCGTGTACCTAATGTTGTAATGGAAACTTTAAAACTTTATCAAAATCTTTGCTTGTTTCATTGTAAATCTTCAAAAAGCTTACTTGTTTCTCATTTATCCCTGAAATGAATAATTTATCAAATAAGCGCCCTTTTCTTAGGTACATCAACAAAGTATCACATAAAATATGATTAATAAAGCACAAATATTAAGAACATTAGGAAACTTATTAGAAGTTCTACACAATTCAAGACCCAAGAAAAATCTAGCATCTCCTAGATCCTTGATGGTAAATTCAAATCGAAATCATGCTTCAAAGCCTCTATAGAATTAAGAAAAGTACTAGTCAACAATAAATCATCTAGGTTGTCTTCGAACTTGTGTTGTAATAGATGGCTCCTCTTATTGAAAATCGACCTTGTCCTTAAGGTCGTAAGTTGGATAAATCTATTTAAAAATGTCCCAATCTTCCCAAGTAGTATCTTCTTGAGGTAGACCATCCCATTGTATAAGAACTTGATGTTGTTGAACACCTTGATTGGAAATAATCCAACCTCTTAATATCTGTTTCGGTCATACAAGAAGTTTGTCTTGTGAAAAATCCGTAGGTAAATTGAGGGCTTTTGGGATAGAACCTTGAGCTTTCTTAAGCTATGAAATGTGAAACACATTGTGTATACATGCATAAGAAGGTAAAGCTGTAAACCCCTAGATTTTACGGTAATTATAAGCAAACCCTAAGAACTGAAAGTCAAGTAAAACCTTAAAGTTAACCTAGTTTCATGTTAAACTAATGAATCTAGATTTGGTAACCCTGCGGGCAAGAGCCAAAAATAATAAAATTGATATAATCATAGATTATTGTCCGTAATAATATAGTAAAGTTTAAAAAAATTAGATTCGTCAAAATTTAATTCGTTTTGGATCCGAATGAGATCATTTCTAAAATTAGAATCCCGACAAGTAAAATAATGAAAATATTCCGATGACACCATTAGACTTGAATAATATGAGGATTCCAAAAATTTTAGTTTTTAAAATTTTTGGTATCTAAAATTATTAGATATAGCTCGTTTGCTCATATATTTCTTTACCACCGGTAATTTATTAGTCTTGTTTATTATTCATGGTACTATTTCTACCATTTAATACTATTCATTTATCTCAATTTTTTCTTACTATTTATTTCCTACAACCTAGAAAACTATCTCTTACATTTATATTTATTATCTTTCAACTCTTATAAATTACTTACTTTTCATTACAAAACAATAAATTTAATCAATTTCCTCCCTCTTTCCCAAGCATGGTCGGTGCAAATCCTCCTCCCTTTCCCTCAATTATTTTTTTTTCAATTTATTTTATCACATCTAATTTCTACTCCAAAACTCTATAAATACATCCTCCCTCCTTCATTCTTTATACACACTTTTTTTTCCTACCAAAAATCTTGCAAAAAAAAAAAAAAAAACTCAAAATCCTTCTCTTCTCTTCTTCCCAAACCGTGACTCTTCCCCTTCCATATCGAACAAATTTTACAAATTTTTCTTTTCCATTCATCTTGCACAACTCATCTCCCACATTGGGTAAAAATTCTAAAATCATCTTCATGTTTATGTTAACATAACATGACCATAGTATATGTTTCCTAAATCCATGGGTATTATGATAGTAATAATATATTCATGTCTTGTTTAACAATGTTCAAATATCATTACTATTGTGGTTTTATTATCATGTTTCATTATTGCTCTGATCTAACTTTATATATGTATTAAGTATATTTATAAATATAAATTCTTAAAGCATAAAAGCTTACTAACATGACTTTTATCTATTCATGCTCTTTTATTTCTTACAATTTATTTATTTAAAGTAATTTTATTAAGACTAGTCTTTCTAATTTTAGACTTGTCTTTATCAAGTCAAAACAATTTTTTTTCTTTTCTTTTATGGGACTTATCCATAGTCTAAGTCCGGGGAGCCTTGACACCAATTTAAGACTCTCATGATTTCCTATTTTATTTTCTTGCTTTTCTTTTCAGGACTAGTCTATCTCTAGTCCGAAAGTCTTAATGAAAGCTAAGACTTTCAATACTTGACTGTATTTGTTCATATGCTTATTTAGTTTCTTATATCTCTTACATTCCATGTAAGTTATCTTTCTACAATATAATTATATGTTCATGTTCATGCAAAATCATAATGTTGTTGTCTTAAAAAAAAAGGGAGGTCTTTTCTTTTATTAAAATTTAAGACGAAATTCATTACAAAAATATTTTTTGGCACTTAAGAAAAGTTTATTTAAAACTTAGGATTATAATTCAATAATATGCTTTTCAAAAATTTAAATAAGTTCATCATAAACTTTAAGAGTTAATGTTATGTAAAGCTTTTTCTAAAACATAGTTATAAAGTTCTTTTACTTTTTTTTTCAAAATAAAATAAATTTATTATTAAATCTTAATGTTGATAATTCTTTGTTATACAAGTTTTTCTTAAAAACTTATCTAAAAGAACTCATACCAATACTCTAACAAATACTAAGAACTAAACAAATTTCTAAGTCAAGTTAAAATCAACTCACTAGTTAAGAAAAACACTTAGAAAAGTAATATCATTAAACAACCTAAAGTAACAAGTTTTCAAAAAAAAAAAACTTATTTTTATAAAGTCTATGAAGTAGGAATGGTAGTCAAGATATCAAAAGTACTCATATGAAGTAAACCAAAAATCTGAATTTTCATTTCAATAATTTACAAAGGGAACTTGTAGATTCTAATCTTTAAAAAGGAGATTGTTTTATGAAAAATCAAAGTTAGACAATAACACTTGAATCATGTATGTAATGTGAGTTTATATATATATATATATATAAAGAATTTTTCAACTATATAAATATTTATGTATTTGCTATGAGATTTTTGGTTAATGAAAAGCTTGGAAAATATATTTTAAAGGCTGGAATTTTCGTAACAACTTTGTACTTGAAACCCAAATGGCTTTTTATGACAAAAATAACTTTTGAAATAGATAGATCTTTCTAGTAGGTAGAAAATGGCAAATAAATGCGAAAATCCGAGTTAAAATAAGATATGACCATTTTATGTTGGAATTTCTTGTCATCCGAATTTTGACAAATGATAAAATCGAATTAGATAGTTTAAGTAGATTTGGGATGAAATACTCATTTCGAGTATTTCTTTTGTTTAGGTGACAAGGACTAGGACCTTCTCTTTCCTAAAGATTACTTCGACTGATAGAGATTATCATGGCCAAGTGAGTTTTCCTTTACGTTTTATATATTCATGCATATACTTATAGAATAAAGTACTAGATGTTAGGAAAAAATAAAAATTGATATGCATGCGGTTATCATGGGAACTGTGTAATTTGTTATGTGTGATCAGTAAACGATAAGTATATCGTAGCTCGATTGGTTAATTAATATAAATTGTCTTTATGTATATTTGTGTGTACAAATATTGATTGATTGCTTAAATAAATTAATGTCAGATCGAAAATTCCCTATAACTAAATTGATCATGCATACTACTTAGAATATCATGTTCGCATTCTATTACTCCTCCTCAGTGTAGGACCGGAAAGGTAAGCTGCCTACCTACATCTTGAGAAATTAGGACAATTGAGGAATATGGCCTCATGGTGTAGCCGAGCCGGATTGATCGCTTTAGGTGAGAAAAGCTCAAGGACTAGTAGTATAGTTGATTGGAACCCCAAGATGCATGCAAATTCCAAGGAGGTCGATTGGCACCCATTCAAAAGATTCCCTTACCTTGAATTGACGGCGCAAATCCATTGTATATATGAATCCAGATAGTCGTATGTATTTATTTGATCATATGATTATTGCATTTCATATGCTTACTTATGGACTTGTTTGATTATTTTGTTATGAGTACTTTTCCATAAGGAATATCTCACCAAGCTTGTTATACTTACTCTCCAATAGATTTTTGATGTTGTAAGATCATCGTTTTTGCACCCAAGACCACCCTGATTGTCTAGGTAGGACCTACGTTTTTGGGAAGCTTTTGGAGGAAATTCTATTTGAAGACTTTAGGTTAGATTTCCTTTAAAATCTTCCGGTTATAGTTATTTACCCTAGTAAGACTATGTTATTTTGGAGAATTATCAAGAATGCCCCTATGATATTGTAAGACTGTTGAACAATGATTTATGACTAATGAATGTTTAAGTTGTTCCTTGATTGCTATATTTTCACTATCTTAAATAACATATCCCACCGGTGTCTCCTATATGTTGTGAAAGTACGCCTTGCATAAAGTATCAAAGCTTTTGCATGACTAAAGAATGTCATTCTTAAGCTTTAATATCGTATGCTGTGAACTATCACGTTTTAAGTACCCTATGGGGCATGACAAGAGCCATCCGATAAACACAAGAGCCAATACGCTCCAATACCCTGTAGGGTCCATAAAATCTTCTTGAGAGCTTGTGAAATCTCTAGCCTGAAATAGAAATCTGTTTATAAGGTTAAAGTTTGATAAAAGCTAAATCTTCACATAGCAACTCCATATCTTGCTTATGCTGATCAACATAGTGTTTCATTCGTCATTGAGCCTTTAAAAGGTTCTCATGCAATTCTTTCAAAAGTATATCCCTGGATTTAAGTTCATAAAGAACTGCTTCAATGGTAGAATGCCCGTGATAAGGTGGAATAATAGGTGCAAGTCTTCCATAAACTAACTTAAAGGGGTACAATGAGCACCTTCATGGTAGGAGGTATTATAGGCAAATTCTACCCATGATAAATACCTATACCAAGTAGAAGGATAGTCCATATCATGAGCTCTCAAATACTATTAAATAGTGCAGTGTAATACTTCTGTTTGACCATCCAACTGTGGATGATAAGCACTATTCATCTTCAAAGTGGTACCACTTAAAGCAAACTATTCTATCCAAAATTTACTTATAAAAATTGAGTCCTTGTCAGACACTATGGTTCGAGGAAACCCATGAAGTTTGACCACCATGTTTACAAACAACTGAGCTACTTTAGTGGTTATGAAATGAGTATCAAGCGGACCTAAGTGACAATACTTTGTGAGTCTATCAACAACCACTAATATTACTATAAATCTGTTAGATTTCAGTAGGCATGTTATAAAGTCGATACTGACATCTATCCAAATTTGTTTCGAAATGGGAAGTGGATTAAGTAAGCCAGTTAGTGACTTAGTCTCATACTTTATCTATTGACATATTGCACAATTACAAACATAAGATGTAATTTGTGCTAGCATACCTTCCCACAAAAATTAATTTGCAATCCTCTTAAATGTTTTCAAAAATCTAAAATGGCCTACCTTTGGAGAATCATGAAATTCCTTCATGATAATAGGAATTATTGATGATTGAGGCACCAAAAATAATTTATCCTGATAAAACAACAATCCATCTCTCTACCTCAAAGGCCATTCTATTGGAATAACTTGCTAGACTTTATCAATCATCTGCCTAAATTCAGTAAGCACAGTGTAGTCCTATTTGATTGTATCAATAAAATGAAAACAAGGGATCAAATAGCTCAAATAATGTAATTCAGCTGCCTCCCTCCTCGATAAAACATCTGCAACTTGATTAGCAAGTCCAACTAACCATTGAATAATCATATCCAAGCAACTTAACTAAGTATTTTTGTTGCTCCAGAGTCTGAATTACTTGAGACAAAATCTCTTTAAGACTTCTATGATCAGTTTTAATAGCGAAATGGGCTCCCAAAAGATATTATTTCCATTTCTTCACCACTTCCACTAAAGCAAATAAATCTCGTACATAAGGTAATGCCTTTTGTAAGTGTGGAGGTAATTTCTTACTGAAATAAGAAATTGGGTGATTATTCTATAATAGAACTACTCCAATCCCAATTCTAGAAGCATATGTTTCAATTACAAAAGGCAATATAAAATCTGGTAAAGCTAAAATTGGGGCTTCTACCAATACCTTTTTGAGTCTCTCAAATGCTACCAAAGCATTATCATTCCATTCAAATTTGTCTGTCTTTAACATATCTGTTAAAGGACTAGCTATCGAAGCATAGCCCTTGACAACATGCCTATAATATCCTGCTAACCCTAGAAAAGCTCTAAGCTGCTTTACATTTTTAGGTAAAGGCCACACCTTTACGGCTTCAAGCTTTGACTGATCAGGAGCTACTCTTCCTTGAGAAACAATGTAGCCTAAATACTCAATAGTACTTTTGCCAAAAGAGCACTTAGATTTCTTCAAATAGAAACTATTCTCTGCTGAAGTGCTTAAAAAGTTCATAATGCTTTGAAATTTTGCCGATACATTACACAATACAAATGGCATGACTGTGAACTCATAAAAGAGCATGAATAGATAAAAGTCATGTTAGTAAGCTTTTATGCTTTAAGAATTTATATTTATAAATATACTTAATACATATATAAAGTTTAAATAAGCAATAATGAACATGATAATAAAACCACAATAGTAATGATATTTGAACATTGTTAAACAAGACATGAATATATTATTACTATCATAATACCCATGGATTTAGGAAACATATACTATGGTCATGTTATGTTAACATAAACATGAAGATGATTTTAGAATTTTTACCCAATGTGGGGGATGGGTTGTGCAAGATGAATGGAAGAAGAAAAATTTGTAAAATTTGTTCGATATGGAAGGGGAAGAGTCACGGTTTGGGAAGAAGAGAGAAAGGATTTTGAGTATTTTTTTTTTTTTTGCAAGATTTTTGGTAGGAAAAAAAAGTGTGTATAAAGAATGAAGGAGGGAGGATGTATTTATAGAGTTTTGGAGTAGAAATTAGATGTGATAAAATAAATTGAAAAAAAAATAATTGAGGGAAAGGGGGAGGATTTGCACCGACCATGCTTGGGAGGAGGAATTGATTAAATTTATTGTTTTGTAATGAAAAGTAAGTAATTTATAAGAGTTAAAAGATAATAAATATAAATGTAACAGATAGTTTTCTAGGTTGTAGGAAATAAATAGTAAGAAAAAATTGAGATGAATGAATAGTATTAAATGGTAGAAATAGTACCATGAATAATAAACAAGACTAATAAATTACCGGGGGTAAAGAAATATATGAGCAAACAAGCTATATCTAATAATTTTAGATACCAAAAATTTTAAAAACTAAAAATTTTGGAATCCTCATATTCTTTCAAGTCTAATGGTGTCATCGGAATATTTTCATTATTTTACTTGTCGGATTCTAATTTTAGAAAATGATCTCATTCGATCCAAAACGAATTAAATTTGATGAATCTAATTTTTTTTAAACTTTACTATATTATTACGGACAATAATCTATGATTATATCAATTTTATTATTTTTGGCTCTTGCCCGCAGGGCTACCAAATCTAGATTCATTAGTTTAACATGAAACTAGGTTAACTTTAAGGTTTTACTTGACTTTCAGTTCTTAGGGTTTGCTTATAATTACCGTAAAATCTAGGGGTTTACAGCTTTACCTTCTTATGCATGTATACACAATGTGTTTCACATTTCATAGCTTAAGAAAGCTCAAGGTTCTATCCCAAAAGCCCTCAATTTACCTACGGATTTTTCACAAGACAAACTTCTTGCATGACCGAAACAGATATTAAGAGGTTGGATTATTTCCAATCAAGGTGTTCAACAACATCAAGTTCTTATACAATGGGATGGTCTACCTCAAGAAGATACTACTTGGGAAGATTGGGACATTTTTAAATAGATTTATCCAACTTACGACCTTAAGGACAAGGTCGATTTTCAATAGAGGAGCCATCTATTACAACACAAGTTCGAAGACAACCTAGATGATTTATTGTTGACTAGTACTTTTCTTAATTCTATAGAGGCTTTGAAGCATGATTTCGATTGAATTTACCATCAAGGATCTAGGAGATGCTAGATTTTTCTTGGTCTTGAATTGTGTAGAACTTCTAATAAGTTTCCTAATGTTCTTAATATTTGTGCTTTATTAATCATATTTTATGTGATACTTTGTTGATGTACCCAAGAAAAGGGCACTTCTATAGATCTATAGACAGCCTTTTAGGTCAGACTCTTTGACATCACATTAGACGGCAGAGAAATTCTGCAAACCTAAAAGAAATTTTCGAAACCCTAGAGAGTGTGAGAAATTCGTATCTCTAGGAGCCCCTTTGAAACCAAATCTAGAAGCGTTCTAGATTGCGCTAGCACGCAAGAGGAGAATCCAAATCAAGGTCATTCTCGTGTGGATACCGTAGAGGGCGTTCGCAACGTGGCAATGTTTACAGATCTGTATCATCAAATACCTTTTGAAATCTAAAAGGTAATAAAACTTGAACTTTTATTTTCGTTATTTTATATCTAATCAAAAACACATGGATACTGGAATTAGGGTTTTAATTTAAAAAAAAAATTCCGCCGCAAAATTGATAATAAAACCCAACAGAATGAACATAGTTAAACAAACATTCTAGTGTTGCGACATGCTTAACATTCACTTAATGACACAAGTAAAAGAAACACATGGTTAATCGTTGATAATCCCTAATACATATTCGAAATGTAACTCGATAGATGCTATACATGATCGTATTTTGTAAATGCCATTTTGTATTATGATTCATTAAGGACGATTAATCAATTCAAACATACATAGCAATCAAGCATACAAAGAATAAACATAGTTAAACAAACATTCTAGTGTTGCAACATGCTTACCATTCACTTAATGACACAAACAAAAGAAACACATGCTTAATCGTTGATAATCCCTAATTCATATCCATTTTTATCTTTTCTGTCATGCTAATGCAACTACTTTACAACACAAGTAAGGTAACGAATTTAAGAGGAAAAACTCACTCGTCCGTATTGTAATCTTCTTAGTCCTAATAATCATCAAGAAGGGGAGTCTTATATTCCTCATCACCTAAACAAAAAAAATACCCATAATGAGTTTTTCATAGATGTTCTACTTAAACTTTCTAATAATATCTTGTTATTTTCGTCAGAATTCAGAATATGTGAAATGCCAACTTAAAATGGTCATAACTTTGCTTGTTTTAACTCGTAATTTTGTATATTAGATGTCGCTTTCTACCTACTCAAAAGGATCTATCTGTTTCTAAGGTTATTTTTATTATTTAAAGCCATTTAGGTTCCAAAACGGGTCGGTATAGAATAAAAATGAAAATTCTAGCCCTTAAATTGTAATTTTTCCTAAGTTTTACTTCACTTAGACACTTTGTAGCAACCATATATGTAAACCCCTAATTTTTAAGATAATTTCAAGCTTGAACCCTAAATTCGAAAGTCAACCGAGAACCCCAAGTCAACAAATCCCAGGAAACCCTAGCAGTTTAGATCCGGCAATTCCGTGTTCTTAAACCGATAAGTCGAAATATGAGTGGAGAGTATAGATTGGTTTGCAATAATATTAGGATGCTTAAAAATATTATATTGTTAAAATTTTGGCCTATTTTGAACCCAATCGGATATAGACTTTAAAAAGCGTGTCCTATGGCTCAAGATACCAAAAATATGTTATTAGTACTGTTAGACTCGTAATTTCATAAGATTTCTGAATATATCAGTTATATAATTTTTTGGTTTATAAAAATTATAATTATAGCATTTTATCGTATTTTCATTACTACCGGCAATTTAATTGTATAATCTACTTTTTTATTTCTAATCACACTATTCATAAGTACAACCACCCATACCCTATTCTTACATCCTTACAACCTATTTTTACAATATTACATCATTTTCCTTACATTTACTTTTCCAATATATTTTATTACTTAACTTATTTTTAAATTTTGAATTTTGTTACACAAAAATATTACACATCTCTCTCTCTTGCCAAAACCGATGCCCCCCTTCCCTTGACCTCTCTCTCAATTTATTTTATTTTTCCTTCTTTTATTCTACACAAAGCCTAATCTAATCCTCTATATAAGCTCCTTTATGTCCTTCACTTTTCATTTTTCTCTCTTTCTCTCAAAACAGACTCTTGCATTTTGGTTTTTCTCTCCTCTCTTTATCTCCTTTGTGTCGTGACACACACACACGCAATATTTTTCTTCAAGTTTTTCTAGCTCCGCAAATTTAATAGGCAATAGACCTACACCTTACCGCAATAAAACATGTAATGGTAAGATCATACACGTGTGGTTCCACCAGAATCCCCACGAGCTTTATGCTAGGGATGTAGAAACACTTAAGCATGATATCTTTACCATCACAATATTGTAGTTCTTGTTATTTAAGTTGTTTCACTATTATCTTGCTATATTATTGTTTTATGTTGTTATTATTGATATTTTGTGCATGTAGTCATTCATTAATCACATCTACATAATGTTGATATTGCATTTGCATTTATGACTTGCATAATAAACTAGATCTAGTTGTTTTCAACACATAAATGCCAGAGATTATTTTATGTACATAAAAAGCTTGTAGTAGCATGATAATAGTGAGAAAATGTTAGAAAGTCCAAGATTTATCTTTGTTTCCACAAAAATAACTTTTGGAAATTTGGATCTAAAAAGAACCCTATTTAGAAAAGCTATTTTCCAACTTCAAAATGATTATTTTACATTAAATATGAAGGGCTTAGGGAATATGTATCATAAAAGAATGGTTTTGATGAGTAAAGTTTAGATCTACTAAGAGATATTTTCAAAACAAGAAAAGTTCACAAAGGTTATGTTAGCATTATGTTTCAACCCCAACAACAAACTTAAAATTCATAATAAGGAAAGGTTGATATGTGAACACCTATTATTTAACCCTAAAATAAGAGTTTTATTAAAGAAATGGAGCCTTAAGGAGTAGGTTTGATTAAGAACTAATTTTAGAAAGATTAAATGAGTTTTACACAAGAAACAATCTCAAACATAAATTTCAAAATTCGGATTTAGAAATGAACCCCACTTGAACACCTATTTTCAAATATCAAAATGAGGATTTTAATAGAAAAATAGAAGCCTTAGGGAATAGATGTGATAAAGACTTAATTTTGACTAGGATAAGTGGATTTTATCAAAGTATAATCCTAAAACAAGGAAATGTTTCAAAATATAGGTCAAACAATGTTTTCATTACTTAAAATCTTGTAAAATTGTAACTAGGTAAAACCCCTATTTAAACATCTATTTTCCAACTCCAAAATGAAGAATTTTATTAAAACAATGAAGGTGTTACGCATATAGGTCATTAAGGTTGTATTTTGATAAAAACAAGTGTGATTTTGCAAAAAATAGAACTAGTTTTCTTAAGTCTAGTAATTTCAATAGTTTTGTTAAGTAAAAGTTTTCTAAAAGAATTCTTGTTATCAAATATCATTAAGGACTCACATATAGATAGCTCATCCCATGACATTCATGATAATAACTTGTGGATATTGCATGTACATATAATATACTTGGTAGAAACAAAGCTTAAGAAAATAGTGTCTTTCAAATCCCATAAAGCATTGTCTTAGTACATGAGGAAATAGATTAATCAATACCTATGAATCATGCATGATAATGAGTTATATATATATATATATATATAAGAGTCTTTCAAGATAAGAGGTTAAAAAAGCAACAATAGGTTCATACTTTATTCTTATTCATACATCCATCCTTATGTTATTAGATTATTAATAGATTGTTTATTATGTTCATGTAATTTAGCATGAACATAATGTGTGTTCTCTAAAGACCCATAAAGGTTAAGAGAGTAACATTATTTCATACATTATTTTTTTATTATGCTTTTACTATTATGCTCATATTATTATTATGCTCTTATTATTGCTATTATTATGCTTTTTCTTTCTTTCTTTTTCTTTTTTTTTACTAGTCTATATTTAGTCCTGAGTTGCCTTGATGAAACCAATGTTGTCAGAACCGGACCGAGGTTTGACCCGGCCAAGCTAGGGGGTCAGGGGAGGGGTCGGACCCCCGACCTGGTCACAAAAAATAAAAATATAAGGGATGATTTAATTATAAAAGACCAATATGTGTGTAATTACTCAATTAAATCTATATTTGGATCAAATTCATCAATTAATTATTAAATAAATATGATTTAATGATTATATTTTATAAATTTATAATAAAGTATGAATAAATATTTAAATTTCTTATTTTTTTATTTTATTTTTATTTTTTTGGATCCGGTTCGACCACTCGGTCGACCGGGTCAATCGGTTCTCGCCAAAAATGAGTTAACAATCGAACCTAGCCCCTTCATTACCGGTTTCGGTTAAATCGTTCGAACTGGCCGGTCCGGGCCGGTTCTGACAACCTTGGATGAAACTAAGGCTCCCAATACTTGACCATATTATTATGCTTATATTGATTCTTATATATATATATATATATATATATTTATCTTATTATGTGATATTATTCTCTTTCTCATGAGTACATATTCATAAACATGCATGAACATGTTGATATTGTCTCAACAAAAATAAAAGAAGTTTTCTTAAATGAAGAAAAATAAGACCTCTTTTAAGAATAAATTTTTGTCACTTAAGAAATGGTTTTTCAATAAAAACTTAAAATTTTACCTTAACAAATCTTTTCCAAGATATAGATAAGTTCATCACAAGTTTTTAGTAATAATGATACATTGAATTTCATCAAAGAATAAACAAAGTAGATTTATAACATACACTCTTTTCAAATCAATAAAATAAGAAAGTTTCTTTAAAACTCAACATTGTTTATTCCTTGGTTGACAAAGGTTTTTCTTAAACTTATTTGTAGGATTTTCACTAACACTCTAAAATACTAAGGTCTAGACATGTTTTACAATATCATAAAAAATTAGCTTTCTAGAAACAAATGTTACTAAGGAAATAAAATTTGTAAATAACTTAAATGATCATTATTATTAGTTATTTAAAGTGGACCTAACTTTAGAAAAATTTAGAACATATAACATGACTACTTTAAGAAACTCTAGTCATTACTAAGAAATACTAGAGAAACTACATTTTTCAACCACTAGAAATGAAATTTGTAGGAATCTTAAAAAGAATAAATTTATTTTTAGAAAATTAAATTACTCTCAAAAGTTAAGAAATGAAGTTAAAAGAAGAAAGCACTCACTTATAATAATTCAAGAAATTTTTTCAACAAACTAAAGTGAATTTTCAAGTCTTAACTTTTTCCAACCTTAAAGACATATTGCTTTACAAAAATCATTGTTGAGACAACACTATTAAATTTAGGCATACAATATGAGTCAACATATATATATATATACACATATGTATTCAAATGATTTTTCAACTATGCAAATATCTATATTTTTGTGCAAGAATTTTTGGATGAAGAAAAGTTTAAAAAATTGTGTCATGAAAGCTAGGATTTTCATGGTGAATCTGTACCTTGTAGTTTGGGACCCAAATGGATTTTTATGACAAAAATAACCTTAGAAATGGATAAATCTTTTCGAGTAGGTAGAAAACGGTATATAATATACGAAATTCCAAGTTAAAATGAACAAGTTATGGCCATTTTAAGTTGGAATTTCCACCAATATGAATTTTACCGCAACTAGAAGATAGAATTAGAAATTCCATAGAATACTTATTTTAGACATTTCCTTTGTTTGGGAAATGAGGAAGAAGATGTTTACTATCCCGAAGATTATTTTGATTAAGGAAGCTATCATCACGACATAGCTAAGTGAGTCTACTTCTCTTGTTTTTTATACTTATGATTGTGCTTGTAGTATAGTAGCACTGGAAATAGGAAAAAGATAAAATGGAAAATGCATGTGATTTATAATGTCGATGAAAGAACCTTAAGCGTATCGAGTCATGAATTTTCTATAATGAATTGTATGTTCTACTATCTTGTTGAGATGTCTGAAATTGATTGATCGCTTGCAAGAAATTGAAATTAAATGGGTAGACTTTAAATAAAATTTGATGCATGAACTTCACGAGTTGAGTCTCATTGCATTTGCTATTATACAATTGGGGGACAAGTGTATGATAGTGGTGGTTGGCATAACCGGTAGTATCTGCATGTGGTGCATAGGAGCCGGTAAGATCTATAAGTTTTTTATAGCAAATAATAGCCAGTAAGAACTATAAAAGAAATGGTTTTATAAGAATTGTTGGCTGTAATTGGCCAGAATACCTATCCCTAAATGAAAAGCATAAATTCATTCAACATGGTTCTTAGAAAACTATATGCGTGTGCTCAGGTGATTATTGCATTTCACTTGCTTGTATAATAAACTTAGTTGACATCTTACTAAACTCATAAAGCTTACACCTCTATAGATTTTTGTATACACAGAACCATTTGTTTCTATATCTAAGGTCTTCACATATCCGAGTAAGTCTTCTTTTTGGGAGATTTTAGGGAAATCTACTCGAAGACTTACAATAGACTTCCTCTAAAATCTTTTGGTGAAGTATTTAAGTTTTCTTGTAAAGACTAGAAAATTTTTATACGATCCTTGGAGATTAGCAGGGGAATGCCCCTAAGACTTGTGTAATGGACTATTAATTTTTATTTTTGGGTTAACTTTATTTCTGGATTCTTGTTTGTTCATTATTACTTGCTTAAACCATACTTCCCAATGGTGTCTTCTATTACTGTGTACACTTTATATATAATATCCAGACTTTCACGTGACTAAGATAGTCATTCTTAGGTCTTGATATTGTATGTTGTAGACTGCCACATTTAGGGTACCCTTCAGTGCATGACACAACGTAACATATTAATCTAAACCAATTATCATAAACATAATTAACTTCGATTCTTGATCATCGTTTACCACTTCAGTTAGGTCGAGGGTCACGTCGCTACTTAAACTAGGCTCGAACTATAGCAAACTAAGGTTAGAGTGTCACTTAGGAAGGGTTGTTGGCATATATATATATATACACACACACACACACACAAGAAAACATGTGTTGCCTCAACAAATTGGGGTTGAGTGCTATTAAAAACATTCACATTCACTATCAAGGGCATGTCGAGGGCTCGACTCTAGGCCTTTACCTGAACTGTACTCAAAATACTTTGTTTAAATTTGGCTTCGACAAATTTCAATGATTGTCGCAGGGTGCATCGAGGGCTCGATGGTAGGTCGCGACAGCATTGTACTCTAATACTTTAACAAATTTTAGGCACGACAACTTTTTAGTGTAAGTCACGGGTATGTCAAGGGCTCAAGTTTAGGCCATGACAGATACTTCTCATCAAAAACTTACCTCTCGACACCTACACTAGGTCTACCTTCGATCCACATCATGGGAAAACTAGGTCGCGATGACATGAAACATATAAACAACTCGAAAACATCTCTTAACTCCTCTATAATAGATCTAAGCATCAAAATGTGCATAGGAACAATCTAAAACACAACATCAGCAGCAATACACTAATCTAATAGGAACTCTATCCTTTAATCTCTAACTTAGATCCAACACACGGCTCATAAGGCAGATTTACGATTACACTGCACATTCCGTTATTCTTTGATTTAGATAAAACTCAAAAAACATTTGTTCCAACACATATAACAAATTTATTGAAATTCTAAGCATCAACAAACTCAAAAAACAAGTTTTGACACTTTTTAGAAAAATAAGGCCCAGATAACTTGTGTTTAAATGCATATGACAAACTTGTTCATTTTTAAGCTTAAATAAACTCAAAAGTTGGCTTTTATCTGTTCTTCACATTTCTTTGCAAATCAGGTTTGTTTTCTAGTTATCTAACACATGATATCTGCTGAAAATAAAGTTTTTCACATGTAAATTAAAATTTGCACAAGCATCGGTAAATTTATTAGAAATGCTTTTTGAAATTGTCAAAAATAGAGCGAACGAAAATACTTTCTGTAACTTCTTAAAAATAGAGTAAAATGAAGATATCTGTCATGCTCTTAAAAAATACTTCACTTCTTCCTTTTTAAAGCACTGGCTGTGCAACTTGTAAATAATTTTTGATATTTTTGATAAAACAATTTAAATCTAGGAAATGAAATTTCAAAATCCTTAATATATATAAACACACAGATTCTAGAACTTCTATGGGATATTAATTAATTAATGCACTATCAAAAAACATTCATTATTTTAGAATATAAAATTAGATTTAGATCTTTAATTCTTTTTAGATTTCTAACTCATGTTTAAACAAACTAGGCTTTAGATTCATGTTCGTATGTCCTTTGTCTATTGATTTTATCTCTAACCTAGTTCATATCTAATGCTAATTCATCTTATATATGCATAGAAACAATAAATCAAATAATATATACGGAAACAATGCATTAAATGAAGTAAAACAGCTTTACTTATCTTTTGGCAAACACATGAAATTCTGATCTTCTTTTCTAGTTGTTGAATCTACCTTTAACTCGATTTCCACTTCCTATATTCTTTGCTAACTTTGATTTATCTTTTATTCCTTTTTGAAATTAAGATTCGGAAGTTAATTTGATTAAAAGAATAGAACAGAGAAGAGAAAGTGAAGAGAGAGAAGGAAATGATAAGAACAAAGTGAAAAAATAATGTAGGAGAGAGATAGATGAAAGGAAAAGAATATTCCATGGATAAGATTAAAGATATTTTAAGATAAGGACAAAGGAAATGTAAAAGAATAAAATTAAGGATATTTTTAGGTAAGCAAATAAACTCAAAATCTATGAGGATTTAGAGATCAGATTGAAACTAGAATTTGGTGATTTAGAAATCTGCTAAACATTTAAACAATATATTTAAGGGTTTAGAAATTCAAAATCTCAAATTTCAACTTAATTAATTATTAATCTAATTATGTCAACTTATCTAATTATATCCTATAATTCATTTGACTTATTTAATTTATCTAAACTCAAATTCTAACTTAGATGGAGGTTTGGAGTATTTCAATTACTTCATATTATCATCATGTACATACGTGTTAAAATGTTGTGATGGATGAAGATACAATGTTCAAATATTGTGTTAAATTAACTGAAGACTAAAGAACTTGATGCATAAAAAATTGTTTGTTGTAACAACTGCAAATGAACCTGAGAAATCTAACCACAACCAAGATTATCACAAATAAAGGAAACCTCAAATTGAATACATTCCATAAACTATTCTAAAAGGACACCATATTATAATTATTCAATCACTCACAAGTAGACTAATAACTAGCATGGTATACACAATATAGCTACATTGAATTAAGGATAGCATACATAGTTATCAAAATCATGAGTTAATTTAAGTTTATAATTATATGAAAATTTCCTTAATTAAAATAAACATAAAAAATATAGGTGTACATTTTTGGTAAAATGTGATTTTAAGTGTATGATTTTATAAATTTACGATTATGTATTATTTCATCAATTTCACTAATTGTATATACTTCAAATCTTAATAGAATCACAATTACATGTCTGGCAATTATGGATAGATAAAATCATGATTTTAATCCCTTGAAATGGAATGAAATCTCCTCTTAAAATTATAGTTACTTATTCCAAACAATGTAAGGAATTACAGTTTTTGCTTTCATCATAAATTCTAAATGTAAATAGTGGAATGAATTTTGACATCTTGATTCATTTTAGGCATATTTTCTCATGTCAAACGCATTGTAACCATAGAAGATAGGAAACATGCATCAAACATCTTATTAGGTAAGAAAAGAAGTCTACTTAGATTTTATACCAACATAAACACTCCAAGCTACTAATCCAAAGGTATTTGTATGGTCAAATCTCCAACTGCTTATGTCAAAATGCATCAAAAGATCAAATGTAATAAACGCTAAAAGATAAAAAAAAAAATAGCCTTGTGGCTTTATGATATCATTCCTGAACTCTCAAGTAAAAAATATAGGTTCGAATCCCCATACCTTGAAATACCAAAAAAAAAGGAAAAAAATCAAGAATAGAAATATGAAAGTAACAAAAAAAGTGCAAAGATCATTTTGAGTCATCTCCTTCTTATTGAACCTTGACATGTCTAGCGCTTTACAACTGGTATCATCTTTATCGGAAATTATAAGGTCTTGTTATTAATTTTGACAGGACTAGTCTTATCGACTATCCAATGGCTCACATCATATCTAACTGTGATTGAACCACTAAAATAGTTAATATTCTAATTATCATATATTTTTTAACGTTTAGAATTTAGATGATTGACTAGATGGTCTCGTTCACGAGACCATAGAAGCTTCCCTTCTTTATTCCATTTAGATTTCATTATTTGTAAAGTTTAACATTAAAAATTATGGTCTTCAATTAATATTATGATGTTATTCATTATCGTTTATTATTAAAATTATTGATTGGTATTTATATTTATATGTGACACAAGCAGACATACACCTTAGTAGGTGTATTTTAAATTAAAAAAAAAAAGAAATCAAACTAACCAATTAAAATATAAAATGGTTTAAAGAAAATTTTTAAAAAATGATTTGATTCTAAATCACTAATTAATATTCCTAAAATATAAATAAGTTCGTAAAAGTTTGAAGGTAAGACATAAAATAACAACAAGAGGAAAAGATGTGGGAAAAATAAGTGCAATAATATTGTTTGAAAACTAAAGTTGAAAAAGAGGATAAGATGTAAATAAAAGGAAAAAAAGTAATATTAAAAGCCTAGATTTGTATATAATATATTGCAAAAGGTTGTGGAGTCCAATACTAGGTACTTCCTTTAAACCTAATAGACACCCACCTATAATATGGATGCCAAAAATTTAATATGATAGAATAATGAAAATATGAGTTGGAGAGGACAATATGGAATTTTCTACAAAAGTAATGTGGAGATGTGAGAAAAAAATTGCCTCATAGATAGGGATAAGCGGATAACCCTATCATATGCGTACCTACCCAAACCCTACTCGACTAAGTAGGGTCTGGGTGGATATGAAAGGTTAAAGGATACGGTACAAGGATAAATTTTTTAGATCCTACTCTTATAGGTATGTTAAGGTACGCATGTAGGGTTTTCATATCCTATAGTCCTGTACCCATCTTGGAACCAATACTCTAATATTCAGAGGGTATAGGTTTATGGTGGTATCTTATATTTATCCGATTAAATATTATAAAATAATGTTAATATACACAAAATAAATAATAATGCTTCATTTTTTATTTGAAGACCACTTATTTTTGTCTATTATCTTTCAAAAATTTTATTATAGAACAATTCATTCTATTTTATTTTGGAAATACTTATTATTTTATTTTAGAAAAACTATAGCTGTATGTATATAGTTGAACTCCCAAATTATATAGATTTGTTATTTATCTTCTAAGACTAATTAATATGGAAATAGCTTCTAAGTTTTTATTATTTTTAATTTTGGAATCTACTATAATTTCTATAATTTTGTTTAATATTATTTAAACAGGTTTATAGGTATTATAAATTTCAAATTTCGTACATTGATAGATTTTGCATATTATAAAACTTGTGACATTTAAAATTTCTTTCCACATGTTGTTTTATGGTGAATGTTAAGGTAGTTTTACATATTACATGAAACTATATCAAATACTATAAACTTGAAATTTAAGAAAATAAAGAAAAAAATAGATATTTCTTAAGTAAATCAATAGGTTTCATAGGATATCTTGTACCTATAAAGTTTACAAAGTATATGGTACAGGATGGGTAAAAGGTATTATAAGGTGGGTTTTGGATACTAAATCTAATATCCTTTAGCTTACAGGGAGGAGTTGGGTAGTGCTTCCTATCCTACTTACCCTCATTAGGCATGGTAAATGGGCTATGGCATGTAAGTCGTGAGTGAGCCGTGGGGTTAGCACAGTACGCAAGGCACGTGAAGAAACAAGACAAAAGCATGAGCACGTGAAGCACATAGAACGTGAATAAGTAAGCCAACGCGATACAGCATACAAAATACACAAACTAGTATGTGAGCCTTTTTTTTAATAATAATATAAAAAATAGTGATTTATGTTTTATTTTATTTTACTGTAAATTGAATTTAATTAATATAATTTGTTTTGTTTTATTATTTTAATTAAATCAACATTCTTCAACAAATAATAGAAAAGTTAAGTGAAAAGGAAAGAAAGAGGATAACACACTAGGGTTTTTTTTATAAGATTTATATTTCTTTCTTTTTCCTTATGTACATATTCCTATATTTACTTCGGTGTAATGCTTCATTCTATAGTTGAACTTTGTTAATTTGTGTAATTGAACTAGCTAAAGTTTAAAATTGTTAATTTATACCACAAAATTTTCAAGTTCATTTATGATACATAATGGGTAGTTAATTATAAAAATCAGTAAAATCTAAATAGCTAATTGCAAAATGTGGTAATATTTAAGATGTCAATTGTAAAATAGGCAAAGTTTAGGTACCAACTAGGCTCTTTAAAACTTTAAATAGTTAATTATAAAAAATAGAGAAAGTTAGAGTTTTAGATTTAATAAGTACCCTAAAATTTTAAGTAAATATTCCACATCTTTTTTTTCCCTTTAGTGACAAAAGCAACCTATTTTCCAGCTATATTTTGAATTTGCAAATGCAAAATATGTATACATAAATATTTTGGCACATTATGGCGCTTGTCGACCATTATATTATATTACATTATAGGGAAAAATCACTTTTGATACCTGAACTTTGGCCAAGTGGATAATTAGATATTCAAACTTTCAAGAAGACCAATTTTATACCAAATCAAACTTTCATGGCCCTTTTCACTACCTCACCTAATTATTGTCTCTTAAAGTAATAAATACGTGTTAGACAATGATTAGATGAGGTAGTAAAAAAGGGCACGAAAAGTTTGACTAGATTTTAATTTGATCTTCTTAAAAGTTTCGGTATCTAATTATCCACTTGGTCAAAGTTCAGGATTCAAAAGGGGCTTTATTTCTATATTATATTATGTGGTTTAGATTGGATGCTAGTTATATATTATTGTATTGTCTTAGGATGACTTTCCATATTTCTTCAATAACTTAACACTACACATGAGCTAGGTTCGGAAAGACAAATTCAATTTGACAATACTTATTAAAATTGGAAAGACAGATTCAATTTGACGATACTTATTGATGTCAATATATTTTGTTCTCATCCTTACTTTCCTTTGTTTCTTAAAGTTTCTAAATAAAAGGAATATAACTCTAAACGATATATAGTAAGTTTTATCTTCATTTTATAGATTCCACTAAGTTGAGTATTCGACATCACCTATATCTTTAATGACAATTTTAAAATTTATTTATATATCTCTTTTATTATATATATCTATATATACACACACACACACATATGACCTAATTCTACCCAGTTCAGTGAGAGAAAAGGCAAATTTCAAATTATCGTAATTAGCTTGGTGAAGTGTCTATTATAATAATGATGGCAAAAGTTGAAAGTTTCCTTTTATACTCAGAAGATATGCATTGTGGACTTACCATAAATGAGGCTCTTATGAAGGGAAATTTAGGAGAGCAATTACTGGTTCATTAAATCAATTTACAGAATTTTATGGATTTTATCATGTTTCCTTTTCAAGTTTACATATATATGGAAGCTTCTACGGTCTTAGGTTGCCTAGTCAATCATTTAATCATTAAAATAAATAAAATAATTAGAATATTTACTATTTTATTAGTCCGATCATGGTCGAATAAGATGTGAGCTGTTAGATATTAATAAAACCGGTCTCATCAAAACTAATGACGGGACCGGTCCGGTCAAAATTAATGACAAGACCATAAAATTTTCCTATATATTTAGGTTTTATATGAATTACTTTAATGCCAAATTTTTATACTTTTGTTTTCTCTCTTTACCACAAGTCCTTGTTGTTGATCCACGAGGCATCAAACTTGGTCCAATTCCTAGTGAGGTAAAACATTCTCAATTATATATGTTTCCGATTTGTGGTAACAGTTACCCTTTTTATTTGATGAATCAATCATTCATGTTTGCCTCTGATTTGTTTGTGCCCTCCTGTGTATAATAAATCATGCAAGAATGAAGTAATAGTTGTAAAATTGTAGAGTTAAGGACTTTTATTGCATCCTGGCATTAGAGTTTTGTGTGGTTTTCTGTTTTTGAATTTGAATCTATACATCATTGATATTTTTCTTCTTTTCTTTACTTTGGTTATTAATATCCACCCTCTTTCTTTATATTGTTTTATTTTCTGGTGAGCCTTGGTATTCACTTTTGAGTTTGAAATTTTAGTCCGTCAACTAAACTGCGGTAACAGTTTTTTTATTTTTATTTTTCCTTTGGTGGGTATTAATTTGATGAGTGTGAATATTCACACAAGCTGGGTCATAGAATTTAATTGGATGCATGTATTTTCACTTCATGAGAGGAAGAATGCTTATTCACTAATTGGATGAAAATAAATTCACTTGTTGCAAAGAGAACCCCTTTGTCAAACTTTTGACTTAGCCAAAAATTAAGAAAATAAGTTGTTTTCTAGATATGGAGGAACAAGTATAAGAGATATATTTATAAAGGCAGATAATTTCCATATCTCAATTAGGATGTAATTATTCAAAATCTCTCCTATATGCTTGTGAGGATACAAGAGCACTTACACAAAACATTTCACTTCATAACCTTTTTAGAGCATAATAAAAATAAAATACATAGATGATGTATCTATTACCTATAGATTTTATGTATGTGTGTGCTATATATACGTATATTTGTTATAAATATCTAGTTTTTACACTATATGATCTATATATATTGTGTATGTATATGTATATATGTAATATGTATAGCAAAAAAATTAATTGTATACTAATATATACATTATATATATTTCATATACTAAATATGATTTATATTTATATATGTTATATGTATGTTCTATATGTTATTTCATAAAATCCTACACATATATATATATAATTCGTTTCCCGTATAAATAGTTTTAACGATTCATAATTTAGATAGGAGTAAAATGGTCATGTTATATAATTTATTATTCTCATTAGGTAGGGAATACAGAGAGAAGACCTGGCAGATGGATTTAACTTATAAAGGGAATAGAAAAATTACTTAAAAGGAAAATTCAAATTATAGTTTACAATTAAGCAAGGTCCTAGGGTGTATTTCCACAATAATTCTTCTATTCCTCAACAACTAACTCCGAGTAAACAAGTTGTAAAAGTGCCATGTTATTTTTAAAATATTGATTTTATTAGTCAATAAATTTGTTTCTAGCATTTCACAATGTATTGAAGCTCGAAAAGTGAGTTTTCAAAATATAGCATCAAAATTTTTAGTCTATATTTTAATTAAATTAGACTACTATAATATCTATTCCACAAAACAATCTTGACAAGGCCACTTTGTCCAACCATTGTGACCTTGATGTGAAATTCAATCCTAAACATTGTGGACTAAGGTTGTTCATTGAACAAAATCAAACTAAATGGCCAAATATAGTTTTTTTTTTTTTTGTTGGTATGCTTTGAAAAGGTTCCAAACGATTCGCATTCAGTTTAGGGGTACATCGAACCATTTAACCTTAAACCAAATCGCTTTGATTAAAATATTGAAAAATTGAAAGATATTTTTATATTTCATACCTTATTGAAATTTCATTACACCTCTCTCTCTCTCACACACACACACACACACACACACACACACACACACAAAACCAATCTCTTATACATACCTACACACATTCACTATCATCTATGATCTAATTTTATTATGATAAAATGTTATATAGCTTTAACTTACATAATATTCTTGAATTTGAATACCAATCTTTAATTAGAAAATCTGAAAATGTATTAATAGTATCAATTAGAATAAGGTGTTTTTAAAAACAATTTAAACCAAACAAAACTAAAGTGAACTATGTTTGAAACTGTTTGGTTTAGATTTCAAACCATTAAAAGTGGTTTCATTCATTAGCAATTCAATTTGTTAGGGATTCAAACTAAACCGTTTTAACTATAGTTTGTTTGATCCTTGAACCAAACAAGACTGAAGCACGAACACCCCTATTGTGGATTAGAGCTTTATATTAGTAGCTCAAGCTTCAAGTATTATAAGATCTCATTTCAACTCTTGACCGTAGGTGTTGTCAACAAACACACTCATAAATACTAGAGAGTTTCTAGAATAGTGGGATGATGTTTTATAAATAATTTAATTGCTACTTGTGTGTTAAAATCCTAAAATCGTTTATTCCTCAAACTTGTTTTTTCTCTAAATTATCTCCACATGATAATTATAAAGTCACTTCTATAAGATCATTTACACTGTGTTTGATATAAGAGAATTACAAAGGAATGGTTAAGAGAGGAAGAAAATGGAAGGGATTAAATTTTATTCTCTTATTTGTTTTAAAACGGAAAGACGATAAGAGGGAAAATAGATGTATTATTTTCCTTAGGTCCCACCATTTTTTTGTTCCCTCCAAAAGGAGGAGAATAGAGAAGGAAAGGAAATTTTTTGAAATTACTCTTATACCCTTTTTTCTAAATACTTATAAAATTTTATCGTTATATCTTATTTTTTCTTCTATAATAATTAAGAGTCTCATCAATTTTCATTTACTTTACCATACACATAAAAAAAATATTTAAATTTTCTAATAATTTATTCCCTCTACTTTCTTTCCTTTCATTCCATTATGCCAAATAAAGTTTTAGAGTGGGATTTTTATGTACATTTTAAGCAAATAATACATTTCCAAAACCACAATTGGAACAATCAACCAAAATAAAAAAAAAAAAGGGAAGAAATTAGAACTTACTGATGAGTTTCAATCGGAAAAAAGCCAAAATGTAATCTTTAATCGCAAAAAAATTGTTTTCAATGTGTAATTTTTATCTTAATCTATATATTAGTCTTTTTTTAAGGAAAAATACCCTGGAAATTGGGACAAATCAAATTTGCAAATGTACAAAAATTAACATAAACATGGACGATGTCAACAAGATTGAACAAATGGGAAGACCATTAGGCCTAAAAAAAAAAAAAAGAAAGTGGGACGACCAGTTGGGCCAGTGGCCATTTAATGGACTAATAGGAAATTTCCGAAGTCCATAAATGTAGCAGTTAGTCTTACTATTTTAGTTATTTTTACATCTTGTTTTTTATTATTTTCAAACAGATTATTTATCAAGATAGATACAGATGAAAAATAAACATTTTTACTCATAAACAAATCAAATAGATAAGATCAGATAAAATATTAATAAAAATCAGATAATCCAAATAGGCCCTAATCAATAAGGTAAAAAGGTTCTCAAAGTTAGTTTTTTTTTTTTTTTAAATTTACGCAAGTGGTATTTCATTGAAGCTTAACACAGGATTTTATGCGTTTTAGGAGCTGGTTTATTTTATATCAATTAGACCTCGCCTTGAGAAAAGTTAGTGAGTAATATCTGAGGAATTTCTACAGACTAGACTATAGCTTTATCAATGAAACTGTCAAATAAAATCATGACCTCAAGGGTCTAAGAAACTCTAACGTCTAGGCCGATGCACAAAGAAGGGACAACATTTTCAATTTAAATCAACATAGTTGGATGGAATTATTGTCTTAAAGTTATTGACACAAATTGTGCATGGAAACATCTATTTTTATTCTTATCAAAAAATCCTGCAACCCTAAACTTCCAATTTTTATGATTATCCTATTAGTGCAATGATAAATGATAACAATAAGCGTTTTAACTGGAAAATTAGAGGCTCTAATGAAAAATAAAATCTACATTATATCATCCTCTCTCGAATTCGATTTGCTGAAATGTGGCAGACATGGTCGACAATACTATTAATAAATATGTTAAATAAAAACACTATTCCAAATATAACTTTTAAGGGTAGCTTAACATAAACCAAATAGTTAAACATTCTACAAATTAGCAAAAATAACAAAAAGGAAATGTGCGAAGCCATATCTTTGCCTAATTGATCTCTACACCAAATAATCTAAACCCCTTGGTTTGGACAGCATTTGTGAATTGTCCTGAAACAACATCATCTGCAAGATTCTCATTATCATTTGAAACCATGTCTTTGCCAAATTTGAATTGAATCTCCCCATTCACCGCAAAAGTGTTATGTTCAATGCCCTCTGCATATTTTCCATTTGCCTCATTCTTACACACATCAATAATGCACAAGGTTCTGGGGTCCCTTTGAAGGTTCTCAAATCATACAAGTAGAAAGTAATGATATCGTTAGCTTTTAGAGCCTTCTCCTTAACAAATTGACTCCAACCCCTTCTGAAGACAAAACTTTGGCTACTGCTGCAATAACAATAGCGAAAGCTCCATGACCTCATCAACTTGTCATAGAAAACAAGTTGCATATCGCTTACTTCCCCGCCAGCAACCCCATTTTTTCCTACACCTTCATGAATGTTTGGGAAGTATTTGATGGCATATTTTTTAGGAATAACTAGCCTATTAAGCTTTCCAACATCACTAGGAGTTAGCTCTTTCTGAAACAGTTGTCTACATAACACTCCTCCATTCTCATGAAACCAATTATTGTTGTTAAATGGTCTTTCAACTCCGTTAGACTGCGTCCTCAAGTATTCATTAAACTTGGATTGGTAAGTACCTTCTTTGATCATAGTAAGCACAGCCTCGGTACTATAGGTGCTTTGGAATCTAGGCTCCTCAATGGAATCACCGGTCCAAGGGAAGTTGCGATGTGAATCCCTACTACGGAGCTTTATAACAGCACTGTCATAAGCCATAGCCGCATCTTGTTCAGTCTTGAATGTGCCAAGCCATATCCTTTCGTGATTAGCATATATTTGCGCACCCCAGTTACCATTTTGTTGAGATACTACACCTTTGAACTTGCCTAATGGGACACCAGCACGCTTTCTTAGTTTAGAACGTTGCTCCACGTGTCTAATCAAGGTGTTGTTGTTGGAATCCAAAAATTCATTTGTTTGGCCATCTGAAACTGAACGCTCTTTTTGTTTTTTGGTAACTCTTAGACTTTCCTTTTCAAAAGCCATCCTGCGCAAAACTAGAGGAATCATCACCTTATTCTCATCAACAGAGCAAAATAAACACATGTTATGATACAATAAATAGGGTTCCTTAAATATTATAATATTATAATGAAGAAGACATAAAATTGCTTCAATATATGTTTTTTTTTTTCTAAATTTGCAAATTAGCTCACATACCATGTATTGTGTTTACTTTATTTTAAAATCATATTAATTCGGTCATAAGTATATCCTTTATTTGCTGTTGCAAGTGAAGATAAGTGATACATCTTACTTTATTGGAACTGCTACGGTTTCATCATGGGATAGTATCCCTACTATTATTGTAATTAAATTGATTATAAAAAAATTAATGTAAAAAATTTTAAAGGTTTCGGTCTCATTAGAAGAATAAATTTGAACCATTTCAACCGCCATAAGCTATAGAATTTTTCTTTGTTATGTAACAATTATCGCCTATTTAAACTTATAGATATATATATTAATGTTATAAAAAAGGCATGCATCCTAACTATTATTAAAAAAAAAAAAGTTTCATAGGAAGATTAATTAGGTAAGTTGTATCTCAAGAAGAAAAGGAACTCAATTATTATGATAATGTAAATATAAATGCACCAACCGATACCAATAAATTTCATTGGAATTAATTAGATAACATTAAAGACATTTAGCGTTTATAAAAGGTGAAAACATTTCTTTTGTTGCTAGAAATGGAAAGTGGCCCACAATCATGAAAATTGACATTTGTGTTTATATAATAGGCTTCTACAATAACTATATAAATAGATTAATATTTCATCAATTCAAAGGGTTTAAATTGTATTAGACTTATAATTAGGTTAGATGCAATACCCCATAAAGAACACATTCCACTTGCAAATCCATTTTCCTACTACATACAAAAGCAAAACTTTGAAATTTTAATTATATGGTCAGTATGTCCATGTTTTTCCTATCCATGATGTTATCACTATATATATTAATAATCCATATATGTAATATGTCAATATCAATAAATAGCTTTTCTCAAGATAGTACGAGTCAAAGTCTACTTGTAATGCTACATACCATAATTATATGCACTACATAATATTTTTTTTTCTTATAAATTATGATGACACTAACCCAAAAAATGTGTTCAATTAGCTATATGTAGAATTTAAATTAGGATCGTTAAATTCACAATTCTATCTAAAGTTGAAATTACATGTAAAAATCATAGAATCATATTAAATCCTATAAAATTGATAGAATCATATACATAAACTCATGATTCTATCAAGAGCATATACTTAAATGATTTTGTATTCATTTTAACAAAGAAAAAACTCATAAAATCATAACTACGTAAAGTCAAAGAATTGAATCATGATTTTAACAATCATGTTATGTTGTGGAATAAATATGTCATATGAACAACTAGATTATTGCATGAAATCTTAAATAACAATATTTGAATTCCTCTCATGAATTGTTCAATAATTTGTCTATCCCTAGTTACATAAATATCCTTGTATTTGAGATCGGACAAAAACTTCAATACTGATAAATAGTAAACCATCTTGACATACAACATCAAACTTCATCAAATCAAAAGTTGGTTTTTTTCCCCTCCTTTCCCTCTGTCATGTCGTTGGCCAATAACTACATATATTCTGACTAACTCCTAATGAGCTCTTAAGATGCTTGTTCATAAACATGACCTTGTTTGTATTCATTTACAACATTTAACATTCTAGAGATATCCATGCATGTGTCAAGATTTCAATTATTGTCAACATATATAATTAATTTGAAAATAGGATACCACAGTGCCATTAATACTAATTAAATAGATACTTCCTTTTAAATGGTCCCATACCCACTAAATCTAGCGGGTATTCAATCAGCAATATTCAGGGCTAAAAAGAAAAATGAACAAAAATAAAATAATTTTAGAAGAAAAATTAAAATAGCAAATAAGCCTTTGAATGTTACCTTTCTTGTTCAACAACTAAAAACTTCAATTTAATCCGCGGAATAATATTCATAATGTCTAATTGAAATAATAAACCAAAAAAAATAAAAAAAGAATCCAATATCTAATTATTTCTATGTTTCGTATTTTATTTTTATTATGCTCTAAAAAGGTTATGAAGTGAAATGTTTTGTGTAAGTGCTCTTGTATCCTCACAAGCATATAGGAGAGATTTTGAATAATTACATCCTAATTGAGATATGGAAATTATCTGCCTTTATAAATATATCTCTTATACTTGTTCCTCCAGATCTAGAAAACAACTTATTTTCTTAATTTTTGGCTAAGTCAAAAGTTTGACAAAGGGGTTCTCTTTGCAACAAGTGAATTTATTTTCATCCAATTAGTGAATAAGCATTCTTCCTCTCATGAAGTGAAAATACATGCATCCAATTAAATTCTGTGACCCAGCTTGTGTGAATATTCACACTCATCAAATTAATACCCACCAAAGGAAAAATAAAAAATAAAAAAACTGTTACCTGCAGTTTAGTTGACGGACTAAAATTTCAAACTCAAAAGTGAATACCAAGTCTCACCAGAAAATAAAACAATATAAAGAAAGAGGGTGGATATTAATAACCAAAGTAAAGAAAAGAAGAAAAATATCAATGATGTATAGATTCACATTCAAAAACAGAAAACCACACAAAACTCTAATGCCAGGATGCAATAAAAGTCCTTAACTCTACAATTTTACAACTATTACTTCATTCTTGCATGATTTATTATACACAGGAGGGCACAAACAAATCAGAGGCAAACATGAATGATTGATTCATCAAATAAAAAGGGTGACTGTTACCACAAATCGGAAACATATATAATTGAGAATGTTTTACCTCACTAGGAATTGGACCAAGTTTGATGCCTCGTGGATCAACAACAAGGACTTGTGGTAAAGAGAGAAAACAAAAGTATAAAATTTGGCATTAAAGTAATTCATATAAAACCTAAATATATAGGAAAATTTTATGGTCTTGTCATTAATTTTGACCGACCGGTCCCGTCATTAATTTTGATGAGACCGGTTTTATTAATATCTAACAGCTCACATCTTATTCGACCATGATCGGACTAATAAAATAGTAAATATTCTAATTATTTTATTTATTTTAATGATTAAATGGTTGACTAGGCAACCTAAGACCGTAGAAGCTTCCATATATATGTAAACTTGAAAAGGAAACATGATAAAATCCATAAAATTCTGTAAATTGATTTAATGAACCAGTAATTGCTCTCGTACAGCTAAATTTCCCTTCATAAGAGCCTCATTTATGGTAAGTCCACAATGCATATCTTCTGAGTATAAAAGGAAACTTCAACTTTTGCCATCATTATTATAATAGACACTTCACCAAGCTAATTACGATAATTTGAAATTTGCCTTTTCTCTCATGAACTGGGTAGAATTAGGTCATATGTGTGTGTGTGTATATATAGATATATATAATAAAAGAGATATATAAATAAATTTTAAAATTGTCATTAAAGATATAGGTGATGTCGAATACTCAACTTAGTGGAATCTATAAAATGAAGATAAAACTTACTATATCGTTTAGAGTTATATTCCTTTTATTTAGAAACTTTAAGAAACAAAGGAAAGTAAGGATGAGAACAAAATATATTGACATCAATAAGTATCGTCAAATTGAATCTGTCTTTCCAATTTTAATAAGTATTGTCAAATTGAATTTGTCTTTCCGAACCTAGCTCATGTGTAGTGTTAAGTTATGAAGAAATATGGAAAGTCATCCTAAGACAATACAATAATATATAACTAGCATCCAATCTAAACCACATAATATAATATAGAAATAAAGCCCCTTTTGAATCCTGAACTTTGACCAAGTGGATAATTAGATACCGAAACTTTTAAGAAGATCAAATTAAAATCTAGTCAAACTTTTCGTGCCCTTTTTTACTACCTCATCTAATCATTGTCTAACACGTATTTATTACTTTAAGAGACAATAATTAGGTGAGGTAGTGAAAAGGGCCATGAAAGTTTGATTTGGTATAAAATTGGTCTTCTTGAAAGTTTGAATATCTAATTATCCACTTGGCCAAAGTTCAGGTATCAAAAGTGACTTTTTCCCTATAATGTAATATAATATAATGGTCGACAAGCGCCATAATGTGCCAAAATATTTATGTATACATATTTTGCATTTGCAAATTCAAAATATAGCTGGAAAATAGGTTGCTTTTGTCACTAAAGGGAAAAAAAAGATGTGGAATATTTTACTTAAAATTTTAGGGTACTTATTAAATCTAAAACTCTAACTTTCTCTATTTTTTATAATTAACTATTTAAAGTTTTAAAGAGCCTAGTTGGTACCTAAACTTTGCCTATTTTACAATTGACATCTTAAATATTACCACATTTTGCAATTAGCTATTTAGATTTTACTGATTTTTATAATTAACTACCCATTATGTATCATAAATGAACTTGAAAATTTTGTGGTATAAATTAACAATTTTAAACTTTAGGTAGTTCAATTACACAAATTAACGAAGTTCAACTATAGAATGAGCATTACACGAAGTAAATATAGGAATATGTACATAAGGAAAAAGAAAGAAATATAAATCTTATAAAAAAAACCCTAGTGTGTTATCCTCTTTCTTTCCTTTTCACTTAACTTTTCTATTATTTGTTGAAGAATGTTGATTTAATTAAAATAATAAAACAAAACAAATTATATAATTAAATTCAATTTACAGTAAAATAAAATAAAACATAAATCACTATTTTTTATATTATTATTAAAAAAAAGCTCACATACTAGTTTGTATTTTGTATGCTGTATCGCGTTGGCTTACTTATTTCACGTTCTATATGCTTCACGTGCTCATGCTTTTGTCTTGTTTCTTCACGTGCCTTGCGTACTGTGCTAACCCCACGGCTCACTCACGACTTACATGCATAGCCCATTTACCATGCCTAATGAGGGTAAGTAGGATAGGAAGCACTACCCAACTCCTCCCTGTAAGCTAAAGGATATTAGATTTAGTATCCAAAACCCACCTTATAATACCTTTTACCCATCCTGTACCATATACTTTGTAAACTTTATAGGTACAAGATATCCTATGAAACCTATTGATTTACTTAAGAAATATCTATTTTTTTCTTTATTTTCTTAAATTTCAAGTTTATAGTATTTGATATAGTTTCATGTAATATGTAAAACTACCTTAACATTCACCATAAAACAACATGTGAAAGAAATTTTAAATGTCACAAGTTTTATAATATGCAAAATATCAATGTACGAAATTTGAAATTTATAATACCTATAAACCTGTTTAAATAATATTAAACAAAATTATAGAAATTATAGTAGATTCCAAAATTAAAAATAATAAAAACTTAGAAGCTATTTCCATATTAATTAGTCTTAGAAGATAAATAACAAATCTATATAATTTGGGAGTTCAACTATATACATACAGCTATAGTTTTTCTAAAATAAAAATAATAAGTATTTCCAAAATAAAATAGAATGAATTGTTCTATAATAAAATTTTTGAAAGATAATAGACAAAAATAAGTGGTCTTCAAATAAAAAATGAAGCATTATTATTTATTTTGTGTATATTAACATTATTTTATAATATTTAATAGGATAAATATAAGATACCACCATAAACCTATACCCTCTGAATATTAGAGTATTGGTTCCAAGATGGGTACAGGACTATAGGATATGAAAACCCTACATGCATACCTTAACATACCCTATAAGAGTAGGATCTAAAAAATTTATCCTTGTACCGTATCCTTTAACCTTTCATATCCACCCAGACCCTACTTAGTCGAGTAGGGTTTGGGTAGGTACGCATATGATAGGGTTATCCGCTTATCCCTATCTATGAGGCAATTTTTTTCTCACATCTCCACATTACTTTTGTAGAAAATTCCATATTGTCCTCTCCAACTCATATTTTCATTATTCTATCATATTAAATTTTTGGCATCCATATTATAGGTGGGTGTCTATTAGGTTTAAAGGAAGTACCTAGTATTGGACTCCACAACCTTTTGCAATATATTATATACAAATCTAGGCTTTTAATATTACTTTTTTTCCTTTTATTTACATCTTATCCTCTTTTTCAACTTTAGTTTTCAAACAATATTATTGCACTTATTTTTCCCACATCTTTTCCTCTTGTTGTTATTTTATGTCTTACCTTCAAACTTTTACGAACTTATTATATATTTTAGGAATATTAATTAGTGATTTAGAATCAAATCATTTTTTAAAAATTTTCTTTAAACCATTTTATATTTTAATTGGTTAGTTTGATTTCTTTTTTTTTTTAAATTTAAAATACACCTACTAAGGTGTATGTCTGCTTGTGTCACATATAAATATAAATACCAATCAATAATTTTAATAATAAACGATAATGAATAACATCATAATATTAATTGAAGACCATAATTTTTAATGTTAAACTTTACAAATAATGAAATCTAAATGGAATAAAGAAGGGAAGCTTCTATGGTCTCGTGAACGAGACCATCTAGTCAATCATCTAAATTCTAAACGTTAAAAAATATATGATAATTAGAATATTAACTATTTTAGTGGTTCAATCACAGTTAGATATGATGTGAGCCATTGATAGTCGATAAGACTAGTCTGTCAAAATTAATAACAAGACCTTATAATTTCCGATAAAGATGATACCAGTTGTAAAGCGCTAGACATGTCAAGGTTCAATAAGAAGGAGATGACTCAAAATGATCTTTGCACTTTTTTGTTACTTTCATATTTCTATTCTTGATTTTTTTCTTTTTTTTTGGTATTTCAAGGTATGGGGATTCGAACCTATATTTTTTACTTGAGAGTTCAGGAATGATATCATAAAGCCACAAGGCTATTTTTTTTTTTATCTTTTAGCGTTTATTACATTTGATCTTTTGATGCATTTTGACATAAGCAGTTGGAGATTTGACCATACAAATACCTTTGGATTAGTAGCTTGGAGTGTTTATGTTGGTATAAAATCTAGTAGACTTCTTTTCTTACCTAATAAGATGTTTGATGCATGTTTCCTATCTTCTATGGTTACAATGCGTTTGACATGAGAAAATATGCCTAAAATGAATCAAGATGTCAAAATTCATTCCACTATTTACATTTAGAATTTATGATGAAAGCAAAAACTGTAATTCCTTACATTGTTTGGAATAAGTAACTATAATTTTAAGAGGAGATTTCATTCCATTTCAAGGGATTAAAATCATGATTTTATCTATCCATAATTGCCAGACATGTAATTGTGATTCTATTAAGATTTGAAGTATATACAATTAGTGAAATTGATGAAATAATACATAATCGTAAATTTATAAAATCATACACTTAAAATCACATTTTACCAAAAATGTACACCTATATTTTTTATGTTTATTTTAATTAAGGAAATTTTCATATAATTATAAACTTAAATTAACTCATGATTTTGATAACTATGTATGCTATCCTTAATTCAATGTAGCTATATTGTGTATACCATGCTAGTTATTAGTCTACTTGTGAGTGATTGAATAATTATAATATGGTGTCCTTTTAGAATAGTTTATGGAATGTATTCAATTTGAGGTTTCCTTTATTTGTGATAATCTTGGTTGTGGTTAGATTTCTCAGGTTCATTTGCAGTTGTTACAACAAACAATTTTTTATGCATCAAGTTCTTTAGTCTTCAGTTAATTTAACACAATATTTGAACATTGTATCTTCATCCATCACAACATTTTAACACGTATGTACATGATGATAATATGAAGTAATTGAAATACTCCAAACCTCCATCTAAGTTAGAATTTGAGTTTAGATAAATTAAATAAGTCAAATGAATTATAGGATATAATTAATAAGTTGACATAATTAGATTAATAATTAATTAAGTTGAAATTTGAGATTTTGAATTTCTAAACCCTTAAATATATTGTTTAAATGTTTAGCAGATTTCTAAATCACCAAATTCTAGTTTCAATCTGATCTCTAAATCCTCATAGATTTTGAGTTTATTTGCTTACCTAAAAATATCCTTAATTTTATTCTTTTACATTTCCTTTGTCCTTATCTTAAAATATCTTTAATCTTATCCATGGAATATTCTTTTCCTTTCATCTATCTCTCTCCTACATTATTTTTTCACTTTGTTCTTATCATTTCCTTCTCTCTCTTCACTTTCTCTTCTCTGTTCTATTCTTTTAATCAAATTAACTTCCGAATCTTAATTTCAAAAAGGAATAAAAGATAAATCAAAGTTAGCAAAGAATATAGGAAGTGAAATCGAGTTAAAGGTAGATTCAACAACTAGAAAAGAAGATCAGAATTTCATGTGTTTGCCAAAAGATAAGTAAAGTGTTTTACTTCATTTAATGCATTGTTTCCGTATATATTATTTGATTTATTGTTTCTATGCATATATAAGATGAATTAGCATTAGATATGAACTAGGTTAGAGATAAAATCAATAGACAAAGGACATACGAACATGAATCTAAAACCTAGTTTGTTTAAACATGAGTTAGAAATCTAAAAAGAATTAAAGATCTAAATCTAATTTTATATTCTAAAATAATGAATGTTTTTTGATAGTGCATTAATTAATTAATATCCCATAGAAGTTCTGAGAATCTGTGTGTTTATATATATTAAGGATTTTGAAATTTCATTTCCTAGATTTAAATTTTTTTATCAAAAATATCAAAAATTATTTACAAGTTGCACAGCCAGTGCTTTAAAAGGAAGAAGTGAAGTATTTTTTAAGAGCATGACAGATATCTTCATTTTACTCTATTTTTAAGAAGTTACAGAAAGTATTTTCGTTCGCTCTATTTTTGACAATTTCAAAAAGCATTTCTAATAAATTTACCGATGCTTGTGCAAATTTTAATTTACATGTGAAAAACTTTATTTTCAGCAGATATCATGTGTTAGATAACTAGAAAACAAACCTGATTTGCAAAGAAATGTGAAGAACAGATAAAAGCCAACTTTTGAGTTTATTTAAGCTTAAAAATGAACAAGTTTGTCATATGCATTTAAACACAAGTTATCTGGGCCTTATTTTTCTAAAAAGTGTCAAAACTTGTTTTTTGAGTTTGTTGATGCTTAGAATTTCAATAAATTTGTTATATGTGTTGGAACAAATTTTTTGAGTTTTATCTAAATCAAAGAATAACGGAATGTGCAGTGTAATCGTAAATCTGCCTTATGAGCCGTGTGTTGGATCTAAGTTAGAGATTAAAGGATAGAGTTCCTATTAGATTAGTGTATTGCTGCTGATGTTGTGTTTTAGATTGTTCCTATGCACATTTTGATGCTTAGATCTATTATAGAGGAGTTAAGAGATGTTTTCGAGTTGTTTATATGTTTCATGTCATCGCGACCTAGTTTTCCCATGATGTGGATCGAAGGTAGACCTAGTGTAGGTGTCGAGAGGTAAGTTTTTGATGAGAAGTATCTGTCATGGCCTAAACTTGAGCCCTTGACATACCCATGACTTACACTAAAAAGTTGTCGTGCCTAAAATTTGTTAAAGTATTAGAGTACAATGCTGTCGCGACCTACCATCGAGCCCTCGATGCACCCTGCAACAATCATTGAAATTTGTCGAAGCCAAATTTAAACAAAGTATTTTGAGTATAGTTCAGGTAAAGGCCTAGAGTCGAGCCCTCGACATGCCCTTGATAGTGAATGTGAATGTTTTTAATCGCACTCAACCCCAATTTGTTGAGGCAACACATGTTTTCTTTTGTGTGTGTGTGTGTGTATATATATGCCCAACAACCCTTCCTAAGTGACACTCTAACCTTAGTTTGCTATAGTTCGAGCCTAGTTTAAGTAGCGACATGACCCTCGACCTAACTGAAGTGGTAAACGATGATCAAGAATCGAAGTTAATTATGTTTATGATAATTGGTTTAGATTAATATGTTACGTTGTGTCATGCACTGAAGGGTACCCTAAATGTGGCAGTCTACAACATACAATATCAAGACCTAAGAATGATTATCTTAGTCACGTGAAAGTCTGGATATTATATATAAAGTGTACAACATAGTAATAGAAGACACCATTGGGAAGTATGGTTTAAGGAAGTAATAATGAACAAACAAGAATCCAGAAATAAAGTTAACCCAAAAATAAAAATTAATAGTCCATTACACAAGTCTTAGGGGCATTCCCCTGCTAATCTCCAAGGATCGTATAAAAATTTTCTAGTCTTTACAAGAAAACTTAAATACTTCACCAAAAGATTTTAGAGGAAGTCTATTGTAAGTCTTCGAGTAGATTTCTCCTAAAATCTCCCAAAAAGAAGACTTACTCGGATATGTGAAGACCTTAGATATAGAAACAAATGGTTCTGTGTATACAAAAATCTATAGAGGTGTAAGCTTTATGAGTTTAGTAAGATGTCAACTAAGTTTATTATACAAGCAAGTGAAATGCAATAATCACCTGAGCACATAAGGCATATAGTTTTCTAAGAACCATGTTGAATGAATTTATGCTTTTCATTTAGGGATAGGTATTCCTGCCAATTACAGCCAACAATTCTTATAAAACCATTTCTTTTATAGTTCTTACTGGCTATTATTTGCTATAAAAAAACTTATAGATCTTACCGGCTCCTATGCACCACATGCAGATACTACCGGTAATGCCAACCACCACTATCATACACTTGTCCCGCCAATTGTATAATAGCAAATGCAATGAGACTCAACTCGCGAAGTTCATGCATCAAATTTTATTTAAAGTCTACCCATTTAATTTCAATATCTTGCAAGCGATCAATCAATTTCAGACATCTCAACATGATAGTAGAACATACAATTCATTATAGAAAATTCATGACTCGATACGCTTAAGGTTCTTTCATCGATATTATAAATCACATGCATTTTCCATTTTATCTTTTTCCTATTTCCAGTGCTACTATACTACAAGCACAATCATAAGTATAAAAAACAAGAGAAGTAGACTCACTTAGCTATGTCGTGATGATAGCTTCCTTAATCAAAATAATCTTCGGGATAGTAAACATCTTCTTCCTCATTTCCCAAACAAAGGAAATGTCTAAAATAAGTATTCTATGGAATTTCTAATTCTATCTTCTAGTTGCGGTAAAATTCATATTGGTGGAAATTCCAACTTAAAATGGCCATAACTTGTTCATTTTAACTTGGAATTTCGTATATTATATACCGTTTTCTACCTACTCGAAAAGATTTATCCATTTCTAAGGTTATTTTTGTCATAAAAATCCATTTGGGTCCCAAACTACCAAGGTACAGATTCACCATGAAAATCCTAGCTTTCATGACACAATTTTTTAAACTTTTCTTCATCCAAAAATTCTTGCACAAAAATATAGATATTTGCATAGTTGAAAAATCATTTGAATACATATGTGTGTGTATATATATATATATATGTTGACTCATATTGTATGCCTAAATTTAATAGTGTTGTCTCAACAATGATTTTTGTAAAGCAATATGTCTTTAAGGTTGGAAAAAGTTAAGACTTGAAAATTCACTTTAGTTTGTTGAAAAAATTTCTTGAATTATTATAAGTGAGTGCTTTCTTCTTTTAACTTCATTTCTTAACTTTTGAGAGTAATTTAATTTTCTAAAAATAAATTTATTCTTTTTAAGATTCCTACAAATTTCATTTCTAGTGGTTGAAAAATGTAGTTTCTCTAGTATTTCTTAGTAATGACTAGAGTTTCTTAAAGTAGTCATGTTATATGTTCTAAATTTTTCTAAAGTTAGGTCCACTTTAAATAACTAATAATAATGATCATTTAAGTTATTTACAAATTTTATTTCCTTAGTAACATTTGTTTCTAGAAAGCTAATTTTTTATGATATTGTAAAACATGTCTAGACCTTAGTATTTTAGAGTGTTAGTGAAAATCCTACAAATAAGTTTAAGAAAAACCTTTGTCAACCAAGGAATAAACAATGTTGAGTTTTAAAGAAACTTTCTTATTTTATTGATTTGAAAAGAGTGTATGTTATAAATCTACTTTGTTTATTCTTTGATGAAATTCAATGTATCATTATTACTAAAAACTTGTGATGAACTTATCTATATCTTGGAAAAGATTTGTTAAGGTAAAATTTTAAGTTTTTATTGAAAAACCATTTCTTAAGTGACAAAAATTTATTCTTAAAAGAGGTCTTATTTTCTTCATTTAAGAAAACTTCTTTTATTTTTGTTGAGACAATATCAACATGTTCATGCATGTTTATGAATATGTACTCATGAGAAAGAGAATAATATCACATAATAAGATAAAGATATATATATATATATATATATAAGAATCAATATAAGCATAATAATATGGTCAAGTATTGGGAGCCTTAGTTTCATCCAAGGTTGTCAGAACCGGCCCGGACCGCCAGTTCGAACCGATTTAACCGAAACCGGTAATGAAGGCGGGCTAGGTTCGATTGTTAACTCATTTTTGGCGAGAACCGGATTGACCCGGTCGACCCGAGTGGTCGAACCGGATCCAAAAAAATAAAAATAAAATAAAAAAATAAGAAATTTAAATATTTATTCATACTTTATTATAAATTTATAAAATATAATCATTAAATCATATTTATTTAATAATTAATTGATGAATTTGATCCAAATATAGATTTAATTGAGTAATTACACACATATTGGTCTTTTATAATTAAATCATCCCTTATATTTTTATTTTTTGTGACCAGGTCGGGGGTCCGACCCCTCGACCCTGACCCCTAGCTTGGGTCAAACCTCGGTCCGGTTCTGACAACATTGGTTTCATCAAGGCAACTCAGGACTAAATATAGACTAGTAAAAAAAAGAAAAAGAAAGAAAGAAAAAGCATAATAATAGCAATAATAAGAGCATAATAATAATATGAGCATAATAGTAAAAGCATAATAAAAAAAATAATGTTACTCTCTTAACCTTTATGGGTCTTTAGAGAACACACATTATGTTCATGCTAAATTACATGAACATAATAAACAATCTATTAATAATCTAATAACATAAGGATGGATGTATGAATAAGAATAAAGTATGAACCTATTGTTGCTTTTTTAACCTCTTATCTTGAAAGACTCTTATATATATATATATATATATAACTCATTATCATGCATGATTCATAGGTATTGATTAATCTATTTCCTCATGTACTAAGACAATGCTTTATGGGATTTGAAAGACACTATTTTCTTAAGCTTTGTTTTCCAAGTATATTATATGTACATGCAATATCCACAAGTTATTATCATGAATGTCATGGGATGAGCTATCTATATGTGAGTCCTTAATGATATTTGATAACAAGAATTCTTTTAGAAAACTTTTACTTAACAAAACTATTGAAATTACTAGACTTAAGAAAACTAGTTCTATTTTTTGCAAAATCACACTTGTTTTTATCAAAATACAACCTTAATGACCTATATGCGTAACACCTTCATTGTTTTAATAAAATTCTTCATTTTGGAGTTGGAAAATAGATGTTTAAATAGGGGTTTTACCTAGTTACAATTTTACAAGATTTTAAGTAATGAAAACATTGTTTGACCTATTTTTGAAACATTTCCTTGTTTTAGGATTATACTTTGATAAAATCCATATCCTAGTCAAAATTAAGTCTTTATCACATCTATTCCCTAAGGCTTCTATTTTCTATTAAAATCCTCATTTTGATATTTGAAAATAGGTGTTCAAGTGGGGTTCATTTCTAAATCCGAATTTTGAAATTTATGTTTGAGATTGTTTCTTGTGTAAAACTCATTTAATCTTTCTAAAATTAGTTCTTAATCAAACCTACTCCTTAAGGCTCCATTTCTTTAATAAAACTCTTATTTTAGGGTTAAATAATAGGTGTTCACATATCAACCTTTCCTTATTATGAATTTTAAGTTTGTTGTTGGGGTTGAAACATAATGCTAACATAACCTTTGTGAACTTTTCTTGTTTTGAAATATCTCTTAGTAGATCTAAACTTTACTCATCAAAACCATTCTTTTATGATACATATTCCCTAAGCCCTTCATATTTAATGTAAAATAATCATTTTGAAGTTGGAAAATAGCTTTTCTAAATAGGGTTCTTTTTAGATCCAAATTTCCAAAAGTTATTTTTGTGGAAACAAAGATAAATCTTGGACTTTCTAACATTTTCTCACTATTATCATGCTACTAAGCTTTTTATGTACATAAAATAATCTCTGGCATTTATGTGTTGAAAACAACTAGATCTAGTTTATTATGCAAGTCATAAATGCAAATGCAATATCAACATTATGTAGATGTGATTAATGAATGACTACATGCACAAAATATCAATAATAACAACATAAAAAATAATATAGCAAGATAATAGTGAAACAACTTAAATAACAAGAACTACAATATTGTGATGGTAAAGATATCATGCTTAAGTGTTTCTACATCCCTAGCATAAAGCTCGTGGGGATTCTGGTGGAACCACACGTGTATGATCTTACCATTACATGTTTTATTGGTAAGGTGTAGGTCTATTGCCTATTAAATTTGCGGAGCTAGAAAAACTTGAAGAAAAATATTGCGTGTGTGTGTGTCACGACACAAAGGAGATAAAGAGAGGAGAGAAAAACCAAAATGCAAGAGTCTGTTTTGAGAGAAAGAGAGAAAAATGAAAAGTGAAGGACATAAAGGAGCTTATATAGAGGATTAGATTAGGCTTTGTGTAGAATAAAAGAAGGAAAAATAAAATAAATGAGAGAGAGGTCAAGGAAGGGGGCATCGTTTTGGCAAGAGAGAGAGAGATGTGTAATATTTTTGTGTAACAAAATTCAAAATTTAAAAATAAGTTAAGTAATAAAATATATTGGAAAAGTAAATGTAAGGAAAATGATGTAATATTGTAAAAATAGGTTGTAAGGATGTAAGAATGGTATGGGTGGTTGTACTTATGAATAGTGTGATTAGAAATAAAAAAGTAGATTATACAATTAAATTGCCGGTAGTGATGAAAATACGATAAAATGCTATAATTATAATTTTTATAAACCAAAAAATTATATAATTGATATATTCAGAAATCTTATGAAATTACGAGTCTAACAGTACTAATAACATATTTTGGTATCTTGAGCCATAGGACACGCTTTTTAAAGTCTATATCCGATTGGGTTCAAAATAGGCCAAAATTTTAACAATATAATATTTTTAAGCATCCTAATATTATTGCAAACCAATCTATACTCTCCACTCATATTTCGACTTATCGGTTTAAGAACACGGAATTGCCGGATCTAAACTGCTAGGGTTTCTGGGATTTGTTGACTTGGGGTTCTCGGTTGACTTTCGAATTTAGGGTTCAAGCTTGAAATTATCTTAAAAATTAGGGGTTTACATATATGGTTGCTACAAAGTGTCTAAGTGAAGTAAAACTTAGGAAAAATTACAATTTAAGGGCTAGAATTTTCATTTTTATTCTATACCGACCCATTTTGGAACCTAAATGGCTTTAAATAATAAAAATAACCTTAGAAACAGATAGATCCTTTTGAGTAGGTAGAAAACGACATCTAATATACAAAATTACGAGTTAAAACAAGCAAAGTTAAGACCATTTTAAGTTGGCATTTCACATATTCTGAATTCTGACGAAAATAACAAGATATTATTAGAAAGTTTAAGTAGAACATCTATGAAAAACTCATTATGGGTTTTTTTTGTTTAGGTGATGAGGAATATAAGACTCCCCTTCTTGATGATTATTAGGACTAAGAAGATTACAATACGGACGAGTGAGTTTTTCCTCTTAAATTCGTTACCTTACTTGTGTTGTAAAGTAGTTGCATTAGCATGACAGAAAAGATAAAAATGGATATGAATTAGGGATTATCAACGATTAAGCATGTGTTTCTTTTGTTTGTGTCATTAAGTGAATGTAAGCATGTTGCAACACTAGAATGTTTGTTTAACTATGTTTATTCTTTGTATGCTTGATTGCTATGTATGTTTGAATTGATTAATCGTCCTTAATGAATCATAATACAAAATGGCATTTACAAAATACGATCATGTATAGCATCTATCGAGTTACATTTCGAATATGTATTAGGGATTATCAACGATTAACCATGTGTTTCTTTTACTTGTGTCATTAAGTGAATGCTAAGCATGTCGCAACACTAGAATGTTTGTTTAACTATGTTCATTCTGTTGGGTTTTATTATCAATTTTGCAGCGGAATTTTTTTTTTAAATTAAAACCCTAATTCCAGTATCCATGTGTTTTGATTAGATATAAAATAACTAAAATAAAAGTTCAAGTTTTATTACCTTTTAGATTTCAAAAGGTATTTGATGATACAGATCTGTAAACATTGCCACGTTGCGAACGCCCTCTACGGTATCCACACGAGAATGACCTTGATTTGGATTCTCCTCTTGCGTGCTAGCGCAATCTAGAACGCTTCTAGATTTGGTTTCAAAGGGGCTCCTAGAGATAGATTTCTCACACTCTCTAGGGTTTCGAAAATTTCTTTTAGGTTTGCAGAATTTCTCTGCCGTCTAATGTGATGTCAAAGAGTCTGACCTAAAAGGCTGTCTATAGATCTATAGAAGTGCCCTTTTCTTGGGTACATCAACAAAGTATCACATAAAATATGATTAATAAAGCACAAATATTAAGAACATTAGGAAACTTATTAGAAGTTCTACACAATTCAAGACCCAAGAAAAATCTAGCATCTCCTAGATCCTTGATGGTAAATTCAGAATCGAAATCATGCTTCAAAGCCTCTATAGAATTAAGAAAAGTACTAGTCAACAATAAATCATCTAGGTTGTCTTCGAACTTGTGTTGTAATAGATGGCTCCTCTTATTGAAAATCGACCTTGTCCTTAAGGTCGTAAGTTGGATAAATCTATTTAAAAATGTCCCAATCTTCCCAAGTAGTATCTTCTTGAGGTAGACCATCCCATTGTATAAGAACTTGATGTTGTTGAACACCTTGATTGGAAATAATCCAACCTCTTAATATCTGTTTCGGTCATGCAAGAAGTTTGTCTTGTGAAAAATCCGTAGGTAAATTGAGGGCTTTTGGGATAGAACCTTGAGCTTTCTTAAGCTATGAAATGTGAAACACATTGTGTATACATGCATAAGAAGGTAAAGCTGTAAACCCCTAGATTTTACGGTAATTATAAGCAAACCCTAAGAACTGAAAGTCAAGTAAAACCTTAAAGTTAACCTAGTTTCATGTTAAACTAATGAATCTAGATTTGGTAGCCCTGCGGGCAAGAGCCAAAAATAATAAAATTGATATAATCATAGATTATTGTCCGTAATAATATAGTAAAGTTTAAAAAAATTAGATTCGTCAAAATTTAATTCGTTTTGGATCCGAATGAGATCATTTTCTAAAATTAGAATCCCGACAAGTAAAATAATGAAAATATTCCGATGACACCATTAGACTTGAAATAATATGAGGATTCCAAAATTTTTAGTTTTTAAAATTTTTGGTATCTAAAATTATTAGATATAGCTTGTTTGCTCATATATTTCTTTACCCCCGGTAATTTATTAGTCTTGTTTATTATTCATGGTACTATTTCTACCATTTAATACTATTCATTCATCTCAATTTTTTCTTATATTTCCTACAACCTAGAAAACTATCTCTTACTTTAAATTTATTATCTTTCAACTCTTATAAATTACTTACTTTTCATTACAAAACAATAAATTTAATCAATTTCCTCCCTCTTTCCCAAGCATGGTCGGTGCAAATCCTCCTCCCTTTCCCTCAATTATTTTTTTTTTCAATTTTTTTATCACATCTAATTTCTACTCCAAAACTCTATAAATACATCCTCCTCCTTCATTCTTTATACACACTTTTTTTTCCTACCAAAAATCTTGCAAAAAAAAAAAAAAAAAAACTCAAAATCCTTCTCTTCTTTTCTTCCCAAACCGTGACTCTTCCCCTTCCATATCGAACAAATTTTACAAATTTTTTCTTCCATTCATCTTGCACAACTCACTCCCACATTGGGTAAAAATTCTAAAATCATCTTCATGTTTATGTTAACATAACATGACCATAGTATATGTTTCCTAAATCCATGGGTATTATGATAGTAATAATATATTCATGTCTTGTTTAACAATGTTCAAATATCATTACTATTGTGGTTTTATTATCATGTTTCATTATTGCTCTGATTTAACTTTATATATGTATTAAGTATATTTATAAATATAAATTCTTAAAGCATAAAAGCTTACTAACATGACTTTTATCTATTCATGCTTTTTTTTCTTACAATTTATTTATTTAAAGTAATTTTATTAAGACTAGTCTTTCTAATTTTAGACTGGTCTTTATCAGGTCAAAACAATTTTTTTTCTTTTCTTTTATGGGACTTATCCATAGTCTAAGTCCGGGGAGCCTTGACACCAATTTAAGACTCTCATGATTTCCTATTTTATTTTCTTGCTTTTCTTTTCAGGACTAGTCTATCTCTAGTCCGAAAGTCTTAATGAAAGCTAAGACTTTCAATACTTGACTGTATTTGTTCATATGCTTATTTAGTTTCTTATATCTCTTACATTCCATGTAAGTTATCTTTCTACAATATAATTATATGTTCATGTTCATGCAAAATCATAATGTTGTTGTCTTAAAAAAAAAAAGGGAGGTTTTTTTTATTAAAATTTAAGACGAAATTCATTACAAAAATATTTTTTGGCACTTAAGAAAAGTTTCCATTTAAAACTTAGGATTATAATTCAATAATATGCTTTTCAAAAATTTAAATAAGTTCATCATAAACTTTAAGAGTTAATGTTATGTAAAGCTTTTTCTAAAACATAGTTATAAAGTTCTTTTGCTTCTTTTTTTCAAAATAAAATAAATTATTATTAAATCTTAATGTTGATAATTCTTTGTTATACAAGTTTTTCTTAAAAACTTATCTAAAAGAACTCATACCAATACTCTAACAAATACTAAGAACTAAACAAATTTCTAAGTCAAGTTAAAATCAACTCACTAGTTAAGAAAAACTCTTAGAAAAGTAATATCATTAAACAACCTAAAGTAACAAGTTTTCAAAAATAAAAAAAAGCTTATTTTTATAAAGTCTATGAAGTAGGAATGGTAGTCAAGATATCAAAAGTACTCATATGAAGTAAACCAAAAATCTGAATTTTCATTTCAATAATTTACAAAGGGAACTTGTAGATTCTAATCTTTAAAAAGGAGATTGTTTTATGAAAAATCAAAGTTAGACAATAACACTTGAATCATGTATGTAATGTGAGTTTATATATATATATATATATAAAGAATTTTTCAACTATATAAATATTTATGTATTTGCTATGAGATTTTTGGTTAATGAAAAGCTTGGAAAATATATTTTAAAGGCTGGAATTTTCGTAACAACTTTGTACTTGAAACCCAAATGGCTTTTTATGACAAAAATAACTTTTGAAATAAATAGATCTTTTCTAGTAGGTAGAAAATGGCAAAAAATATGCGAAAATCCGAGTTAAAATAAGATATGACCATTTTATGTTGGAATTTCTTGTCATCCGAATTTTGACAAAATGATAAAATCGAATTAGATAGTTTAAGTAGATTTGGGATGAAATACTCATTTCGAGTATTTCTTTTGTTTAGGTGACAAGGACTAGGACCTTCTCTTTCCTAAAGATTACTTCGACTGATAGAGATTATCATGGCCAAGTGAGTTTTCCTTTACGTTTTATATATTCATGCACATACTTATAGAATAAAGTACTAGATGTTAGGAAAAAATAAAAATTGATATGCATGCGGTTTATCATGGGAACTGTGTACGTAATTTGTTATGTGTGATCAGTAAACGATAAGTATATCGTAGCTCGATTGGTTAATTAATATAAATTGTCTTTATGTATATTTTTGTGTGTACAAATATTGATTGATTGCCTTAAATAAATTAATGTCAGATCGAAAATTCCCTATAACTAAATTGATCATGCATACCACTTAGAATATCATGTTCGCATTCTATTACTCCTCCTCAGTGTAGGACCGGAAAGGTAAGCTGCCTACCTACATCTTGAGAAATTAGGACAATTGAGGAATATGGCCTCATGGTGTAGCCAAGCCGGATTGATCGCTTTAGGTGAGAAAAGCTCAAGGACTAGTAGTATAGTTGATTGGAACCCCAAGATGCATGCAAATTCCAAGGAGGTCGATTGGCACCCATTCAAAAGATTCCCTTACCTTGAATTGACGGCGTAAATCCATTGTATATATGAATCCAGATAGTCGTATGTATTTATTTGATCATATGATTATTGCATTTCATATGCTTACTTATGGACTTGTTTGATTATTTTGTTATGAGCACTTTTCCATAAGGAATATCTCACCAAGCTTGTTATACTTACTCTCCAATAGATTTTTGATGTTGTAAGATCATCGTTTTTGCACCCAAGACCACCCTGATTGTCTAGGTAGGACCTACGTTTTTGGGAAGCTTTTGGAGGAAATTCTATTTGAAGACTTTAGGTTAGATTTCCTTTAAAATCTTCTGGTTATAGTTATTTACCCTAGTAAGACTATGTTATTTTGGAGAATTATCAAGGGAATGCCCCTATGATATTGTAAGACTGTTGAACAATGATTTATGACTAATGAATGTTTAAGTTGTTCCTTGATTGCTATATTTTCACTATCTTAAATAACATATCCCACCGGTGTCACGCCCCGAGGGTATTTTAATAATGATAATCAAGAACCGTTCAATCACCATTATTAGTTTACCTTCTAGGTATGACATGATTTTCAAAAACAGGATCTTTTAGTTGCTTGGATGGAATAAACAAACATATATAAGATGTAAATTAGTAAACAACTATTACAAACTACTATATTACAGATCATATGCTTTAGAATTCCTTACAATCTTACTGATGATTCTGATGCAAATTAAATGCATCATAAGACTACTACAGATATAGATATTCTAATTCTATACTAAACTTTAAACTTCTGGCTTCTATTCTCTTACCAGGACCATGCTCCTGCTAGTAATGAGCCACGGTCGCAGAGTAAACATGAAAGGACTGTGGGAGTGTGAGCTAAACCACAAGCTCAGTGAATAACCAGAACTCATTACATATATCATACAAGTTATTTAACAATCATATGAAATGCAGCAATCACACAAATGAACATTACAAGCTTGGATAACCCGGAATCCAAACCGGATGAAGATTTACGCCCTCCCATCGGGGTTGAAGGATCACAATCTATGGTCCACCTACCTAGGAGAGACTTAAGCTTTCAGGAAATAATAATCTCAAATTTAATTATCTCTTTAAGCTTATCATGTTTCATTATTTATTTCCTGTTTTAGCTTTAGAAACTCCACTAAGTGTTAGTTATTCCCACGTAATACCATAAGCGGCGTCCTTCGTTTACCATGTAGTTCCTATGGTATTAATAGAACAAAAGTAATCTTGCAATTAACTACTAGCTCTCTGGCCTAGATAATTCAAGCATTACCAGAGATCCGAGAAACTAACACGTAGTAGGCTACCACTTACTCAATGCTTTTTATGCATAGAATGCAATGCATGATTATTTTCCATTATGGTACCAGTAGTTTTTAAGTCAATTTGGGGGTGATCAAGCAATACAGACACTCAATTGAATACTACATACATTATCAAGATACACACAATTGTGTTATCACTTATTTTAGAGTGACATGGCAATCAATGGAATACAATACACAACTTTCATATTTCAAACAGATCACCAATTTTCATTATCTTTTTTATTTAAGGTTCACTACTAGTACAAGCACAACCAATGTAATAAGACTGAGTCACTCACCTGCCCATCCTATTTAATCGTAGTAATCTTCAGGTAGGACCTCCCCAATACCCGAGTCACCTATTAAGATAAATAATATAATCATTAAGATTTCCTAGACTATACAAATTAGTTTTTATGAATATTCAAGTGTCTTATTGGTTGGTTGGGTCTCTGTTTTATTTTTAGCTAATTCTTTCCAAATAGCTTTAAGTTCTAAATTCTTGTACTCTCAGTTTTCTTTTAAATTACTTAATAAATTTTTCTTATAGAGTATAGATGTTCCTATGCTCACAAATTTGGATTATTTAAATTTCCATTGTTATCGATTTATATATATAAATATTCTAGTATATACTTAGTATTTACTAAATCATAATTTATACATATATATCTTTCTATGAAAACATACTTACTAATAAAAGAATTTATTAACTTAATTATAACTATTTTCGAAATTATTTTTCTCTTTTTGTAAATCATAAGAACATTAATAATTATCATCAATAATAATAACAATAATAATAATAATAATAATAATAATATATTAATAATAATATAATAATAATAATAATAATAATAATAATAATAATAAATTTCCGAAAATATATTATATTCCATCACATTAAGAATTATACTAATTGTCCTATAATTTTAATTAATATTATTACTAAAGTAATTTTAGTCTTACATTCAGATTTATTATTATTTCAAAAATAATATTTTCGTAATTCTAAAAATTCTTTTAATAATATTAAGGGTATTAATAATTAGAATCTATTATGCATAAATTTTTTACAAAGTAATTTATTTTTCTAAAGAAAATTTCTTTTTACATGAATAATATTTAAATACCCTCTATTTAATAAAGTCAGAAAATAATTTTATTTTTTTAGATTTAAATAAATAAATTTCGGGTTTAATATTGTTATATTATAATATTACTATTACTATTCCAGAAAAATAAATAGATGCAGGAAAAAGAATAAACATTCTAAAATTATTTAAATTATTATTTATTATATAATTATTTATACTTAGTTTCGTTTTTCTTTTCTTTGGCCGGGGGTACACGGGGTTAAGTACGCCCGTACAACGTGCTGGCTAAGAGGTGTACGGGTTAAGTACCCGTACACGTTGCTAGCCGAGGGGTATACGGGTTATGTACGCCCGTACACGTTGCTAGTCGAGGGGTCTACGGGTTATGTACGCCCGTACACCGAGCCTGTGCTCATAGGGAAGCACTGTTCATCGTCTTCCCCGATGAGTCATGGCCATTTCCGACGAATCCTGACGTTAAAACGTCGAGATTTTGGATATAAAAGACTCCTAAGGACCTAATAAACCTAAATATCTAAGAATCATAACCTAAAAACAACATGCTGTTCATGATTTCGAATCATCAAGCTCGGCTAGGGTTTAGGAAAAATACCTTCGTCGCGACCTCACGATGAATTTCGAAGCTCCTAGTGGCCTTGGTTAGCTTCCTAAGATGTCTGAGAGTCAGTATCAATCTTTAAAACTAGAAGAAAACTCGTGGGATAAGATTGACTTACCTCAAGCTTGTTTTTGAACGTTTTCCCAGGTTTTTGTTCAAATTCTAGAACGAGGTTGTTTTGAGCGTTTAAAAAATCGGTTCCTGGATTAGTTCTACTCCTAATGAGATATAGAAGAGTTCTGGAAAGTTTGGAGGAGTTTAGAGGTCATTTGCTTAGCCGTCCAAGTTCGTTTGTATATATATATTATATATATAATGTAGTGCAAATTTCCAGCCACGTTTCCTCCTCAATCCGAAGTAATTTGCTCTTGTTTGTTGTTAATTTCATCCCTTGTTTGATTGTCATAAATACAAGGGTGATCTGTCACGTTTCCATTGGTTTTAGAGAGGATTTGGATTGACTTTGTGTAAATTATTGAAGAAACTTCGGTTCACAATCCTCAAGAGAATCACAGCCCTTCACTCCAAGTGGGACGTCTCCAGCAAGCTGAGATTACATATATATATATATATATATATAATAGTTAGATTTTGTTTAGTTAAGTTTTCGGGTAGTTTAATACACTACTAAGGTATATTTTAGCTTATATATGTAAATGTATATATACGAAGGTCTTTAATGGATCCTACGAAGTGTTTAGTTTAACAAAAAGTACAAATTTAAGCTTTAATAGTATGTATCTAATTGTTTAAGAAAAATTTATCCTACGCGATTTGGATTTTATAAGCTTTTCGGGTCAATTTTCGTTTCAGACTCCAAGGGCTTTAGAAAACCCTAATTTGATTATTGGTATGATTCAATTCTATATTTGAGGTCTAGATCTCAAGTTATACATCAGTTCATGTTTTTATTGGGTATTTATAACCCTAACAGTTTATCTTAAGAACACAATTTCCTAAGGAAAACCCTATTGAGTCATTTATGTAATATTACTACTAATATATAGGCTATACTAGTTATATATTTTAGATTTGGATACTCACTATGAAATCTTATCAATGTAGTTTATTACTGACTAAAACTCTCAAATTTTAGGGTTCCAATGCAAATATAGCTTCATTATTAAACCTTGTTCTAATTCCCGGCCTCTATTGAATACTAAGGTAATCACTTAATACCCATATTTAGGTTTTCCCATAGAATTTGTCTGTTTGACAAGGATTCGGGTTTAGGATTTGAAGTTTCCTTTGCCCACAACCTGAATTATTAACTCGAAATACGAAATCTTGTTTTTTGGAAACAATTGGGTTCAAAGAAGTCCTTTTATAAAGTCTATGAGTTCCAAACCGATCAAATTTAGAGTATCTATCTAAACTAGGGTTTCTAATTAACTCCTAAGGTTACTAGTCAACCCATAATTTCTAAACTAGGGTCGCATCGTATGGTGGAAGTTGTCGGGGTTTACAACCGGTGTCTCCTATGTGTTGTGAAAGTACGCCTTGCATAAAGTATCGAAGCTTTTGCATGACTAAAGAATGTCATTCTTAAGCTTTAATATCGTATGCAGTGAACTATCACGTTTTAAGTACCCTATGGGGCATGACAAGAGCCATCCGATAAAACACAAGAGCCAATACGCTCCAATACCCTGTAGGGTCCATAAAATCTTCTTGAGAGCTTGTGAAATCTCTAGCCTGAAATAGAAATCTGTTTATAAGGTTAAAGTTTGATAAAAGCTAAATCTTCACATAGCAACTCCATATCTTTCTTATGCTGATCAACATAGTGTTTCATTCGTCATTGAGCCTTTAAAAGGTTCTCATGCAATTCTTTCAAAAGTATATCCCTGGATTTAAGTTCATAATGAACTGCTTCAATGGTAGAATGCCCGTGATAAGGTGGAATAATAGGTGCAAGTCTTCCATAAACTAACTTAAAGGGGGTACAATGAGCACCTTCATGGTAGGAGGTATTATAGGCAAATTCTACCCATGATAAATACCTATACCAAGTAGAAGGATAGTCCATATCATGAGCTCTCAAATACTATTAAATAGTGCAGTGTAATACTTCTGTTTGACCATCCAACTGTGGATGATAAGCACTATTCATCTTCAAAGTGGTACCAGTTAAAGCAAACTATTCTATCCAAAATTTACTTATAAAAATTGAGTCCTTGCCAGACACTATGGTTCAAGGAAACCCATGAAGTTTGATCACCATGTTTACAAACAACTGAGCTACCTTAGTGGTTATGAAATGAGTATCAAGCGGACCTAAGTGACAATACTTTGTGAGTCTATCAACAACCAATAATATTACTGTAAATCTATTAGATTTCAGTAGGCATGTTATAAAGTCCATACTGACATCTATCCAAATTTGTTCCGAAATGGGAAGTGGATTAAGTAAGCTAGCAGGTGACTTAGTCTCATACTTTATCTATTGACATATTGCACAATTACAAACATAAGATGTAATTTGTGCTAGCATACCTTCCCACAAAAATTAATTTGCAATCCTCTTAAATGTTTTCAAAAATCTAAAATGGCCTACCTTTGGAGAATCATGAAATTCCTTCATGATAATAGGAATTATTGATGATTGAGGCACCAAAAATAATTTATCCTGATAAAACAACAATCCATCTCTCTACCTCAAAGGCCATTCTATTGGAATAACTTGCTAGACTTTATCAATCATCTGCCTAAATTTAGTAAGCACAGTGTAGTCCTATTTGATTGTATCGATAAAATGAAAACAAGGGATCAAATAGCTCAAATAATGTAATTCAGCTGCCTCCCTCCTCGATAAAACATCTGCAACTTGATTATCAAGTCCAACTAACCATTGAATAATCATATCCAAGCAACTTAACTAAGTATTTTTGTTGTTCCAGAGTCTGAATTACTTGAGACAAAATCTCTTTAAGACTTCTATGATCAGTCTTAATAGCGAAATGGGCTCCCAAAAGATATTTTTTCCATCTCTTCACCGCTTCCACTAAAGCAAATAAATCTCGTACATAAGGTAATGCCTTTTGTAAGTGTTGAGGTAATTTTCTTACTGAAATAAGAAATTGGGTGATTATTCTATAATAGCACTACTCCAATCCCAATTCTAGAAGCATCTGTTTCAATTACAAATGGCAATATAAAATCTGGTAAAGCTAAAATTGGGGCTTCAACAAATACCTTTTTGAGTCTCTCAAATGCTACCAAAGCATTATCATTCCATTCAAATTTGTCTATCTTTAACATATCTATTAAAGGACTAGCTATCGAAGCATAGCCCTTGACAACATGCCTGTAATATCCTGCTAACCCTAGAAAAGCTCTAAGCTGCTTTACATTTTTAGGTAAAGGCCACATCTTTACGGCTTCAAGCTTTGACTGATCAGGAGCTACTCTTCCTTGAGAAACAATGTAGCCTAAATACTCAATAGTACTTTTGCCAAAAGAGCACTTAGATTTCTTCAAATAGAAACTATTCTCTGCTGAAGTGCTTAAAAAGTTCATAATGCTTTGAAATTTTGCAGATACATTACACAATCCAAACGGCATGACTGTGAACTCCTAATGACCTTGATATGTTCAGAAAGCAGTCTTCTGTATGTCATCAAGATAAATCCGTATTTGGTGATACCCAGCTCGTAGATCTAACTTTGAAAACACTCTGGCTCCTTTCAATTCATCCAACAACTCATCAATGGTTGGTATTGGAAACCCATCCTTAATTGTGGTTTGGTTCAATGCCTTGTAATCAATGCAGAACCTTCAAGTGTCGTCTTTCTTCTTCACTAATAATACAGGTGAAGAAAATAAGCTTGAATTGTGTTGTATCGAACCCTATTTCAGCATGTCTTCCACTTGTTTTTCTATCTCATCCTTTTGAAAATGAGGATAGTGATAGGGTCGAACATTAATAGTCTCTCATTGCTTAAGGTGAATCTAGTGTTGTACTTGTCTTAATGGTAGTAGTGATGAAGCGTCAAATATATCAACAAATTTACCCAATAATTCATCCAAAGAATTATTGTTGGTGAATTCATGATCATTAGAAACATGTAATGCCTGATCTACCAAATGATAGCAAGATGCAACCCCATCTGTTTCCATCAATCTTTTAAACTGATGGTGAGAAATTTGTGTCCCTTTCTCTAAATTCGATCCCAACAAAGACATTTTTTAACCATCTTGCAAAAACTCCATAGTGATCTTGCCATAATCAATCGTAATTAGTCCCAAGTTCTGTAACCCTTGTACACCTAACACCATTTCAGCCCATTGGATCTGGAAAACATTAAAAGTTCCACAAAACTGCTTGTCTTGAATTCTTAAAGGAACTTCAGTACACTAACCCTCACAATTCAATTTTTCACCATTACCAATCGTAACATTGAATTTGGACTAGGAAAGATTTTTAAATTTAATTTCTTAATAGCTCTAGTCTGTATGAAATTATGTTTACTTCCACTATCAACTAGTACACTAACACTTTTTCCATTAATATAACCTTGAAGTTTCAAAGTTTTAGGAGTGACTGTTCTAACTAAAGCATGATAACTAATACTGAAAGGATTAGTACCATCATCTTTGTGTACTTCATACATTGCATCCATTATGAGGCTTTGTCATGCCCCAAAAGGTATCCTAAACGTAATAGTCCGTCACACTCAATATTAAAGCTTAAATATGACAACCTTAGTAATTCCCCTAAGCTTTGACATTAAGTGTAAGGAGTGCTCTCACAAATTTAGAGGACCATACATGGAATTATGAAGCTTAAGAGATATAATAACAAATCAAAAAAAGAAGATTCATAATATTTATTTATTTATAATAATGGTCTTACAAAACTTAGGGTTATTCCCCAGCTTAAATCTATTACAAGAATATTTCTACATCTTATCCAACACTAAACTTCATCTAGAAATTCCTTAACTAAAGAGAAAATACCTGACTGCAGGGTCCTCGTGGCCTCAACTACAGATAAGGGAACTGCAAAATATATCTATAAGTGTATAAGCTAATAGGCTCAGTGAGAACTATTTCCATAAATAACTTCTTGAAATGAAAATTCAAACAAGTTATTTAAGCAGGCAAATGAGATGCAACAAACACGTAGGTAAACAAGATATGTAGTTTTTCGGGAACTATATGTTGAATGGATTTATGCCCTTCATTCGGGGTTTGGTGATACGTAACCTTAAAACAAGTAGTTTTAGTAAAAAAAAAAAAAAAAAAAAGATTTGTGCTTTCGATCAATACCGCCAAGCACATTAAGTCTACTTGAATTAAGCCTTGCTTCCGGACTATCCGCCAAGCATTTTCTCCATGTTGCCAAGCAATCGCTTTCGGTCACTCCGTCAAGTGTTGCTTTCGACCTGAACTACCATCCTTCTCACCAAGGATAATGGCCTAAATGCAATGTGACTCACTTCGTGGTATGCATGAATTAATTTATTTATGACTTCGTAGCCTCATTATTATCAAAGTTAAGGTGATCATAGAATTTCAAACAAATCAAGTGTTATACTAAAACAAACATTAAATCAATTCCGGCCTCGATATTCTTAGTATCCTTTCAACCAATTATCTTACATACATATCTATTTGTCTTTTCTTAATTCTAATGCGACTAGATTACAAGCACAATCAATTAAAGCAATTTAAGGAAATAAACTACGATGCCATGACGACAATTTATCTAGCGGATGAGTCGCTCACACACTCCACTTAATCAAAATAGTCTTCGGGTATAGGTATCCTTCGTCGGAATCACCTAGCCAAAGAAAATACCAATGTGAGAATTTCTTGATGATTTTCTTGAATTTTGACAAAACAATGTCATGAGAACATTAAAGTTCGTATAAAGGAGAATTCTAATTTAAAACGGCCATAACTTGGTTATTTTAACTCGGAATTGCACATATAATATATCGATTTCCAGCTACTCGAAAAGATCTACCCAATTCCAAAACTATTTTCGTCAAACTAGATCATATAGGCCTAGAAACAGTGGCAATAAAATTCACCACGAATTTTCTAACTCAAAAACAATTTTGGTTCAATCATTCAAAATTTGTTTGATAAATACTTAGTTATCTATATAGTTGAAAATTCTCTTTTTATAATTACTTAGCTCATATTTTATTCATGCTCAAGTGTTTGTTGTTCATTCATGTTTCTTGAGTAAAACAATATCAATTAAAAGTTTAGAAAAATATAGTTTACTAGAAATTCATTTTGTAAATTGTTTTGGAATGAATAATTTGATTCCTTTTTGTTTTCAAAGAATTGCTTTATGATTGACTTGTTATATTTTTCCTAAATGGCTTTTCGGCAAGAAATTTTCTTCTTCTTCCAAGTGCTACTCTTCTTATTTATGTTCCATACAATCTTTCTTTGACTATTTATTTGAAAAGATCTAAACTTGAAAATTCTTACTTCTTGCTCCTAAGGTTTTCGTTATGTCAGGTTCTTATAAAAATCAATTATATATTAAAAATCATTTTTCTCTTTGAAAAACAAAGTGATATAAAAGGCTTTTCAAAACAAAAATAGTTTCAAAAATTGCTGTGAGTTCTTCTTAAAACTTGGAAAGGAATAACTTTCACTTTTGTCAAACCATAGATTTTAAATTTCATATAAACCTATTCTTAAATGACAAAATCTTCTTTTTATCAAGTATTTTGGAGCTTTGAAAAATTTGGACAACAATCTTAATGGCATGATTTATGAGAAATAATATCAACAAGCGAAAATAACATGAATAAAGTCAAAGTATTGGGAGTCTTAGCTTCTTCAAGGCTCCCGAGACTAACAAGTAGACTAGTCCCAAAAGAATAAAAAGAAAGAAAGAAAATTTGTTTTGACTTAATGAGGACAAGTCTAAGATTAGAAACTAGTCTTAAAATAATAAGAAATAAATAAATTGCATTGCATGAAAATAAATAAATTGCAAGTTAGAGTATATGCTCTAAATAATATGTATATATTTATATAGATACATAATAATACTTAGATATAATAACAATAACAAGAACAAAATAAAACAATATAAACATAATGAATTTCCATGAACAAGAACAATACATGAACATAGTGTAGTGTCCATAACACTTAGTCTTAGGAAACTCACATCATGGTCATGTAAAGTTACCTGACATAAGGATAAGAAAATAATAAGAAAGTTTATCTAAAAAAGGTTTTGGTAGTGTTATGTGGTTAGGAGTTTTGTTGTAGGTAGAAAGTGGTTTTATGGTTATTTTGAGAGAGTTTTGGAAGGATATTTGGAGAGAGTTTTGAGAGGAGAATTTGAGAGAGTTTTTGTAGAGAGTTTGTGAGTAGTAATTATGTGAAAGAAGTGAAAGAGGAGGGGGGTATTTATAGGAAAATGTGGAGTGATTTTTATGTGATTAAAATAAAAGAAAAATAAAACAAATTGAGAGAGATGTATGAGAGGGAGGGCGCCGGCCATGATGCATGGAGGGGAGAAAAGAGATTTTATTTTGTATTTTTGTTAATTAAATGAAGTAATAAGTAAGGTAGATGTGAAATAAAGTTATGGAAAGGTAGGTTATAGGTTAGGGTGTTTGTAAGAGTAGATGTAAGAAAAAATAGGGATAAAAGAATAGTGTAGATAGTGTAATGTCAAGTAGATATGACTAATAAAGTACCGGTAGGAAGAAAATACATATAATTACGATATCTATTATTTTTACTTACCGAAAAAATTATAAAACTGATATTTTTGAAAATCTTATATTTTTACGAGTCTATTGGTATATTCAGAATATTTTTACTATTTCGAGCCCCGGACACGTTTTTCAAGAGTTGTATCCGATCGAGTTCAAAACGAGTCGCGCTTTTACTAATATGATCTTTTTAAGCTTTCCTAGTAATTACGAACTATTCTACATACTAAACTTTCACTTACTTAATTTCTCGGGGTTGCTTATTTGGTATTGCTGGACTTTAAGCTATTACATCTAACTAGGTTTTGTTAACTTTTGGGTTTCCGGTTGACTTCCAGATTAGGGGTTTACAGGCTTCCTCCTCCAAAGCAAATGAGGCTATAGTTAAAATGCTGCTCCACAAGTACTTGATCGAAATTGAAAATTTTTTTCTGTTTTATATATTTACTGCATTGGATCTCCACCTTGAAATTTTGGAATTTCGGGTTTAACATTCTTTAATCAAGAATATGAAAGATTAGAATGTGATGAGCTCCCATTGTTAATATAAACATCATCTTGATTTTTTTTTTTTGCAAGTTTTGATTGTTCACATAGACCTTTTAATCTTGTCATTCATTACTTGAACTAAATCTTTCAAAGAAAAATTTAAAGATTGAATCGAATCTTGTATCTATGCTTGCATTCCTTTCACTATTTTGGCCAACCACCACTGAACATAATTTGTCAAATTCTTATTGCTTCATAATTGTTTTCTTTCTTCTTGGCATGAATATACAACGAGAGTACCAAATTATTCGCATGCAAACTAGGAAAAGGTCGTGGAATAAAGCTTAGCCCACTATCTTTACCGTCTTTACTCAACTAAAGTAACCCTAATTCTAGAATTCTTCACACTTAACAATGCCCCACAAACAGAAAACTAAGTTCTCTATCGTTTTACTCCCTCGTTCTCTTTTGTACTTTCTAGGGTTTCGACTAATGAACTTTGTGTTCTATACTTGTGGGTTTAAAGCATAAGTCTTATGGATCCATGAGTTCTTCAAGTGGCTTACACTCCTAATTTCTCAAGAGAGACTAGATTTGGTAATATTTGAGATATCCCAGTCCCATTTAATATTTAGTATTTATAGTAGTAGATTTGCTATGTTTGTTACAACAGCTTAATTACTTTGGTTGTTTCTTTACCGTTACAACTATTTATGTAACTACTGATGTTTCTGTTAATAGTATTTATTAAACTAATGATGTTTTTGTTACTGATATCTCTCTATGTAACTGATTATGTTTTTTTGTCACAATCACATATTTATTAGTTACTAAGGTTTACACTTGGTAATTCTTAAACCAGCTAGGTTCTCTTCAAACTCGTATTGTAACAGCAGTACAAGGGGTGGAGGAGACCACTTAGCTTAGTTAAATTATCTTAAATAACATATAACAAATATCCATCTGTTATTGCAATATTAGTGAATTTTATATATGTTTAAAGATCTCTTTAATGATTCCACTACTAATAATTTTGAAACTTTGTAAGATCAAAACATATTTTTTTTTCAAGAAATTGTAGATATAGGATTCTTACTAATAGTGGTCACGCGCATGTCAATGAATCTCACGATTAGCATGTGACTTCAAAGTACCATTGAGGAGATGATACTTGATGATGAGAAGGCTTGGAAAGATTGAGAAGGGAGGAAGAACAGACAGTCTTAAGGTCTCGAATGCACAAGTGATAGGTAAGGAGCTTGAGTAGACCTTGCACATCAATCTTACAGTTCTTGAACAGTTGAGGTGAAAATCACTTGAATTGCCTTGTTTAATCCTTGTGAATAGATTCTCCTCTATAGGTTGTTATTTGTCTTCTCTCTCCAAAAAGTTAGAAATAAGAAGAAGTGACTGAGTATTTATAGGCACTTGATATGGATGACGACTGTCAGACCATTTTAGTAATTGAAGGATAAGACTGAGTTTCTTATGGGCCAAGGATAAAAAGTCATTTTCTATGTGCGTAAGTCTGCCTGAGAAAAGTTGGATGTGGTGAACTGATACAACGATCCCTATTCCAAGCCTATCAAGCCAAATCTCCATAAGGCACCCAATAACAGAACCAGATTTGTTAGGCCCTGTCATCTAGTCCTAAAGTCAAGCCCAAATAAATAAATTATAATATTTATATTTTAAGGCCATTTACAGGAATAATAAATGATACTAGTCAAGTAAGAAACTAAAAGAATAGACCTTTCATCTATTTAATATAGCCTATGAATTGAATGAAATTAAACTATCAATCCATAAAAAGAATAAAATTAAATTAATACATAACATTGTTTCAACAAAAATAAATAAAAAGAAAACATTTGGACAAGAAATTACAACTAGTTCAAAAAGTACAAATTGACATAAGTATATGTATTCAATAATACTTTTTGTTTTATTTTACGCACTTGTTTCATTAGAAATGTTTGAACAATCATTTTGATCATAAGTTATTAAGTAATAATTCATATTTTTTTCATAAATAAAAGGAAAAAAAAGTATCTATAGATGTTATATAATAGGTATTTTTACTAATAGTTTATGCAATAGGATGGAAACTTATTTCTAAAACCTAATATCTAATCATTTAATAAAGTTTTGTATTATATCATATCTTATTCTCTAAAGGGTATGTTGGGATTGTCTGGTTTTTATCTATATCGTATCTATATCAGATTTGTATCTGTAACTTATTTGTATTATATTTATATTATATTTGTATCGTATCTGTTTCGTCTGTTTATGAGTAAAATTGTTAGTTTATTATTGATATCTTCTTCTTTTTTTTTTTAATAAACATCTATTTGAAAACAACCAAAATATGATACTAAATTGATCCCAATATGATGTAACAAACAGAACTCCTCATCTAAGGCATATCTAGGCTCCCACTTAACTTCTTGTATTTTATTTTATAATAGAAATGAGCCCCCTTTATCCAAATATCTTTCAACATTTTAGCCATACGGAAAACATAATGAGGGTCATCAATTTGTGTTGCTCGCAGCCCAGGCCTTTTCAAGTGGCTTTTCCAATATTTAACGAGGGCCCCCAATAAACATTTGATCGGCTGCTACAATAAGTCCCACCCATCTGCACGTCCACCCTAAAAAGAAATGCATCAGGCATAAATAGCATACAAACGCTAAAAGGGCTTATAGTGAATTTCAGAACCCGTGATCACTAATGAGCCATTTAAATTCTAATTTGCATTGTTTTTCTACATGTGTACATGATCTTGAATATGCATTTTTATCATTTTATATTAATTTTCATAATAAAATCACATTGAGACGCTTATGAGTATTATATAACATTTAAGTCGAGAATAACTTGTAATTAAAATTATCAGTTTATTATAAGTCTCTATTCATGCTTCTTCTACATCTTTTTTGCTTAATAATAAGTATTGCCCACGTTTCAGAATTTACACCATTTATTTTCTTCTAATTTTTTTATTCATCAAACTATCTTTCATTATTATGGTAGTGATATTTTCTATAATAGCAAAATTATTAATTGATTTCACTAGTGTCTTCCAACAGTCATTAGTGATATTGACAATAACAATACCTACATACACTTCATCATCAAGCATAAACTTCATGTAAATAACCAATTCATAAAATCTTTAAAATCATTCAAGTACTTAGTTGTAGACACCTCATTTTGATAAATTTATTTTTGTCAATTTGTTAATAATTAAATGTTAATATTAATGCAAATATGACTAAATTGAAAGATTTTTTTGCATTTTTGAGCATTATGATAATTAGGAAAAATAAATCAAATTAAAGGAAATAAATATAATGGATGTATATAATATAATTTTACAATTTGAAAAACATGGAAAAACACCTATAGGGGGAGACCAACTGAAGCACCTGTAGCTACTACTACCTCATACTTCAAGGGATCCACCCTTCCTGCTAGAGAAGATGCAAGGGTTCATCTTGGATACTCCTCCACCAAATGTGATCTACAACCAATTATGGCTAGCATAGCTATACCTTACAATATTACTCTTATGCCTCTAGTTAGAGTTAATCCTTCATCTACTTCTGTGTCCTATGTGACACAGGAAGACATGGAAAAACACTTGAGACAGGTGCAAGTGGCATCTTCTCTTAGCGTCATTAACCTAATGCTTCGATAACTACAGAGAAATACAAAGAAGCCCTACTCGAAGGTCCACACTATTATGAAATTCATCAAATTCAATAGGAAGTAGGGTAATGCTAAGGAACACCTTCTTAAGTTCTTTAAGATGCTCGAGGTTTATAAACTTAATGGTGATCTGAAGCTTCAAGAGCTCTCTAAGTCCTTGATAGATAAGATATATACTTAATATGTCAATCTAACCCCTGACTCTATTGATTTATAGGGGACTATGTGTAGAATAATTCTTGAGAAGTTCTTCAAAACTCAAGAACATGTGACCTTGATGGACATAGGTGTATCAGACAATGTTTCAAAAGAAGACCTCATGGAGGACATTGAGTGTTTCAAGGAGTGCTATTTGGATATCCATGATATGTGGGATGAAAAGGAACTTGTTAAAATCTGCTTCCTAGGTATGTTCATAGAATATGTTGTGTACCTAAAGAATTTGTTGCTTAAGTCCTTTTCAATGTTAAGAGAGAATGCTTAAAGGACAAATAATACAGTTATCAAGCAAAAGAGAGACCTAAATAAGAAGTGACAACCATCAATGAGCATTGCTTAAGGGGGAAACTTCAAGGGAAGTAAGAAGCCCAAAAGAGACGGTGTTTTGGAAGTTTTAGCTTTTCAATGAGCTATGAGTAAAGTTCATGTTGTCCTTGACCGATGGCTTAGGGATGGCATTATTAAATTGCCAAAGGTTGAATGAGAATCTAAATCACTGGAAAAAGGAGATGAAAGGATTTGTATGTTTCATAAGAAGGTAGGACACCCAATAAAAGATTGCCAGATATTGAGGATAATGTTTCAATGAGAGAGTTCACAACAATGAACTCGAACTCCAACTTGAACAATAATGATGTTTGTAGAAATCCCCTCCCTACATACAACAAAAAAAAGGGTTGTTGATGTAATCTCTGATGATCCCACAACATCTTAACAAGTTGATCAACTACAAACTAATGAGCCAATAAATATATTACGAGAGGAAATGTTGATTAATACAGGAAAGGAATTAACCAAGGTTCAAGCAATCATGTAGCTTTGCCCTACTCAAAACATCGAATGTGAGGAGTTTCTTTGATCTCCTTGGCTTCGATGAATAGTCTAAGTTGTAGCTATAAATGCTTTAGCGTAGATCTCAAAAAGCTAGTATGAATAGTGCAATGCGATCCTGCTGATGCATAAGATGATGAAAACACATAAAAAGGAAATAATCTTCACTGAAGATAATATGTGCACTAGCAATCCAAATCACAATCATCCACTATTTGTGGAGTAACTTAATAGTTCTTCCATTATACAGGCCTTCATTAACAATGCCTCCTCACTTATGAAGATGTGACTTGGTAAGCTCAAAATAATGATCACTAGACTAGCTTTCTCGACTCCAGGCTTAACTCAATTATCTTATGCATAAAAAGTAGACTTGAAAAGTATCTTTTTGGGCTGATTTGGCCTTTGTTTGAGTTTGATTGGACTTATGTGAATTATAATACGCATTAAGCCATTTATATTCAAGATAGGTTGTTTTATAAAGGGATCCACACAAACTCTTCCAAGCTTACATCCAAAGCCTATATCCATATAAGTGAAGAAAAGAGAACTATTGATCATTAGGTCCTTTGAAGCGATCCAATAGTCACTAGGAACATCCAACTATCCATCCAAATGTCAACCAATAATTAATTTTAGCCTCCATTAATTATAAATAAAAGGTTCCTCTCCTCATTTGGAATCATTTAGCATTTTTCTAGAGTTGAAATTAATGTAGAAGCTTTACTAAAACATATAAAGAACAAAGTAAGAACAATAGAGTCTACTTGATTTGATGTTTAGTCACATCTCTTCTTACGACTTCCATACATATGTGATTATCTCAGGTTTTCTCCTACGTTTACCAATACATATGTTGCACGTAAATGACCTACTACAGGAACCCAATCACACACATATTTTATATGTACTATATGATATTTTATATGCATAACCTTTATATAACACATAGATGATGTATCTATTACCTATAGATTTTATGTATGTGTGTGCTATATATACGTATATTTGTTATAAATATCTAGTTTTTACACTATATGATCTATATATATTGTGTATGTATATGTATATATGTAATATGTATAGCAAAAAAATTAATTGTATACTAATATATACATTATATATATTTCATATACTAAATATGATTTATATTTATATATGTTATATGTATGTTCTATATGTTATTTCATAAAATCCTACACATATATATATATAATTCGTTTCCCGTATAAATAGTTTTAACGATTCATAATTTAGATAGGAGTAAAATGGTCATGTTATATAATTTATTATTCTCATTAGGTAGGGAATACAGAGAGAAGACCTGGCAGATGGATTTAACTTATAAAGGGAATAGAAAAATTACTTAAAAGGAAAATTCAAATTATAGTTTACAATTAAGCAAGGTCCTAGGGTGTATTTCCACAATAATTCTTCTATTCCTCAACAACTAACTCCGAGTAAACAAGTTGTAAAAGTGCCATGTTATTTTTAAAATATTGATTTTATTAGTCAATAAATTTGTTTCTAGCATTTCACAATGTATTGAAGCTCGAAAAGTGAGTTTTCAAAATATAGCATCAAAATTTTTAGTCTATATTTTAATTAAATTAGACTACTATAATATCTATTCCACAAAACAATCTTGACAAGGCCACTTTGTCCAACCATTGTGACCTTGATGTGAAATTCAATCCTAAACATTGTGGACTAAGGTTGTTCATTGAACAAAATCAAACTAAATGGCCAAATATAGTTTTTTTTTTTTTTTGTTGGTATGCTTTGAAAAGGTTCCAAACGATTCGCATTCAGTTTAGGGGTAGCATCGAACCATTTATACCTTAAACCAAATCGCTTTGATTAAAATATTGAAAAATTGAAAGATATTTTTATATTTCATACCTTATTGAAATTTCATTACACCTCTCTCTCTCTCTCTCTCACACACACACACACACACACACACACACACACACACACACACAAAACCAATCTCTTATACATACCTACACACATTCACTATCATCTATGATCTAATTTTATTATGATAAAATGTTATATAGCTTTAACTTACATAATATTCTTGAATTTGAATACCAATCTTTAATTAGAAAATCTGAAAATGTATTAATAGTATCAATTAGAATAAGGTGTTTTTAAAAACAATTTAAACCAAACAAAACTAAAGTGAACTATGTTTGAAACTGTTTGGTTTAGATTTCAAACCATTAAAAGTGGTTTCATTCATTAGCAATTCAATTTGTTAGGGATTCAAACTAAACCGTTTTAACTATAGTTTGTTTGATCCTTGAACCAAACAAGACTGAAGCACGAACACCCCTATTGTGGATTAGAGCTTTATATTAGTAGCTCAAGCTTCAAGTATTATAAGATCTCATTTCAACTCTTGACCGTAGGTGTTGTCAACAAACACACTCATAAATACTAGAGAGTTTCTAGAATAGTGGGATGATGTTTTATAAATAATTTAATTGCTACTTGTGTGTTAAAATCCTAAAATCGTTTATTCCTCAAACTTGTTTTTTCTCTAAATTATCTCCACATGATAATTATAAAGTCACTTCTATAAGATCATTTACACTGTGTTTGATATAAGAGAATTACAAAGGAATGGTTAAGAGAGGAAGAAAATGGAAGGGATTAAATTTTATTCTCTTATTTGTTTTAAAACGGAAAGACGATAAGAGGGAAAATAGATGTATTATTTTCCTTAGGTCCCACCATTTTTTTGTTCCCTCCAAAAGGAGGAGAATAGAGAAGGAAAGGAAAATTTTTTGAAATTACTCTTATACCCTTTTTTCTAAATACTTATAAAATTTTATCGTTATATCTTATTTTTTCTTCTATAATAATTAAGAGTCTCATCAATTTTCATTTACTTTACCATACACATAAAAAAAATATTTAAATTTTCTAATAATTTATTCCCTCTACTTTCTTTCCTTTCATTCCATTATGCCAAATAAAGTTTTAGAGTGGGATTTTTATGTACATTTTAAGCAAATAATACATTTCCAAAACCACAATTGGAACAATCAACCAAAATAAAAAAAAAAAGAGGGAAGAAATTAGAACTTACTGATGAGTTTCAATCGGAAAAAAGCCAAAATGTAATCTTTAATCGCAAAAAAATTGTTTTCAATGTGTAATTTTTATCTTAATCTATATATTAGTCTTTTTTTAAGGAAAAATACCTGGAAATTGGGACAAATCAAATTTGCAAATGTACAAAAATTAACATAAACATGGACGATGTCAACAAGATTGAACAAATGGGAAGACCATTAGGCCTAAAAAAAAAAAAAAGAAAAGTGGGACGACCAGTTGGGCCAGTGGCCATTTAATGGACTAATAGGAAATTTCCGAAGTCCATAAATGTAGTTAGTCTTATATTTTAGTTATTTTTACATCTTGTTTTTATTATTTTCAAACAGATTATTTATCAAGATAGATACAGATGAAAAATAAACATTTTTACTCATAAACAAATCAAATAGATAAGATCAGATAAAATATAGATAAAATATCAATAAAAATCAGATAATCCAAATAGGCCCTAATCAATAAGGTAAAAAGGTTCTCAAAGTTAGTTTTTTTTTTTTTAAATTTACGCAAGTGGTATTTCATTGAAGCTTAACACAGGATTTTATGCGTTTTAGGAGCTGGTTTATTTTATATCAATTAGACCTCGCCTTGAGAAAAGTTAGTGAGTAATATCTGAGGAATTTCTACAGACTAGACTATAGCTTTATCAATGAAACTGTCAAATAAAATCATGACCTCAAGGGTCTAAGAAACTCTAACGTCTAGGCCGATGCACAAAGAAGGGACAACATTTTCAATTTAAATCAACATAGTTGGATGGAATTATTGTCTTAAAGAGTTATTGACACAAATTGTGCATGGAAACATCTATTTTTATTCTTATCAAAAAATCCTGCAACCCTAAACTTCCAATTTTTATGATTATCCTATTAGTGCAATGATAAATGATAACAATAAGCGTTTTAACTGGAAAATTAGAGGCTCTAATGAAAAATAAAATCTACATTATATCATCCTCTCTCGAATTCGATTTGCTGAAATGTGGCAGACATGGTCGACAATACTATTAATAAATATGTTAAATAAAAACACTATTCCAAATATAACTTTTAAGGGTAGCTTAACATAAACCAAATAGTTAAACATTCTACAAATTAGCAAAAATAACAAAAAGGAAATGTGCGAAGCCATATCTTTGCCTAATTGATCTCTACACCAAATAATCTAAACCCCTTGGTTTGGACAGCATTTGTGAATTGTCCTGAAACAACATCATCTGCAAGATTCTCATTATCATTTGAAACCATGTCTTTGCCAAATTTGAATTGAATCTCCCCATTCGCCGCAAAAGTGTTATGTTCAATGCCCTCTGCATATTTTCCATTTGCCTCATTCTTACACACATCAATAATGCACAAGGTTCTGGGGTCCCTTGAAGGTTCTCTACAATCATACAAGTAGAAAGTAATGATATCGTTAGCTTTTAGAGCCTTCTCCTTAACAAATTGACTCCAACCCCTTCTGAAGACAAAACTTTGGCTACTGCTGCAATAACAATAGCGAAAGCTCCATGACCTCATCAACTTGTCATAGAAAACAAGTTGCATATCGCTTACTTCCCCGCCAGCAACCCCATTTTTTCCTACACCTTCATGAATGTTTGGGAAGTATTTGATGGCATATTTTTTAGGAATAACTAGCCTATTAAGCTTTCCAACATCACTAGGAGTTAGCTCTTTCTGAAACAGTTGTCTACATAACACTCCTCCATTCTCATGAAACCAATTATTGTTGTTAAATGGTCTTTCAACTCCGTTAGACTGCGTCCTCAAGTATTCATTAAACTTGGATTGGTAAGTACCTTCTTTGATAGTAAGCACAGCCTCGGTACTATAGGTGCTTTGGAATCTAGGCTCCTCAATGGAATCACCGGTCCAAGGGAAGTTGCGATGTGAATCCCTACTGCGGAGCTTTATAACAGCACTGTCATAAGCCATAGCCGCATCTTGTTCAGTCTTGAATGTGCCAAGCCATATCCTTTCGTGATTAGCATATATTTGCGCACCCCAGTTACCATTTTGTTGAGATACTACACCTTTGAACTTGCCTAATGGGACACCAGCACGCTTTCTTAGTTTAGAACGTTGCTCCACGTGTCTAATCAAGGTGTTGTTGTTGGAATCCAAAAATTCATTTGTTTGGCCATCTGAAACTGAACGCTCTTTTCGTTTTTTGGTAACTCTTAGACTTTCCTTTTCAAAAGCCATCCTGCGCAAAACTAGAGGAATCATCACCTTATTCTCATCAACAGAGCAAAATAAACACATGTTATGATACAATAAATAGGGTTCCTTAAATATTATAATATTATAATGAAGAAGACATAAAATTGCTTCAATATATGTTTTTTTTTTTTTCTAAATTTGCAAATTAGCTCACATACCATGTATTGTGTTTACTTTATTTTAAAATCATATTAATTCGGTCATAAGTATATCCTTTATTTGCTCTTGCAAGTGAAGATAAGTGATACATCTTACTTTATTGGAAATGCTACGGTTTCATCATGGGATAGTATCCCACTATTATTGTAATTAAATTGATTATAAAAAAATTAATGTAAAAAATTTTAAAGGTTTCGGTCTCATTAGAAGAATAAATTTGAACCATTTCAACCGCCATAAGCTATAGAATTTTTCTTTGTTATGTAACAATTATCGCCTATTTAAACTTATAGATATATATTAATGTTATAAAAAAGGCATGCATCCTAACTATTATTAAAAAAAAAAAAGTTTCATAGGAAGATTAATTAGGTAAGTTGTATCTCAAGAAGAAAAGGAACTCAATTATTATGATAATGTAAATATAAATGCACCAACCGATACAATAAATTTCATTGGAATTAATTAGATAACATTAAAGACATTTACGTTTATAAAAGGTGAAAACATTTCTTTTGTTGCTAGAAATGGAAAGTGGCCCACAATCATGAAAATTGACATTTGTGTTTATATAATAGGCTTCTACAATAACTATATAAATAGATTAATATTTCATCAATTCAAAGGGTTTAAATTGTATTAGACTTATAATTAGGTTAGATGCAATACCCATAAAGAACACATTCCACTTGCAAATCCATTTTCCTACTACATAAAAGCAAAACTTTGAAATTTTAATTATATGGTCAGTATGTCCATGTTTTTCCTATCCATGATGTTATCACTATATATATAATAATCCATATATGTAATATGTCAATATCAATAAATAGCTTTTCTCAAGATAGTACGAGTCAAAGTCTACTTGTAATGCTACATACCATAATTATATGCACTACATAATATTTTTTTTTCTTATAAATTATGATGACACTAACCCAAAAAATGTGTTCAATTAGCTATATGTAGAATTTAAATTAGGATCGTTAAATTCACAATTCTACCTAAAGTTGAAATTACATGTAAAAATCATAGAATCATATTAAATCCTATAAAATTGATAGAATCATATACATAAACTCATGATTCTATCAAGAGCATATACTTAAATGATTTTGTATTCATTTTAACTAAGAAAAAACTCATAAAATCATAACTACGTAAAGTCAAAGAATTGAATCATGATTTTAACAATCATGTTATATTGTGGAATAAATATTTCATATGAACAACTAGATTATTGCATGAAATCTTAAATAACAATATTTGAATTCCTCTCATAAATTGTTCAATAATTTGTCTATCCCTAGTTACATAAACATCCTTGTATTTGAGATCGGACAAAAACTTCAATACTGATAAATAGTAAACCATCTTGACATACAACATCAAACTTCATCAAATCAAAAGTTGGTTTTTTTCCCCTCCTTTCCCTCTGTCATGTCGTTGGCCAATAACTACATATATTCTGACTAACTCCTAATGAGCTCTTAAGATGCTTGTTCATAAACATGACCTTGTTTGTATTCATTTACAACATTTAACATTCTAGAGATATCCATGCATGTGTCAAGATTTCAATTATTGTCAACATATATAATTAATTTGAAAATAGGATACCACAGTGCCATTAATACTAATTAAATAGATACTTCCTTTTAAATGGTCCCATACCCACTAAATCTAGCGGGTATTCAATCAGCAATATTCAGGGCTAAAAAGAAAAATGAACAAAAATAAAATAATTTTAGAAGAAAAATTAAAATAGCAAATAAGCCTTTGAATGTTACCTTTCTTGTTCAACAACTAAAAACTTCAATTTAATCCGCGGAATAATATTCATAATGTCTAATTGAAATAATAAACCAAAAAAATAAAAAAAGAATCCAATATCTAATTATTTCTATGTTTCGTATTTTATTTTTATTATGCTCTAAAAAGGTTATGAAGTGAAATGTTTTGTGTAAGTGCTCTTGTATCCTCACAAGCATATAGGAGAGATTTTGAATAATTACATCCTAATTGAGATATGGAAATTATCTGCCTTTATAAATATATCTCTTATACTTGTTCCTCCAGATCTAGAAAACAACTTATTTTCTTAATTTTTGGCTAAGTCAAAAGTTTGACAAAGGGGTTCTCTTTGCAACAAGTGAATTTATTTTCATCCAATTAGTGAATAAGCATTCTTCCTCTCATGAAGTGAAAATACATGCATCCAATTAAATTCTGTGACCCAGCTTGTGTGAATATTCACACTCATCAAATTAATACCCACCAAAGGAAAAATAAAAAATAAAAAAACTGTTACCGCAGTTTAGTTGACGGACTAAAATTTCAAACTCAAAAGTGAATACCAAGTCTCACCAGAAAATAAAACAATATAAAGAAAGAGGGTGGATATTAATAACCAAAGTAAAGAAAAAGAAAAAATATCAATGATGTATAGATTCACATTCAAAAACAGAAAACCACACAAAACTCTAATGCCAGGATGCAATAAAAGTCCTTAACTCTACAATTTTACAACTATTACTTCATTCTTGCATGATTTATTATACACAGGAGGGCACAAACAAATCAGAGGCAAACATGAATGATTGATTCATCAAATAAAAAGGGTGACTGTTACCACAAATCGGAAACATATATAATTGAGAATGTTTTACCTCACTAGGAATTGGACCAAGTTTGATGCCTCGTGGATCAACAACAAGGACTTGTGGTAAAGAGAGAAAACAAAAGTATAAAAATTTGGCATTAAAGTAATTCATATAAAACCTAAATATATAGGAAAATTTTATGGTCTTGTCATTGATTTTGACCGAACCGGTCCGGTCATTAATTTTGATGAGACCGGTTTTATTAATATCTAACAGCTCACATCTTATTCGACCATGATCGGACTAATAAAATAGTAAATATTCTAATTATTTTATTTATTTTAATGATTAAATGGTTGACTAGGCAACCTAAGACCGTAGAAGCTTCCATATATATGTAAACTTGAAAAGGAAACATGATAAAATCCATAAAATTCTGTAAATTGATTTAATGAACCAGTAATTGCTCTCGTACAGCTAAATTTCCCTTCATAAGAGCCTCATTTATGGTAAGTCCACAATGCATATCTTCTGAGTATAAAAGGAAACTTTCAACTTTTGCCATCATTATTATAATAGACACTTCACCAAGCTAATTACGATAATTTGAAATTTGCCTTTTCTCTCACTGAACTGGGTAGAATTAGGTCATATGTGTGTGTGTGTATATATATATAGATATATAATAAAAGAGATATATAAATAAATTTTAAAATTGTCATTAAAGATATAGGTGATGTCGAATGCTCAACTTAGTGGAATCTATAAAATGAAGATAAAACTTACTCTATATCGTTTAGAGTTATATTCCTTTTATTTAGAAACTTTAAGAAACAAAGGAAAGTAAGGATGAGAACAAAATATATTGACATCAATAAGTATCATCAAATTGAATCTGTCTTTCCAATTTTAATAAGTATTGTCAAATTGAATTTGTCTTTCCGAACCTAGCTCATGTGTAGTGTTAAGTTACTGAAGAAATATGGAAAGTCATCCTAAGACAATACAATAATATATAACTAGCATCCAATCTAAACCACATAATATAATATAGAAATAAAGCCCCTTTTGAATCCTGAACTTTGACCAAGTGGATAATTAGATACCGAAACTTTTAAGAAGATCAAATTAAAATCTAGTCAAACTTTTCGTGCCCTTTTTTACTACCTCATCTAATCATTGTCTAACACGTATTTATTACTTTAAGAGACAATAATTAGGTGAGGTAGTGAAAAGGGCCATGAAAGTTTGATTTGGTATAAAATTGGTCTTCTTGAAAGTTTGAATATCTAATTATCCACTTGGCCAAAGTTCAGGTATCAAAAGTGATTTTTCCCTATAATGTAATATAATATAATGGTCGACAAGCCATAATGTGCCAAAATATTTATGTATACATATTTTGCATTTGCAAATTCAAAATATAGCTGGAAAATAGGTTGCTTTTGTCACTAAAGGGAAAAAAAAGATGTGGAATATTTTACTTAAAATTTTAGGGTACTTATTAAATCTAAAACTCTAACTTTCTCTATTTTTTATAATTAACTATTTAAAGTTTTAAAGAGCCTAGTTGGTACCTAAACTTTGCCTATTTTACAATTGACATCTTAAATATTACCACATTTTGCAATTAGCTATTTAGATTTTACTGATTTTTATAATTAACTACCCATTATGTATCATAAATGAACTTGAAAATTTTGTGGTATAAATTAACAATTTTAAACTTTAGGTAGTTCAATTACACAAATTAACGAAGTTCAACTATAGAATGTAGCATTACACTGAAGTAAATATAGGAATATGTACATAAGGAAAAAGAAAGAAATATAAATCTTATAAAAAAAACCCTAGTGTGTTATCCTCTTTCTTTCCTTTTCACTTAACTTTTCTATTATTTGTTGAAGAATGTTGATTTAATTAAAATAATAAAACAAAACAAATTATATTAATTAAATTCAATTTACAGTAAAATAAAATAAAACATAAATCACTATTTTTTATATTATTATTAAAAAAAAGCTCACATACTAGTTTATGTATTTTGTATGCTGTATCGCGTTGGCTTACTTATTTCACATTCTATGTGCTTCACGTGCTCATGCTTTTGTCTTGTTTCTTCACGTGCCTTGCGTACTGTGCTAACCCCACGGCTCACTCACGACTTACATGCCATAGCCCATTTACCATGCCTAATGAGGGTAAGTAGGATAGGAAGCACTACCCAACTCCTCCTTGTAAGCTAAAGGATATTATATTTAGTATCCAAAACCCACCTTATAATACCTTTTACCCATCCTGTACCATATACTTTGTAAACTTTATAGGTACAAGATATCCTATGAAACCTATTGATTTACTTAAGAAATATCTATTTTTTTCTTTATTTTCTTAAATTTCAAGTTTATAGTATTTGATATAGTTTCATGTAATATGTAAAACTACCTTAACATTCACCATAAAACAACATGTGGAAAGAAATTTTAAATGTCACAAGTTTTATAATATGCAAAATCTATCAATGTACGAAATTTGAAATTTATAATACCTATAAACCTGTTTAAATAATATTAAACAAAATTATAGAAATTATAGTAGATTCCAAAATTAAAAATAATAAAAACTTAGAAGCTATTTCCATATTAATTAGTCTTAGAAGATAAATAACAAATCTATATAATTTGGGAGTTCAACTATATACATACAGCTATAGTTTTTCTAAAATAAAAATAATAAGTATTTCCAAAATAAAATAGAATGAATTGTTCTATAATAAAATTTTTGAAAGATAATAGACAAAAATAAGTGGTCTTCAAATAAAAAATGAAGCATTATTATTTATTTTGTGTATATTAACATTATTTTATAATATTTAATAGGATAAATATAAGATACCACCATAAACCTATACCATCTGAATATTAGAGTATTGGTTCCAAGATGGGTACAGGACTATAGGATATGAAAACCCTACATGCATACCTTAACATACCCTATAAGAGTAGGATCTAAAAAATTTATCCTTGTACCGTATCCTTTAACCTTTCATATCCACCCAGACCCTACTTAGTCGAGTAGGGTTTGGGTAGGTACGCATATGATAGGGTTATCAGCTTATCCCTATCTATGAGGCAATTTTTTTCTCACATCTCCACATTACTTTTGTAGAAAATTCCATATTGTCCTCTCCAACTCATATTTTCATTATTCTATCATATTAAATTTTTGGCATCCATATTGTAAACCCCTGAATTTTCGGAATCGGTTAGCACAAAACCCTAACCGGAAGTCAAACGAAACCCTAAAGGTCAACAAAACCCTAGTTTACCGTATCCATCTAAATCCGACATTGCCGTTTTCTTTGGCCCTGAAAAACGAAGTTGGGATAATTAGCTCAAATAGTCCGTAATAACCATAGGTTTTATAAAAGTTTCAGTTTCGCGAAATTCGGGTGTCCTTCGAACCCGATCGGACACAGTTCTCGAAAAACGTGTCCGGAAGCCCGGTAGTAAAAATATTCCGAATACCGTTAGACTCGTAAAAATATAAGTTTTCCAAAAATATCAGTTTCATAATTTTTCGGTAAGTAAAAATAACAGATATAGCTATTATACGCGTATTTTCTTACTACCGGTACTTTAATTGTCATATCTACTTTACATTACACTATTCATTACTATTCTACACTATTCTTTTATCTCTTTTTCTTACACCTACTCTTACACTCTACATAACCTATAATCTTAACTTTTTACCTTTCCCATAACTTTATATCACATCTACCTTACATTACATCTTTCATTTATCAAAAAGTCATAAAAATAAATCAAATCCCCCTCTCTCCCCACATGGCCGCGCCCCCTTCTCTCTCTTCCCCTCATTTGTTTTAAATTTCATTTATTTTAATCACACAAAAATCACTCCCATTTTCCTATAAATACCCCCCTCCTCTTTCACTTCTTTCACACATTCACTACCCACAAATTCATACCAAAACTCTCTCAATTTTTCCTCTCAAAGCTCTCTCAAATTACTATCTCAAAACTCTCTCAAAATAATTCCACAACAACTTCCACCAACAAAAAAACCCATAACCACATAACCATATCAAAATCTTCTTTAGGTAACCCTCTATTTCTTTCTCTTCTTCATGTCATGTAACTTTACATGACCATAGTGTGAGTTTCCAAATACTACAAGTTGTGGAAACTACATTATGTTCATGTATTGTTCTTGTTCATGCCAATCCATTTATGTTTATGTTGATTTATTATTGTTTTATATCTATACATATTCTTTAGAGCATATAAGCTCACTTGCAATTTATTTATTTCATGCAAAGCAATTTATTTATTTATTCCAAGTTGTTATAAGACTAGTCTCTAGTCTTAGACTTGTCCTCATCAAGTCAAAACAAGCTTTTCTTCTTTCATTTTATTTCTTTATGGGACTAGTTTATTTCTTAGTCCCGGGAGCCTTGAAAAAGCTAAGACTCCAATACTTGACTTTTTATTTATGCTTTATGTTATTTTGTTATTATTATTCTCATAATCTTGTTCATTTAGATGTTGTCCAAAAGTTTTATTTTCTAAAGATAATCAAATAAAAGAAGGCTTTTTGTCACTTAGGAATAAGTTTATGTGAAATATAAAAATATAAGATAACAAAAATAAACTCATTCATTTTCAAGTTACAAAAAGAATTCACTATGAATTTAGAAACTATTTTTACTTAAAAAGCTACTTAAATCTTTGTTACTCTACCTTGTTTTTCAAAAGAAAATATTTTGTTGACAAAAATGGTTCTTTTCATAAAGAAAAAAATAGGAGATGACTAAGAAATTTTAAGTAAAGACCTTGCAAACAAATAGGCAAAGAAAATTTATGGTTTGAAAATAATAAAGTTATTTCTTTTCAAGTTACAAGAAGAAGTTAATAAGATTATAGAAATTAGTTTTTCTACAAAAAGTCCTAAATTTTCCACATTGTTTTTATGAAGAAAACAAATTTTCATGCATGGATGATTATTTTGAAAAATATGAGACATAGAAAAAGAATGAGAAATATCAAGTAAAGATTTTTGCAAAACAAGTAAAAAAGGAATTTACACAAGAAAAATGAAGAAAACATATTTCCTAGAAAACTTCAAATATAGTATTAATGTAACTTAGAAAGTAGAAAATTTTATTTTCAAAAGTCACTTAGAAAAGAAAAAAACCAACATAAAACGTTTTTAGAAAACAAAGAAAGCAAGGTATTCATTTCAAAGAAATTCACAAAAACAATTTCCGAAAAGCTTCAAACCGACATTGTTTTACCTAAGAAAAATAATTTGGACAACAAGACACTTGAGCATGCTTAAATATGAGTTATATAGTTATAAAGAGAATTTTTCAACTATATAGATAACTAAGTATTTATCAAACAAATTTTGATTTCTTGAACCAAAGTTGTTTTTACTTGAAAATCCGTGGTGAATTTTGTCGCCACTTTTTCGGAGCCTATATGGCTTTGTTTGTGGGAAATAATTTTAGAAATGGGTAGATCTTTTCGAGTAGATAGAAATCGGTATATTATATGCGCGATTCCGAGTTAAAATGACCAAGTTATGGCCATTTTAAGTTGGAACATTCTTCTATACGAACTTTAACGTTCTTTGACATTGTTTTGTCAAAATTCAAGAAAATCTTCAAGAAAAACTCATTATGGGTATTTTCTTTGGTTAGGTGACCCCGAGGAAGGATTTCTTCACCCCGAGAACTATTACGATTAAGTGGAGTGTGTGAACGACTCATCCGCTTAGAGGAATAGACGACAATGGCATCGTGAGTTTATTTCCATTAAATGCTACACTTGTTGTGCTTGTAAATTAGTTGCACTAGAGTTAGGAAAAGATAAACCGATATGCATGTAAAATAATTCCTTGAAAGAATTCTAAGAATATCGAAGCCCGAATTGTTCTAAGTGATTGTTTTAGTTTAATATTGATTTGTGTGAAATTCCTTGATCACCTAAAGTTGAAAATAATTATGTTATGACTTTATAAATTAATGAACTCATGCATACCACGAAGTGAGTCACATTGCATGGTTGGGTTATTATCCTTGGGTGAGAAGGATAGTAGGCTCATGTCGAAAGCAACACTTGGCGGAAGATCCGAAAGCGATTGCTTGGCGGCTTAATGGAATATGCTTGGCGGTTGATCCGAAAGCAAGGTCAAATCAAGTAGATTCGGAATACTTGGCGATGAGTGCTCGCAAGTTTAAAAGTTTTTAATGAATGCTTGGCGATGAGTGCTCGCAAGCTTAAATTTTCTATTATTAAAACTACTTGTTTTGAGTATCACCAAACCCCGAATGGAGGGCGTAAATCCATTCAACATATAGTTCCCGGAAAGCTATATGATTGTTTGCCCACGTGTTTGATGCATTACATATGTATGATTAACCAACTTGTTTGAATCTTGTTACAAGAAGTTATTTATGGAAATAGTTCTCACTAAGCCTATTAGCTTATACCCCGATAGCTACCTTTTGCAGTTCCGTACTTATGGTTAAGGCCACGTGGACCATGCGGGCAGGTAATCCCTTTTGAACATTAGAAATCTGAATAAAGTATAGCTTAGTATTAGCATGTTAATATATTATAAATTAGTAATTTAGGGAGTTGTCCTTAAGTTTGTAAAGTCTTTGCCATGAACAAATAATTGTTGTGAATCCTCTTTTCTTAATATGTTTTTATATCTCCTTAAACTTCATTATTCCACATATGGTCCCTAAATTGTGAAAGTAAGCCTTACACTTAATACAAAAGCCTTTGGAAATGACTAAGGTTGTCATACTTAGGCTTTAATATTGAGTGTGGCGGACTGTCACGTTTAGGGTACCCATTGGAGCGTGACACATATTATAGGTGGGTGTCTATTAAGTTTAAAGGAAGTACCTAGTATTGGACTCCACAACCTTTTGCAATATATTATATACAAATCTAGGCTTTTAATATTACTTTTTTTCCTTTTACTTACATCTTATCCTCTTTTTCAACTTTACTTTTCAAACAATATTATTGCACTTATTTTTCCCACATCTTTTCCTCTTGTTGTTATTTTATGTCTTACCTTCAAACTTTTACGAACTTATTATATATTTTAGGAATATTAATTAGTGATTTAGAATCAAATCATTTTTTAAAAATTTTCCTTAAACCATTTTATATTTTAATTGGTTAGTTTGATTTCTTTTTTTTTTTTAAATTTAAAATACACCTACTAAGGTGTATGTCTGCTTGTGTCACATATAAATATAAATACCAATCAATAATTTTAATAATAAACGATAATGAATAACATCATAATATTAATTGAAGACCATAATTTTTAATGTTAAACTTTACAAATAATGAAATCTAAATGGAATAAAGAAGGGAAGCTTCTATGGTCTCGTGAACGAGACCATCTAGTCAATCATCTAAATTCTAAACGTTAAAAAAATATATGATAATTAGAGTATTAACTATTTTAGTGGTTCAATCACAGTTAGATATGATGTGAGCCATTGAATAGTCGATAAGACTAGTCCTGTCAAAATTAATAACAAGACCTTATAATTTCCGATAAAGTGATACTAGTTGTAAAGCGCTAGACATGTCAAGGTTCAATAAGAAGGAGATGACTCAAAATGATCTTTGCACTTTTTTTTGTTACTTTCATATTTCTATTCTTGATTTTTTCCTTTTTTTTTGGTAGTACAAGGTATGGGGATTCGAACCTATATTTTTTACTTGAGAGTTCAGGAATGATATCATAAAGCCACAAGGCTATTTTTTTTTTTTTTTATCTTTTAGCGTTTATTACATTTGATCTTTTGATGCATTTTGACATAAGCAGTTGGAGATTTGACCATACAAATACCTTTGGATTAGTAGCTTAGAGTGTTTATGTTGGTATAAAATCTAAGTAGACTTCTTTTCTTACCTAATAAGATGTTTGATGCATGTTTCCTATCTTCTATGGTTACAATGCGTTTGACATGAGAAAATATGCCTAAAATGAATCAAGATGTCAAAATTCATTCCACTATTTACATTTAGAATTTATTATGAAAGCAAAAACTGTAATTCCTTACATTGTTTGGAATAAGTAACTATAATTTTAAGAGGAGATTTCATTCCATTTCAAGGGATTAAAATCATGATTTTATCTATCCATAATTGCCAGACATGTAATTGTGATTCTATTAAGATTTGAAGTATATACAATTATGAAATTGATGAAATAATACATAATCGTAAATTTATAAAATCATACACTTAAAATCACATTTTACCAAAAATGTACACCTATATTTTTTATGTTTATTTTAATTAAGGAAATTTTCATATAATTATAAACTTAAATTAACTCATGATTTTGATAACTATGTATGCTATCCTTAATTCAATGTAGCTATATTGTGTATACCATGCTAGTTATTAGTCTACTTGTGAGTGATTGAATAATTATAATATGGTGTCCTTTTAGAATAGTTTATGGAATGTATTCAATTTGAGGTTTCCTTTATTTGTGATAATCTTAGTTGTGGTTAGATTTCTCAGGTTCATTTGCAGTTGTTAATTTAACACAATATTTGAACATTGTATCTTCATCCATCACAACATTTTAACACGTATGTACATGATGATAATATGAAGTAATTGAAATACTCCAAACCTCCATCTAAGTTAGAATTTGAGTTTAGATAAATTAAATAAGTCAAATGAATTATAGGATATAATTAGATAAGTTGACATAATTAGATTAATAATTAATTAAGTTGAAATTTGAGATTTTGAATTTCTAAACCCTTAAATATATTGTTTAAATGTTTAGCAGATTTCTAAATCACCAAATTCTAGTTTCAATCCTGATCTCTAAATCCTCATAGATTTTGAGTTTATTTGCTTACCTAAAAATATCCTTAATTTTATTCTTTTACATTTCCTTTGTCCTTATCTTAAAATATCTTTAATCTTATCCATGGAATATTCTTTTCCTTTCGTCTATCTCTCCTACATTATTTTTTCACTTTGTTCTTATCATTTCCTTCTCTCTCTTCACTTTCTCTTCTCTGTTCTATTCTTTTAATCAAATTAACTTCCGAATCTTAATTTCAAAAGGAATAAAAGATAAATCAAAGTTAGCAAAGAATATAGGAAGTGGAAATCGAGTTAAAGGTAGATTCAACAACTAGAAAAGAAGATCAGAATTTCATGTGTTTGCCAAAAGATAAGTAAAGCGTGTTTTACTTCATTTAATGCATTGTTTCCGTATATATTATTTGATTTATTGTTTCTGTGCATATATAAGATGAATTAGCATTAGATATGAACTAGGTTAGAGATAAAATCAATAGACAAAGGACATACGAACATGAATCTAAAACCTAGTTTGTTTAAACATGAGTTAGAAATCTAAAAAGAATTAAAGATCTAAATCTAATTTTATATTCTAAAATAATGAATGTTTTTTTGATAGTGCATTAATTAATTAATATCCCATAGAAGTTCTAAGAATCTGTGTGTTTATATATATTAAGGATTTTGAAATTTCATTTCCTAGATTTAAATTTTTTTATCAAAAATTATTTACAAGTTGCACAGCCAGTGCTTTAAAAAGGAAGAAGTGAAGTATTTTTTAAGAGCATGACAGATATCTTCATTTTACTCTATTTTTAAGAAGTTACAGAAAGTATTTTCGTTCGCTCTATTTTTGAAAATTTCAAAAAGCATTTCTAATAAATTTACCGATGCTTGTGCAAATTTTAATTTACATGTGAAAAACTTTATTTTCAGGATATCATGTGTTAGATAACTAGAAAACAAACCTAATTTGCAAAGAAATGTGAAGAACAGATAAAAGCCAACTTTTGAGTTTATTTAAGCTTTAAAAATGAACAAGTTTGTCATATGCATTTAAACACAAGTTATCTGGGCCTTATTTTTCTAAAAAGTGTCAAAACTTGTTTTTTGAGTTTATTGATGCTTAGAATTTCAATAAATTTGTTATATGTGTTGTGAACAAATGTTTTTTGAGTTTTATCTAAATCAAAGAATAACGGAATGTGCAGTATAATCGTAAATCTGCCTTATGAGCCGTGTGTTGGATCTAAGTTAGAGATTAAAGGATAGAGTTCCTATTAGATTAGTGTATTGTTGCTGATGTTGTGTTTTAGATTGTTCTATGCACATTTTGATGCTTAGATCTATTATAGAGGAGTTAAGAGATGTTTTCGAGTTGTTTATATGTTTCATGTCATCGCGACCTAGTTTTCCCATGATGTGGATTGAAGGTAGACCTAGTGTAGGTGTCGAGAGGTAAGTTTTTGATGAGAAGTATCTGTCATGGCCTAAACTTGAGCCTTGTACCCGTGACTTACACTAAAAAGTTGTCGTGCCTAAAATTTGTTAAAGTATTAGAGTACAATGCTGTCGCGACCTACCATCGAGCCCTCGATGCACCTGCGACAATCATTGAAATTTGTCGAAGCCAAATTTAAACAAAGTATTTTGAGTACAGTTAGGTAAAGGCCTAGAGTCGAGCCCTCGACATGCCCTTGATAGTGAATGTGAATGTTTTTAATAGCACTCAACCCCAATTTGTTGAGGCAACACATGTTTTCTTGTGTGTGTGTGTGTGTGTATATATATATATATATATGCCCAACAACCCTTCCTAAGTGACACTCTAACCTTAGTTTGCTATAGTTCGAGCCTAGTTTAAGTAGCGACGTGACCCTCGACCTAACTGAAGTGGTAAACGATGATCAAGAATCGAAGTTAATTATGTTTATGATAATTGGTTTGGATTAATTATGTTACGTTGTGTCATGCACTGAAGGGTCCTAAATGTGGCAGTATACAACATACAATATCAAGACCTAAGAATGACTATCTTAGTCACGTGAAAGTCTGGATATTATATATAAAGTGTACAACCAGTAATAGAAGACACCATTGGGAAGTATGGTTTAAGCAAGTAATAATGAACAAACAAGAATCCAAAATAAAGTTAACCCAAAAATAAATTAATAGTCCATTACACAAGTCTTAGGGGCATTCCCCTGCTAATCTCCAAGGATCGTATAAAAATTTTCTAGTCTTTACAAGAAAACTTAAATACTTCACCAAAAGATTTTAGAGGAAGTCTATTGTAAGTCTTCGAGTAGATTTGCCCTAAAATCTCCCAAAAAGAAGACTTACTCGGATATGTGAAGACCTTAGATATAGAAACAAATGGTTCTGTGTATACAAAAATCTATAGAGGTGTAAGCTTTACGAGTTTAGTAAGATGTCAACTAAGTTTATTATACAAGCAAGTGAAATGCAATAATCACCTGAGCACAAAAGTCATATAGTTTTCTAAGAACCATGTTGAATGAATTTATGCTTTTCATTTAGGGATAGGTATTCCGGCCAATTACAGCCAACAATTCTTATAAAACCATTTCTTTTATAGTTCTTACTGGCTATTATTTGCTATAAAAAACTTATAGATCTTACCGGCTCCTATGCACCACATGCAGATACTACCGGTTATGCCAACCACCACTATCATACACTTGTCCTGCCAATTGTATAATAGCAAATGCAATGAGACTCAACTCGTGAAGTTCATGCATCAAATTTTATTTGAAGTCTACCCATTTAATTTCAATTTCTTGCAAGCGATCAATCAATTTCAGACATCTCAACATGATAGTAGAACATACAATTCATTATAGAAAATTCATGACTCAATACGCTTAAGGTTCTTTCATCGACATTATAAATCACATGCATTTTCCATTTTATCTTTTTCCTATTTCCAGTGTTACTATACTACAAGCACAATCATAAGTATAAAAAACAAGAGAAGTAGACTCACTTAGCTATGTCGTGATGATAGCTTCCTTAATCAAAATAATCTTCGGGATAGTAAACATCTTCTTCCTCATTTCCCAAACAAAGGAAATGTCTAAAATAAGTATTCTATGGAATTTCTAATTCTATCTTCTAGTTGCGGTAAAATTCATATTGGTGGAAATTCCAATTTAAAATGGCCATAACTTGTTCATTTTAACTTGGAATTTCGTATATTATATACCGTTTTCTACCTACTCGAAAAGATTTATCCATTTCTAAGGTTATTTTTGTCATAAAAATCCATTTGGGTCCCAAACTACCAAGGTACAGATTCACCATGAAAATCCTAGCTTTCATGACAATTTTTTAAACTTTTCTTCATCCAAAAATTCTTGTACAAAAATATAGATATTTGCATAGTTGAAAAATCATTTGAATACATATGTGTATATATATATATTATGTTGACTCATATTGTATGCCTAAATTTAATAGTTGTCTCAACAATGATTTTTGTAAAGCAATATGTCTTTAAGGTTGGAAAAAGTTAAGACTTGAAAATTCACTTTAGTTTGTTGAAAAAATTTCTTGAATTATTATAAGTGAGTGCTTTCTTCTTTTAACTTCATTTCTTAACTTTTGAGAGTAATTTAATTTTCTAAAAATAAATTTATTCTTTTTAAGATTCCTACAAATTTCATTTCTAGTGGTTGAAAAATGTAGTTTCTCTAAGTATTTCTTAGTAATGACTAGAGTTTCTTAAAGTAGTCATGTTATATGTTCTAAATTTTTCTAAAGTTAGGTCCACTTTAAATAACTAATAATAATGATCATTTAAGTTATTTACAAATTTTATTTCCTTAGTAACATTTGTTTCTAGAAAGCTAATTTTTTATGATATTGTAAAACATGTCTAGACCTTAGTATTTTAGAGTGTTAGTGAAAATCCTACAAATAAGTTTAAGAAAAACCTTTGTCAACCAAGGAATAAACAATGTTGAGTTTTAAAGAAACTTTCTTATTTTATTGATTTGAAAAGAGTGTATGTTATAAATCTACTTTGTTTATTCTTTGATGAAATTCAATGTATCATTATTACTAAAAACTTGTGATGAACTTATCTATATCTTGGAAAAGATTTGTTAAGGTAAAATTTTAAGTTTTTATTGAAAAACCATTTCTTAAGTGACAAAAATTTATTCTTAAAGAGAGGTCTTATTTTTCTTCATTTAAGAAAACTTCTTTTATTTTTGTTGAGACAATATCAACATGTTCATGCATGTTTATGAATATGTACTCATGAGAAAGAGAATAATATCACATAATAAGATAAAGATATATATATATATATATATAAGAATCAATATAAGCATAATAATATGGTCAAGTATTGGGAGCCTTAGTTTCATCCAAGGTTGTCAGAACGGCCCGACAGACCAGTTCGAACCGATTTAACCGAAACCGGCAATGAAGGTAGGCTAGGTTCGATTGTTAACTCATTTTTGGCGAAACGGATTGACCCGGTCGACCCGAGTGGTCGAACCGGATCCAAAAAAATAAAAATAAAAAATAAGAAATTTAAATATTTATTCATACTTTATTATATATTTATAAAATATAATCATTAAATCATATTTATTTAATAATTAATTGATGAATTTGATCCAAATATAGATTTAATTGAGTAATTACACACATATTGGTCTTTTATAATTAAATCATCCCTTATATTTTTATTTTTTGTGACCAGGTCGGGGGTCCGACCCCTGACCCCCTAGCTTGGCCGGGTCAAACCTCGGTCCGGTTCTGACAACATTAGTTTCATCAAGGCAACTCAGGACTAAATATAGACTAGTAAAAAAAAAGAAAAAGAAAGAAAGAAAAAGCATAATAATAGCAATAATAAGAGCATAATAATAATATGAGCATAATAGTAAAAGCATAATAAAAAAATAATGTATGAAATAATGTTACTCTCTTAACCTTTATGGGTCTTTAGAGAACACACATTATGTTCATGCTAAATTACATGAACATAATAAACAATCTATTAATAATCTAATAACATAAGGATGGATGTATGAATAAGAATAAAGTATGAACCTATTGTTGCTTTTTTAACCTCTTATCTTGAAAGACTCTATATATATATATATATATATATATATAACTCATTATCATGCATGATTCATAGGTATTGATTAATCTATTTCCTCATGTACTAAGACAATGCTTTATGGGATTTGAAAGACACTATTTTCTTAAGCTTTGTTTCTACCAAGTATATTATATGTACATGCAATATCCACAAGTTATTATCATGAATGTCATGGGATGAGCTATCTATATGTGAGTCCTTAATGATATTTGATAACAAGAATTTTTTAGAAAACTTTTACTTAACAAAACTATTGAAATTACTAGACTTAAGAAAACTAGTTCTATTTTTTGCAAAATCACACTTGTTTTTATCAAAATACAACCTTAATGACCTATATGCGTAACACCTTCATTGTTTTAATAAAATTCTTCATTTTGGAGTTGGAAAATAGATGTTTAAATAGGGGTTTTACCTAGTTACGAATTTTACAAGATTTTAAGTAATGAAAACATTGTTTGACCTATATTTTGAAACATTTCCTTGTTTTAGGATTATACTTTGATAAAATCCACTTATCCTAGTCAAAATTAAGTCTTTATCACATCTATTCCCTAAGGCTTCTATTTTTCTATTAAAATCCTCATTTTGATATTTGAAAATAGGTGTTCAAGTGGGGTTCATTTCTAAATCCGAATTTTGAAATTTATGTTTGAGATTGTTTCTTGTAAAACTCATTTAATCTTTCTAAAATTAGTTCTTAATCAAACCTACTCCTTAAGGCTCCATTTCTTTAATAAAACTCTTATTTTAGGGTTAAATAATAGTGTTCACATATCAACCTTTCCTTATTATGAATTTTAAGTTTGTTGTTGGGGTTGAAACATAATGCTAACATAACCTTTGTGAACTTTTCTTGTTTTGAAAATATCTCTTAGTAGATCTAAACTTTACTCATCAAAACCATTCTTTTATGATACATATTCCCTAAGCCCTTCATATTTAATGTAAAATAATCATTTTGAAGTTGGAAAATAGCTTTTCTAAATAGGGTTCTTTTTAGATCCAAATTTCCAAAAGTTATTTTTGTGGAAACAAAGATAAATCTTGGACTTTCTAACATTTTCTCACTATTATCATGCTACTACAAGCTTTTTATGTACATAAAATAATCTCTGGCATTTATGTGTTGAAAACAACTAGATCTAGTTTATTATGCAAGTCATAAATGCAAATGCAATATCAACATTATGTAGATGTGATTAATGAATGACTACATGCACAAAATATCAATAATAACAACATAAAACAATAATATAGCAAGATAATAGTGAAACAACTTAAATAACAAGAACTACAATATTGTGATGGTAAAGATATCATGCTTAAGTGTTTCTACATCCCTAGCATAAAGCTCGTGGGGATTCTGGTGGAACCACACGTGTATGATCTTACCATTACATGTTTTATTGCGGTAAGGTGTAGGTCTATTGCCTATTAAATTTGCGGAGCTAGAAAAACTTGAAGAAAAATATTGCGTGTGTCTGTGTCACGACACAAAGGAGATAAAGAGAGAGAGAAAAAAAAATGCAAGAGTCTGTTTTGAGAGAAAGAGAGAAAAATGAAAAGTGAAGGACATAAAGGAGCTTATATAGAGGATTAGATTAGGCTTTGTGTAGAATAAAAGAAGGAAAAATAAAATAAATTGAGAGAGAAGTCAAGGGAAGGGGGGCATCGGTTTTGGCAAGAGAGAGAGAGATGTGTAATATTTTTGTGTAACAAAATTCAAAATTTAAAAATAAGTTAAGTAATAAAATATATTGGAAAAGTAAATGTAAGGAAAATGATGTAATATTGTAAAAATAGGTTGTAAGGATGTAAGAATAGCATATGGGTGGTTGTACTTATGAATAGTGTGATTAGAAATAAAAAAGTAGATTATACAATTAAATTGCCGGTAGTAATGAAAATACGATAAAATGCTATAATTATAATTTTTATAAACCAAAAAATTATATAACTGATATATTCAGAAATCTTATGAAATTACGAGTCTAACAGTACTAATAACATATTTTTGGTATCTTGAGCCATAGGACACGCTTTTTAAAGTCTATATCCAATTGGGTTCAAAATAGGCCAAAATTTTAACAATATATATTTTTAAGCATCCTAATATTATTGCAAACCAATCTATACTCTCCACTCATATTTCGACTTATCGGTTTAAGAACACGGAATTGCCGGATCTAAACTGTTAGGGTTTCCTGGGATTTGTTGACTTGGGGTTCTCGGTTGACTTTCGAATTAGGGTTCAAGCTTGAAATTATCTTAAAAATTAGGGGTTTACATATATGGTTGCTACAAAGTGTCTAAGTGAAGTAAAACTTAGGAAAAATTACAATTTAAGGGCTAGAATTTTCATTTTTATTTATACCGACCCATTTTGGAACCTAAATGGCTTTAAATAATAAAAATAACCTTAGAAACAGATAGATCCTTTTGAGTGGTAGAAAGTGACATCTAATATACAAAATTACGAGTTAAAACAAGCAAAGTTATGACCATTTTAAGTTGGCATTCACATATTCTGAATTCTGACGAAAATAACAAGATATTATTAGAAAGTTTAAGTAGAACATCTATGAAAAACTCATTATGGGTATTTTTTTTGTTTAGGTGATGAGGAATATAAGATTCCCCTTCTTGATGATTATTAGGACTAAGAAGATTACAATACGGACGAGTGAGTTTTTCCTCTTTAATTCGTTACCTTGCTTGTGTTGTAAAGTAGTTGCATTAGCATGACAGAAAAGATAAAAACGGATATGAATTAGGGATTATCAACGATTAAGCATGTGTTTCTTTTGTTTGTGTCATTAAGTGAATGGTAAGCATGTTGCAACACTAGAATGTTTGTTTAACTATGTTTATTCTTTGTATGCTTGATTGCTATGTATGTTTGAATTGATTAATCGTCCTTAATGAATCATAATACAAAATGGCATTTACAAAATACGATCATGTATAGCATCTATCGAGTTACATTTCGAATATGTATTAGGGATTATCAATGATTAAGCATGTGTTTCTTTTACTTGTGTCATTAAGTGAATGCTAAGCATGTCGCAACACTAGAATGTTTGTTTAACTATGTTCATTCTGTTGGGTTTTATTATCAATTTTGCAGCGGAATTTTTTTTTTAAATTAAAACCCTAATTCCAATATCCATGTGTTTTTTATTAGATATAAAATAACGAAAATAAAAGTTCAAGTTTTATTACCTTTTAGATTTCAAAAGGTATTTGATGATACAGATCTGTAAACATTGCCACGTTGCGAACGCCCTCTACGGTATCCACACGAGAATGACCTTGATTTGGATTCTCCTCTTGCGTGCTAGCGCAATCTAGAACGCTTCTAGATTTGGTTTCAAAGGGGCTCCTAGAGATATGAATTTCTCACACTCTAGGGTTTCGAAAATTTCTTTTAGGTTTGCAGAATTTCTCTGCCGTCTAATGTGACGTCAAAGAGTCTGACCTAAAAGGCTGTCTATAGATCTATATATATAGACATATAGGAAACCCTAGAAGATAAATATGATGAGATATTTATTTAATATTTAACAAAATACATTATTTCATTAAATATTACTTATATGTCATAATCATTTATTATTCTTAAACTATTTAAGAATAATAAATATAATAATTCCTATAGGTTTAATTATAAACCCATAAAATGAAAATATCAAATATTTGGCCTTGGGCAAAAACACTAACAATCTCCCACTTGCACTAGGCCAAATAATTATTTATCAATCCTAACAAATTAAGATTAATAAATGACTTTATCATTCCCATCAGACTCATTTATATCAAGTCCCTGATCCTTTTAGTTCATTCTTTTGTGTGTGACCCTGTAGGTTCACTTAATGTTAGCAGTAGATCAAAAACCCTTTTGACCTACGAGACATAAGCGGCCTCTAGCAAGACATTATGCCTACCCAAATTAAGTGAAGATGGTGATCCGATTTTACCTTATAGACAGTTAATTATTTAGTCCCTTTGTCACATGATATCTTATGATTAAACATAAGGTGTGGATCAATACACACTTATATTGTTTAATCACTTATTTCTTGAATCCAGAGTTTGACTGACTTAAACAAATGACATTGATAACTCCTTATCAATTCATTTGAGCACGGCCATGCATATCTCAGTCTTACTCAACAAGGGGCCCAAAAGATATCTCTCTCAATTTAATGAGAGGGACAAATTCCTTCATGAACACTCACATTCCTCCACATAACTTATTCTATATCCAATATCAGTCTTATAATCATCTGATTAAAGATGATAAAGAACTGAATTAAAATATGGAGTTTGTTATGTAGGAATCTATGGTGTCATCAGGTCAAAGGACTTAAATAATTACTGTAATGAGAAATACTTATCATATTGATCCATATAGTATTCTCATAATTGGTCATTCCAATACAATGTACTCTTACATGTATCTATGTGCTGAAATGATATCTTATATCCATGATCAGTAAAACATGACCATCATCCAGCCACATACTAATCTTAATTCATTATTATTCCATATAATGAACGATTAGGGATAATTTAGAATAAAGTTATTTATTCCTTTATGGTTTTACTATTAAAGTCACATACTTTAATGACATAAGGAATAACAAAATTACTCATGGAATTATTTTATCAAGGTAAAAAGGCTAATAATAAACCTTGAAAAATAGAATGGCTTATAAAGATAATAAATATCTAAATGACATAAAATCCATATGTGCTATGGCACATCACTAGCAATCTCTCACTTGCATTAGCTCTACTCAATCATAAGTCTAATGCCCAGTGCTCTAGTATGACTATCATGTTTAGACTGGGGAAGAGGCTTAGTCAATGGATCTGCAACATTGTCATTTGTGGGTACTCTGCATATCTTAACATCTCCTCTTTCAATGATTTCTCGAATGAGATGGTAACGCCTGAGTATGTGTTTGGATCGCTGGTGTGATCTTGGTTCCTTAGCCTGTGCAATGGCCCCATTATTGTCACAATAAAGGTCCACTGGATTTGCAATGCTAGGAATAACTCCCAATGCACTAATGAACTTCTTGATCCAAACTGCTTCCTTAGCTGCATCCGATGCTGCTATGTACTCAGCCTCCGTAGTAGAATCTGCAACTGTGTCCTGTTTGGAACTCTTCCAGCTTACAGCACCTCCATTCAAACAAAACACATAACCAGATTGCGATCGAAAATCATCTGAATCAGATTGGAAGCTGGCATCTGTGTAACCATTTACTACAAGATCACCTTCCTGTCCTCCATATGTCAAAAACACATCCTTAGTCCTTCTTAAGTACTTTAGAATGTTTTTGACTGCTATCCAGTGACTTTCACCTGGATCTAATTGGTATCTACTTGTGATGCTTAAAGCATAAGCGACATCTGGTCGAGTGCATAACATGGCATACATGATGGAACCAATAGCTGAGGCGTATGGAATCCTACTCATGCGTTCCCGTTCTTCTTTTGAAGTAGGACATTGAGTCTTACTCAATTTAATTCCATGTGATACTGGCAGAAATCCTCTTTTGGAATTCTCCATACTAAACCTTTTTAGTACCTTGTCAATGTATGCACTCTGACTTAGGCTAATTATCCTTCTAGATCTATCTCTATAGATCTTGATACCTAGAATATAGGCAGCCTCACCTAAGTCCTTCATTGAGAAACAATTTCCTAACCATGTTTTGACCTTTTGTAATGTAGAAATATCATTTCCAATGAGCAATATGTCGTCTACGTAAAGCACCAAGAAAACTACTACGCTCCCACTAACTCTCTTATAAACGCAAGGTTCATCTTCATTCTTGATGAAATCAAACTCTTTGATTGCTTCATCAAAACGAAGATTCCAACTTCGAGATGCTTGCTTCAATCCATAAATGGACCTTTGAAGCTTACATACCTTATGTGAATTCCTCGGGTTAACAAATCCCTCAGGCTGTGTCATGTACACATCCTCAATGATTTCCATTCAAAAGGCTGTCTTGACATCCATTTGCCATATCTCATAGTCATAATATGCAGCTATGGCAAGAAGAATTCTCACAGACTTAAGCATGACTACAGGCGAAAAGGTTTCATCATAGTCTATACCATGAGTCTGTTTAAAACCTTTTGCAACTAGTCGTGCTTTGTAGGTATGCACATTGCCATCCATGTCAGTTTTCTTCTTGAAAACCCATTTACATCGAATAGTTTTTATACCATCGGGTGGATCAATCAAAGTCCATACTTGATTTTCATACATGGATTGCATTTCGGTTCTCATGGCTAATAACCATTTCTCAGAGTCGGGGCCCATCATTGCTTCCTGGTATGATGTGGGCTCATCTTGGTCTATGAGCATGACATCGCGATTGTCAGTAACGAGAAATCCATATCTCTCAGGCTCGTGACGAATCCTACCAGTCCTACGTGGGCCTTCAGTTAGTGGTTCAGGCTCAGCAACTAATTGCGAGTCTGATTGAACATCTATCATGGGTTCTATGCTAGTTTGTGGTTCTCGAACTTCTTCGAGTTGAATCGTACTCCCACTGATTCCTTTAGAGACAAATTCTCTTTCTAGAAAATGACCATTACGAGCAACAAACACTTTGTTCTCAGATTGGTTGTAGAAGTAGTATCCTTTTGTCTCTTTAGGATATCCCACAAAGAAGCATTTGTCAGATTTAGCTGCTAGCTTATCAGACACCTGTCTTTTAACATAAGCATCACAACCCCATATCTTTAGAAAAGACAAACTGGGACATTTCCCATTCCATAACTCGTATGGTGTCTTTTCAACCGATTTTGATGGAACCCTGTTCAATATAAACGCAGCAGTTTCTAAGGCATATCCCCAAAAGGATATTGGAAGATCTGTCTGACTCATCATTGATCGAACCATATCTAATAAAGTTCGATTTCTCCTTTCAGAAACACCATTCCATTGTGGTGTTCCTGGAGGAGTCAACTGTGAGATTATCCCACAATCCTTAAGATAATCAGAGAAATCTTGGTTTAAATATTCACCACCTCGATCTGATCGAAGCGTTTTTATATTTTTGCCAAGTTGATTTTGTACTTCATTTTTGAACATTTTGAACTTTTCAAATGATTCGGATTTATGCCTCATTAGGTATACATATCCATACCTACTAAAGTCATCTGTAAAAGTAATGAAGTATAAGTAACCTCCTCTAGCAGGTGAACTTAATGGTCCACATACATCGGTATGTATTAGGCTCAGTAAGTCATTAGCTCTCTCACTTTGTCCTGTGAAAGGAACCTTTGTCATCTTTCCCATCAAACAAGATTCGCATGATTCATATGATTCAAAATCAAATGAATCTAAAAGCCCATCTTGATGAAGCTTTGATATGCGTTTCTCATTAATGTGGCCTAAACGACAATGCCAGAAGTAAGTTGGATTCAAACTGTTAGATTTGAACCTTTTGGTATTAATGTTATAAATGGACTTATGATCAGATTCATCAAAGTTTAGAATATAGAGACCATTCATCAAATGAGCAATACCATAATAGATGTCTCCACGATAGATGGAGATTGTATTATTCTCAATAATAAATCTAAAACCATCCTTGTCCAAACATGAAACTGAAATAATGTTACTGCTCATAGCAGGCACATAATAACAATTATTTAAAATCAGAATAAGTCCAGAAGGCAAAGTTAATTCAAAATTTCCCACAGCTAATGCAGCAACCCTTGCTCCATTTGCCACGCGTAGGTCCACTTCACCTTTAGCCAACTTTCTACTTTGCTTTAATCCCTGCACATTTACACAAATGTGAGACCCACATCCAGTATCTAATACCCATGATGTAGAAGTAGATAGATTGACTTGTATGACATAAATACCTGAAGCAGTAGTCTCACTACTCTTCTTTTCTCAGATCCTCCAAATAAAGTTTGCAGTTCCTCTTCCAATGACCTGGTTCATTGCAGAAGAAGCAAACCCCTTCCTTGGGTGGTTTGGCCTTAGGTTGAGGCTTGGGCTTTTTAGCTTTGGGCTGACCTTTTGCTTTGCCCTTGCCTCTACCATTGGCATTTCTCTTTTTGCCTTGTCCCTTTTGAACCATCAGAACATTGTTATTTGTTTTAACATTTTGTTCTGCATTCTTAAGCATCCCATGCAGCTCCATGATAGACACATCCATTTTGTGCATGTTGTAGTTCATCACAAACTGGTCATAGCTAGGAGGCAAAGAGCCTAGGATCAAATCCGTAGCCATCTCCCTAGAAACTGGAGAGCCTAGCTTCTCAAGTCTATCAATATAGCTCTTCATCTTGAGTACATGTGTACTCACGGAGCTACCTGGAGCCATTTTACAAGAATTCAGCTCCTTGGTGACTGCAAATCTCTCATGTCTTGCCTGTTCTTGGAACATTTCCTTTAGGTGTACGATCATATCGTACGCCTCCATGTCTTCCATTTGCTTCTGAAGCTCAGGTTCCATGGTGGCAAGCATAATGCAGGTCACATCCAATGAGTCTTCCTTATGCTTACTAAAAGCATTTCTTTCAGCTCTTGGAGCATCAAGAGCAGGTTCATCAGGGATTGCCTCATCAATCACATACAACTTCCTCTCGTGCTTAAGAACAATTCTTAAGTTACGATACCAATCAAGGAAGTTTTTACTATTCAGCTTATCCTTTTCAAGAATTGATCGCAAGGTTGTGTTGTTGGTTGCCATGATCTACATATAGAGGTATGCAAAGTTAATTATCTTTATTTAAGCCATTTTCATAGTTCCACTATTTTTATCAAATTAATAACCCTCTAGTATTAATTTGGAAACCATTAAATAAAGTTTCTTAGTGGGTCAAGATCCATATTTCACTAAACCTTGAGTCAGCTATGGCATGACACCCAAAATTTAGTTATTTAGGTAGGAAACCCTTTCCAATTACATCAAATGTAACTCTCGTTATGGGATTGACATCACATGTCCCGGCCTACTAATCCCATCTAATGCCATAGGCCCAAAACCGTTTTGATAGCCTATTTAAGTCTAACCATTACGACATGTGGATAGCACCATTATTCACCTTGTGTGACTAGGATAGTCTATTGCACCCTGCTTTGGCAGAACCTACAATTAGACGATCTAAGTCTTGACAAGTGTCGAACCATGGAAGGCATTTTTCATGACTTAATATTATTTGAGGGATTTTAAAAGGTGATATTTTATCTTATTATCACATGTAAAGGATATTAAGTATATGGTTGTAAACATAGTATCACATACATGTCAGCATATTATCATGTTATGCATAATATAAAAAACGTGTCATAGCATGGCCCTTAATCTATATTGATCTTCATAAGCCAATATGAAGACCAATAGCACGATATTAAGGTAAAGATCCATCAACATGGATCTGAGTTGAAAAACTCCTTGTATCTTCATCAAGGCTCTCACTTCTCCATCATCATGGATTGGGAAAGGTCTTCATTACATCTTCATGTCTTCCATTACAATGATGAAAAAGATACAAAAATCCTACTACAACTAGTAAAACTAAATTACAATAAAACAAACGACGCGCAGGTCGTATTTATAAAATTACATCCCATGAAATAAATAAATAAATAAAACCTGCCATTCACATAAGACCTAGGGGCCATGCTATGCACCATGCATATAACTTAAGCACTCACAAGAATATGTAACATAAAACACTTCAAAAGCGCATTAATGTTAAGTGTAATTAAGTCAAATACTTTAGGGGTTCAAGGGGCAATGCCCCCTTGCGGGGTCAGGGGCAGCGCCCCCTATGGGGTCTAGGGACAACGCCTATTCTTAAGTTACGATAACTTCCTCTCGTGCTTAAGAACAATTCTTAAGTTACAACCCCTACGCTTAATCATATTAAACATAGTATTTGCATAATAAATCGAAAATTTGAGTGGCAGGATCCATTCAAAAATTGAATTTTTAATAAAAATCGGTCCATAAGAATATGTAAATATTAAGTTCAAAATTATTAAGACAACCTTAACAATTTGTTCAAATAAAGCAGAAAGAAAACGTTGATAATCAAACCGTTTTTTAAAACTGCAGATCACGATTTTTTTTTTTTTTTCAGATATTTCAACAAGATTGAACCTTATCTGTTCAACAAGATTGAATCTTATCTGTTCAACAAAATAATTCATGATCCACTTTGTAATACAATAACAACAGATTTCTTTAACTTTTCACAAACAATCAATTTCGTCCATCTGTAAAAATCCATAACATAACCCCATGGAACAAGTATATCAACATATACATCCGTTGTAACCATTTTACATCGGATTTGTTCAACCCCTCGAATCAAGGCATTATCTTTTAAAATTTTAGATTTGAAGATTTCGTTTTTCATATGAATAAAATTATTCCGAAAATCATTTTTCACAACGCCGAATTTCATAAATTCGTAATTCATGGCATTAACATATTCGAATTGAATTTATGTAGAAATATTACTATATCGATTCATTAAACAGACGTTCGTTCATATCATCTATATGATATATATACAAGATTCGAATATCGAATAAAACGATTTATGCATATCATCATATGCAATACATAAAAGATTCGAATTTTTTCAAATAAAACAATTTCATATCATCATATGAATAGAATACGAATTCAATCATAAACAGGAAGGCAATTTATATTCGCATTACTTGCAAATCATAACATAATTTCGATCAAATAAAAAACACAAGCAGCTCTGATACCACTGTTGGGTTTTATTATCAATTCTGCAGCGGAATTTTTTTTTTTTTAAATTAAAACCCTAATTCCAGTATCCATGTGTTTTTTATTAGATATAAAATAATGAAAATAAAAGTTCAAGTTTTATTACCTTTTAGATTTCAAAAGGTATTTGATGATACAGATCTGTAGACGTTGCCACGTTGCGAACGCCCTCTACGGTATCCACACGAGAATGACCTTGATTTGGATTCTCCTCTTGCATGCTAGCGCAATCTAGAACGCTTCTAGATTTGGTTTCAAAGGGGCTCATATTCTTTGTATGCTCGATTGCTATGTATGTTTGAATTGATTGATCGCCCTTAATAAATCATAATACAGGATGGTGTTTACAAGAAAATGGTCATGCATAGCATTCATCGAGTCACATTTCGAAAGACTGCTACTCCCACAAGTAGAGTTGGATGGGCTACAAGCGTGCTAAGACACGGGCTTTGCTCCTTCCTAAGGAATCTGCATCGCTCAGAGAATGCGACTCTAGGTTCGAAGGCATGCCAATCGAATGCTTTGGGTGAGTACCTAGGGACTAGCAGTAGAAGATCAAGAGGACCTTCATCAATAATTCACTAACCCTTGATATGAAAGGTGTAAATGTAACACCCTAAATTTAATTAAGACATTACTGTCACGTATAATACTTAAGGATTACACGCTCAGGCTTTCTTAAAAGATATGTTTCTGTTGACCATTGTTAGCCTATTTTAATTATATAAATCATTTACTTAGATTTATAATCTAATTGGATTTAGTAGATGTACTAAACTTTATAAAAACATAATAATAATCTCTACTCTCATCATAGTATACCAATTTTCTGATAAAAAAAACTTTATAAAATCATTTTATAATCTACCTTTCAAGGTAGATCTATAATTTCAAAACATTTAGGCTTCACAAGCCCTTTAAAGAATATTACAGGTTTTAAAATGTAAATCTAGCACTTAAAACAAAACAGAAAACAAATACAAAAGAAATCTATGGTCCTAAACTCACTGCACTTCTCCTCTCAATATCTTTAAGATCACCTGAAAACCCAGTCATGCATCATCATCATCACCAACACCATCATCTACATCATCATCATATTCTCATTATCTACATCAACACCATAACCATCACATCACATTCATCCTCATCAATCTTCAATTCAAAACCTGGAAAAAGAATAACAATAATAATAATGAGTCGAAACCCAATACATAGTAATATAGGCATACACAGAGTAACACATAAGTTTAACTAAATGCAAAGCAACAAATAACAAGTTATTATCTTTTCTTTAAAGTGAACAAATCAACACTGAAGGACCTAAACTTCGAAACAAGCCACTGGGAATTTGTGGGTCTTGAGTAACCATACGATACTCAAGGGGTTGATATAGGCAGCCTGAATACCTATATCTCCTAGATGATATAACCGATAAAGAATAGAAGCCTCCTTTAGGATTCACAGTCGTTATACACACTCTGCCCATCTAAGTTCATAATATAAAAGGGTTCAACCGGTCTCATAAATGTGAATCCCAATATATTACTTCTCATCGATCAAGATAGACGTTACACTGATACCGTTCACCCCATTGGCTACCCGCTGAGCCACCTACAAATATCATGGCACCATGATGGGGTTGGCATAAGCGCCTAAACTACCGTATCTGCTCGGACGAGGTTGCCACTCCTCGTATTGAATTCAACAGCACACACACAAAACAACACTCAATACTTAGGTCTTCTTTAAATTTTAATTCATTTTAATATGTCTATCCTAGCATCCAACACACAATTACTATGTACCTTTTATATGAAATCCAAATAGAGGCTTATTCGCCATTTTAATTTATAATCCAATTATCCATATATCTATTCAATAATTAAACTTATATAAGCATTTAAATTAACTATTCAATAACATAAAACTTATTTTTAAACCTAGTTGATCATACACTAATTCGGAACCCCTTTATGGCTGCGAATATCGCCCCACCAAAATACGGACAATTCACTTTTATTTGTCAAAGTATTTCTTTTCACTTTGGTTATAGTCATTCATCACAAAAGCATCATCACATCATTGACATTCTAAAAGTATACATGTTTAAATCAAACAAACATTTGAAACAACATATTCTCTATGTTATTTATGGTTTAACATAATTCACTATTTTAGGCCAATTAAATTATTAAGCTCATATATCTTAACTTAACCAAAATGATTAGAATCCATCATTTAATTCAATTACTAAGTCAAAGTGATTAAACTAAATCAATCTAATTCATTTTAACTCATTTAAGTTCATTTAGATCAAGTTGAACTTAAGTTGACTAACTAGGTTCATTTGATACTCAAGAACCATGTACACTCTAATTAATTATTAACCATAAATTATCTTAACCATTCTTAATTATGCAAATTATCTAATAAAACTTATCATCTATCATTATCTATTTCATTTATTTTTATTTCTTTCTTTCCTTCTTTTTCTTTTCTTCTTGTGAATAGTACCAGAGGATAGATCACGCCCATGATGGAGACCGTGATCGTCCTTACGATCTTCATCACGCCCGTTATTGAACATGTGATCTCCATCGTTTATTTCATCGTGCCCGTTTTGGGGCCGTGATGGCCAATACGGGTCTTGTCATGCCCATGACCAAGAGAAAAAATGTGATAAGAGAATATCACGTTCCTCGTTACGGCCGTGATTAGGACGTTGCCTTCAAAAAATATTTTGCTACAAGGAGATCATGGGTCGTGTTACGATCGTGATGAGTAGGGGAATCCCTGTTACAAATTCCTTTATCTTTTTACACAATTTTTAACTACTTAATCCAACATATATTAACAACTTCAACTTGTTAAAGGTATAAACATGCATAATCTTAACTTATAAATGCTCACACATACATATTTACGTCATATTTCCTTAAAACATTTATCAAATATCTTGTCTATACAAATTACATATATATAGGTTTTTAACAAACATGCCCATATATTCTTGATTTACCATTATCATCACAAGTTTTACATATTTGTAGTCCTAATGCAATATTTACATGCAATAACAAGAATTAAAGCAAAGAGAAAAACAAAACTTATCTTTTGGAGCAAAACCCAATTTCTTGATTCTTCTACTCCTACTTTTCCTAGCTTTTGGGAGTTATTTCTTACATGACCTTCACCTTCACCTTCTATCTTGTCCCTATTTCCTCTATATTCTTGTTAAAATTGAGATTTGTGGCTTGAATTTTGAGAAAGAAGAGAAAGAGAAAGAGAGAGGGAAAAGAAACGATGGAAAAGGAAGAAAGGGGAGAGAGAAAAGGTAGCCAAATGGGAAAAGAAAAGGTATGTGTGTATATATATATATAAAGGGAAAAATTAGGAGATATTTTAAGATAAACGTATTAGTTTTGGAACTTTTAGATCAATATGTTTAGTTCTGGAAGTATTTAAGAAATAATCTAAGGATCAATAGGTTAGAAATAAAGAGCTTAAGATAAGAAATTGATTTAGAAGATTGGTTTTTATCAAATTGATATTTAACTTGAGCTTAGGCTCAAATATGATATTTTTAAGAAAGCAGGTGATTTTTATGGGGATTAAGATTATGGAACGTTAGGCTAAAGTTTAAGGGTTTAGAGATCTACTAAACATTTCAAACAACCTATTTTGGGTTTAAGAAATTCAAATCTCAAATTTTAACTTAATTCTATTTACTAAATTAATTTCTTTAATTCATCTAATCATAATTTATTATCTATTTCACTTGCTTCATTTAAATCTATCTAAATCTAATTTCTAACTTAAGTGAAGGGTGAGATATTTTAGTAAATCTATTCTATGTTTAGGTTCTGGATAACTATACATATGGGTATTCTTCATGTGATTGTTTCATAAGCATGGCATATACTTGACTAATCAACTTGTTTGTCTATGATTGTCGGTGCGGATGACAAGGGAACATCTCATTAAGCTCGTTGTAAGTTTATACCCTTATAGTGTTTGTTGAAACAAGTATGCTTGAGACTTCATTTGAAGATGGAGATATTAAGAAAATCATTGGTGGATCTTTGACTCTTATGGAAGAAGTGGGATTATAGGATGGATTTGCTTTCTTGTAATTCCTTTATAAGCAAAATATGATATGTTGATATTTTGGAGATTACCAGGATATGTATTTATGTAGTCTTGAAGACATTAGCGGGGGTATGCCTCTAAGAATTGTAACTGACCTTATATATATTTAATGAAAAGTATTTCATTTGTCTTATTACTTAGTTGTTATCAATGTAAATTTTGCTACTCCAATGCGTTCCCTTGATTATGATGTATGTCTTGTGTATGATATGGAAGCCTTTACATGACTAAGATAGTTATTACTAGGCTTTAATATTATGTACGACAGACTATCACATTTAGGATACCTCTCGGGGCGTGACAAGTGTAAGCTAACATCCATCACCAGCAGCGCAGACCTCAACGCGAGTGGCGTGCCCTTGAAGGTCAGCGGCCTAGTGTCGCATCCTCTTATCCTTGATGAACAACTATCTCTTGTTCAAATATATTTATCATTTAACAATATATTATTATTCATATTATGATGGACCACAAAACCCTCTTATTTAACAACATATGGCAAATTTGCCCTTCACTATGAATTACTTATTCATATATGACAATATTGATATATAATTATTCTATCTCCAAAATGATTAAAACATATGTTTGAGTGTAGAACTCTCTTTTGGGTCTTTCGCCGCTTGCAACTTTAAAATTAATTAATTATTTATTTATTTTAATTATTCAATAGTGTAAAAAAATTATAAAATGAATTTTCGCTTCTGAATTCGGAAGAATATTTCATCCTTGTTGATCAAATTCATATTAATGACATGGTATAAAAAAATGATGTTAATGCATCTATGTACGTGCGAATTCACACCATCTCTATATTTATATGTAACTATGATGTTATATCATGAGTGGTTGATAGCTCATATAAATTAAATAATAAAATAGTAGAAAACTAATGATCGAGTATGGTCATTTTATGATTATAATATATGTCCGACCCATTACAACAATTGAATATTATTGTTGCATTGATGTAGTTGATTTCTCCATTTAATGTGTATTGTTACTCATAAAAGGTAAGTTAGTGTAAAAGTAAAATTTAAATTAATGCGGTTTATAATTGGATTTTTAAATTAATAATATATATAGTTAAAGACGTATTACCGTTCTATGCATTTTTCATGTTGTACCAATTTTATCAACTACATGATATTTTGAATTTTAAAGGAGGCAACATAGCCATTAATATTGAAACATGGATAATTAATGCATGCTGGTCTTTATCCTTTCAATTACTGAATGTTCGATATATATATATATATACAGATATAATAAAAAAAAGGAACGCAATAGCAACATTTTAAGAAATTGGATGTAAATATTTGCAAATTCAATAACTTATTGCTATCAATTAATAACGCAGAGATGAAAATTTCATTAATCAAAGTGGCTAAAATAATGATATTTGTTATTCTTTCTCTTGATGCTTGAATAATGATATTTATTTTTCCTTTCTTTCTTGATCAGGACGAAGTCATCTATGTTTTGACATGATTTTATGGTGGTCAATTAGAATATCTTGAATATAAACAAAAATTGAATAAATATTTAAAATCTTGGTAGTACGAATTCTATCATGAGATGAATAATTGTGATAATGGGCTATTAAAAAAATTATTAGAAGTGTAATAAGGTTCCAGCCTTTGTTAATACCAATAAAATTTTGTGGGCTTGGGATTGATTCACTAGACCTCTAGACTAGTCTAATAACTTTTAGACCCGACCGATTGTTATCATCTCCTTGGTTCGGTCTTACATTAGCTTACTAAATAAAATAAAATAAAAGTTAGGATTAAATAGGAAAACACTTTTGGGCTAACTTTTATATATATATATATGGAACCTATACTTTCAATAGGTCCTAAAACACCAATAAACTTTGAGTAAATTTAAGGCCCTAACCTGTTATGGATCAGTATAGAAAATAAACTTAATCTAATTGTTGACACTTACCGTTTTACTAATACATAACTACCACTTCAATAGATAAATTCATACCTAAATTTGAAACTTTCATCTCATGAGATCCACTAATCCAAGTACGTAACGACTTGTTTGCTGGATGTTAGAATAGGTATTAAACCTAACTAATATGTAAAGATAGTTTAAATTCTTGAGTATGCCTTGTTGTCTCGAGAGCAATGCCCTTGTTAGAGTCATAAGGCTCTAACACATTAGTTAGGTACTTAGATTACCGGTGGTGACTCGGCAGCTAGTAAATGGGGTTACAATATCGATGTACAATTAACCCTTTATAATGATTTTGTATTCAGGAGTAGTCCAGAGGAGGGGACTCATTGGACTATACAATGTTGATTGATAGGATTGGTGAATGTCCGAATAACGACTGTTAACTCTAGATGAGGCTAGTTTTCTTCCCATTCTTTCAGTCGATAAGGCACCAACTTGTCTTATCAAAACCCTAAATAAATGTGTCTAGGGGTAGGTATGGATTGGTTTGGTTTGGTTTTTTCTAAAACCAAACCAAACCATAATTTATTGTTTATTTTTTTTATGCCAAACCAAATCATTAAGTAGCAGTTTGATTCGAATTAAAATTTTTCAAATAATTAAATAACAATTTGGTTCGGTTTTGATTACGGATTAAATCAAAATTCTAACTAAAAATTTTCTTTATTCTATTTTTTTACATATGTGTAGATACTTAAATATTTTATATCACTATATAAAATTTATATTATAAATCACGACAAAATACTTTATGAATTCATCATACTTTTAATATATAATTCTCGATAAAATCAGTTATCCACCAATAAAATACATTTATTAACTAATATATAATAAGTCATAATTTATAATTTTTAATAGAATCTTCAAGTCAATTATCTACCAATAAATTTAGCCAAAAAAATCTATCAACAAAATTCATCAACGAATAAAATGATCCGCTAACAAAATACATTAAATAATTAATACATAATGAGAGTTCATAACTAAATAAATAAATTTCAAACTTTATAAAGTTAAAAATTATTGAAAACAACAATAGTTCATCATCAACAAAAAAATATATTATGAGCCTAAAAAACAAATTCAAAAATGAACAAGTTGATTTTAATCAATATTTACCAAATAATAAATATCAAATGAAATCATATGAACATATATGACCTTTAATCAATCATTATAAAAAAATCTATAATTATAACTTATAAGTAAAATATTATTATATTTTTCTAAAACGGTTTGGTTCGGATTGGAAATTTTTTAAACCAAATTGTTAAAAAACCACATTTTCAATTTGGTTTGGTTCAGTTACAGATTGGTTAGATTCAATTGGTTTTTTTGCCCACCCCTAGTTGTGTCTGCTTAGGACCCTTTTCGCTCTTTATCATGTTGCAGGAGTCAGGAGTATTCCATTGTTGTTTGTCCATTTTAATTAAAGATATAAATTATGGTTTGCTGATTGTTAGATTAGGTTTGTGTGTACACTACACATGTGCTTGTGTTGCTGTGTATTTGGCATTGCAACTCATTATTTTAATATTTCAGGTTATAATGATGCAGATGATGTAAGCCCGAATTTTCCAAGAATGATTTTGGAATACCAAATCGAAATCCTAAAGTCTGACTCAAGTTGAAACCGAACTTTAAATAAATTCGATCATGGGATTTCATAAGGGAATTTTCAAAAAAATAAAAATAGAAAGTTCAATAGTCGTTCGATTCGAAAACCCGAACATGAGAATATCCACCTATCCAATCCCTGATATAAACCCCTCAATTTCTAGGGTAAAGTTGGATTAAACCCTAACTTTAGTCAAACCGGAGTTTCAAGAGTCAACAAAGGTCAAGACAATTAAACAATTTCAACTCCGGCAATTCCGCGTTCTCAAACCCTAGAAAACAAAATTAAGTTAATGGCTTAAAATAGTTCGTAATAATATAGGGTAACATAAAAATATTAGATTCGCGAATTTTGAGTATCCTTCGGACTCAAAAGGGATCAGTTCTTGAAAAGCGTGTCCCGGAGCTTAGAATATTAAAAATATTCCAATAACACCAAAAGACTCGTAATTAAACAAGGATTTCAAAAATATCAGTTTCACAATTTTTCGGTAACTAAAAAAAATAGATATAGTTCGTTTACGCGTATTTTTATTACTATCGATATTTTATATGTCTAGTCTACTATTTATAGTACTATTCTTACTATTCATTACTATTTCACTATCTCTACTTTTTCTTATACCTATTTCTTACTACCTACATACTTATTTTCTTACCTTTTACATTTCCAATACAACTTTATTCACATGAAACTTTACACATTATTTCTTTTCTTTACAAAAAATTACAAAACAAATAAAAATCCTCCCTCTCTCTCTCCTTTATGCGCCGGCCCCCTCTCTCTTTATCTATAATATTTCTTTTTCAATTTATTTTATTACATTAAAAATTCACTCCAAAAATTTTATAAATACCCCCTTCCTCCTTCATTCTTTCACACATCCATTTTATATAACAAAACTCTACCAAAATACTCTCTCAAAACCTCTCTCCAACAAATCTCTCTCAAAACACTCTCTACCATATACTACACTTCAAGAAGAAAATAAACAAACACAAAACCCATTCACCTCTTTTCAAACCTTCATTAAACCTTAGGTAAAAATTCTACCTATATCTTTATCATGTTCATACAACTTAGCATGAGCTTAGTGTATGTTTCTTAGACTCATATGAGTTAAAGAAGCAACAATATATTCATGTTTTGTTTTTGTTCATGTTACTATTTTACATTATGTTATCATGTTGTTGTTATTATTATTATTATTATTTTTGCTCTAATCTAACTTATATAGTATTATGTATACTATGTACATATATTTATTTATAGCATATAAGCTCATTTTTTATTTATTTATTTTCATGTCTTGTAATTTATTTATTTACTTGTTTTATGCAATTTATTAAGACTAGTCTTTCTAATCATAGACTTGTTTATATCAAGTCAAAACAATTTTCTTTCTTTTCTTTTCTTTTCTTTTGGGACTAGTCTATTCTTAGTCTCGGGTTGCCTTGATAAAGCTAAAGCTTCCAGTACATGATTGGGATACCTTGATGAAGCTAAGGTTCCCAATTCTTGACTATTTTATTATGTTTATTTACTTACAAATATTTCTTTTTATTATGTATTATCTTTACTTTTACATTGCTACATAATCATATTCATACATAATTAAGAATGTTGTTGTCTTAAATAAAAGTAAAAATGGGTTCTTTCTTAAATAAAGAAAAGTAAACAAGATTTCTTAACAAAAGGAATTTCAACAAAAAGATCTAAGTTTTGTTTAAACTCTTTTCAAATGATAAGCTAATCATAAATTCTACAAGAATTAGTAATGAAGATTTCTTCAAAATAATAAAAGGAATTCTTTTCTTTTATAAACTAAACTAAATACTCCATAAAGAAAGAATTTTTAGCATTAAAAAATTTTAACTCAACATACCTTTTATAAAACTTAAATAGGTTCACTATAGACTTTGAAAATCACATATTAAGAAAGTTTCTTCAAAACTTAAATTTTTATATTGATTTTCTCTTTTTAAAATTAAAATGAAATTTTTGCTAAGTTCTAATGTTAACAATTCTTTATTAAGAAAGCTTTTCTTATAAACCTACCTAAAGGAATTATTCTATCACTTGACAAATATTAAGAATAAAACAAGTTTTCAAACCAAGATAAAATCAACTCACTATTTTGGAAACCAACTTAGAAAAATAAAACTTGCCAAGAAAGTAAAGTTTTAAAAGTCTATGTTCTAAAGAAGAAAAAGGATATAAAAATAAGAGGAAACATACATTTAACACAACTTCAAATATTTGGCCACACCAAAAACTTAAGGAATATTTTGAAAAGCTTATTTTCAATCACTAGAAATAAAGTTAGTAAATAACTTAAAGAATCAAATTTTTGAAAATGAATTTACTTTTGAAAAATGAGAAAATGAAATTATAATAGGAAAACATTTACTCATAATAACTTAAATATTTTTCCTTCTAACAATTCAAAAAGGAGAAATTCTCAAAAGTTTTATCTTTTAAAACCATCAAAGACAAATTGTTTATGAAATATCAATATTGGGACAACACTACAAAAATCATGCATACAATATGAGTGCCTATATATGTTCAAAGGATTTTTCAACTATATATATATCCATATATTTTGCTTAAGGGTTTTTGAATAAAGTGAAGTTTGGAAAAATCATATTTTGTGAGCTACAAATTCGTGATTATTCTGTACCGTAGTATTTTCCAACCCAAATGGCTTTTTATAACAAAAATAACCTTAGAAATGGATAGATCTTTTCAAGTAGGTAGAAAACGATATATTATTTGCGCAATTTCGAGTTAAAATGACCAAGTTATTGCCTTTTTATGTTGGAATTACCTTCTATACGAATTTTGACGATCTTATGACATAATTTTTTATAAGTACCATAGAATCAATAAGAAATACTCATTATGGGTATTCTTCTTGATTAGGTGATCCCGAGGAGGAGTATTCATACCCGAAGGATTATTTTGATTAGTGGATTTACCGATCGACTCATTCATAAGAAAGATAGATCCTCATGCTAAGTGAGCTTATTTCTTACCTTTTACGTACTTGGTTGTACTTGTAGCTAGAGGCATTAGAAGTAGAAAAAGATGAAAATGAATTGTGTAATATTGGTTGAAAGAATGTTAAGCATACCGAGGCATGAATCGTTGTTAATTAACTTATGTTTTACTATTATTCTGTTAGAGTGTGTGCAAATTTTGTGATCACCTTTAAAATTACTTTAATCATATACTATGAATTATATTAATTGATTCATGCATATCACGTAATTAGTTTCATTGCATAAGCTGCTATTCTCGATGGGACAAGAGTATAGTAGCCGAGTGTGCAGTAGCCAAAAATTTGCAAGATAGGCGATTAGGAGCCTGAAATAACTATTTTAAATGGGCGAGTAGGAGCCTGAAATAAACTACATGAGTTGGAGGGGTAAATCCATTCAAACATATGATTTTCGGTAGATCATATGTATTGCTTGATCACTTGCTTGATGCATTCATATGTTTGTTTAATAACTTGATCGAAATTATTTATACAAGTACATTGATTTAAGAATATTCTCACTAAGCTAGTTATACTTATACTCCGATAGACCTTTGTTGTATCAGGTTCAATATCTTTTATGCCCGAGGACTTTATATACTCGAGAGGGATAATGTTTTAGAAGAGCTTTTGGAAATCTTTTGAAGATCTTAGGTTAAAAATCCTTTAATGTCTTTTAGTGTTAGTAATATTTTGTTGTGAGAAAGATTAAGTTGATATTATGATTGTTTGGAGAATTATAGGGGAAAACCCCTAAGATGATGTAAGGGTATATCCTCTTAATGATAAATTGGATGATTATTTAGATTCGTGTATGTTGTATTTATTATTTCGAACTATACATCCCACTAGTGTCTCCTATTGTTGTGATAGACGCCTTACATGGTGTTGAAAACTTTCGCATGACTTTGGGAAGTCATTCTTAAGTTTTAATACTATATGTGGCGGACTGCCATGTTTAGGGTACCCTTTGGGGCGTGACAAATGATGTTCGTCATTATGATTGGATGGGATATGGGTCTAACGTCGAGGAGTGGCTTACAGATGAGCATTATTAGATGAATGGCTTTCTTTACCTATTTTTGAAAAAGCTTTTCATCTTGTGAGATTTCTTATATTTTGTAGAGATACTTGATACTCTTTTTAGCTTACATACGGTTTGGACATTGTTTTAGTCTTATTATGATACTTTCTCTATTACATATGGCATTTTGAGTTATTTGCTCCTTAGAGCAGCTTTTAAAATCTTTTACTTTACGTTGCAAAAGAACTTTTTTTCAAAATTAATGAAGTGTTTTGTGTAAATTTAATTGGTTATAAATCCATTTAGTTTAATGGAGCCTTACATAGACCACTTAGGTGAGATACGTGGCAAAACTGTAGCTTTATATACATTAGGGGCGTGACAAAATCAATAATCTATCATATATTATCACAATGAATATGTTTAGTATCCATTTTATTTTATAATCACTCCATATATTATTGCATTATATTTGAGCAATGTACCTATGGTCTAATATCATAAAAACAATATCTAACATACTTATATTACATAGCTATTGCTCATAATAAATTAGTACATGTTAAATAAAAGATCAGTATTACTTTATAAATTACATTTACAATTATATATCATTCATACTGATCATATACGAACTATTATAAGTTGTGACATATTTATTTAATATCATACAATGATTATCCTTTATTAATTAAATTATTGTGTATACTGATATTTTACACTTATAGCAAAATTTTAAAACGTTATGTGTTATATTATATGATTAACTAATATTTTACGAAATTGATCAATATGTATGTTACCATATGAATGTGTCTTTAATTGTCTGTGACCATCAAAATTCTAGAAATATATATGTTTTGTTGCATTGTTATAATGCATATTAAACTATTATATAGCATACAACGTACATGCATTATATTATCAGCTGCTATAACTTATTATACAATTAGAATATTTTATAAGTATTGTTTCAATTATAATGTGATTTAGGAAATTTTTGAATTTCATATTTTTAGTGTATTTTATTAATCATACAAAATATTATATGTTACCATCACATTTTTAATGTAAAGTAAATTATTTGAATTTTTGAAATAATTATATTAAAGATTAGTATTTTCTATTGTGGATATCTTACATTTACTAGGAAATGACACTAATTTAAAGTAGAAAAATGTAAATTAAATAGTATAAAAATATGAAAAACTTTGAACCTAATCAAAGCCTAAACTAGAAATTTGTGGAAGAAAATTTGATTAAGTAGACTAAGTAAATTATATAGTCTAATTAGATGAATTAACAAATTTAAGCTAGAAATTAATTTCAAATGAAAATAGAAATCAAATCACACCAATTTCTTATGTTATCATATCAAATAAATTAAACCAAACTTAAATACCAATTTACCCATCCACCTGAATTACAATTTCCCAAATTTCCCATATTTTTTCCCAATTTCAACAATTCTCTAGTAATTCAATACTAAATTTCTCAACACCTTAATTTTAATCAAATACATACCCAACTAGCTAATTAGGTAAATTTATTTCATCATCTTCAAATTTTCTAATTACATCTTAAGTCCCTAACCTAAGTGCCAACCTAACCAACTAACCATCGTATCTTTAAACCTATCTAAAATCTTTTAGAACTCAATACATCAATATTCTTATCTATATAATTTTTTAGCATAATTTTTCAATAAATTTACCCATTTTATCCTCCTAAACGGCTTTAAAACCTTCACTAAAGGAGTCGCCTTTTATACCACCCATTTCCCTACTTTTCTTTTGCATAATCCCTAAAAGAAACCTTAGGTAGCTACCCACTTTAGCCTCAAAAAACCAGCAGGAAGTTTCTTCACCTTTCACTCTCAAAATGAACCCCAAAACATCACAAAGCCCATCTTCTTATCAAAGAGCTAATAGGTACAATATTCCCCATAAGTTACCTATTCTTTTATCCACTTAGAAATATTAATAGTCTTTATTTTCGTTTTGAAATCTAGGTAATATTCAAGAGGGATTGAGATTAGAGGCAAAAGGAAATTCATCAAATATTCCTAGGAGTATAGTCGTGAAAGTTCTAAGCTTATGTTTGTTATTACAAGTAAGTATTTTGATTAATTTGTATAATAATGAAATATATTAGCATATGGTAGGATATAATAGTAGAAATACATAAAAATATGATTTGGTAAAATATTATATATTGTTTAGCTTGAATGAAAATTATTGATTTAGACATTGTTCTTGTATGATTTGATGAATGTGTGATATAAATATGATGGATATGGAATAGTATGATATATATTGTGTTTTAGTTTTATGTGACTATTCAAATAGTTTTTCATGATGAAATCAAATAAATACACTATTATTTATGCTGGATAGAAATTAAATCACCTATAAACATAAGCTTTGTGATATTAGTTAACATATTAAACGAATTTATTTTTAGGTAAAATGCATAGAGATGGTAGTTTATTATTTTAGGGTGTAAAATCAAAATTTTTTTAATTTTTCAACTTGTTTTACAATTTTTAATAGCTTAATAGGCGTGCTGACTAAGAAAAATAAATAGAAAATCAAAAGAAATTATTTTTATGTAGAAATTTTATGGATGATAGCTTAATATGTCTAGTAGTAAATTGCAAAATTTCTTAATTTTATAGGCCATTTACTCTTTGTAAAAAATCAATTTAATTTAATTTAGGTTTAACTTGGCTAATACTAATAGTTTTAGGCTTTAATAATAGCATATAGGATTAACCATTGAAATAGAATCCAATTCGACTAAATAACTATAAATGGGCTTAATTAGGTAAAATTGTTTTAGAAATACAACCCAAGGTCCAATAACATAATTTCTAGCTAATTAGGGCTATTTACACTAAATAGGTCTAAGTTAAATCCTAACAAGTCTTCCCTAACTATCTAGAGTCTAAACCTTCAAAATATAGACAATACATAATTTTATGCTTTATAGGCTTAAATTCTATAGTATGTGTCCAATACCCTTTACCTATCCCAACTGGATATATTTCTAAAATATTTAAGTCTATTATCAATTCCGAATATTAAAATACCTAATTAGGCTCAATTTTTTTCATTGGCCAAAAATCCCTAAATATTCTTAGTAGTACGAAATTGGAAATTCGAAGGTTCATAGCTCAATTAGAGTCTAAATTGAATTTATTGGTCTCTTAACTCAATTCTTATATCTAATAACTAATATTACTCTAATTGGACCTAATTTCAAAATTCCACATAATATAATGTTAGTATTCCTTAATGTGTTAAATTCCTAAACCCTAAAACCCATTATCCTAAAAAGTGAAATACTTAAAAAATTTCTTATTGGACTGAACCTAAGATCACTAAAGGCCTTATGGGAGTCAGATCACTAAGGTTACTAGACTAATTACTAGGACCAGAACTAAAGGATTGTAGAGGAATGATTCATGCAATGTAAATTGGCCTGATAGCTGGGAAAGTCAGTGGTGTAGCCAAGAGAACAGCGAAATAACGAGCAAGATTGAAAACATGGAAGCCTCAGATCTTCATGAAAGCCATCTCAAAACCGGTAATGCTTCTTCAAAGGCCGATGATGTTCAATTCAAAGTTAGTGGTTGTACTAATTAGTCTACGGCCGTGAGCAACAACGTGGTAGCTACGATTGTGATGTTAAGGAAATCAAGGCCGAAGGTGTATAATGCTAGCCTTCCTTTAAAATGCTACTTTTTATTTATTTCATATTTTCTTTGCTTATTAGGCATCCAATATATTTTATCCCTTTTATATTGCGATCAAACCAGCTTTTGACATTTTTGAAACCCTAGTTTGAGAATTTTCACTCAATTTTACTCTTATCAATCAATTTGATAGTGGTGAGTGTTTCAAGTTCTTATCAATCTGTTTATAGATTGTGGTCAAAAAACCATTATTACTAGATTATAAGTCATATCAATTTAGGAATAACGTAGTTCGACCATAGATGGTGCACCATATCCATTCATCGATGCCATTCATATCCTTTTAATTCTTTGTTAAACCTATAAATCTAAAATACCCAAAACATAAACTCATTTGAGTTTGAGATATGCTAATTTCCATTGATCTTGGCATATCATATTTTGGTATCAGAGTTTCAGTTACAACGACGGGACGATTAGTAAGTGCCAAAGTTTTTTATCTTTAATACTTTTTTGAGTTTTCTTGTGGACAGTTAATTGTTGAGGGGTATTATTATTAGATTCCGCTAAGATTCAAAGTTAAGGTTTCTATTGTGCTTATATTGTTGTAATTTGAGAGAAGAACATAAATAATGTCGAATGAAAGTAAGAATGCTACTTGTAGGAATGATGAGAATAGTTGAATTGATTTGGATCAAAATCGTCATGCTATAGGTGGCAGAGGAGCGATAGAGGAGCAATTACAAGCCTTCACTAATCTTGTTACTAACCTATCTACAAGGGTGAATCAAGAGACATTACGGCAACAACTTATAGTTAATCCACAAGCACCACCCTCGATTGCAAATATTGATGTTCGACAAGAAGGAGTAGGAAGAGGTCATAAAGGAAGACGGAATTAGGGTGATGACCATGTCTATCATGCATGGAGAGGTAGCAATTATGAGAATGATTATTATCATCATGAGTTCCAATTACTAAGGGGTTTAGAGAATGTGAAGTTACAAAGGCCCTCATTTACAAAGTTAGAGAGGCGATGAGTATCTTGATTGGGAAGACAAGGTTGAAGGCCTATTTGAGTATTATAACATTAAAGACCATGTGAGAGTGTGACTTGATGCTGTTGTTGTCACGCCCCGAAGGTATCCTAAACATGGCAGCCCGCCACATATAATATCAAGGCTCAAAATGACTGCCTTAGTCATGCGAAAGCCTTAGTATTACATGTAAGGCGTCTAGCACGGTAATAGGAGACGCTTTTGGGAAGCATAGTTTAAGCAAGTAAAAATGAACATACAAGAATCCAGAAATAAAACATATCATATCATTAATATCCAAAGGTCTATTACATGACTTCTTAGGGGCATACCCCCGCTAATCTCAAGGATCGTGATAATCTTTACAACATCCAAAATACTACAATAAAGATTTCAAAGGAATTATAATCTAAGTCTTTGAGTAGATTTCCTCCAAAAGCTTCAATATATAAAACTTACACGGATACAGGGAGACCTCGGGCACAAAAATATGTGCTTGAGATACAAATACCTATAGGGGTGTAAGCTTATGGGCTTCGTGAGTAAATTCCAAAATTCATACTCAAAGTAAATTATCAACCAAGTTTATTATTTAAACATATGGAATGCAACAACCACGTGAGCATACAAGACACATGACTTTCCTGGAATCATATGTTGAAGGAATTACGCCCTTCATTCGAGGTTGGGTATTCGGCCAATTACAGCCACACTTTTAAAAACACTTTTATAGATCTTACCGGCTCCTATACGCCATAAAAAAACTTGTAGTTATTACAGGTTCCTACTAGCCACCAATTTTGTAGTTTTTACGGCTACTCACACTTACATGATATACCGGTTCTGCTTACCACCACTATTATACACTTGTCCCACCAATTGTATAGTAGTGAATGAAATGTGACTCAACATATGAAGTGCATGAATAATTTATTAATTAAGGTCTAGTAGTTACATTTAAACTTCTTTCAAGTGATAACCAATTTCAAACACTCCAAGATATTAATGCACATACTTACTTTATTGCAAACAAATCGAGTTTTGATGTACTTAGTATCTTTCAACATTTTCATACACTTCCTTTTGATTTGCCTAAATTCTAGTGCAACTAATTTTACAAGTACAATCAAGAGTATGAGAAAAATAACGGGGAATAAACTCACTCAGCCATGATGACACTTTCTTGAAACGGATGAGTTGTTTGGGATTTCCACTAATCGTAGTAATCTTCGGGATATGAACACTCTTGAGATTATCTAAAAGAAAGGAAGAATACCAAGATGAGTATTTCATAAACTTCTATTCTTGAAGGTTCTAATCTTTTCTTAAAATCGCGGTAAAATCGTTTAAGGGGAAATTCCAACTTAAAATGGCTTAACTTGCTCATTTTAACTCGGAATTTCACGTATAATATACCATTTTCTACCTACTCGAAAAGATCTACGCATTTCTAAGCTTATTTTTGTAAAACCAGGTCGTTTTGGGTTCCGAAAAGACAGCGACCAGATTTTCCACGAATTTGCAAAAAGTTGTTTTCCTTTTGTAAGCAAAGCTCAAATGAAAAGATAATTATTTCAAGTACTTTGTAAAATTTTTGAAGATGTATACATATATGTAATGACTCGTAACAATTGGATGAAGTAAATGAAGTTGTCTTAAACTTATAAAAAGTAAGGTTTTAAAAGACTTGGAACTTGAGATTCTATTGAAATATTCATTTTATTTTTGAAATCTTAAGTTATTGGAGATGAATATTCTTTTTCTAAATTTAATCTCTTGTAATTACTTAATTTCTAAAGTGTGGTTTTATTTTTAAACTTAGATTCAAAAAGTAGTAAAATGACTTTTTTATTTCTTGTAATGATTCCAAAAGAATTTCTATTTCTTGATGAAAGATTAGTTTTCATAAAACCCTTTGTTTATGTAAAAATTATTCCCATGCATGTTCATGGGTTTTTAAGAAATCCATTTTCTATATTTATTTAAGAAAGAACCTTTAGTTTAAGAAAATACTTCCTCATTTATTTTTGTTGAGACAAAATCATTATGTTCATGCATGAATATGAATCATAAACTATAGAAATATAAAGGAATATAATAACTTGAAAGCTTAAGTAAATAATAAAGTAAATCAAGTATTGGGACCTTAACTTCATCAATGTATCCCGGGACTAAGAATGACTAGTCTTAAAATCAACTTGAAATAAAATAGATTGCGATAAAGTAAATAAATTGCATGAAAGATAAATAAATTGCAAGACAATGAGCTTATATGCTCTAAATAGTATATATAGCTATATAGATTAGATAGTAATAAACATAAAGGAAATATAAAGAACATAAGGGAACATAAAGGAATTGATATTATGAACAAAACAAAGTATGAACTTATTGTTGCTTTCTTACCTTTATGGTTTTAGAAAACACACACTAAGTTCATACTAAGTAAATGAACATGTGGATTTGTTGAAGGCATATTACCTAAAAGAAAGAAGAGAGAGGAGCTCCTTGTAGAAGACTTCTTGGAGAGATTTCTTGAGAGAATTTGAGAGAGATTTTGATATAGTAACTTTAGAGAAGATGTGGTGAAAGAAGTGAAGGTATGAGGGGGTATTTATAGGAAATTGTGGGAGACAATTTGTGTTAATTAAATAATTAAAAAATAAAACAATTTGAGGCATTATTGAGGGGGGGGGGGGGGAGGGGCGCCGGTGCTACTTTGGAGGGAAGAGAGAGAAAAATTAATTTTTTTGTCTTTTGATTAATTAAAGGTATGAAATGAAAGATGTGAAATTGTATTGGAAATGAAATATGTAAGAAATAGGTGTATAGGTTATAAGATTAGGTTGTAAGAAAAGTAGAGATAGATGAATAGTGAGAATAGTAGAAAATAGTGTAAGTAAAAGTAGACATGACAATTTAATGCCGGGGTAGTAAGAATACGCGTATAAAGGCGATATTTGATATTTTTAGCTACCGAAAAATTACGAATTTGATATTTTTGGAAATCTTATATTTTTATGAGTCTAACGGTATATTCAGAATATTTTTCCTATTCCGAGCTCCGGACACATTTTTCAAGAGTCGTGTCCGATCGGGTTCAAAGGACACTCGAATTTTGAAAAACAGATATTTTTATAAAACATATAGCTATACGAACTATTATAGCTAATTTTCCAACTTCGTTTTCTAGGGCTTGAGAAAATGGCAATGCCGAACTTTAGCGATTACGGTAAATTAGGGTTTTGTTGTCTCTGGAAAATCCGTTGACTTCCGATTAGGGTTTAAACTATAATTTGAATCCAAAAATTTCAGGGATTTACAGCTGCATTCATAGGTTATGCTGCTTAGATGGTAGAATTTGTTGGCTACTTATAAGTGATGAGGATGGAGAGATTAGAACATGGTAGGAGATGAAAGGGTATAGGAAATGGTTTGGTTTAGGCCATTACAAATATGAGATCTTCATGTAATTTACAATCCTTAAGGCAAGTTGGTATGAGTGTAGAAGAATATGTTCAGGAATTTGAGACTCTGTTGATTAGGAGTGGAGCCACTAAGCCTCTAGAGAAGATAGTTGCCAGGTTTATGACGGGTTTAAAATATGAGATCTCCTGCCTTGTTGAGTTATAGAGATACAAGACACTTGATGAAGCTATTCAGCTAGCTCTCAAGGTTGAGCAACAAAGGCATACTGGTGCTTAGATCATCTCTAACAAATGTGGAGTTTATTTCAAATCGCCCATGTCTAAAAGTAGGGAAGCAGGTAAGACTGTTGAAGGTAATCCTAACTATGGGAAGGAGATAGTAGAGAGTAAGGGTGTAGATGAGTGTTTTAAAGATTATGGTAAGGCTGTAGTGAATATTAAATTTAGTAGAGATGTTGCTAGGGGTTCTAGTAAGAAAAGTGAAGAAGTCAAAGTGTCAAGGTTACGGGCATATAGCTTCTCAGTGCCCAAATGAACAGGTGATGACCATTAATGAAGGGGAACTTGTTAGAGAAGATGGGGATGAGAAAGAAGAGAAGGAATTAGGTGAAATAGAAGATTTTTCTATAGTATTAGATGAATATTATGGGGATGCTGATGCTTAGGTGCATGGAGATAAAGGGGATGACCAATATTTTTCTATTAATGTGTTATATAGGATTATGACCACTTTCCCTTCCATTGAGGAGGGAAAGAGAGAGAACCTTTTTCATATTTTGCAGGGTCAATGGAAATCGTTGTTCTCTCATCATAGATGGAGGAAGTTGCACGAATGTGGTAGCAACATCATTGGTTGATAAATTGAAGTTGGTTGTGACTCCTCATCCTAAGCCTTATAAGCTACATTAGCTGAGTGAGCAGGGAGTTTACATGTGATGCAAAGAACTACAGTGCCTTTCAGTATTGGAGAGAGTTATCAGGATGAGATCATCTATGATGTACTTCCTATATGTGCTTCACATATCTTGTTAGGAAGGCCATGGTTATTTGATAGGAAGGTAATGCATGATGAGTTCAAAAACACTTATATGTTTCAGAAGAATGGCAAGAAGATTGTTCTGAAACCTACGACACCCACTCAAGTACATGATGCACAAAAGCAGACGAACAATTTCCAGCTAGAATTTTGCTCCTATCTCCTAAAGGTCCCGATCCGTATCAAATCCGACCCATTTGATACAAAACACTCAATAAGGAACCAAAAGGGCTTTTATAAAAAGTCCGGTTTTTGAAAAAAAATCATTTGATTGGAGTCGCCACTAGCAAAAACTGGAAAAAGGGTGAACAAGAAACCAAATTGGTGATTTAATTTCTAGTTTGGCTATTGATTCGTGAAAAATTGGAAATCGATGGATTCGGGGGGTTGCTATTTTAAAACCTAAATGGTTATCTAGGCTTTTACGGGCTTTAGAAATTCTAAAAATATGGGCCAAATTAATTTTGGATTTTTTTAAAATTTTTAGTCTTTTTTGAAAAAGATTTACATATATTTACAAAAAAATATTGTTTTTGTTTGAAGAAAGGATCCTAAGAATTTTCTATTGTTGTTACTGTCCAGCAGGTGCCTATATATCCATTAATCGAAATCAGGTCATTGAAGTTTGGGTTCGTGGTGGAAGTTTATGGTTGTTTGGTCTAGATTCGACTCTGGGTTTGGGTTGGATGGTGTTCAATGGCGGCTCTATGGTGGTTGAGATAGCGATGGAGCAGAGTAGTGCGGCTGAGATTGGGGTTTCGATTGTGGGTATGGGTTATGTGAATAGTGTTTGGTGGTTGTGCTCAAGGGAGGAGTTTACGTTTCAGGAATTAGAGATATCGCACAGCCATTTCTTTAAGCTTGTGGCAGAGATCGGATTTTGTTGGGTTGTTTCGAAGTAGAGTTCTTGTCTATCTAGGAAGAGGAGTTAGTCATCGTTTTATAGAAGCAATGAGGAAGGTGGAGAGGCAAGCGTACACGGCTATTAATGGCCGTTACGATGTCAGAGCATCGGAGGGTGTTAAGAGATTTGAACATGGCTTACCATTAAATTAAATGTAGCTGAAGAATATATTCTCGAAAAGTATTTGCTTTTTATCTTTATAATTTTTTTTAAGGAAACAAGGATACTATTTGAATCAATAATTACTATCCATGTGGGATAAAGAGAATAATAAAAAAAATTAAAAAATAATAAGTATTGAAAGGAGCAAATACGAGGATACAAGTTGAAAGATATATTTCAAATTATCAGTAAGGAAAGTGGATAGGAATCCCTCATGGTAGATGGATTATAGAAAAGAAGATCCACTTATTTCAAGAAAAGAATAGGCGATTACCACTCGAAGTATCCAGATTGAGGATACTGACTTAACATTGGCACCACCTAGAGGTAAAGCTGCAATAACAATCATTTCTACTCTTTTTATAAATTTACACATGTAGTGTAGGTGCAATATACATTAGTATATATAAAGCAAGAAATATGCATAAACGAATGTGATCTAAGTTGTGTCCCTTAAAAAAAATAAGAATCATCATAATGTAATTGAGCATCTCAAGAAGACCTAAAAATAGCATAAGCTTCAAGATAGTAAGCAACAAAAGGCAAGGATTTCAGTAGACCCATCAGATTTGAGGACAAATCTTCCACAAGTCTAAGGAGATGATGGGAATCAGGTTACTAAGGTTACTAGACCAATTACTAGGACAAAAAATAAATGACTATAGAGGAATGAATCAAGCAATGTAAATTGGCTTGATAGCCAGGAAAGGTCGGCGGCCTTCTTTCTAAGTCGGTGGTATAGTCGGGAGAACAACGAAACAATGGGTGAGATTGAAAACGTGGAAGCCCCGTATCTTCATGAAAGCTATCTCAAAGCTGATAGTGCTTCTTCCAAGGCTTACAATATTCAATTCAAAGCTGGTAGGAGACTAGTTAGTTTATGGCCATAAGCAACATGGTAGCTTCAGTTGTGATGTTGAAGAACTCAATGTTGGCGGCATTAGATCAAGGTCGGCCTTCCTTTAAAAATGCTAATTTTTATTTATTTCGTATTTTCTTTGCTTGTTGGGCTATTGGCCTTTTTGTATTGTGACCAAACCAGCTTTTGACATTTTGAAACCCTATTTTGAGAATTTTCTCTCAATTTTACTCTTACCAATCAATTTGGTTGTGGCGAGTGTTTCAGGTTCTTATCAATCCGTTTACATTGTGGCAAACAAACCATTATTACTAGATTGTGAGTCGTATCAATTTAGGAGTAAAGTAGTTCGGATCGTAGACGGTGCATCATATCCGTTCATCTGTGTTGTTTATATCCTTTTAATTTATTGTTAAACCTATAAATCTAAAACACCACAAAATAATGGGCAAGATTGAAAACATGGAAGCCTAGGATCTTCATGAAAGCTGTCTCAAAGCCAACAGTGCTTCTTCAAAGGCTCGCGACATTTAATTCAAAGCCAGTGGTGTATTAGCTAGTCTATGGCCATAAGCAATAACGTGGTAGCTTCGGTTGTGATTTTGAAGAAGTCAAGGCCAACGACGTTTGTCTTCAAGGCCGGCAGTGTTGATCAAGGCCAACAATATACAATGCCGGCCTTCCTTTAAAAAAGCTAACTTTTATTTATTTCGTATTTTCTTTGCTTGTTAGGCCATTAACCCTTTTGTGTTGCAACTAAACTAGCTTTTGACATTTTGAAACCCTATATTGAGAATTTTCTCTTTACTCTTACCAATCAATTTGATTGTGGTGAGTGTTTCAGGTTCTTATCAATCCGTTTATAGATTATGGCAAACAAACCATTATTACTAGATTGTGAGTTGTATCAATTTAGGAATAACGTAGTTTGAATCGTAGACAATGCATCATAACCATTCATTCGTGTTGTTCATATCCTTTTAATTCATTGTTAAACCTATAAATCTAAAACACTGCGAAACAACGGGCGAGATTGAAAACATGGAAGCTTAGGATCTTCATGAAAGCTGTCTCAAAGCAAGTAGTGCTTCTTCAAAGGCCCGTGGCGTTCAATTCAAAGCCGGTAGCGTATTAACTAGTCTACGGCCGTGAGCAACAGCATGGTAGCTTTTCAGTTGTGATATTAAAGAACTCAAAGCCAATGACGTTGGATCAAGGCCAATAGCATACAATGCTGGCCTTCCTTTAAAAACATTAATTTTTATTTATTTTGTATTTTCTTTGCTTGTTAGGCTATTAACCCTTTTATATTGCGACTAGACCAGCTTTTAACATTTTGAAACCTAGTTTGAGAATTTTCTCTCAATTTTACTCTTATCAATCAATTTGATTGTGATGAATGTTTCAAGTTCTTATCAATCTATAGATTTTAGCAAAAAATCATTATTACTAGATTGTGAATCATATCAATTTAAGAATAATGTAGTTCGAATCATTGATGGTGTATCATATCCGTTTATCGGTGCTGTTCATATCCTTTTAATTCATTGTTAAACCTATAAATCTAAAACACTAAAAAATAAGTTCATTTGAGCTCGAGATTTGCTGCTTTCCATCGATCTAGGCACATCATATTTTGGTATCAAAGCAGATTTGGTGCTTAGGCACATCAAGCCCAATACATATAAATAACAAATTCAATTTTTCAAATTCAATGGGTTTAGTTCAAATCACCTAGGCCCAGTTAAATGCCCCAAACCTTTACCTAATTAAGATAGAAATAGTTTAATTAGATAGTATAATAGGTAGTTAATTTTAAACTTGAATTTGAGCTTAGTTTAGAAATTTGATTTAGATAGTTTAATTAAATAAAACAAATAAACAATAAGTAAGATTAGATAGATTAATGTAAATAAATTAGTAAATAGATTATCATATACTGATTCATATACAAATCAATCTTCCTTGAACAGATATTCAATCGACCTATTGTCTTTCGTGTGATCCATTATCATCGATCAATTCATTATTAGGTACATAGTAACTTGTGTGTTGTATTAGAGTATGCATCTTAAAATGAACTACCCTTAGATATGGTTGATTAATAGTGTGCTCCATTGTTTAATCCAATCTAAAGACAACAACTTTTCTAGGCAATGTCGGCACAGTAGTTAGGCACTTAGGCCATCATTGGTGGCTCGATGGATAGCTGATAATGCGAATGGTATTGGGATAATGTCCATCTAGATTCGGTGAGAAGTAGTATATGTAGAACACGACTATGGGTATCGATTGAACTGCATTTAATTATGGACTAAAATAAATGAAGATGTGTAACAGTTGTGAACCTTGGATGAGACTATTACTAGATGTTTCTATAGGAGTATAGGTATTTAGGCTACCTATATTAACCCCTAAAGCAGTTACTATTCATGATCCCCAGATTTCCATGGCTTGTTATTCGAAGTGTGAGTACTCCCATGTTGTTTGAATCACCTTAAATAATAAATATAAATGTTGGTTATTGCATTGCCTAAAGTTTAGGCATGTGTGCCATATCGCTTATGGTTACATTGTTGTGTACTGGGCTTTGACTCATTCTTTTTTCTTTTTAGGTGTAGGTAATTTCAACATTGATGCTCATGCTTAGATTCTAAATTCGTATAATTAGGTTTTGAAAACATTTGATTAAGTAGCATAATAATATCAAAGTATCGAAGGTAGATAAATATTAATACAAGGTATTTGATAAAGCTTTTACAACCACAGGTACAAACTAGACCCTCAACAGAATTAAAATTTGAAAAGACATTTACAACTTTAATTTAATAAAACACATGATCCAACGTTCCTAGCCACTTCACTTGTCAAAAGCTTATATCAATTCTTCCCATACCCAAGATATGCCTGACTCTAATCAGGGCGTGACAAAATTGATTCTAATCAAATAAATATGGAGTAGAATGTAAATAATTTAAAATATAAATTTTAAGATGACTAATTAATTATTTTGGTTTTAGTAATTTATTTAACAAAATAGGTACAAATAATGACTTATAAGATGATAATAATCTATTATGAAACTAGTTTAGGTTCCTTATAATGCTTAAGAGTAAAGTTGAATTATTAATAACATAAATAGACTAATTACATCTTAAATGAGTTATTTCACTTAAAAAAATTCTATTTGATTAGTTATGAGATATACTACTAGGAATATCAACTTATGGAATTAATTACTGTAAATAAGCTTAAATGGTTAAGATAAGTAGTTAATGAAGTTTAATATATAGAATGATTTAAAACTAAAATTTACTTTAGAACTTGATGTTGATCTATAAATAATATTTTAAGAAAGGAATTGAGTGAAATCTCAAACTAGAAAAGGTAATATGTATAAAAACTTGAGACTTGAGTAATAAATAATCTAGTAAGAATAAATGATGACCTGGTAACTTTAAACTTATTTGAAATAATTTCCTTATACATATTCTTGTCCTTTAGATTTCCTATCATTTGTCTCATGGCGAGATTCCTATTTGTTTATAGGTATGTATTGAAAGGTGTTGCTTGCTGTAATAGGCATTCTAAAATGAATTAATACTTAGCCTAATTAATTGCTTGAGTATGCTTGTGTCATTTTAAACTAGTTCGAAGAATGACAACCTTGTGTAGCAATGCCAGCATAGTAGTTACATGCTTAAGCCACCCTTATCTATATATGGTACATCGAGGTGTCTTGCCGAGTATTTGATAGGACAAATGGTATTGGGGTAACAATTAACTAGATTGGAGAGAAGTAATAAATGGTACATCGAGTTGTCATGTTTATAGGATCGATTGACATTTATAATATTATGGATTATGATAGATAGTGAGGCGCTTAGGCCACCCTTGCCTATATATGGTACATTGTGATGTTATGTTTATGGGACTAGCTGAGATGTATAATATGATGGATTGTGATAGGTAGAGATGAATATTGGTTGTGAACCCTAGATGAGGGTGATCACTTGGAATTTTTGTTACTCATACTCATGACCTCCAGATTCTCTTAATGTGTTTTTGGAATATGAGTGCTCCACTATTTATTTGTTTCACCTAATTTAAAGATATAAATTGATGGTTGTTGCATTAGCATAGGAATATGTGTTCATATCGTATGTGCTTGTATTGCTATTATACTAGGCTCTAGCTCACTTTTTCTTTTTTAGATGATGATGGGACTAATGAGGACCCCTATGATTATATATGTTATGGTGTTGAAGTGGATGAGCTTCTGGATGTATGTAGTGACTAGTCTATTAGAGTGATTGTTAGTGAGAGTTTAATTTTACTTTGGTTTAGGTTGTGAGAGATATATGTTTATGTTTTGGAGATTGAATTGTATGTGCTATGATGGCTTGAGAGCAGGTCTATTTTGGCTATTGCTTACTTTTTTTTTATTGTATTTGGTATTTTAAATCATAACAGGATATATGTGTTAGTAATGTAGACTACTTATGCGAGTGGCGTTTAGTTATTCATTTAAATTTAAATCTACCACTGAAACCAGATAATTTTAGAAAGTTAAATAATGATTTCATAATCTAAAATTTGTAGAAGCACCTATGGTTAATGGTTTAATGATAGTTTCCTTTATATATAATACCTAAGTGTTTTATGTGCAAAACTGATTATGCCTTGATTCTATTCGAGGCATGACAATAAGTTTATAATATCTTCTTATACTCACTAGTTATCAATTTTTGTTTTTGAAGATTAGATGGTGTTATTCGCATATGAACAATGGTGAGAAATTGTATGATTGATAATGACTTTTAGCATTCCATGATTAAAATGTACTATTGTAACAGTTGATAGGTAAGGGTTGTTTGTAAATATATACTTTAAAATGAAATCAATTTGTTTTATTAATAGTTGTAGAAACCCATTATTGCCCCATAAAATTTGCTTCGTATAAAAGACACAAAAGAATAGAAATAATGTTTAAAAAAATATACCAAAACAAGTGTTTTTGGAGTCCATGATGATGATTAAGCAATCTAATTGATTTTTCCCAAACTGAAATGATCATTAGAAACCTAAATTGCATGTAAGATTTGATAAAGTGTGAGTCTCCTAACAAAAATAGACCAATTTTTTCTTAATTTACAAGCATGGTACAATTTTATCTAATTTTTGAATGTCATAAAGGAACAATTTTAGAAAGTAAAGGCTTAAAATGGAACCTCAATTGTAATTAAATTGACCATTTTATGATCACCTAAATGTCAAGATAAATCAAGCCCCAGAAAAAATAAACTTTTTTTTTTGTTAGTTAGCTCTATTTTTATTCCATAAAATAGTACACAATTTTTAAGATTGTAGCTTAAAACCATGCTTTGATCTAATTTAAAATGACTATTTTATGGATGTGTAAAATCTAGAACTAAAATAGATAAAAAGATTTTTATTTGTTTCACCAATGTAGAGTAGGATATGTCCGCTAAGCTCTAAAGGGTTCCTTTCTTGCAATTTTTTGACATAATTTTTTATTTAATTTGCAAATTGATGATGAAAATAAATTGTGGACTTATAGTCTACATTGAATCTCTTAACTATAGTGTTTAACAAGGTAACAATGGCTATAATCAAATTCAAAGATTGGAAAAAAAATAAAACAAGTTCATAATGGCTAGTCAAATTCAAGCAAAAATTCAGCATTTTTACATTAAATGAAGCAAGGCAAGAGTGTCTTATAAGTATATAGACATTAGGGAAGCTATTTTTGCTAATGATTTAATAAGAAAATGAGTAAATCATTCTTCATTTGACCAACAATTTTAATTATTGGTGACAGACACATTAATGCAAAAGATTTCTTTTTGACCTCATAATGAACTTTCCATGGCGTACCCAAGCACTATAAATAGGTGTTATAAACTTAATTTTGGAACAAGACCCAACTGTCTAAATCATCTCTTTTCTCTCAAATCTCCAATTTCTCACTCTAGAAAGTGTACTTGTGACTACTCTCTCTCTTCAAAATTCTTCTATTAGAGAAGAACTTGAACAAAAACATTAGTTTTACAAGTTTTCTCACTTCCTTAGGATCAAAATGTGGTCTTCTATTCAACTTTTCATTAAGGTTGGAGTGTAAGTTGTCGTAAGCGTTTTGAAGTTCAAATCATATCTATATCATATTTGTTTGGTTTATTTATGAGTAAAATTGAACATCTATTTAAAAATGATAAAAATATGATACCAAAATAACTAGAATGTGATGAAACAAATAGACCTAAATCTACTTTATATCATCTTATCTTGCATTTGAATTGTTGAAATGCGGTAAACATTATATATGCAACAATAGCCAAAAGGTAATCCATGGTCAACAATACTATTAATAAATTTGTTAAATAAAACCACTATTCCAAATGTAACTAAGGGTAGCTTAACTTGAAACAATCAGTTAAACATTCTATGAATTAGTAGAAATAACAAAAGGAAATGTGCAAAGCCATATCTTTCCCTAATTGATCTCTACACCAAGCAATCTAAATTCCTTGGTTTCGATAGCAGCTACTAACTATGCTAAAATAACATCATTTATAGGATTCTTATCATCATGTTAAACATATATTTTCAAATTTGAATTGAATCTCCTTGTTCGCCGCAGAAAATGTTATGTTTAATCCCTTCTACATATTTTCCATTTGCCTCATTCTTACACACAACAATAATGCACAAAGTTTAGGGTCTCTTGAAGGTTCTCTACAATCATACAAGTAGAAACTAATGATCGTTGGCTTTCAGAGCCTTCTCCTTAACAAATCGACTCCAACCCTTTGTGAAGAGAAAATTTGGTTGATCCTCTAATAACAATAGTGAAAGCTCCACAACCTCATCAACTTGTCATAAGAAAAAAAAAAAAAAACAAGCTGCATATTGCTTACTTCTCCACCAATAGCCCCATTTTCTCCTCCACCTTTGCAAATGTTCGAGAAGTATTTGATGGCATATTTCTAAGGAATAACTAGCCTATCAAGCTTCCCAACATCACTAGGAGTTAGCTCTTTTTGAAGCAGTTTTTACATAGCACTCTTCCATTCTTATGAAACCAATTATTGACATTAAATGGTCTTTCAACTCTATCAACCTCATCCTCAAGTATTCATTAAAATTGGATTACCTTCTTTGCATCATAAAAGCACAGTCTCGGTACTACAGGTGCTTTGGATCTAGTCTCCTCAATGGAATCATCGTCCAAGGGAAGTTGCGGTGTGAATCCCTACTGCGGAGCTTTATAGCACTATCATAAGCCATAGCCGCATCTTGTTCAATCTTGAATGTGCCAAGCCATATCCTTTCATGATTAGCATATATTTGCGTACCCCAGTTACCATTTTGTTGAGATACTACACCTTTGAACTTGGCTAATGGGACATTAACAGGTTTTCTTGGTTTAGAACATGGCTTCACATGTCTGGTCAAGGTGTTGTTAGAATACAAAATTCACCAACTTCATTTTTTTGTCATTTGAAACTTAACACTCTTTTCATTTTTTGTAACTCTTAGACTCTCTTTTCCAAAAGCCATCCTGCACAAAACCAAGGGAATCAACACCTTATTCTCATCAATATAGCGAAATAAACAAATTTTATTATATAATAAATAGTATTCCTCAAACATTGTAATATTATAATAAAGATAACATAAATGTGCTTCAAATACATGTTTTTTCTTCATTTGCAAATTAACTGCACATATGATACATTATGTTTACTTTATTTTAAAATCATATTAATTTTGTCATAAATATGTCCTTTATTTGCTCTTGCAAGTGAAGATAGCTGATATATCTTACTTTATCGGAACTTCTATGGTTTCGTCACGAGATAGTATCCCACTGTTATTATAATTAAATTGATTATAAAAAAATTAATGTAAAAAATTTTAAAGGTTTTGGTCACAATAGAATAAATTTAAATCATTTGAACTCCCACAAGCTATAGAATTTTTCTTTATTATGTAACAATTATCGCCTATTTAAACTTATAGATATATATATTATTAATGTTATAAAAAAGCATCTATACATTCTCTCTATTATAAAGAAAAAATGAAAAGTTGAATTGTTATGACAACTAACTAATAATGTTTCAAGTGGCCAGGAAAAAAAAAACTAATAATGTTTCAATACAAATAGGAAAATTAATTGGATAAGTTGTATGTCAAGAAGAAAAGGAGCTCAATTAATATGATAGCATATACATAAACGCACCAACTAGTAGCAAAGAATTTCATTGGAATTAATTAGACAACATTAAAGACAATTCAAAGTTTATAAAAGGTGCAAACATTTCTTTTGTTGCTAGAAATGGAAAGTGGCCCACAATCATGAAAATTGACTCTCAAGTTTATATAATAGGCTTCTACAATAACTATATAAATAGATTAATATTTCATCAAATCCAAGGATTTCAATTGTATTGTACTTATAATTAGGTTAGATGCAACACACCATAGAGAACATATTCCACTTGGAAATTAGCCACTTTCCTCATGCATACAAAAGCAAAACTTCAAGAAATTTGAATTATATGGTCAATATGTCCATGTTTTTCCTATCCATGATGTTATAACTAAATATATTACTCATCCATATCCATAACATGCCAATATCAATAAACAGCTTTTCTCAAGATAGTATGAGTCAAAGTCTACTTGTGATGCTACATACTATAATTATATGTACTATTTAATATTTTTTTTCTTATAAATTATGATGACACTAACTCAAAACATGTGTTCAATTGAGTATAGGTAGATTTTAAATTAGAATCATAAATTTCATAATTCTACATAAAGTTGGGATTACACATAAAAATCATAGAATCATATTAAATCCTATGAAATTGATAGAGTCACATACATAAACTCATGATTCTATTAAGAGTGTACACTTGAATGATTTTGTATTCATTTTAATTAGGAAAAAACTCATTAAATCATAAATTCTTGTAATCAAAGAATTGACTCATGATTTTAACAATCATGTTTTATTGTGGAATAAATATTATATATGAGCAACTAGATTACTACATGGAATCTTAAATAACAATATAAGAAATCCTCTCATAAATTGTTGTTCTATAGTATGTCTTACCCTAATAACATAAATATCCTTATATTTGAGACTAAACAAAAACTTCAATACTGATAAATAGGAAACCATCATGACATACACCATCAAACTTTCATCAAATCAAAAGTTGGCTTTCCACCCCTCCCTCCTTTCCCTCTAGCTTGTCTTGGCCAATAACTATATATATTATAGCTAACTCTTGATAGGCTCTTAAGAAGCTTGTTAATAAACATGACTTTGTTTGTATCCATTTATAACATTATAACATTCTAGAGATATCCATGCATGTGTGAGGTTTCAATTATAGTCAACACATATAATTATTTTGGAAATAGGATATTAGTTACATTTAAATAGTTCCATACCCACTAAATCTAGGTGCATGAAATCAGCAATATTCAGGGCTAAAAAGAAAATGAACAAATATAATAATTTAAGAAACAAAAATTAAAATATCAATAAGCCTTTTAATATTGCCTTTGTTGTTCAACAACTAAAAACACAAATTTAATCCATGGAATAACATCATCGAATGTCAAATTGGAAATACTATACCAAAAAAATATCCAACATCTTATATTTCTATGTTTCTTATTTTATTTTTATTATGCTCTAAAAAGATTATGAAGTGAAATGTTTTGTGTAAAAGCCTTTGTATCCTCACAAGCATATGGTGTCACATCCCACAAGGCACCCTAGCAGTATTGATGCTTACCAAGGCCTTTCATAAAATTTTCCATAGGCATCAAACTATTAAAACACTCTGTGGCATGAACATTTTAAAACTAGGAACGCAAGATTGTCAAGATAAGAAATTTCGCATACATAAAAGTTCTTTACAACAAAACTAACATAAAACGTCCATACAACTCAAGATAGACCATAGAGCATAACATTAGATCTCAAAAGATCAATATAAGATTCTATAGAAGAAGCTATCTCCATAATCACTTGAGCCCTAGGCTCTCCCTTTGAAGCCTACTACGTCTCTTATCCTCACACTTAAATCTACTATAGAGATCTTGAAATCAGATAAAATCTAGAGGATTGTGAGCACACTAAGCTCAACGAGATAACAGAATTCAAACCGCAATTCAAACAATATCAATCAAGTTATAATTAGAATCATATATAATACCACACTCAAACATATGAAACACACAATTTGGATGTCCGTAATCCAAACCAATGAGGATTTATGCCCACCCTATGGGGTTGTAGGGACCAGCCAAGTATCTCATGTTCAAAAGAAATTGAGAACCAAGGAAGGGGGTAACTTCTCATCTCGTTCTATATATACATAAATATTTATTAAAAATAACCTCAAACTTCTCTTTAGATAGAGCTAGGGAGATAGGATTTCTTTTGAAATTCTTTTATTATTAATATATATATATATATATGTATATACAATACTGCATAACCACCACTTCACCTTAGAACCATTAGAATCTCCTTAAGTGTTAATACCCCAAAAGTCGATTCTAACATGGGCGACACCCTTCGATGCCTGCATATTTCCTGTAGGATCGACCAACCCAACAATGACCCTACCTAGCCTTTCCTGTTAGTCAAGGCATCATCATAGAATCGGCATATTAAGACGTAACATGAGTACAATGCAAATGTAACATGCTATCGTGCAATGCATGTCCAATTATTAATTAAGCATCTGATAAACTTAAGTTAATTAATTGGTGGCCAAGCAATGTTCAGACAGTCATCATGATCTCATTACACATCCACAACAAGAAATTCATTATCACTTCAAATGTTAAGGCTTGGCACGTATCCATATATCATGTAATAGACATTTTCCCCATCCCCATACATGATTGATTAAGTCATATTAAATATGGGTGCAACTATATTACAAGCACAACAACGTGATGAGAATTCAAGTCACTCACCTTTATATCTTGTTCAAAGATCATAGTAGTCTTCAGGAAAGTTAAGGTCTTGATCAAAAGCTCTTATAGAACAATAAGCACGTATTACCAACACATAACAAAGAAAATAGAACACTTATTAAAGCTTTAAGCATTCTAAATTCTTGTTATAAACTTCTTAACTTAAGCTTAGCACTATCATATTCAACTAGGGTTGGGTCGAAGGTCACTTAGGAAAGGGTCACAAGGTACTTGGGTGTAAGAAAACACATCACGTCTTAATAAATTTAAGGGTCGAAGGCTAATAAAAACATGCACAGTTCCCTTTGAGGGCACATCAAGTGCTCGACCTTAGGCCTTAACTAAAGTTACGCTTCAAGGCTTCATTTTAACTTTGGCTTCGTTAAGCTTTAGTGACTGTCGTGGGTCATGTCAAAGGCTTGATAGTAGGCCGCAGTGGTCACTAAGTATTCTTACTTGAACATTTTTAAGGCGTGACAAACTTTAAGTCTGTCAAGGCCAAGTTGAGGGCTCAACTTTAGGCCGTGATAGACACTATTCATAAGTACCTCTTGACACTTATACTAAGCTTATCTTTAAGCCACATGAAGGCCAATGTAGGGCGCGACACTAACAACTATTCAAGCCACACTAAGGACAAAACTTACACCTTAATAACAACAACAACATACTAACTAACTCCTAAGCAACTCTACCTTACCACAACTACTCTAGATCAAATTTTATCATCAAAACATGCTTCTAAACATTCTGAGACAATAGTTTCTAACCACATACTGATCCAACAAGGGAATTATCATCTAAAACATGTATCTAGATCATCAACGAACTTAGAGGCTAGTCCACTCTTGTTTTATTACATGTTTTATCATCCTTTATTATAGATAAAACTCCGAAAAACATTTGTTTCAACTCATAATATAGATTTACCAAAACTCTAAGCCTCGAAAGATCTAAAAAGTAATTTTTTGATACTTTTTAGAAAGACAAGGCCTGGATGACATGTTTTCAAACACATATGTTAGGTACTATTCAATTTAAACTTAAACAACTTGTCTGACTTTTCTTATTAGCTCATGTTTATGTTTCATCTTTCTAAAACATGTTATCTGCTAAGAAAAATGTCATCTCCACTATAAATGAGGAAATATGTACATGCATGAGTGTATTTCCACGAAAATACTTCTCATAACTTTGAAAACAAGGTAAAACAAAGATATTTTCTATAACTTCTTGAAAACAGAGTAAAACAAAGTTACCTGATGCATTTCTCAAGATCACTCTACTAATTCTTTCCAAAACACAAGTAATGAGACTTGTAGAGACAATCTTTGGGTTTTCAAGGCTACAAAGTATAGATTTGGGAAGAACATATTTTGAGGTGGCCAAAGCGAGTATTTTTAGAGATGTAGATATTTTCAAAATAGCATGGTTATTTTCTAAGAACAATAATGCTCAGTTGGTATAAACTTTCAAATCATTATTTAGCTTTCTTTTTTACGAAAATGAAAATAAGTATTAGTTAATGGGAGTTTTCATTTCAACATTTAATGAAAAAAGTTCTATTTAAGAGGAAAGGATAGCAAGTCCATGCTTTAGTACCTATTGTAGCCAGCTTGCACTGAATGGAGGTGCTTTTGGAAAAGATGAAAATATAGAAAATGGAACTTTAAATCTTTAATACGTATAAGACAAGTCAGACTTTAATGCCTTTATTAGATAGAAATTAATTAATGAAAGCCACAACTCTTGATTAAAAAAGACAACACATTTAATTATCAAGAAATTATTAATTGACATATTGCAAACAATAGTCGTTATTTCAAAATACTCAATTAGCTTTTAGATTCTTTTTAAATTATTATTATTATATTTGTAATCTACCTATGGCAAATCCCTAGGGATGACATACTACCTCCTCTTGAAACGACCTTTGTCCTCAAAGCTGAAGGTATACTTGGTCTGTCAAACAGCTAGGGATAAAACTTCCTAATATCCTCTTCTGATTCCGATGCAGTTTCTTCTGCCTATTGATCCCACAACACCTTAAAATATGGTATCTCTTTATTCCCTGATATCTATACCTTAAAATCCAAAATCGCACCGGCTACTTTTCTTATGTTAAATTTTCCTTGAGTGGGATAGGCTTCAACTCCAATACTTTACCAAGATTGGGTGCATACTTTCATATAACCGATACATGAAAGACATTGTGTATGTTTGCAAGGTTAGGTGGAAGGGCCAATCTATATGTCGAATTTCCAACTCTTTTCAAAATCTCAAAAGGTCCAACATATCTTAGGCTTAGCTTCTCTTGCAAACATCCTCTATGCAAACTCTTGATCGGTTTGATCTTAAGATACACATGATGTCCTACATCAAACTCAAGCGCTCTTCTCTTCATGTCAACCCAACTCTTTTTATGGATCTTGTACCTCTTTTATTCTTTGTTTATTCACTGCCACCTTATTCATTGCCTCTTGTACCAACTCAGGTCTAATAACATCACTCTCTAGATTGTCCTAAAGTAGAGGTGGCCTATATTTCCATCCGTAAAGAGCTTCATATGGTGGCATGTTGATACTAGAATGGTAGCTATTGTTGTATGCGAACTCTACCAATAGCAGATGTTTATCCCAACTTCCCTTAAACTCCAGCACAAATTCTCTTAACATATCCTCCAAAGTCTATATTGTTGAAATATCCCAAACCTTTATCTAAGTTAGGAATTAAGTTTTAGTAGATTAAATGAATCAAATGAATTACAAGAAATAATTAAACAAGTTTGTATAATTAGATTAGTAATTAATTAAGTTGAAATTTGATATTTCGATTCATAAAATCTCTAAACATGTTATGAATATGTTTAGAGGATTCTCAAACCCTTAAACTTTAGCCTAAATTCCAATTTCTTAATCTCTATAAAATTTGAGTTCATCTGTTTGCGTAAATATATTAGTTCTTAAACCCGAACTCAAATTAAATATCATTTTGGTCTAAACCAAATTTCTAAATTGAGTTCTTATTTTAAGTTCTTAATTTCTAATCTGTTGATTCGAAGATCATCATCTAAATATTTCTAGAACTAAAGATATTGATTTGAAAGTTCTAAATCTAATATGTTTATTTTAAAATATCCTAATTTTAAGCTTCAACCTTCCCTTTTGATTTTAACTTTTCCTTCACCTACTCTCTCTCTCTTCCTTTGCTTTTCATTCATTTTTTTTTTCTCTCTTTTCATTCTCTTCCACTTCTTTTCTTTCTTCTATCTTCCAATATCTCAATTTCAAGAGGAACAAAAGAGAAATCAAGTAGCAGATGAAGATAGGAGAAGAGAAATCAAGTCAAAAGAAGAAGAAGAAGAAGACCAAATTGCATGCTTTTACTTTAAAAGCTAAGTATATTTGTTTTATGTTGTTCTGATTCTTTTTTTTTTTTTATATATGATGAATTGATGTTAGATTTGAGTAGAAATTGTGATGAAGTCTATGAATATGTTGGTTTAATATTTAAGATGGGGTGGGTGTATGGAGAAGATGATGAATAGTAGTTGTGGGGTTTGGTGGAGGAATTGATGGTGTTTGATGTGTTGAATGGATAAGAAGTTGTTTGATGTTGAGAAGTGGAGTTCATACATGTTTTGATTTGTTAAATGTATGTAGTATGTTGTATGAGGTTTTTATAGAGCTTAAAGTAAGGTTGGAGAAGTGAAAAATGTGTAAAATTCAAGTTTGAAACAAGAAAAAGTCAAAAATTTTCAAACATCCTATCAAACACCATGTTTAGGAGGGTGTATGGGTCATATGCTTTTGATATAGCATGTATGGGAGGGTGTTTCACCCTCCGGAGCTCCAAACACTTTTCAAAACACCATGTATGACAAGATGTTTCATTTTCTGACCTTTATTCACTTTTCCTCTAGGTTGAAACGGCATCCCATACACCATGTATGGCATCATGTTTCATTTTCTAACCTTTTATGTGTTTTTTCTCGGAGTTCATACACCTTATCATACGGCATGTATGGAAAGGTGTATGGTTCATACAACTTGTCATGCAGCCTTGTTTGGTTTTCCCTATTGCAGCATTATTACTTATTTTGCTCATAACTTTTTCATCTGATACCTCAAATTGAAGTGATAAAAAATGTGTTGAAAAGTTTAAAAAGAGATCTAAAACTTTTATGTTTTAAGTTTTGCAAATTCAAAAATTATCAAATTTGGAATTTTAATTCTTTCCAGTTGCTATATTTTCCAAACAAAGTTAAAAACTCATATTTGCTTGTTAAATGTATGTTTGCTTAGAAAACAAATCTTGTTGAGCTAAAATGAAATAGATAAATGATAGTTAATGTGTTATATTAGTTAATTAATATAATTAAGCATGAATTAAGTGGATTTATAGATTTACTAGATAATTGGATTAAATATAGAAGTTACTTATAAAATGAACTTAGTTAACAAACCTATGTTCAACTTGACTAAATAGACTTGAATAAACTAAAATAAATTAGATTGATTAACTTTAAAGAACTTAGCTAAGTTTAAGTTAACATGGGCTTAAGTAACATGAATCTTAGATATAAAATGAACTTAGTTAATTAATCTAAGTCCAACTTGCCTAGATGAACTTCACTAAGCTAAAATGAATTAGATTGATAAAGTTTAATCAATTTAGCCAAAATTAAGCAGAAATAGACTTAAGTTAATATGAATCTTAGCTATAAAATTAATAAGTTAATAATCTTAGTCTAACTTAACTAAATGGGCTTAAATAAGTTAAAATGGATTAGATTGATTAAGTTTGATTAACTTAGCTATCATTAACTCTAATCAAATTGGCTAGGATTAAGTTAACATGATGTAATAATTAATAATTGGCTTAAGTTAATGAGTTTAGATAAACCATACATAACATGGTGAATATGTTGTTTCAAATGTATGCTTGTTTAGTGAATGAGTCTTTTTGAATATGAATGCCATGATGATGTTTCTATAATATTTGATTATAAACAAAGTGAGAAGAAATACTTTGACATACAAAGGAAAACTGTCTGTATTTTACCGGGACGATATTTGCAGACATAGTGGGGTTCCAAATTAGTGTTTGATCAAATAGGGTAATAAAATGACATTTATGTAATGGATAATTTATTTAATTTCTTATACAGTTTAAATTCTTAAACAGATTTTGAGTTTGGCTTCTGAATCTTCTGGATTATCTTCCGATTTGGTGTCTGAGCCTTTATTTGGAGTTCGTATAAAAGGTATGTAGTAATTTGCGTGATGATGATAGGATGGGCATCTAAAATGGATTAAGAACTTAAACTCGGCTTAATAATTGATGAGTTTGATTGTGCTTTCTACCATTAAATCCAATCCCTACCCTAAGAGTGGCACATTGGTAGCTGGTCTAAGAGCAACACCTTACTTAGAGTAGGGCACGGTAGTTTAGGTACTTAGGCTGCCCCTGTCATGATGCAATGACTTTCATAAAAGGTATGGTGGATAGTTGATGGGGCAGATGGTATCGAGTAATGTTTGCTTAAGCTTAGGATGAAGTAACATGATTTGGTCAAATGTATATGGGAACAATTGAGCTAGGTGATGTTATGGACTAAGATAAGTGAATTTGTAACGGCTATTAACCTTAGATGAGGCTATTTTTATTTCATGGATATATTCTCTAGAAGATATAGGGATTTAGACTACCTATATCAACCCCCTAAGCGTTGAGAACGTTAATCAGGATCCCCAGATTTTCATTGGCTTATCTAAGAGTGTGAGTGCTCCAATATCAATTTGTTTACTTCTAATTAAAGAAAGTTAGCTTGTTGTTTATGCATTGTATTTACCTAGGCTCATGTGCCACTCTGTGTGTTAGTTACTATGTACTGAGCTTCGGCTCATCATTGTTGTTGTTGTTTCTTTTTCCAGGTTTTGATTGATGATGGTGATGAATATTGTTATGGTTGTTGATAATGAGATGAGAGATGAGGAGTTGATGAGTTGATGATCATGAAGATGATGATGTTGTTGATGATGGGGTTATTGTTGATGATGATTGATTGCGATGATGCTTGGCTCGGGTTTTGGGCGATATTTGATGGTTGTTGATAATGATGAGATGATGAGGAGGTTGATGAGTTGATGATCATGAAGATGATGATGTTGTTGATGATGGGGTTATTGTTGATGATGATTGATTGCGATGATGTTTGGCTCGGGTTTTGGGCGATATTTTGGGTGATGCGGGTTAGGCCATGGATATCACTTATAATTGTTTTTATTTATGTTTTAAGAGCTGGATTTACATTTTTAAATTTATAATATTCTTTAAAGGGCTTGTGGAGCCTAAATATTTTGAAATTTAGATCTATCTTTAATAGTAGATTATAAAATGATTTTATAGAGTTTTGTTTCTTAGAAAGTTGGTTTGCTCAGATAGGAGTAAAACCCTTTATTATGTTTTTATAAAGTTTAGTACACTGCTGCTAAATCTAATTATTTGAAAATCTAACTAAATAATTTCATAACCTAAAATTGAGTAGCAATGTTCAACATAAACAAAATCTTTTAAAGGAAGCCTGAGCATGTAATGCATAAAGTAGCATATATGGCAATAATGCCTTGATTAAAAATTAGGGCGTTACAATTACTTTCTCTGTCTGTCTATTTGTTTGTGGGTGATATGTAATGCTAAACTTCAGCTGATTCCCCATAGTTCTTTGTAAACTTTTCCAAAACCTTGAGACGAATCTTGGGTCTTGATCCGAAACAATCCCTGTTGTCATACCATGTAATTTGATAATCTCTTTTAGGTATATCATTGCTAACTTTTCCAAAGAATATTTAATGTTAACAGGTAGAAAATGAGCAAACTTAGTCAAACGGTCCACAACTACCCATGTTCCTTCATAACCAGAATTTATCCTTGGTAAAACACTTACAAAGTCTATTGATATTTGATCTTACTTTCACTCAGGGATAGGCAAAGATAGGCAAAGGCTGTAACAAACCACCTAGCCTTTGATGTTTGTCTTTTACTCTTTGAAAGATCTCACACTGAGCAACAAAAAATTGTTGTATACTTTTTCATACCATTTCTCTAATAGACACTTTTAAGCTCTTGGTAAGTCTTGGTCTCACCCGTATACATGAAATATCTTGAATAATGTGCCTCACACATAAGCTCCTTCTTCAAGATCACATCATTTGGTATACATAACCTTTTATTCATCCTTAGAACTCCTCCTTCATCCATATGAAACTCCTTAAACTTCCCTTGTGCAAGATTTTGAACAATCCTTTGACAACCTGTATCTTGTTTTTCAGCCTCTTTAATTCTTTGCAACAATGTTGGTTCCATAACTAGATTTGCAATCTCCACTCTAGTCATGTCAGACAAATTTAAGATTCATCCTTTCGAACTCGTTTATGAGCTCTCTTTTTTCTATTAGCATAGAGGATGTTTATCCATAATTCTTGTGACTCAAAGCATCTATAACCACATTAACCTTTCTTCGATGATAATTGATTCTTAAATCATAATATGTCACGCCCTGGAGGTACCCTAAACATAGCAGTCTACCGTACATGATATTAAAGCTAACGAATGACAACCTTAGTCACGCAAGAGCTTTGATATCATGTGCAAGGCGTGCTTCCAAGATAGTAGGAGACTCCAAAGGACTATCACATTTGAGCAGATAATAAAAGCATGCAAGAGTTTATAAATGTAACATGTACTATTTATTAAGTTCAAATTGTTACAACTCTTAGAGGCATTCCCCTGTACTTAAAATCTTACTAATCTAAGCCAACAAAATAATATATATGTTTATAACAAAAGTCTACTATGAAGATTTTTCTTAGAAGTCTATACCAAAAACTAAATGCAAACTTCTTCCAAAAGCTCTAGTAGCTTTGGCTCGAACCTGGTAAATAGGGCTTCTCGTGCCAACCATAAGTAACCAAATTGAAAAAAAAAAAAAAAAGCTATAGGAGTATAAGCAAAACTAACTTAAAGAGAAAATTCTTTCTTCAAAACGTTTCCATAGATATACAATTAATTAAGGAAGCAAATGAATATGCAACAATCATATGATCAAAAAAATATACACGATTAATCGGAACCATGTGTAGCACATATTTTCTCCCTCCATGTCAGGAGTTGGGTGTTACTGGCCCATATGACCATCATATTTTGCAGACTTTCCGGCTCCTACTTACTTATGCAAACTTCTCGACTACTATTGGCCACCACTACGACTCCTCATTTTTGCACATGAAGATTAGCAAAATATGTAATGTGACTCACCAGTCATGCATGAATCATTTTTAAAATATTTATTTTTCTCGAGTATTTGTTAATTTCAAGTTAAGGGTAACCAAACAATATTCATCATACAATTACAAGAGATCATATAAATTATTCATCAATTCTCCTTTCGATATGTTTATCTTATTTCAACAAACACCACATACTATGTACATTTAATTCACATGATATTTCATTTTATCTTTCCTTAATTTCTAGTGCTACTAATTACAAGCACATACAAGGAAATGTAAATAGTAAGGGAATAACTCACTCCATGGCGACTGCTCCTAATCAAAGTAGTCCTCTAGAAAAGTGATATCAAGTCTCCTTCGCCTAAACAAGAAGAAATACTCGAAAAATGAGCCTTTCATGGAATCTCTACTTAAATTTTCTAAATCTATCTTCTACTTGCGGTAAAAATCGGATTTGTGAAAATTATAACTTAAAATGGTCATAATTTGCTCATTGCAACTCGGAATTTTTGCATATTATATGTTGTTTTCTAACTACTCAAAAAGAACTATCTATTTCTAAGGTTATTTTATCATAAAAATTTGTTTGGGTACCGAAACAGTAGGGTACAGTTTCACTACGAATTTCCCAGCCCTTAAAAATACAAATTTTCCAATTTTTCTTCATCCAAAAATTTCTAAACAAAAGTATATGTTTAGGAAAGTCCTTTTTGATACATAAATAGACTCATATTTTATGCATGATTCTAGTGGTGTTGTCCTAACAATTATTTTTTATAAAATAAGTTATCTTATGGGTTTGAAAATTTTGGATTTTGAAAATTTTCTCTTCAAGTGGTTTGAAAGAAGATATAAATTCTTAGGTTATTATACATAAGTGTTTTTTCTCATATTTTTATTTCCTAACTCTTTCAAAGTTATAAAATTTGGTTTTTCAGTTATCTACCAATTTCATTTCTAGTAATTGAAAAATAAAATTTTCAAAAATTTACTCAAGTTGTTAGTAGTACCTAATCTTTTTGAGTTGTGTTGATGGTGTATTTATATTCTTCTATTATTTAGAAAATGAGTTTACCATTATAAACTTACTTTCTTAGGTTGTTGGCAAATTTTTATTTTCTAAGTGGGTTTCTTAAACTTGTAAGTTGATTTTCCTTAACTTGAAAGCTTATCTAGTTCTTGGTTTTTATCATGAAGTTGGTAAAATCTTATAAATGAATTTTCATGAAACATTGGCATAATAATGAATTATCAATGTTAATGTTGAAGTTTTCTTAGAAATTTGAAAAAGGAGAGATGAGTTACTTAGTTAAACCTTGAAGAGCTTTGCATAATATCAATGTCAAAATTTATGGTGACTTGACTAAATGTTTGAAGAGGGTTTATTAAAACAACTTTTTAAATCTTTGAGGAAAAATTTTTCCTAAGTGATAAAATTTATTTGAGGAGAGTTTAACCTTATTTTAAAGAAAGAATCTCTTTTTAAGACAACAACAACAACATGGTCATACATGAATATGATTATGTAGCTATATGAAGGATGAGAATAATTAAGGTAAAGAAAGATGAAATAAGAAGCATGAGCATATATATTAAGGTCAAACTATTGGGAGCTTTTAGCTTCATCAAGACTTCCGAACTCGAATAGACTAGTTCCAAAAAAAAAAAGAAAGAAAGAAAAGAAAAAGCATGATAACAAGAGCAGTAATATAAGAGTAAAGGCATAATAGTAAAAGTATAATAACAATAAAATTTATATATGATAAGAACAAAATGAACATATTATGCATTATGGGTTTAGAAAACACACACTATATTCATGCTAAATTACATGAACATAAGGAACAATCTAATTAACAATAGTTAGCATAAAATTTATGTATGAACAAGAGCAAAGCATGAACAATTAAATTACCGGTAGAAAGATTTAAAAAACTGATCCTATTCAGGTCTGAAATGAACTTATTTTTTGTGATTATTACGGACTATAATCCACGATTATCTCAATCATATTGTTTTAGGGTTAAGAGTGTAAGATTACTGGATCTAAATCTTGTATAACATATTGTTTTAACTTGGATGGTTATTAGACTTTTTATTTGGTTTTCAGCATAAGTATTTATTATATGAACATAATAAATGATTCAATATGGCTTATTACTTAATTATAGTAGCATTACATGATAAAGTAATCCTAGTTATTATTTACTATTGTATATCAAGATAATATTAATGTACTACTGTTATCAATTTTAGTGTTGCTAATTTTTATAATAACTTTATATATATATATATATTCAAGTTCAATACATCTACACTTATTAAATTTAGGAAAAAGAAAAATTTCGGAGTGGTTTTTAAGACATATTCTAATATTTTCTTAAGATCTTGTCGTAAATTTTAATATTTATTACAAATTACAATTACGAAAAATTCAGGGAATTACACTTATGTTTCTAACTTGTAAGTTAAGTTGTTTTCTTATTTTGATTGTTGTTATTGCATGTATATGATAAATTGATGCAAGTTATAGGTAGGATTTAAGATAAAACTTGTAAACTTGTAATATATGAACTTATATGTTAAAACATAAGTGAAATCATGTACGTTTAATTAAGATTTTGATTATATATGAAATAGAAATATGTTTATAGATGATGATTCTAAGTTTATACGTTAAGTTTAAGATGTCATATGTTGAATTATGATGTAAAACAAGTAGTAAAATAGGTTTATTTTTTGAAGGGGATAACAAAGCAAAGAGCACGAGTGGAACATAAGACACAATATTGAGTCGTGTTTCTATTTGTGCCTTAAAAACACATATTTTAACCTACCTGAAGAGAAGCATGACTAGTACATGACCTCCCCTATTGAATCATGGTCCCCTTTAAACTTAAAAACTCAAAGAACACTTGTTTTCTATAATAGCACAGCAAAGAACATGGGGTAATGTATCTACCCATGCTTCTCTCTTAATCACAACACTATTTTGCATTTTGATCATAACTTTTTCATCCAAACTCGGATTGAGATAATTCAAGATGCAACAAAAAGCTTAAAAGAGCTCTATAACATTTATTTTTTAGGTTTTCAGAAATTCTAAAAGTATAAGCATAAATCTTATTTGTTTCACGCTACATATATAAGCATAAACAAAACTAACACAAAACAAGTCCAAACATATTCAAATATACTGATACTTTTTTCACTAGTTAAATGTATATTTTTTAATATAACATTTTATAATTTCTTAAAGACCAATAGGATAAGAAATTTATAAGACAAGTTTAAAACACTTAGATATAAAAATGAACTTAGTTAACAACCTAAGTTTAGCATGGCCTAATGAATTTTTTTTTAGCTAAAATGAACTGGACTAATTAGAATCCTATAAAATATATGATAATGACTTAGAGATATAATTAAATATGGCTTAGTAACTAGATTAAATGATTAATTCTATGCAACTTGACTAAGTTAAGTTTATACTATATATAACTAGAAATATAACAAGCTTAACACCTAACTAAATTTAATATGGATGTTAAGTATGAAATGAACTTATGTAAAGAACTTAAGTTCAACTTCGTTTAATGAACTTTAGTGAGCTAAAATCAATTAAATTGATTAAGCATAGTCAACTCGGCTAAGATTAAGTTAACATAGACTTGAGTTAATATGAATCTTACATATAAAATGAGTTAGTTAATAGATTTAAGTTAACTTGACCTAATGCACTTTAGATAGGCTAAAATGAATTAGATTGGTTAAGTTTAATCAATTCGACTAAGTAAAATTAAAATAGACTTAATAGCTTATAAATGGCTTAGAAATAATATAATTGTAATATGATGGATTAGACCATGTTTAGTAAAGGGAATATGTTGTTCCAAATGTATGTTTGCTAAAAATGAGTTTTTCATATAAGTTAATAATTTAAGAAAATACTTATACGAATGATAAGGGAATGATGATGTTATTATAGTAAATGATTTATAAACGAAGGAAAAGAAATAATTTGACATACAATGGAGAATTGTCCGTATTTTAGCAGGACGATCTTCGCAGCCATGGCAGGGTTCCTATTCCATGTCTGATCAAATGAAAACTTGAAATGAATGTTTAATATGAAATTTGATGTAAATTAATAAATAATTTAGTTTCTTATATGAATTTATATTATTGAATAGATGTTTTTCCCTAATCTATTCTCTGAGATAGCCCCTAGCCCACCCATTTGTTATATGCTTAGATCTTGAATATATAAGGCACGTAATAACTTACATGTTATATGTTAGGATAGGAATTCTAAATAGACTAAAATTTAAACTCGGCTTATAATAATGAATGTTGATTGTGCTTGTGTCGTTTAATCTGATCTGGGGAGTGACAACCATGTTCGAAGCCAGGCATGGTAGTTAGGTGTGTAAACCCCAAAAATTTTCATAATTCATAGAAAATAATTCTAAAAGTTTAGAAATTTAAATCCCAAAAATCGACTCAAGATAAAAAAACCAAATTCTAGACCTCGTCAAAACACTGGAAACGAAAACCCTAAAAGTTGAACCAAGTTAAAAACTTAATTTCAAATAAGAACAAAAACGAGTTCTATCAATCTTGAGAAACGAGAACCCTGAAACAAAATATAAAGTCCAATTATCGATATCAACGTCCGTACGTCGATTAAAAAATCTACCCAATTCCTAAAACGCAAAACGAAACAATAGATCCAAATACCACTTAACAACGAGATAATAAATCCTAATTCCTTCAGTAAATTTTAGAATCACAAATCCAAATTTTCCACAAAAGTCAAAATCGAGTCAACTCATAAACTAGACTCGGTTAAACGATTCCGAGAACTAAAATAATCACAAATAAAATAAAACATAAATTTCGAGCTAAAATTCTAAAACGATCAAGACTCGAAAATTATACGATCTTACGAATATCTCGACGGAATCGGAAATCAAAACGGAACCCTAAAAGTCAACAAGCCTATAACGAACCCTAGTGTTTAGATCCGGCAATCCCGCGTTTCCAAACCCTAGAAAACGAAATTAAGTTAATGACCTAGAATAGTTCGTAATAATATAGGGTAATATAAAAATATCAAATTCGTGAATTTCGAGTGACCTTCGGACCCAAACGGAATCGGTTCTCGAAAAGCGTGTCTCGGATCTCGGAATATTAAAAATATTCCGTTTATACCAATAGACTCGTAAAAATACAAGGATTCCAAAAATATCAGTTTTAGAATTTTTCGGTAGCTAAAATTACAGATATCGCATTATTACGTGTATTTTTATTACTACCAGTACTTTAATTGTCTAGTCTACTATTCGTAGTACTTTCTACTATTCATTACTATTTCACTATCTCTACTTTTCTTACACCTATTTCTTACACCTACATACCTATTTTCTTACTTTTTTCATTTCCAACACAACTTTAATCACATCAAACTTTACATTACTTCTTTATTACACAACAAATAAAAATAAAACAATTTCCCCCTCTAAATGCCCAAAACGGTGCCTCCCTCTCCCTATTCATCTCTATTTTATTTCTTTTTCAATTTATTTTATTACATCCAAAATTCACTCCAAAAATTCTATAAATACCCCTTCCTCTTCCATTCTTTCACACATTCATTTCACTACCAAAACTCTCTCAAAATCTCTCCACAAATTCTCTCTTCAAGAATTCTCTCTACCAAAACTCTCTTTCACCAAATATCTACAAGAATTTCTCTTCATACAATACAACTACCATCTCTCCATAACCACATAACCATACATTCACTACCATCTTCATACCACACAAATACCTTAGGTAAAAATTTCTTTCAACCATTTATCTATTCATGTCATGTAACTTAGCATGACTTGGTGTTGTTTTGAAACTCACATGAGTAGTAAAAGCAACAACATGTTCATGTTTTGTTCTTGTACATAAGCTTCCTATTTTTATTATGTTGTTATTATTATTGTTATTATTTGCTTCTAATCTAACTTATATTATGTATATTATGTATATATATGTATTTAGAGCATATAAGCTCATTTGTTATTATTTACTTTCAAGTTATGCAATTTATTCATTTCATATTATTATTAAGACTAGTCTTTCTAGTCTTAGACTTGTCCATATCAAGTCAAAATAATCTTTTATTTATTTCTTTCGGGACTAGTCCATTCTTAGTCTGGGATGCCTTGATAAAGCTAAGGCTCCAATACTTGATCGGGATTCCTTAGTGAAGCTAAGGTTCCCAATGCTTGATATTTTATTTTCTTACTTATTATTTGTTTCTAGTATTTTCTTATGTTCTTAATATTTTATATGCTCATGATACATGCATTTGCATAATGTTAATGTCTCAACTAGTCTAAAAAATAGAATCTTGTTTTACTAAATGAACTCAAAGCTAAGTTTCCAATTTATGATTTACACAAAACATGAAGTTATTATCAACAACCTAGAAATAGAATAATACAAGTTTTCTCAAGTTTTCTTAAATAACAAAGATAGTTTTACCAAGAAAACATAAATAAATATTTTCCTTGTATTTTATGGTAATCTAAGTTTTTAGAAAAATAAATCATTAATATCGAAAGTTTAAGACTTAAACTTTTTCTAAACTAAGGAACAAACTAGTTTTCAAAGTTAAGACAAAAATCAACTCATCCAGTTATGAACCACTTAGGAAAAATAATGATTTTCAAATTTCTAAAAGAAGAAACTAATTTTCAAAGAAATATAAATGAGGTAAGATTTATAATAATGGGTTTTATCCATAAAGATGATTCTTTTCAAAGAAATGAAAGAACAAGTTTTGGAAAGTAAAAGCTTATATTTTAGAAATATAAGAAGACAAAATTCATTTTCTAAAAACCATCCTAATACAAAAATTTATGAAAAGGTTTTTATCAACTTAATATACTTTTGATGAATTTGAACTTTAATCACTAGAAGGAAAATTTAATATAAGACTAAAGGATTAAGAAAAATTCAACTTGTTTTGGAAGGAAGTGAAGAAAAAATAAAATAAGAATATACTCATTTATAACAACCTAGGAAAAATATAAAGTTTCTTTAGATACTTGAAAGGAATTTTCAAAACTAAGGTTTAATGAATTGTTTTATGAAGTAAATTGTTAAGACACTACCATTGGGATTTTGCATATAAATTGAGCATACCTATATATATTCAAAAGTGTTTTATCAAATATATATTTATATTGTTACAAAAAGATTTTCTTTAAAATGGAGTTGAGTTAGAAAATGGATTTTTGCAAAAGTTTAGAAAATTCGTTTTAAATCTGTACCTGATGTTTTCGGAACCCAAATGACCTTTTATGACCAAGATAAGTTTAGAAATGGATAGAACTTTTCGAATAGGTAGAAAACGGTATATCATATGAGAAATTCCGAGTTAAAATGAGCAAGTTATGGCCATTTTAAGTTGGAATTTCTTCTTATACGATTTTACCGCGATTTTAAGTAAAGTTTAGAATCTCCAAAAATAGAAATTCATGAAAGACTTATCCTGGGTATTTCTTTTGTCTAGGTGACGAAGGATACGGGAATACCCTACCCGAGGATTTCTACGACTAAGAAGATAGCGAAATGGACGAGTGAGTTATTCCGTCTAATTTCGTTACCTTGCTTGTGCTTGTAATGTAGTAGCATTAGTGTACTAAGAAAAGATAAAAACGAATATATTTGGGGATTTCGGGATTATATGATTCTATGTTTATGCGTGAAATGAGAATTAAGAATATCGCAACTTCGATCTGCTTGTTTAAATAATTTTGTTTACTTACTTGTATGATTGCTTATTGTTGCTAAATTGATTGATCGCCCTAATAAACCTTCATAAGGTTTGATTTAAGAACAATAAACGTTCACGCATAGCATCCATCGAGTCACATCTATTTCAGAAGGCTGCTACTCCTACGTGTAGAGTTGGATTGGCTGTGATCGTGCGGTACCAGGGCCATGTTCCTTCCTGGAGAATCCAATCGCTCGGGGGAAAGGCGACTCTAGGTTCGGAGCGAGCCAACCGAACGCTGTGGGTGAGGACTGGGGACTAGCAGTAGAAGGTCGAGGACCTTCAACCCGATTCCCTAACCTTTGATACGGAGGGGTAAATCCGTTCTATATATGGTTCGGATGACTATATTATTCGCGTAATCATGTGATTGTTGCATTGTATGCATAGCATATGTGTGATTAAATAAATAAACTTGTTTGAATTATGGTGCGAATGAAAAGGAATATCTCACTAAGCTAGTTGTAGCTTATACCCCTATAGATTTTGTTGAAACAGGTATATTCGTGGATTGAATTTGAGAATCATGACATTAGGGAAGTCATGGACGGAGGATTAAGGATATGGAATCACACGATGAAGAAATTTTGTAAGGTTCTTTATATGTGCTAACCTATATGATTAGAGACGTATATTTATTTGAAGATAATAATAAACATGCCCTTAGGAATTGAAATGTGATATGCTTATGTTTTATATTAAGTATTCTCTTTGCCTTGTTACTATCAATGTGAATTGCGCTACTCCGATGCGTCCCTTTGGTTGTGATGTCGCCTTGTACATAATATGGAAGCCTTTGCATGACTAAGGAAGTCATTCCTAGGCTTTAGTATTGTGTACGGTGGACTACCACGTTTAGGGTACCCTCGGGGCGTGACAAGGTGCTTAAGCCACCTTCATGTCATGATGCAATGCAATTCATAAATGGCTTAATGGATAGCTGATGGAGCAAATAATATTGGCATAACATTTGCTTAAGCTTAGGTAAAAGTAACATGATTTAGTTTATATTTATGGGACTGATTGCACTAAATGATGTTACGAACTAAGTTTAAGTAAAGATGTGTAATGGTCGCGAACATTAGAAGAGGCTATTTCATCTTTTTTCGATTAAATATAAGAGATATAGGTATCTAAGCGTATATCAACCTCCTAAACAAGTGTTGTTATCAGGACCCTCAGATTCCCTGAGGCTTATTTTGGGTGTGAGTGCTTCAGTTATTGTTTGTTTTGCTTTAAATTAAAGATAATGACATGCTATTATTGCATTGCATTTTGTTAAGTTTGTATGCCATTTCGTGTGTGTTTATGTTGATGTTTATGGCTTCAACTCATTATTGATTCTTTCCAGGTGATGAGTATGATGATGATGAAGATGATGTTATTGATGATCATTACCTCGGGTATGGGTCAACTTGAGAGAAGTTTGAATTTATTGAAGAGCTGGATTTATATTTTTTCAATTTGTATTATTTTTCTTTTGAGGGCCTGGTGGATCCCGAGTTCTATAATTTAAGTTTTTAAAGTTTTGTTTTACCATCATGAAAGGTATATGAGATGTCTGATGGTATGGTTTTGTTTATGAGAAAGATTATCTACTCATGAGAGTAGAATATGAAACGTTTTTGTAAAGTTATTTTGTAAGTTTTTAATCCAGTTGTTTTAAGAATTTAACGAATGATTTCATAACATACAAGTGTGTAGCAAATGTTTAGAGTAGATAGATAATATAAGAAACCTCTGTGTGTAATACTTAACGTTATGCATGGCATAGGAGATGAGGGATTGCTTGAATTTTTTTTTAAGGCATATTGAGTCCTTAAAGTATATGTAATATAATGTAATTAGAAAGTAATTTTTTATGTACGTTTTATTATATAGTATTTTCTTTATATTTATAGTGCATTTTAGTATGGCATATTGAGGGTGGAACATATGTCTAGGGTTTTTTTGAAAAAAAAAAAATGCACATATAAATTATACAAAAAAATTTACCAAAATAGTGTTGTTTTGTCGCATCTTGGACCAGAGATACAAAGAATTATCTTGTATCGCATCTTCGGATGGAGATATAGCAACATAGGCGAAAAAAAAACTTAGGATCTTGTGTATCCACAAAGGTTTGTACGATACAATTTTACTCCTGTATCGCATAATAAACGAGCGATACACGTGTATCGCTCGTTAGTTATGCGATACATGTTTTAAAGTGTATAACACAACCAACGTGTGATACATGTATATCACTCGGTTAGTTATGCGATACTCATGTAAAACTAAAAAAATTATATAATACCCAAAAGATGTGTTACAACAACACTATTTATATATATTTTCACAATTTGGTTTTGTGGATTTTTTTTTTTTGAAGCTACATTACACATCTAATTATCCTCGACATATTGATAATCTAAAGTAAAGAAAAATATTCTTTGATACATGTTTTGTTATGTATTCTACTATATACTATGATGATTTATTAAACTATGTATTTACAATGTATATCACTAAAAAAATTAATACATCATTTTTGGTTATATTTATGATGTACAAACATATCTTACGTATAATACAACGTATCAATAATTCAATATAAAATAATTCATCATATATTATTGTTACGCCCCAATAGTACCCTAGTAGTAATATATATAATATGATACAGCCTGATAACCCAGACAATATCACATACATATTATTACTAGAACTACTTTGGAAAATGACATAAGTTTAACAAAACAGAATCTTTTTAGTTGCGTGATAAGAAATGATGAAAGTAAATAAAATCACAATACCATAATTAAGTCCTATTGTCTGAATAATAACTATTACAAACCATAAAACTTTCTAAGTTCTCAGATAATAAAATTGATGTACTAACTCCAATTAATACATATAGATAGTAAAACTATTTTACCTGTTTCCAAAACTCTTATAGATTTAGAAACATACAAGCCCTAAGCTCCTAGAAGCCACCAACCAAGGCTTAAGTGTCATTCTGTAAGGACTATAGGAGTGTGAGCATAAACCACAGGCTTAGTGAATAACCAAAACTTATCACATAACAAGCAAGTTATTATCAATCATATGTAATGCATCAATCAAACACATTAACAATTATAAGCTTGGACAAATCGGAATCCAAACAGGATGGAGATTTACTCCCTCTCATCGGGGTTAAAGGAAAATCGATCTATGAATCACCTATCCAAGAGAAATTAAGTACACAGGAAAGCCACAATCCTCACAATTTTTATCTCTTTATGTTAATGTTTTTAAAATACTCATTTCCTGTTTTAAGCCTTGGAAACTCCACTAAGTGTTAGACATTTCATAGCGATACCATGAGTGGCGTCCTTCATTACCAGTTAGTTCCCATGGAACTGACAGAACAAAGGTAAACTTGAGTAGAACTACAAGCCTCTTGCCTAAAAAAATCAAGTATTACTAGAGAACCGAATTTCTAACACGTAATAGGCTATCACATAATTATAATGCAGTATGTGCAATTTATGCAATGCATGTTTCATTTATTTATGATTCCAATAATTTTTAGTCAGGTTCTAAGTGTTCAAACTCCATTCAGACACTCAACATGCTTCACATACAGTAAATTCATAAGAAATCCATTATCACTTTTATTTAATATTACTTGTCAATCAAATAATCCCAAACAACAAGCAAAACCCATACCCATATACACACGAGTTCATCATTATTATTCTTGTATTATAATGCAGCTAAACTACAATCACAAATAATGTAATAAGTCTGAGTTACTCACCTGCTCATATTGATCAGTTGTAGTAATCGACTGGGAAATCTTTGACAATATCAAAATTACCTATTGAGATGAAAATATTCATCAATAATATTTATAAATAGAATATTAAATTCCTATGAGTGCCTAAGTTTCCTATGTCGATATTTGATATAATTCCTACGCTAATATCGATTTCTTAAGGTATTGATTCTTATAAAAAAAGGATATCTAATGTCTAGTTCTATTAAGTTTCTTTTGATTGTATATTATTTTAGAGGATCTCATTTAAATCTTCATTCATATCCTAAGCTCAATCATAACTTGTAGAAGTATTAATATGTATAATTTCTATGAATTTGTTCATAATACTTTTCTTGTAATGTAGAACTTCTAATTATGCTTTTAAAGCTTGTTTTATCAAGTTTTATGTTCATATAAGGTCTTAGAAGCATTAGATATGAATTTAGACTAGATTTGATGAAATTTGAGTCTTGTTTTGTTCACTTGATTAATAAATCCGAATTTACTATTACCGTATTTATAATATTTCTAAGTTGTTGTCTTTCTTTCCCAATAATATCTAAACATTTCTAACACATCAACCGTCCATCTACTTGAATTCATCAATGGATTAACAACTTCTTCCAACCACATAACTTTCCTTCAATACTAACAATTCATCCTAAAGTCTATACACAAATATAACAAAGATAGGTTGATAGTTTAGAAGTTACCTTGGCTTGGAATGGTAAAGAATTTCCAACTCCTTTTCTAAGCAAGAATCAAACCTATGTCAAAAGTTAGATGATAAGTTCCTAACTAAACTATAAGTTAACTACATTATCTATAATGAAAGTCTGCTAATTTTAACAAGTATTCTTACCTTGTTAAGCTAAGTTCCCACTTGGATCCTATGGTAACCAAGGCTTTTTAACTTGATTTTAGATGTTATTGGAGAGAAGGAATTGATGTTCTTAATGTGCTTGGTGTATGGATAGAATATGGAAAGTAAGCTTGGAGGTTTATGTTGGTCCTACTAAAGTTTCTAAGCTTTCTAAGTGGAGATGTTGCAAAGGAAAAGAAAAAATAAAGGGCTGGACGCACTTCCTTTTGTAGCTATATTTTTGGGGTGATTTTGTGGGAGTTATGAGCTAAATTTGTAGCTAACTTAAGCTTATATATATGTACTAAGGCTAGGCTAGGTATTGGAGGCTAAGGAAAGTGTTTTAGGCTTGAAAAAGACTCAAAATTGCAGTTGGAAATTTTTATACGAATTTGGCGACTTTGGGTTACAAATTTGGACTTTGTTTTGACAGATTTGTGGCTAACTTTGAGATCATTAATTGTGTTTATTTGGTAGCTAATTAATGCCATTTATGTGTGTAAATTTAGGAGCTCAACTTTTGTAAAAATCAAGTCAAAATTGGATGAAATCTGAAGTTGAAAAAGATGAAATTTCTGGAACATTTTTTCTTGATTTTTGGATAGATTTTTAGATTCGATTTTTAATTAATTGTTGGTGTTTAAAGTATCCATTTAAAGGCCTTCTATTGGTGTTTAATTAGTCAAAAATGTTAGCTCAAATAAGCCTAGGAATCCTACAAGAATCGGAGCTAAACTTGATATGTGAGTTACAGTTTTCTTGTTGATTTCTCCTCTGTTGCAGCTAGTGGGATCCAATTTTGCAAGGACATTTGGAGTTGTTGTGGTTGTTTATTTGAGCTGAAATTCTTGTCATTTATTGTTGATTACTTGTGGAGTGTTGTGATTAGATTATCGGTCAATTTCATTTGGATTTTAGAGCTCAAACTTCGGATCAAAGTTGGACATGAAAATTTGAAATTCTGCAGCAGTGCAGTTCTTTTGCTGCTGTATCACAAAATTTCACTGCAAATTGCAGCTGTTTTCCTCTTCCATTTGGTCTGTAATTCTTGTATATTAAATGTGGGTTATAGGTGTAGCTTTTGGGTTGGTTGGGGTGTTTTTTTCAAGTTAAAATTGTGTGCTAAATTCGGAGCAAAATTGGATGAAAGTCAACTTATTCAACCAAGGATTTCCTTTGCTGCTGCTGCTGCTGCTGCTGATCTGTTTCCATATGCTCTGTTCCAGCTAGGAATTCAACTTGTTGCTACTAAGTTTGCTTCATGTGTTGTGCGTGGAGGATATGCGATCTTGAAGTCCAGCAGCATTGTTCGTAGGTGCTACAACGTAAGGCTGAATGTGCTGCTGTAAATCCCCGAAAATTTTGGATCCAAATTATAGTTTAAACCCTAATCGAAGTCAACATTCTTAGGTCAAACAAAACTATAGTGTACCGTAACCGTTTAACTCCGGCATTGCCGTTTTCTTAAGCCCTAGAAAACGAAGTTGGAAAAATTAGTAGTAATAGTTCGTAATAGCTATAGGTTTTATAAAAATATCAGATTGGAGAATTTCGGATGTCCTTCGAACCCGAACGGACACAGTCCTTGAAAAATTGTCCGGAAGCCCGGAATAGGAAAAATATTCCGAATACACCGTTAGACTCGTAAAAATATAAGATTTCCAAAAATATCAATTTCGTAATTTTTCGGTAGCTAAAAATATCAGATATCGCTTTTATACTCGTATTTTCTTACTACCGGCATTAAATTGTCATGTCTACTTTTACATTACACTATTTTCTACTATTCTACACTATTCATCTATCTCTACTTTTTCTTACAACCTATTCTTACAACCTATACACCTATTTCTTACACATTTTCATTTCCAATACAATTTCACATCTCTCATTTCTTACTTTTAATTAACAAAATAACAAAAAATTAAATTTTCTCTCCCCATGCATCAAAGTGGCGCCGGCCCTCTCTCTCCCATGCTCAAATTGTTTTAATTTCCAATTATTTAATTAACACAAATAATCTCCCATTTTCCTATAAATACCCCTTCATACCTTCACTTCTTTCACACTTCTTCATCTCTAAAGTTACTATACTAAAATTTCTCTCCAAATCTCTCAAGAGTTCTTCAAGAAAGTCCTCTTAGTTTAGCTTCTTTAGGTAAGAAATTCTCAAGATTTCTTCATGTTCATTCACTTAGTATGAGCTTAGTGTGTGTTTTCTAAAACCATGAAGGTTAAGAAAGCAACATTAGGTTCATGCTTTGTTTTGTTCATAATCAAAATTCCTCTATGATCATTTATGCTTCCTTTATGTTCTTTACAATTCCTTTATGTTCTTTATGTTTCCTTTATGTTACTACTATCTAATATATCTATATAATTATATATATTATTTAGAGCATATAAGCTCATTGTCTTACAATTTATTTATCTTTCATGCAATTTAATTACTTCATTTCAAGTTATTTAAATTCAAGTTGATTTTAAGACTAGTCATTCTAGTCTTAGACTTGTCCTCATCAAGTCAAAACAATTCTTTTCTTTTTCGGGACTAGTCTTTTCTTAGTCCCGGGGTACCTTGATAAAGCTAAGGTCCCAATACTTGATTTACTTTATTATTTAAGCTTTCAAGTTATTATGTTCCTTTGTATTTCTATAGTTTTGATTATTCATGCATGAACATAATGTTTTTGTCTCAACAAAAACAAATGAGAAAATGTTTTCTTGAATTAAAGATTCTTTCTAAAGAAATAAATATGGGAAACGGATTTAAAAACTCATGAACATGCATAGAATGATTTTCTTACATAAACAAAAGGTTTTATGAAAACTTATCTTTTATCAAAAGTAGAAATTCTTTTGAAACATTACAAATATCATTTTGCTACTTTTGAAATCCAAGTTTAGAAAACAAAACCACACTTTAGGAAAATTAAAGTAATTACAAGAGATTTCATTTAAAAATAAAATCTTTATCTTAATGACCAAAAGATCTTTCAAAAGTAAAATAGAATCTCAAATTCAAAGACTTTTAAAACCTTACTTTTAAGTTGAGACAACTTCATTTACTTCATACATTTGTTATGAGTCATTAAATATATATATACCTTTCAAAAGTTTACAAAATAATTGAAATGTTATCTTTTCAAAATGAGCTTTGTTTACAAAAAGGAAAACAAGTGTTTACAAATTCGTGGCAAATCTGATCGCTACCTTTTCGGAACCCAAACGACTTAGTTTTATGGAAATAAGCTTAGAAATGCGTAGATCGTTTCGAGTAGGTAGAAAACGGTATATTATACGCGAAATTCCGAGCTAAAATGAGCAAGTTATGGCCATTTAAGTTGGAATTTCCTTTATACGATTTTACTACGATTTAAGAAAAGATTAGAATTTCAAGGATAGAATTTCATGAAATACTCATTTTGGGTATTCTTCTTGAATTAGATAATCACGAGGATTGTTCGTATCCCGAGGATTACTACGATTAAGTGGAATTTCCGAACGACCCATCCAATTCAAGAAAGGTGTCACCATGGCCGAGTGAGTTATTCCCGTTATTTTTCATACTCTTGATTGTGCTTGTAAAGTTAGTTGCGCTAGAACTTAAGAAAAAAATAAAACGAAAGTGTATGATAATATGTTGAAAGAATACTAAGTATATCGAAACTCGAATTGTTTGTAATAAAGATTGTATGTGCATTTATATCTTGAAGTGTTTGAAATTGGTTGATCACTTGAAAGAAGCTAAATGTAATTACTAGACTTTAATTAAAGAAATTATTCATGCACTTCATATATTGAGTCCCATTGCATTCGCTACTATACAATTGGTGGGACAAGTGTATAATAGTGGTGGTAGACATAACCGGTATATCATGTAAGTGGCTAGTAGGAGCCTGTAATAAACTACAAGTGTTTGATGGCTAGTAGGAGCCTGTAATCAACTACAAGTTTTTGATGGCGTATAGGAGCCGGTAAGATCTATAAAAGTTTTTAAAAGTGGTGGCTGTAATTGGCCTGAATCCCCAACCCCGAATGAAGGGCGTAAATTCATTCAACATATGATTCCCGGAAAGTCATATGTCTTGTATGCTCACGTGGTTGTTGCATTTCATGTGCTTGAATAATAAACTTGATTGTTAAATTTTCTTCGAGTATGAATTTTGGGATTTACTCACTAAGCCCATAAGCTTACACCCCTATAGATATTTGTATTCTCAGGAATTTTGTGCCCGGGGTCTTCCATATCCGTATACGTTTTATGTTGAAGCTTTTGGAGGAAATCTACTCGAAGACTTAGATTAGATTCCTTTGAAATCTTTAATTTTGGAGTTGAGTATATCTCGATCCTTGGATTAGCGGGGTATGCCCCTAAGAAATTATGTATCAGACCTTTGGTTATTTATGATATGATTTTATTTCTGAATTCTTGTATGTTTATTTACTTGCTTAAACTATGCTTCCCAAAAGCGTCTCCTATTACCGTGTTAGACGCCTTACATATAATACTAAGGCTTTTGCATGACTAAGGTAGTCATTCTTAAGCCTTGATATTATATGTGGCGGACTGCCACGTTTAGGGTACCCTTCGGGGCGTGACAGTTTAAGTTGGTATCAGAGCAACAAGTTTATAGAAATAAAGGTAATAGGAATAAGTCTAGAATAGAAAAAGAGATAGATATGTTTACAAAAGGACTTAGATAAAGATTAGACAAGTTTAGAAATTCTCAAAAAGGAGAATTAATAACCTTCCTTACCCTTTGTAGTTATTCTTGGAGAAGTTGGAATTAAGACCTAATGTTTGAATTTAAGATATGATGAAACCCTGGTGAATTACCGATTAAGAGTAAAAAGCCTATGTAAGGAGTTTTCCCTATTAGATAGACTTAGAAGTTTCTTACGAGTAGAATGTGTTACGTACCATTACGACCACACCCTATGCTCCAAAAAGCTACATTCTTCTTTCCGAAATAATAGACGTTTAGTTTTTCCGATTTTCGAGCTTGGAATTCCATGGGACGATTATATAACTATGCCCTCGGTGAACCAGCAAATCATGGACGAGATAAGGATGTTTCCAACTATCATAAAGCCAGTCAAGATTTCGAATGTCCTGAGGAGTATACCCCGAATCAAGGACGATCTCGCGTGAGAAGCTTAACCGAGAAAAGACGTAAGGAAAGTATCCAACAAGGAACATGCAGCGCAGGCAAAGTTTGATCAAGGGGAGCCGAGCCAGTCTAGAAATCAACCCTCCCGCAAAGGAAAAAGAATGATGGATCGAACCACCCTAATGCAACTCCCTCACCAGAACGACTTAAGGATATAGGATCGATTAGTAGTTAAATTTATGTTTCGAAAGAGTGTTTGTTGAATTTTGAAATTCTTTTACCTTGATTTCTTTATGAGATTTTATATTGAATATTTTAGGTTTAAATATTTTGGTTTAAACAAATTTCCTCTCTTGATTTAATTGATTAAATTTCTCTTGTGTGATATTTTCCTTTACATGTTTCTTTCTTTGGAAATTTCCGCAATCTCCGTAACTTAATATGTAAGAGACTTAATAAATCTAGCATTTACATAAACGATTAAAACAGCCGACCTAGAAGAGGACGACCAAGGATGAGACAGGCATCAAATAACCCGCCTGAAGAAGTCAATCAACCAGAAGTACCCCCTGTGGCTCCTGCCCCAGACCAGCAAGGCAATCTCCAAGCCACTCTGGGTCAATTAACACAACTTCTTAATGTGTTGGTTCAGCAACAACAAAGGAATGTGCCACCTCCGGCACCAGCACAAGCACCACCCCAGCAAGCACCCCAAGCATCTGTGCATGGACCAGCAGCACCTGATGCTCAATCACATACAGCACCACTGCCGCCTCCGCCACCACCTCGACCATACAGAACTTCACTCCCAGATTTTATCAAAAGTAACTGTTACTTTGACGGAGCTTTTGGGAAACCAGACGAAGCAGAAGATTGGCTCGCACAGATAGAACGATCTTTTGCCGCTTATGAAGTTCCTTATCATCTTCGAATAAGCTATGGTACGTATATGTTGAGGTTCAACGCCCGCATCTGGTGGGAGTCCAAGAGTAGGGAATTGCCGCCGCCTATCACCTGGGAGATGTTTCGGAATGAGTTTCTGGAAAATTATTTCCCTGGAAGTCTAAGAGTAAGGTATAGTGCGGATTTCTTGCACATATCCCAGAGAGGAAAGACCATAGAACAATATGAGACGGAATTTAGCCGACTCTTGCAGTACGCTCCGGATTCATATAAATATAGTGAGGAGCTGAAACAACAAGTGTTCCTGAACGGGTTAGATGAAGACTTAAGGATGCGATTGGAAGAATTTGACATTCGCACCTTCAGAGAACTGATTGAAAGAGCCAGAATTGTGGAAGGGGCCAAGAAAAGGAAAGCCGGGACCTTTGAGAAGAAAGTGCAGGTATTTGGCAGGAGATTTCAACCAGGAACAGGCTCCAATTTCCCTTCCAAAAGGTTTAAACCAATTAGTCACTTTAAGGGAAATTTTAGTGGACAGAAAGATAATTCCAAGATAACGGCAAATAGTTGGAAATGCAAAGGAGCGCATTACCCGAAGAGATGCCCCCTTCTCCAGAACAAGTGCTATTTCTGTGGTGACCCGAGCCATAAGATTCCGGACTGCCCAAAGAAAGCTTCTACGACTTGTTTCGTATGTAAGCAATTGGGACATTTTGCTAACGAGTGTCCCCAAAGGAATCTCCCAGCAAACCGACCTGTTGGATCCTCAGGAGGACTTGCCCCGACAAGGAGTGGGAGTGGAAGCGGAAGTCGCTCGGCATCATCTATGCATGGGCTGAGAATTTATAACCTTGAAGGGCAATGGGTCTGCGAGGAGGATGCCGAAGAAGGATTAGAATTGGCTGCCCTGGACCATGGAGAGGAGTACGACTATAACTTGGTTACAGGTTAGCCTCAACCTTTAAAATATATGTCTGTTTTAATATCTGTTGAGTATCAAGTTATGATGTATGTTGGAGCTAATAGATGTTTAGGAAACCTTTTTAAAGACAATAAGACTAGTAACACGCGCGTCTTGAACGCAGGAACCATACAAATAGGAGACCTAACCGCTTATACCCTCTTCGATACCGGCGCAACACATTCCTTTATTGCCACTAGTGTAGCCTTGAAGACCGGTTTACCCATCACCACAATCACAACAAGTTTTCGTATAAAAACCCCCACCGGTAGTGTGGTGACTACCAAAGAAGTAATAAGGAATTGCCCCATGAAGATACAAGGCCATGAAGCAACTACCGATCTTATAGTAATAGAAATTAGCAAGTACGAAGTGATTCTCGGAATGAGTTGGTTGTCCATGGTGGAAGCAAAGGTAGATTGTAGAATAAAAGGGTGGAATTCAGGAGACAAGATGGAAAGAAAGCTACGTTTTTGGGAGAATCCGCAAAAAGTTTGGAGTTAAGTCGTTTGAGCTAATTGAAGAAGTTGAAGAAGGAATGGAAAGTTATGTGGGAAGTACGGAGGAAGACAAGGAAAGACCCAACATTGACGACATCCCCATCGTTAATGAATTCTCTGATGTTTTTCCAGAAGAATTGCCTGGGTTACCCCCAAAACGAGAAATCGATTTTGAGATCGATTTGATGCCAAAGACAGAACCTATATCCAAGGCGCCCTACCGAATGGCACCTATTGAGCTCAAGGAACTCAAGAAGCAATTACAAGAATTGCTTGACCAAGGATTTATTAGACCAAGTGTCTCGCCTTGGGGAGCTCCGGTATTATTCGTGAAGAAGAAAGATGGATCGATGAGGCTGTGCATTGACTATCGAGAACTCAATAAGGTCACCATCAAGAATAGGTATCCATTGCCAAGGATTGACGATCTCTTTGACCAACTACAAGGAGCAAGTGTATTCTCACGCATTGATTTGAGATCTGGATACCACCAGCTGAGGATAAAACCAGAGATGTGTCAAAGACCGCTTTTAGAACTCGGTATGGACACTATGAGTTCATGGTCATGCCATTTGGATTGACAAATGCACCAGCTGCTTTCATGGACTTGATGAATCGGGTGTATAAACCGCTCTTGGATAAATGCGTGATTGTCTTCATTGATGATATTTTGGTTTATTCTAAAACTCGGGAGCAACACAAAGAACATCTGAGAATGGCATTACAAACCTTAAGGGAGCACAAGTTATATGCCAAATTATCCAAGTGTGACTTTTGGTTGGATCAAATATCTTTTCTAGGACATGTTATCTCAGGGAAAGGAATATCAGTAGATCCCGAAAAGATTAAGGCCGTAATGGAATGGAAACAACCAAGGACGGTGACTGAGATTAGAAGTTTTCTTGGATTAGCTGGCTATTACAGGAAGTTTGTACAAGACTTCTCAAAAATAGCTAAGCCGCTAACTCAGTTGACCCAGAAGAATGAAAGATTCATTTGGAATGAGAAAGAGAACAAAGTTTCCAGGAGTTAAAGCAACGATTGGTATCTGCTCCAATTTTAACCTTACCCGACCAGAAAAGCCATATACCGTCCATAGTGATGCGTCAAGAAATGGCTTAGGATGTGTGCTTATGCAAGAAGGGAAGGTATTGCTTATGCTTCACGGCAGTTGAGACCGCATGAACAAAATTACCCGACGCATGATCTTGAGTTAGCCGCAGTTGTCTTCGCTCTCAAGCTTTGGAGGCATATCTATATGGACAGAGATGCGAGATTTATACGGACCATAAGAGCCTCAAGTACCTATTCACACAAAAGGAATTGAATATGAGGCAAAGGAGATGGTTGGAGTTGATCAAAGACTATGATCTTGGAATAAATTATTGCCCTGGAAGAGTGAATGCGGTAGCAGACGCTTTGAGTCGAAAGAACCATGGAGAAGTTGCAGCCATGCTCACAACTCAAAAAGAACTCATAAAGGAATTCGAGAGATTGAGCATCGAATTTGTGGGGCAAAGTGCGGAAATGGAAATTTCCCATTTGGTAATGGAGCCAACCCTGATCGATAGAATCAAAGAATCTCAACGATATGATGAAGTCATACAAAAGTTGAAAAGTGAGATACAAGGAGGAAGGTATGACGATTTTGAGATAGATGAGGAAGATGTAGTAAGAATGAATGGAAGATTATGTGTACCAAATGATGAGGAGATGAAAAAGGAAATAATGGATGAGGCGCATAACTCGGGATATACCATGCACCCCGGTGGTACCAAGATGTACCAAGACCTTAAAAGTCGCTTTTGGTGGAATGGAATGAAAAGGATGTAGCTGAATTCGTAATGAAGTGTCCCATATGTCAACAAGTAAAGATTGAACACCAAAGGCCAGGAGGACTTTTGAAACCATTGGCCATACCAGAATGGAAATGGGACCAAATTACCATGGATTTCGTATGTGGATTGCCCCGAACATCAGCCGGATATGATGCCATATGGGTAATTGTGGATCGACTTACCAAGTCAGCACACTTCATCCCCATCAACATGACCTACTCAATGGAAAAGTTGGCCCGGCTATATGTAAGGGAGATTGTGAGACTGCATGGAGTTCCAGCAGGGATTGTATCGGATCGAGATCCTCGATTCGTGTCAAAATTCTGGACAAGCCTTCAGAAATGTATGGGGACCAAGTTACAGTTCAGCACAGCTTATCATCCACAAACTGATGGACAATCAGAGCGACTATCCAGACTTTGGAAGACATGTTAAGAGCTTGTGTTATGGAATTCAAGGAAGCTGGGAAGTACACCTACCTTTGGTAGAGTTCGCTTACAACAACAGCTATCATTCAACAATCAAGATGCCACCATACGAAGCTTTATATGGAAGAAGGTGTAGATCGCCTCTATTTTGGGATGATGTGGAAAAGTTAACAATTGGACCAGATCTCATCCAAGACGCCTCAGATAAAGTCAGGATTATTCAACAAAGGATGAAAGAGGCCCAAGATAGACAGAAAAGTTGGGCGGATCAAAAACGAAGGATCCTTGAGTTTAACGTTGGAGATCATGTGTATCTGAAAGTGAATCCGATAAAGAGTATCATCGTGTACGGCTCGAGGAAAGCTAAGCCCAAGGTATATCGGACCTTTCGAAATCCTCGAACGGGTAGGAGATTTGGCTTATCGCTTGGCATTACCACCAAACCTGTCAGGAGTACATAATGTCTTCCATGTCTCAGTGCTAAGAAAGCATATCCCCGACCCTGATCGGATTGTGGAACTTGAACCAGTCAGGCTAAAAGAAACTTGACTTATGAGAGCACCCAGTTCAAATTGGATCAAAAGGTTCAAAAGCTGAGAAACAAGGAAATCCGATATGTCAAGGTGTTGTGGAGGAATCATTCGCGAGAAGAGGCTACTTGGGAAGCCGAGGATGAATCCGAAAGAAATATCCAAATCTCTTTGAAGAATCAGGTACGAATTTCAAGTTGCAAATTTCAAGTTTTGAGGACAAAACTTTCTTTAAGGGGGGTAGGTTGTAAATCCCCGAAATTTTCGATCCAAATTATAGTAAACCCTAAACGGAAGTCAAACGGATTCTTAGGTCAAACAAAACCCTAGTTTACCGTAACCGTTTAACTCCGGCATTGCCGTTTTCTCAAGTCATAGAAAACGAAGTTGGAAAAATTAGCTCGAATAGTTCGTAATAACCATAGGTTTTATAAAAGTTTCAGTTTCGCGAATTTCGGATGTCCTTCGAACCCGAACGGACACAGTTCTTGAAAAATGTGTCCGGAAGCCCGGAATAGGAAAAATATTCCGAATACACCGTTAGACTCGTAAAAATATAAGATTTCCAAAAATATCAATTTCGTAATTTTTCGGTAGCTAAAAATATCAGATATCGCTTTTATACTCGTATTTTCTTACTACCGGTATTAAATTGTCATGTCTACTTTTACATTACACTATTTTCTACTATTCTACACTATTCATCTATCTCTACTTTTTCTTACAACCTATCTTACAAACCATACACCTATTTCTTACACATTTTCATTTCCAATACAATTACATCTTTCATTTCTTACTTTTAATTAATCAAAAGACAAAAAATTAATTTTTCTCTCCCCATGCATCAAATGGCGCCGGCCCTCTCTCTCCCATGCTCAATTGTTTTATTTCAATTATTTAATTAACACAAATCTCCCACATTTTCCTATAAATACCCCTTCATACCTTCACTTCTTTCACACTTCTTCTCTCTAAAGTTACTCTCTAAAATTCTCTCAAATTCTCTCAAGAGTTCTTCAAGAAGTCCTCTTAAGTTTAGCTTCTTTAGGTAAGAAATTCTCAAGATTTCTTCATGTTCATTACTTAGTATGAGCTTAGTGTGTGTTTTCTAAAACCATGAAGGTTAAGAAAGCAACATTAGATTCATACTTTGTTTTTGTTCATAATCAATTCCTCTATGATCATTTATGTTCCTTTATGTTCTTTATTCCTTTATGTTCTTTATTTTCCTTTATGTTACTACTATCTAATATATCTATATAATTATATATATTATTTAGAGCATATAAGCTCATTGTCTTACAATTTATTTATCTTTCATGCAATTTAATTACTTCATTTCAAGTTATTTAAATTCAAGTTGATTTTAAGACTAGTCATTCTAGTCTTAGACTTGTCCTCATCAAGTCAAAACAATTTCTTTTTCGGGACTAGTCTTTTCTTAGTCCCGGGGTACCTTGATAAAGCTAAGGTCCCAATACTTGATTTACTTTATTATTTAAGCTTTCAAGTTATTATGTTCCTTTGTATTTCTATAGTTTTGATTCATATTCATGCATGAACATAATGTTTTTGTCTCAACAAAAACAAATGAGAAAATGTTTTCTTGAATTAAAGATTCTTTCTAAAGAAATAAATATGGGAAACGGATTTCTAAAAACTCATGAACATGCATAGGAATGATTTTCTTACATAAACAAAAGGTTTTATGAAAACTTATCTTTTATCAAGAAGTAGAAATTCTTTTGAAACATTACAATAAAATATCATTTTGCTACTTTTGAAATCCAAGTTTAGAAAACAAAACCACACTTTAGGAAATTAAAGTAATTACAAGAGATTTCATTTAAAATAAAATCTTTAATGACCAAAAGATCTTTCAAAAGTAAAATAGAATCTCAAATTCAAAGACTTTTAAAACCTTACTTTTAAGTTGAGACAACTTCATTTACTTCATACATTTGTTATGAGTCATTACAAATATATATATACCTTTCAAAAGTTTACAAAATAATTGAAATGTTATCTTTTCAAAATGAGCTTTGTTTACAAAAAGGAAAACAAGTGTTTACAAATTCGTGGCAAATCTGATCGCTACCTTTTCGGAACCCAAACGACTTAGTTTTATGGAAATAAGCTTAGAAATGCGTAGATCGTTTCGAGTAGGTAGAAAACGGTATATTATACGCGAAATTCCGAGTTAAAATGAGCAAGTTATGGCCATTTTAAGTTGGAATTTCCCTTTATACGATTTTACTACGATTTTTAAGAAAAGATTAGAATTTTCAAGAAGAATTTCATGAAATACTCATTTTGGGTATTCTTCTTGAATTAGATAATCACGAGGAGGATTGTTCGTATCCCGAGGATTACTACGATTAAGTGGAATTTCCGAACGACCCATCCAATTCAAGAAAGGTGTCACATGGCCGAGTGAGTTATTCCCGTTATTTTTCATACTCTTGATTGTGCTTGTAAAGTTAGTTGCACTAGAACTTAAGAAAAAATAAAAGAAGTGTATGATAATATGTTGAAAGAATACTAAGTATATCGAAACTCGAATTGTTTGTAATAAAGATTGTATGTGCATTATATATCTTGAAGTGTTTGAAATTGGTTGATCACTTGAAAGAAGCTAAATGTAATTACTAGACTTTAATTAAAGAAATTATTCATGCACTTCATATATTGAGTCCATTGCATTCGCTACTATACAATTGGTGGGACAAGTGTATAATAGTGGTGGTAGACATAACCGGTATATCATGTAAGTGGCTAGTAGGAGCCTGTAATAAACTACAAGTGTGATGGCTAGTAGGAGCCTGAATCAACTACAAGTTTTTGATGGCGTATAGGAGCCGGTAAGATCTATAAAAGTATTTTTAAAAGTGTGGCTGTAATTGGCCTGAATCCCCAACCCCGAATGAAGGGCGTAAATTCATTCAATATGATTCCCGGAAAGTCATATGTCTTGTATGCTCACGTGGTTGTTGCATTTCATGTGCTTGAATAATAAACTTGATTGTTAATTTTCTTCGAGTATGAATTTTGGGATTTACTCACTAAGCCCATAAGCTTACACCCCTATAGATATTTGTATTCTCAGGAATTTTGTGCCCGGGGTCTTCCAATATCCGTATACGTTTTATGTTGAAGCTTTTGGAGGAAATCTACTCGAAGACTTAGATTAGACTTCCTTTGAAATCTTTAATTTTGGTTATTATGAAGTTATCTCGATCCTTGGAGTTAGCGGGGGTATGCCCCTAAGAATTTGTGTATCAGACCTTTGGTTATTTATGATATGATATATTTATTTCTGAATTCTTGTATGTTTAACTTTACTTGCTTAAACTATGCTTCCCAAAAGCGTCTCCTATTACCGTGTTAGACACCTTACATATAATACTAAGGCTTTTGCATGACTAAGGTAGTCATTCTTAAGCCTTGATATTATATATGGCGGACTGCCACGTTTAGGGTACCCTTCGGGGCATGACAGTCTTCATGTCAATTATCAATCTGATATTAGCCATGATAGGTAAACTCAAGATAATTGGTATTACTAGATCTTTGGTTACCTCATTGATCTTCCTTTTGAATTTGTCAAACATATCCAGCATCAATAGAGTTGCGCAATCAAATCATGGCATGCAGGTTGACCCGTTTACACATTTTAAAAAATGGGCTAAGGCTAGTTTTTTCAACAATTTAAAAGTGGGTCAAAAATATTCGGTGAGTTAAAGCAAGCTGGCCCGCAAGTTAACTAGCTAAAAAAAGTTGAAAGTTAAAAACACCGACAAAAAGTTTCAAAATAAAAAAAATATATATAGATATATAATGAATTAATATATTTATAAAAATATGTGAGGACACCTCTTGTCCAATAGTCAAGTCCTGCTAAACAATACCAACTGGCAATAACGAAGTAATAGTCTTTAAGCATCAAGAATTGACTATACCTTGGCATTCTTTGCTCCAAGAAAAACTCCTAAACTATTAGAAGTATAACTCTATTTCTATCAATTTTTTGTTTTTATTTTATTTCTTCTTTTTTACCTTTTGTTGAAAAGACTTGAAATTCTTTTTACAAGCATATCTTATGATATAACTAATTAGAAGGATGTAAATGATTTGTCTCAAAATATCAAATTATAATACAATATTATGAAAGACATAATTCCATCAAAAAGATAGATGTTTATGTCTATATATATTATGGGACTTAAAGATCCTAATTTACCTCAATTACGAAATCAAGTCATTATACTAGAGTTGTATATGTGTGTACAAATATACATTGTTATATATTTATATTATTATATTATGTATAAGTAATTAAAATAACAACAAAATTAGTTGTTGATAAATGGATATAAAAAACATAATATTTAATTTTTGAATCTGATGACTAAATGGGTCAAATGGGACGAACTGACCATTTTTTCCCGTTTATACCATAAAGATGTACATGTGGTGTTAAAAATAAAGAGGCGACTAGACTTTTACATGCATGTGGAAGCGAAAGCTGTAAGATGGGTTTTTAAGTCGATTTTAATTTCACTTAAACAACCATTATCTCTTTTACCAATTTATGCCCAACTCATATAATTTCAATAATAATAATAATAAAGAGTTAATGGAAGTAAAAGATCATACCAGATTGGATGTGGAGTTCGACCTATCCTTTAGTCTCCACAGTCCACAAATACCTCACTCAATAAGGACTTCACACTATCCATTCAAACAAACAATGCATCAACAAGAATACTTCAACAAATGCTTCATAATGAGAACTTCATAATGCCTATCATAAGTAGGACTTCACATTGTCTCACAAATATTGTCTCAAATAAGAGAAGACTTCACTAAAACACTCACAAATAAAATGCTAACAAACATGTGATTAATGCCTTACAATATTTACTCACAAATCTCACTATGACACTAATCACATTTTCACTCAACTAGTTCAAAAACAAACAAAAAGAGTATTTTGACATAATCGATGCAAATTAAGCTTCACTCTCTTTCTTCAAAATACCCTAAATATTTCTAGAGAAGTAACGAAACCAATGGCTCCACCAAGGGATATGGTGCAAGATATCCCTAGGAACTCTCACCTAAGCTTGGCTAACTGGTGAGCTTGACCTTACGGTATCATAATCTCCAGTCAAAGCAAGTGCTCCAGTCATACCCTATGACCAGGGCAAGAGGGGGGGGGGGGGGGGGGGGGGGGGGGGGGGGTGTGGGGAAGGAGTAGGAAGGGGGGTGGGTAGGGTAAGATCAACTTGGTTACTCTCCATGAAGCCACAGCTCCTACGCTTAGGTATCCTCATCACCTTGGATACCAGGTCAGCTACTAGGAAGAAGTCTACCCTAATACAACCCTAACCACTATAAATACCTCCTTTTCCTCTAGGAAAAAGAGAGTTCATCTTATCTTTTCACAAATATACTATAAAATGGTAATATCAATTTTGGGGGATGCTTAAAATTTATAATCTCCACTTATTTCAAAATTTTAAACTTAAGCTAGCTAATACCTTACATATGGAAGATTGGACTCCTCAAATTATGCCATGTGACATAATCTAAAAAAAGGCATCTTTTTCCTTCTAAAACCTTAACTACACCCCACATGTAAATAATCTTGTCCATTTTCTACCTTTCCCTTTTAGGAGATGATATGGATTAGAGAATCTGCGTATTTTATAAATCTAACGGTATAATGCAATCTAGGAATTTATAACATATTTTTGGGTTTTATGATTTAAGTTAAACTTAAATAACAAGATACAAAAGATTCATCTTTAGATATGATTCACCAAAGAAATAATCGAACTTGTTGTTCTACTCAATCGATATGACACAAGAATTAAAAATAAAAATAAAAAATCTTGAGAAGAAAACTCAATATTACTTAGAAGGAAGTTGGTCCTAATCAATGTCAAGATGTCAATGTTATAGCTAACATAACCCTAATGACCTTTAGATACTCCCACAAGTTAGGAAAATGAAAAGATGGAACAAAAAAAAGTCAAAACAAATAAAATAGGAAACTCAAAGTAAGCTTTGAAAACATAATTGTTCGTACTACTATTTGTCGCAGCATGTCTCCAACTGATCAAATAATCAAACCTTGATATTGGTCGCAATATGACTATGTAATGTTAGCACCAGCCTAGGCATGATTGTGCTAAAGGCAATTTCCTCCATTGTCACTTCTTTTCTCTTTTTCTCCATAAACAATGTTTGCACGGTCTTGCATATAGGCATGTCTTCAAGCATTGGCTTAGGCACGAGCATACTTCAAGCCATGCAAGCCTCTATAACTTCATTTTCTTGCTTAGTTTCAACCATTGTCTTGAGCATGGGCATGAGCTTTGGTATTGGCAAGTTTTTCCTCAAGTCTTTCCCTTCCTCCATGCTTAAGCTCACGAGGTCATGCCTAACAGCAAAGTTTATCATATATCCCTATAAATACTTCAACTCACCTTCATTTAGTTCATCTGTAATGATCCACTAAGCTAAGTTCATCAATCCTCTAGCTCTAGATCAAGTTACCCAATCGTATGAACCATAATTCCTATCATCTCCTTTGAGCTCATGAAGATTTGCCCTCAAAGCTTGATCAAACTCATTTGCAAAATAAGGTAATAAATCTGTCACATTAAAAGTAGCTGAAGTTCCCCCAAAATCATCCATAATTCAACTTTATAAGTATTCTCATTAACCTGCTCAACTATCTTGAATGGCCCGTCGGCTCAAAGTGTTAATTTCTGCACTCTTCCTCAAAAATCGATCTTTCTTAATGTAAGTCCACATTAAATCACCAGACTCAAATTCAACTCTTCGCCTTCCCTTGCCTCTTCTCTCTTTCACCTTATCACTTTACCTTTATAGGTAATCATACACTCGTTTATCTAGCTACTAAATTTGTCATGCTCCAAAGGGTACCCTAAATGTGATAGTCCGTTGTACACAATATTAAAGCTTAAGAGTAACAACCTTAGTCATGCAAAAGCTTCGATATTATGCACAAGGTGTACTTTCATTGTAAGAGTTACCATCAAAGTTATGCAATTTAAAGAGATGGCATCATTATAGAAAACACGAATTTATAAATAATTACTGTATAACTAGGGATGTAAACGGGGCGGGTCTGGGACGGGTCATTTAGTCTCAGAACCCGACCCAACCCGGCATTTAAGAAACCTGACCCAACCTGAGCTCGACCCGGGTTCAATTAATGCAAGTTGAAATCTTTTTTTTTAATTTTATATTTTTAGAGAGAAAGAGAGAAAGAGAGAAAGTGAAGACAATATATATATATATATATATATATACACACACATAAAATAAACCTTTAATAATACATGCTCATCACTTATCAATATTTTAATTTTTTTAATTAAAAAAAATTATATCGGGTGACGTTATTCTCAAGTAATTGTAGAAACACCAAATTTTTGGGATTAGAATTGATTCCTATAATATCATGTTTTGAATCACCATAAAATCCCCACTCAAGCCATCTTATATTTAGAAAATATTTTTCAAAATCTCCGGTTAAGTAGATACTGCCCATTTGGAGGAATCTCTAATTTATCATGCCCTCAAAATGTTTGCTACTCCAATGCTTATGGGTAGGCCTATAAAGAACAAGGGCTTTAACATTGGGAGTCCCCTACCAAAACAAAAGTATATGAGATAAAAAATAAATAAATAAAAGAAAAGAAAATGGAAAGACAGAGAAGAACGAGGGAAAAAAGGAAAAAAGAGATGAAATAAAATATTTGAACCAAATAAATACGAACATATTCAGTTGAAGAGAGAAAATAAGAAAGCAAGACAGAATAGAACAAGAAATGGAAATCAATAGATGATGGAAAGCAACAAATATTTGTCAAATCATTGTTAAAATAATTTTGAGAAGTGAAGGACTACAAAGTCAAAGACCAATAAGCATCATTTAATTAATGAATAAGTAGATTTCTTAAACTAAAATTTTAATTTTTTTTAATTATATCGGGTCGGGTTTTCCCAACGGGTTATGAGTACAACCAAAAACCCGACCCTAAACCCTATAGGGTTTGACCCTATAGGGCTTTTAGTGGGGTGGGCGGGTGGATACCCTATAACGACCCGCCCCAATTGCATCCCTATGTATAACTTACATCTATATTGTTCTTACATAAAATAAATAAATAAATAAAGTCCTTCCATATAAATTTACATATTTCTCCTTGAATCATCAGCCTATTAGAGTCCTAGCAAAAGATCTTTACTGCAGGTATTTCCAAAGCTCCTATTCTTACCCAATAGTATCGTGGTCTCGAATTCATCCATAAATATTCGTTATACTCCATCTATAACAAAAATCTATAAAGGGGTAAGCTTATTGAGAAGATCATATCCTACACAATTTTTAATAAGCAATTAGTGATTAATTTGTCTTGAATTTTATGAAAATTTGCTAGAATTGGTACTTAAATTGTTTAAGTTCATGTTTCAAGTCTAAATTGAACAAAGGAAAGCATAACAAGGAAGTTTGAGCTGCAATTGAAAAATCTCAAGGGGTACATCAGCTTTTTAGGAGCATAAGCCACCAGCGTACAGTCGGCCTAGAGGATGATCAGAATGTTAAACTTTAACACTGTCTCTACACTTCTAGCATTTGACTCAACTTTGAAGTGGAATAGATTCAAGAATTCAAAAGTCAACAAAAATTATTCTATACACCGCCAGCCTTTAGACAGTGCATGCTGAAGATTGGTAGCCAAAAATCAAGCACTGGCTCAACACTGCTATTGTGGGAATACATGAAGTCTAGCTTCTGCAATTTTGTCCAATGCTGACTGTCTAGGAATCAAAGCCGTCAGCATTGAGACGGTGTTGAATGTAAATAGAATGCAATTTATTAAAGCCCTTACAAGCATAGCCGGCCTTGAAGTGGATCTGGTCGACCTTTGATGTTTTTATCAAGCATTGGCATTTCAAACCCTACACCGCCGGCTTTGGAGCACTGTAGGTCATCCATAAAAACCAAATTGTAAAGCCGAAGCCAAAGCTGCCAGTGTTCAAAACATTGTAAGAATGTATGCTGCCTATAAGCCGTCGATGTATAAAGTGTAATTGCCAGCGTACATTTTGTAACTGCAAAAATTAGATAAAACGCCTGGAATTTTGCTTATATATTCTAGGATTTCCGTCACATAGGGACATTAAAAAATCATCAGAAAAGAGAGAAAAAGAGAGTTTTAATAATGTTTGAGTTTGTTTCTTCTTTAGGGCACTAAAACTCTAATGTTCTAGCAACATTGAGGTGATTAGGGTTTAGATACAATCAAGCAATGCTCACATTTGTGGGATTATGGATTTGGAGACATCTTTTTTATAGAAAGGAATCAATTTTAAGGTGTTTCTATCCCTATTTTATCATATATATATATATATATATATGCCTGATTGTATCTTGAGATGCCTATTCATAGATTGTTATGAATATGCATGAATGGATTCGATGAATTGATTTATGAATCATATTGATATTGATTTTAATTATTTGGGAATTTAGTTATCTTTGCTTGTAATCTGTTTAAGATGTGCCTGATCAACATAAATTAGATGGATAGGATTAAAGATACTCGGGAGGGATTCATTGATCGGTACAAGTAAAACTTAAGTTTTTGAAAAAGATTTGTCATAAGGATATGCAAGTCTGTGATGAAATTTAAGAATTTACTAATCTTGTTGCAGTTGGAATTACAAATTTAGGTCACTTGGTAGTACTTAGTGTAAACCTCGAAAAATTTATCTAAAACTAGAAAAAAAACAAATATATATATATATATATTATAATAATAATATTGTAAATGTACCATAGATATTGGATTTGGGACCCAACAAAAACCCTAATTAGAAACTTTAGAATATTAAAATTTTCTAGATATTAAAAGAAATCAAAGATGGAATTTCATAATCGGAATCAAAAACCTAGAATTCAAGTATATGTAGCCTTAAATTTTGAATATACTAGAAAGCTAGTAATTTATAGTATGTGTAGAATAAAAACGACCAATCAAATACAAACCGTTAGGATTATAAATACATAATAAAACTATAAAACAGATCCATAACTATTAATCTAGGCTTCAAATAAAAATTTAGACTACACCATACTTTTAGTTAGAAAATTTAGAGTCCATAGGTACGAATTTTGTATTTTGACCTATTGGGCCCTAAAACCCCACTCGCGTAGAACCAAACTTTAAAAAATACTAAATCGCGTAAACTTTAAACTCAAAATTTGGACTCAACAAGACTCTAGAAATATTTTAGGACCTTAAATAATTTTTTAAGAATAAAACTCTCATGTAACTAACATAATTGTACATGTATAAGCTAGATTGTGACAAAATTAATTAAGTATCTATACTTGAAATGGTTCTACACGAAAAAAAAAAAATATATATATATATATTTTTTGTAAAACATGATACAAGTTGATTTCTTCTCCAGCAAGTGTCCAACATGATTCATTCTATAAAATTAAGTAAAAATAGTACAAAGAAGTCAAAATTGAGACACTTGAGCCAATGAAATTGCACCAAATTAACTCCACCATTTAATGCAATTTAATGACTCCATTTGATGAAGATTGTAGAAACGTGGAGCATCATATTTTTCCTCCTGCTGTACGTAAATTAACAACAGCAAATAAAAAAAAATCTGCTAAACCCACCATTCATTTATGTATATATATATATATATATATATGGAGACTAATTAATGCATCCTTAACTCTATATGAATCACACATAAGGAAACAAAACATCACCACCCCTTCTCCATTTAATCCACCGTGAAACACACACACACACACACACACTAATAAATAGCAATTGACAAAGTTTACTTTTCCTAAACACCAAGCCATAAATACCAAGAAGAAATTAAAACAAAGTAAGGACCCCACTTTTTCTTCTTGTAACCCACCAACCAACAAGAAAAACAAAACAACCACCAATTTGACAAGGTAGTAGTCAAAGGCAAGCCTATCTTTAGTAGTTATGTTGTGTCTAAATTACAATAAACTCGTGTCAATATTTATATATGTAGGTATTGGTCTATATAGGAAGGAGACTTTATCATCTTCTTCTCTAGGTTATCAAGGTAATATCTCACCTATTCTATGACCTACATCTCATTCATGTGTAGAAAATTAGGAAATGAAAACATAGAATTATCTTAGAAATTCTACATGTGTAATCTTCTTAAGTATGTATTGATCGTGGAAATGGCATGTGATAATCTCTATAACTAGGTTAGAATGCCATATTTAGTAAAGGAATCATAAAGAAATTAAATCTAGATTTTAGAAAACCCTAGACTCTAAATTTTGTTGCTACTATAAAACTATGACTCTAAAAACCTAATTCATGACTTCATTTAGTTCAAAGGAATTAGTAGAATATGCCTTTAATGCTATCTAAATAATAAAACTTAACCAACATAAACTCTAAGATGCCTATGGCGAATACTGGGCATAACACTTGTTGTAAGATTTACTAAAAATGAAGATAACGAATTTGAATAGGTTAAACTAACGATAAGAAATACACTATAATTTGGAATAATGCTTAGATGAATTTAAAAACCATTAGAGCATTGTGTTAGTAATTAGAATACAGAAAGACCCCTAATTAATAGAAATTTTAATTTACATAGACAGATAAAGTTAACGGACAAAGTAAACAATAATAGAAAATTTGTTGTCGCTATAGACATTAATAGACAATATAGATTAAAACTAATAAAACTCATTACCAATTATAAAAGCTTAATAATGAGAGTAGGAAATAAAATAAAACAAAGAAAGTCTTACACCAACTATTGAAATTTATAAGAGTAAGAGAAATATAAATTAGCAAGCATATAAGTTGAGTAACTAGCATATAATATGCAAAACAAGCCTTCTAACACCTATTTATACACAAAAATGAGTTGAAATAGGTAATATAAGTCTACTTAAAGATTTTGCACTAAAACATGAATTTAAAACTATTTAGGTCACTTTTAGTAAGAAATATTTATTTAGCCGAATTTTGGACACTCATGCAAAATTGTCTACAAAGTCAATTATCTGATTTATGAAAATTTATTCATCTATTAGGTGAATCTAAATCGACCATAGACTTCCTGGAAGATTACTACGATTAAAGGCACCATGAGCGGGTGAGTAATCCTGATCTATTACATTGCTTATGACTGTAATATTAGTTGCACCTGAAATCAAATAATTAAAGTATTTGTATGATACATGTGGGGTCGGAATTTGTTTGTGAATGGTATATGAATTGTATGTCAAAATAGTGCTTATTTAAAGTGATAATGATGTTGTGAATAGTGATTTGAAGCATGTTGAATATTGTCTGTGAATTGCTTGGTCGCCTTAAAGTTGACTTAAAATTGGTAGACTTATGATTTAAAATAAATCATGTATTGCATGACATGCATATATTGCATAAAAAACGTGATAGCCCGTTACGTGTTAGTATTTCTGTTCTTGGATAATGCTTGGTTTTTCTAGATGCAAATTTCCTAGTTCTTCACAAGATTATCTTTGTTCTGTTCGGTTCCATGGGAACTACTTGGCAAATGAAGGAACGCCGCCCGTGGTATCGACTTGAAATAACTAACACTTAATGGAGTCTTATGTTCTAAAGGAAAATTGAGCAATAAAATACTTATAATAAAGTGACAACTAAAGTGAGCGTTGTTATTCCTATTGTTCTTAGTTTCTCCTGGGCGGGTGGGTCATAAGGAAATGTAATCCTTGGCTTGGTTATCTTCAACCCCGATGTGAGGGCGCAAATCTACATCCTATTTGGATTCTGGTTATCCAGACTTTTACTTGAACATATGCTTGATTGATACATTACACTTGCTCGATAAATAAACTTGCTTGTTATGTTCGATGTGTAATATGTGATGGTTACTTCACTAAGTTGTAGATATACTCATACTCCAACAGATTTTCCAGGGTTCTTTTGCGACCATGGATAGTACCATCCCGAAGGCTAAAGCCAGTAAGGAAATAAAGCTAGTAGGAAATGGGAATAGATAAAAGAACTATAGAATTACTGTATTAGTAATTTTACACTTGTTATATGTTACTAGTTTATGAGTTAAGAAAACTGTTCTGTAATAATTATTATTCAGACTTTATATAGTTTATTCTCTCTGTTATTGTATAACTTATGTATGTACATCCTTTCTTATCAAGTAACTCAAAAGATCCTGTTTTATATGTCACATCTCTTAGAGTAACTAGTTGCATTGTACAATAATTAAATTCAATTACAATACAGTACAACTAGGATACCCTTTGGGGCATGACAACTTAGTTTGTAGTTTTAATTAGAATAGTAATTTTGGTGAGAGCAAATTACTATTAAACAGTTAATCATAGATAAATTACCTTAGCATGATGGTTTATGTTATGATAAGATTTTTGTTACTCCGGGAGGTGAGCAATTTCTAGTGATTTTGATTAAATCCCAAATAATCAATTTCAAATATCAATTTGAAGCATGAGTTATTTCAAATGAGAATATAAATGCATTATTCATATTTGTATCTGCATCTCCTAAACCTATATCCCTCATTGTTGTTGCTAGAATATAAGGTTTTAATCCTTAATGATCATTTGATAGTAAATTTTTAGTTAATCACCATAAAGTAATTAAGAATCTGAAATTTGATAGCTTAGATTAGGGTAAGATTCAAATTCTAGTAATTAGCTATATAGCTCCCTGTAGATATGATCTAGACTTACCAAATAATACTACATTGTATGTGGTGATTTTGCTGACCGATTAAGTATTACACTTGTGTCTAAAATTGAAAATTATTAAGTATAATAGGTGTAAATACTGCAGTTTCACTTACAATTAGCTTAGTGAGGTAATCTGCAATGACGTTTTCATATCAACCAAAACAAACAAGTTAGGTAAGCAACCATATGCAATGTGTCAAACATATGGCCATACATACACTCATGATTTACCAGCGTAATGGATTTACGCCCTCTATATCAAGGGTTAGGGAATGCCACACTTTTGGGGTCCGTTTGACTATTTAGGGTTTCGAAAACCAACCACTACAAAATCCCCTTTTGCATGCAAGAACTTATATAGATAAACATGTAATATTCAATGGAATAATAGTCTTGTACAAATTCTTAGGGGCATTCCCCGTTCTAATATTCTCGCTTAACTAAGCCATCATCAAAATGTAAATATAACATAAGTCTACTATAGAGATTTTTCTTAGAAGTCTATATTCAAAACTAAGTATATATAAACTTCTCCAAAAACTCCTAATAGCTTTGGCTCATACCTGACAAACGGGGCTCTTTGGTGCCAACCACAAGTAATCATACTGTAACAAAAAGCTATAAGGGTATAAGCAAAACTAGCTTAGTGAGACAATTCCCATCTACAAAACATTTCCATAAATCACACAAGTATTCAAACAATCATATGAGAATGCACCAAACACATGAGCAAACAAAATACACACGATTAACCAGAAACCATGTGTAGCATGGATTTTACGCCCTCCATGTCGGGGGTTAGGTAGTTACTGGCCCATATGATCATCAATACTTACAGACTTACCGACTTCGACTTGCCCATGTAGACTTTTGGCTCCTACTAGCCACCACTACAACTTCTTCGTTTCCCCATACGAAGGATAGTAGTGAAAAAAATAAATGTGACTCACAAATATGATATGCATGAATCGTTTTCAATATAGGGTTATTCCATTATTGTCAAGTTCAAGTTAAAGGTGATCAAATCAATATTCATCATATCATTGCAAGAAATCATAAATTATTCATCAATTCCTCTTTCGATATTCTTAACTTATATTTAACCAATCATAAATCCAAATCACACAATATTTGTTCATTTATCTTTTTCCTTATTTTCTAATGCAACTACTTGCAAGCACAAACAAGGAAATGTAACTAGTAAGGGATTAACTCACTCCATGACGATCGCTCCTAGTCGAAGTAATCTTTTGGGAATACGATTTCGGTTCCCTCTTCACCTAAACAAAATGAAATACCCAAAATGAGTTTTTCATAGAATTTCTATTTTTGAAGATCCTAAATCTATTTTGAATTCGAGGTAAAATTGGATAGAAAGAAATTCCAATTTAAAATGGCCATAACATACTCATTTTAACTCGGAATTTCGCATATTATATACCGTTTTCTACCTACTCAAAAAGATTTATTTATTTCTAAAACTATTTTCATCAAACTAAATCATGTGAGCTCCGAAATAGTGGTGATCAGATTTACCACGAATTTCTCAAAACTTGCATTCCTTCTTTTTAGAAAAGCTCATATCAAAGAGATAATTATTATAATAGTTTGTAAAACCTTTGAAACATATATATGCATCCATTGACTCATATCAAATGCATGAAATTTATGATGTTGTCTCAAACCGTGAACTTTTGTTAAAAGTAAAGTCTTCTAAGGATTTTGGAAAAGTGAAATTTTTTTGAGAATTTCTCTTAGTCTACTAGAATTTATTTTAAGTTATTTTAAATGAGTATTTTTCTTTTCCTTAATTTCATTTCCTTAGTCTTTTTAAATCTCTAAAGAATGATTTTTATTTTCTAAGCTTAGTTTCTAATACTTTTTGGAAGGTAGTAATAATTCTATATTTATAGAAATAATTTCCTTATTTCTTAAGATCATTCTTCTTTTGTGAAAGGAAATTTTTGTCAACTAGTATTGATGAAAAGTGAAGTTTAGTTAAAACTTTTGTTTAATCGTGAATTTCTTTCCATTTCATGACTTGTAAAGTGTAGGTATGTTTTGTTAAAAAAAATTCCTAGGTTCTTAAAATTTATAATGAATTCCTCTAGATTTCTAGAAAAAGTTTGTTAAGATAAATTCTTAAGTTTTCATGAAAAATTACTTCCTACTTTTATTTTTAGAGAAGAATTTCTATTTTAAGAAAACTTTTCCTCTTTTATCTTGTTGAGACAAAATTAATATGTTCATGCATGATCATGAATATGAATTATAAAATTATGAAAACATAAGAAAGACATAATAATTAAATAAATAAGCTAGTAAAGAAATTATAAAATTATGAAAACATAAGAAAGACACAATAATTAAAGAAATAAGTCAAGTATTGGAACCTTAGCTTCATCAAGGTATCCCGAGACTAAAAATAGACTAGTCCCAAAAGGAAAAGAAAATTGTTTTGACTTGATGAGGATAAGTCTAAGACTAGAAAGACTAGTCTTCAAACAACTTGAAAGTAAATAAATTGCAAGGAAAGTAAATAAATTGCAAACAAAGGTGCTTATATGCTCTAAAAGATATATATAGATACATAGATATATTTAGTTAAATATATATGAAAGCAACATAAAGGAAAATAGATTCATGAACAAAAACAAAGTATGAACATATTGCTTCTTTCTTTAATCTTCATGGTTTAGAAAACACACACTAAGCTCATACTAAGTAAATGAACATAAAGGAAACTCTAAAGAAGTGTTACCTATGAAGACTAAACTTGAGAGAACTTTGAGAGAGAACTATTGTAGAAATTTTGAGGGAGTAATTTTTAGTGTATGGAAGGTGTGAAGGAAGTGGAAGAAAGAGGGGGTATTTATAGGAAAATGTGAGAGAAATTTGTGTTAATTAAATAATTGAAAAAAAAAATTGAGGAGGGGGGTGTAGCCAGCACAATTTGGGTGTAAGAGAGTGAGAGAAATTAATTTTTTTTTTTGTATTTTTGTTAATGAAAAGATAAGAAATGAAAGATGTGAAGTTGTATTGGAAATGAAAATTGTAAGAAAATAGAGGTATGGTTGTAAGAGTAGATTGTAAGAAAAAGTAGAGATAGATAAATAGTATAGAATAGTAATAAATAGTGAAATGTAAAGTAGACATGACAATTTAAATACCGGTAGTAAGAAAATATGCGTATAATTGCGATATCTGATATTTTTAGTTACCGAAAAATTATGAAACTGATATTTTTGAAAACCTTATGTTTTTACGAGTCTAACGGTATATCCAAAATATTTTTACTATTCTGAGCCTTGGGACATGTTTTTCGAAAACTATGTCCGATCGTGCTCAAAACGAATCATGGTTTAACTAATCTGATATTTTTAAGCCTTCTCATGTTATTACGAACTATTCTACATACTAATCTCTCATTTATTTTCTTAGGGTTGCTTAAACGGGAATGCCGGACTTGAACGGTTACGTCTGACTAAGGTTTTGGTTGACCTTAGGATTTCCGGTTGACTTTTTAATTAGGGTTAAGCTTAATTGATCACAAAACTTTGGGGGTTTACAATAATCCTAAAACAAGGAAAGATTTCAAAATATAGATCAAATAATGTTTTCATTGCTTAAAATTTTGTAAAATTCGTAACTAGGTAAAACCCCTATTTAAACATCTATTTTCCAACTCCAAAATGAAGAATTTTATTGAAATAATGAGCGTGTTAGGCATATAGGACATTAAGGTTGTATTTTGATAAAAACAAATGTGAATATGCAAGAAATAAAGCTAGTTTTCTTAAGTTAAGTAATTTAAAAGGTTTTGCAAAGCAAAGGTTTCCTAAAAGAATTTTGTAATCAAACATCATTAAGAATATACATATAAGTGGCTCATCTCATGGCATTCATGATAATAACTTGTAGATATTGCATATATATGTAATATATGTCATGTCCCATAGGGTACCCTAAACATAACAGTCCGCCACACGCTAGATAAGACCCACGAATTACTACCTTAGTCCTTTAGGAGTATTGTATAGATGTAAGGCGTCCCTTTACGACAATAGAATACTTGAACTGATGGAGATAAAGAGTTTAAATCGACATTCAATAGCATTAGAATATAAATCAAAACACATATAAATAGTTGCAAAGATTAAGGGACATTCCCCGTAAAAGAATATTGTTAAGAGATCTATTACAGTCATCCAGAGTCTTTTGGTTTCCCACAAAGTCTAAACAGAAATGAATATAACTTCTAAAGGAAATGTCTAGCTCCTGTACCTGAGCCGTAGGATGCCTCTGTCTAAGCTAGATAAACGAATGCTACAACGAATAGAAACTGTAGGGACGTAAGCTACACTAGCTTAGTGAGTGAGAACTTCCAAGATTACATTCATAACACATTATACAAGCATGTGATTAATCATGCAAGTGTTATGCATCAAACATATGGAAATCAATAGACATATGACTAGCCCGAAATCATATGTGAATGGAATATTGCATTCTATTCCAGGTTAATAGATTAACGAATACTGCAGTACTACTAAAATATGCCATTTTTGGATCACGGTCAACCAACTCATAATTTCATTTGTGATTTTGTTTTTAGATCACGATTAACCACTTTTACTTCGTTTTTGAATCATGGGCAACCAACCAATGCTAATGCTCCATCCCCCATTTGTGATATGAATGAGTTCATATTACTTATCAATTCTGAATAGTCAATTATGCAAATTCCTTAGGTGATCAATCAATAATTGTAGACAATCAATCCTAATTCATCTATACAACCATTAGTTAATCACCCGGCCTCGATATTCTTATTTTTAATTTCTCATATCATCAGTAAACATACATAATTTCCATTTATCCCCATCATACATATCCATTTATCTTTACCTAAAATCTAATACAACTATCATTACAATCAGATACAATAAATGGAATAGGGAAGAGTTACTCACTCAGCCATTGGAACTGTAAACCCCCAAAAATTTTCATAATCCTTAAAAATAATTCTAAAAGTATAAATATCAAAAACCCGAAAAATCAACTTGAGATTAAAACTCAATTCTAGACCAAGTCAAACACCGGAAATGAAACCCTAAAACTCGAACCAAGTTAAAACTTAATTCCAAATAAAGATAAAAAACGAGTTTTCTCAATCTTGAGAAAACGAGAACCCTTGAAACGAAATAAGAAGTCCAACTACCGATTAATCAACGTTCGTACATCAATTAAATCATCTAACTGTTTCCTAACACGCAAATCAAGACAATATATCCAAATAACGATCAACAGCAAAATCTTAAAACCTTCGATAAATTTCAGAAATCACAAATTTCAAATTCTCACCATAAGTCAAACTGAGTCAACTCATAACCCTAGACTCGGTTAAACGATTCCAAAAAATAAAAACTATTAAATAAATAAAATAAAATATAAATTTCGAGCTAAAATTCTAAAATGATCAAGACTCGAAAATTATACGATCTTACGAATAACTCAGTAAAATCAGAAATCAAAACGGAACCCTAAAAGTCAACAAGCCTATAACGAACTCTAGTGTTTAAGATCCGGCATCCCGCGTTTTCAAACCCTAGAAAACGAAATTAAGTTAATGACCTAGAATAGTTCGTAATAACATAGGATAACATAAAAATATCAGATTCCCGAATTTTGAGTGACCTTCGGACCCAAACAGGATCGGTTCTCGAAAAGCATGTCCTGGAGCTCGGAATATTAAAAATATTCCGTTTATACCAATAGACTCGTAAAAATACAAGGATTCCAAAAATATCAATTTTAGAATTTTTCGGTAGCTAAAAATTACAGATATCGCATTATTACACGTATTTCTATTACTACCGGTACTTTAATTGTCTAGTCTACTATTCATAGTACTTTTCTACTATTCATTACTATTCACCTATCTCTACTTTTTCTTACACCTACATATCTATTTTCTTACTTTTTTCATTTCCAACACAACTTTAATCACATCAACTTTACACATTACTTCTTTATTACACAAAATAAATTAAAATAAATCAATTTCCCCCCTTTACAAGCACAAACCGGCGCCTCCCCTCTCTCACATCCATCTATTTATTTTTTCTTTTTCAAATTATTTTATTACATTCAAAAATCACTCCAAAAACTCTATAAATATCACCTCTTCTCTTCTCATTTCTTCACACCTTTCTCAAGTAAAGAATTTATATAAAAATTCTCTCTAAACACTCTCTCCATACTCTTACAAGAACTCTCTTCTTGTAAGAAGAAAATCTCTCCTACCAAAACTCTCTTTATGTAATACAACTACTATCTCTCCATAACCACATAACCATACATTCACTACTATCTTCATACCACATAAATACCTTAGGTAAAAATTTCTTTCAACCATTTATCTATTCATGTCATGTAACTTAGCATGACTATGGTGTTGTTTGAAACTCACATGAGTAGTAAAAGCAACAACATATTCATGTTTTGTTCTTGTACATAAGCTTCCTATTTTATTATGTTGTTATTATTATTGTTATTATTTGCTTCTAATCTAACTTATATTATGTATATATGTTTATTTAGAGCATATAAGCTCATTTGTTATTTATTTATTTTAAGTTATGCAATTTATTTATTTTATGTTGATATTAAGACTAGTCTTTCTAGTCTTAGACTTGTCCATATCAAGTCAAAATAATCTTTTATATATTTTCTTTAATCTTTCGAGACTAGTCCATTCTTAGTCCGGGATGCCTTGATAAAGCTAAGGTTCCAATACTTGATCGGGATTCCTTGATGAAGCTAAGGTTCCCAATGCTTGATATTTTATTTTCTTGCTCATTAATTTTTTTTAGTATTTTCTTATGTTCTTATTATTTTATATGCTCATGATACTTGCATTTACGTAATGTTAATGTCTCAATTAATCAAAAAATAGAATTTTGTTTTAAATGAACTCAAAGCTAAGTTTTCAATCATATGATTTATCACAAAATCATGAAGTTATTATCAACAACATAGAAATGGAGTTTTCTCAACGTTTCCATGAATAACAAAGATAGATTTTCTTCGTATATTATGTTAACCTAAGCTTTTAGTAATATAATTTATTAATATTAAAAGTCCTTAAAAAAGCTCAAGATTTAAACTCTTTTAAACTTCGAAATACAACTAAGGAACAAACTAGTTTTCAAAGTTAAGACAAAAATCAACTCATCAAGTTATGAACCCGCTTAGGAAAAATAATAATTTTCAAATTTCTAAAAGAAGGAACTAATTTTCAAAGGAAATAAATGAGGTAAGATTTATAATAATGGATTTTATAAAAAAAAAAATTGATTCTTTTCAAAAGAAATGAAAGAACAAGTTTTGGAAAGCAAAAGCTTATATTTTAGAAATGAATATAAGAAGACAAAATTCATTTTCTAAAACCATCCTAAATACAAAATTATAAAAAGGTTTTGAACAACCTAATATACATTTTGATAAAAATAGATCTTTTATCACTAGAAGCGAAATTTATGAAAAACTAAGGTTAAAAGGAAAATTTACTTGTTTTGGAAAAGGAAATGAAGAAAATAAAATAAGAATGTACTCATTTATAACAACCTAGTAAAAATATAAAGTTTCTTTAAATACTTGAAAAAAAATTTCAAAGTAAAGTTTAAATGAATTGTTTTATGAAATAAATTGTTGAGACACTACCATTAGGATTTTTGCATATAAAGTGAGCATACCTATATATTCAAAAGTGTTTATCAAATATATATCTATATTATTACAAAAGGATTTTCTTTAACATGAAGTTGAGTTAGGAAATGGATTTTGCAAAAGTTTAGAAAATTCGTTTTAAATCTGTACCTGACGTTTTCGGAACCCAAATGACCTTTTATGACCAAGATAAGTTTAGAAATGGATAGAACTTTTCGAATAGGCAGAAAACGGTATATCATATGCGAAATTCCGAGTTAAAATGAGCAAGTTATGGCCATTTTAAGTTGGAATTTCTTCTTATACGATTTTACCGCGATTTTAAGAAAAGTTTAGAATATCCAAGAATAGAAATTCCATGAAAGACTTATCCCGGGTATTTCTTTTGTCTAGGTGACGAAGGATACGAGAATACCCTACCTGAGGATTACTACGACTAAGAAGATAGCGAAATGGACGAGTGAGTTATTCATTCTAATTTCGTTATCTTGCTTGTGCTTGTAATGTAGTAGCATTAGTATACTAAGAAAAGATAAAAACGAATATATTTGGGGATTTTGGGATTATGCGTATATATATGATTCTATGTTTATGCGTGAATTGAGAATGAATATCGCAACTTCGATCTGCTTGTTTAAATAATTTTGGTTACTTACTTGTATGATTGTTTATTGTTGCTAAATTGATCGATCGCCCCTAATAAACCTTAATAAGGTTTGACCTAAGAATAATAAAACGTTCACGCATAGCATCCATCGAGTCACATCTATTTCGGAAGGCTGCTACTCCTACGCGTGGATTGATTGGCTGTGATCGTGCAGTACCACGGGCCATGTTCCTTCCTGGAGAATCCAAATCGCTCGGGGAAAGCGACTCTAGGTTCGGAGCCGAGCCAACTGAATGTTGTAGGTGAGGACCTGGGGACTAGCAGTAGAAGGTCGAGGACCTTCAACCCCGATTCCCTAACCTTTGATACGGAGGGGTAAATCCGTTCTATATATGGTTTCCGGATGACTATATATATTCGCGTAATCATGTGATTGTTGCATTGTATGCATAGCATATGTATGAAAATCTAAATGAACTTGTTTGAAAATATGATGCGAATAAAAAGGAATATCTCACTAAGCTAAGTTGTAGCTTATACCCCTATAGATTTGTTTGAAACAGGTATATTCGTGGATTAAATTTGTGGATCATGACATTAAGGAAGTCATGGACAGATGATTAAGGTTATGGAATCATACGATGAAGAACTTTTGTAAGGTTCTTTACATGTGCTAACCTATATGATTAGGGATGTATATTTATTTGAAGTTAATAGAAGAACATGCCCTTAAGAATTGAAATGTGATATGCTTATGTTTTATATTAAGTATTCTCTTTGCCTTGTTACTTATTTATTATCAATGTAAATTGCGCTACTCCGATGCGTCCCCTTGGTTGTGATGTACGCCTTGTACATAATATGGAAGCCTTTGCATGACTAAGGTAGTCATTCCTAGGCTTTAGTATTGTGTACGGTGGACTGCCACGTTTAGGTACCCTCGGGGCGTGACAGGAACTGTCACGCCCCATAGGGTACTCTAAACGTAACAGTCTGCCACATGTCATAAAAGACTCTCAAATTATCACCTTAGTCCTTCGAGGGCCTCGTATAGATGTAAGGCGTACCTTTACGATAATAGAATACAACTCCAAGTCCGAATGGAGATAAAACCTTAACTTGGCATACATTAGCAGTAGGATATAACTCATGATACATAAATAAATATTACATTTACTAAGAGGCATTCCCTCGCAAAAGAATATTTAGTGGCCTTATACAACATCCCAAAGTTATAAAAGTTTCCTATGGAAGTCTAAATAGAAATTCCAACTTCTAGGGGAAACTCCTAGCTCTTGTACTTGTGCGGTCGGTGATGCTGTCTAAGCCATATATTCGATAGCTGCAAAAGGAAGAAACTGTAGGGACGTAAGCTAACTAGCTTAGTGAGTGAAATCTTCCACAACAACATTCATGTCACAACAGTTCAAACAAGTGATTATACAAACAAGTGAATGCACCAAACACATGAGAACAACATACATATGACTAGCCGGAAATCATATGTGGATGGACTTATGCCCTCCATCCCGGGTTAATAGATTAACGAATACTGCGGTACTAACTTTATGCCATTTATGGTTCATGAGTAACCAACAATTATTTCATTTCTGGATCACGATTAACCAACCAATTAATCTCGTTTATGGATCACGATTAACCAACCAATGCTAATGCTCCTTCCCTTTATGATATGCATATGTCTAAATTTGGCACTAGTCTGAATAGTTGATTAAGTCATTTTATTTAGGCGATCAAACAATTTCTCAAACAATACATCATAACCAACTACACACCCAGAAATTATCACCCGGTTTCGATATTCTTATTTTTTTAGTTCTCATATCATCATCAACATACAATTTCCCATTATTCCCCATCCTACATATTTATTTCTCTTGACCTACACTCTAGTGCACTAAATTATCAATCACATACAATAAACGAATTGGGAAGAGAAAACTCACTCCGCCATTGGTTCGCTAGTCTCTTAGTAGTAATAATCCGAGGGTAAAGACTCAACGTCCTCGGGTTCGCTAAACACAAAAGAAACACCCTAATAAGTGTTTTACCATCTAATAATGTCAAAACTCTAAGATAACTTAGTGAAATCGAAAATTTGCGTCATTTCCGAAGTCCCGATTTAAAATGGTCATAACTTGGCTGTTTTAACTCGAAATTTCACAAATTTTATATCGATTTCTATCTACTTCAAAAGAGCTTTCTAAATATGATGTTTAAATCAAGTTTTGAAAACATTTAATTCTTGGAAATGAAGGATCAGTTCTGACCAACGGTTATGTTGATTCCAAAAATGTGATTTTCATGAATGCTCTTGAGGTTCCTAAGTATAAAATGAAAATAAATGCCATGGTAATGAATTTCCCTATCATGAATGTCATGATATGAATTCTTTTGTGCCTAAGTTCTTATAAATTTTTAGATTAAAAGAATTTAAATAACCTTTATCTTAGGAAATCCTTTCATGCCATTTGTTAACTAGTAGATTTGGTACACTTGGTCACTCTTACTTGTTCTAAGGATTTTCCTTAGGAAAATTTTATTTATTCTAAGGAAAAATTGACCCTTACATTAACTATATCCCAAGGCCTTTATTTCTTTAATCAAATCTTTATTTGTAAACTTATAAGTGAGTCTTATAATAGGGTTGATCCAAAAAATCCGAATTTTGCAAAACTTATTCTTAAGTTGATTTCTTTAAGAAAAATGCATTTTGTACTTAGAACTTTAGGTATTTACTTTATCTATACCCTAAGGACTTTATTTATTTAATAAAATACCATTTTTGAGGTTGGAAAACTAGTGTTTTCCAACCACCTATTGATTATTACGAATTTTCCCTACAAGAACTTTCAACCCAAAATTTCTTTTTGACTTCATCTCTTGTTTTAAATATTTTCCTTGGTAAAAACTCATTTAAACTCATGAAAATTATCATCAAACATCATCTATCACCTATAGGCTTCATTTTTCTTGTAAAATACATGTTTTGAAGTTGATTAAAGGGTTTTTAAGCTAGGTTTTTCATGTCATCCGAATTTACCCTAATTCATTTCTTAAAAAGAGTTTTCCTTTTTGGTTTCCTTGCCTCATCTACCTAGAGATCTATATACTAGCAAACTTATATACTCAAGAAAAGGTCTTGATGACTATTAATGCACAAAAACTCAAAATAAAGATGAGATCTTAAATGCCTACATGAATACGGATGGTAAAATGATAGATCTATCATATTAAATGCTTGAATAAGTTTTGAAAACATAAAAACTAAATTTTTATGAAAGGTCTTTTGTTCAAAACAACTTTTAGATGGATGATCTTGAAGCTCATGGCATGAAACCTTGTTTAAATGCTAGATCTACTCTTGTGATGGTTTGGTATTCTTGTATTAGTATTTTCTTGTCCCTAGCAAGAGCTCATGGGGATCTTTAAATGAAAATACACAAGAATATCCTTGCCATTACAAGGATTTAAAGGTAAAAGGAGCAAAGTTCTTTTACTTAAGGTTAAAATATAAGACAAATGAAAAAAAAAAAAAAGAAAAGAAAAGTTTTGTGTGTGTGAAATGAGCCACGAGGGTCATGGCAAAGGAGTGGGGGAGGGAGAGAAAAGAGAGTGTTTTCTACCTTAGTAAAATTTGAAATGAAAAGAATGAAGTGAGAGGGAGAGAAAAAGTGGTTTATATATGAAGTGAAATTAGGTTAAATGAAATAAAAATAATAAAAAAATTTTGCACAATTGGAACTCAAATTGGGAGGATCACGCCAGCCATTGTATATATGAGAGAGGGTTTGTTTTTTTATTTAATTTGTTTTGATAGTTTTGTGTATTAAAAGTCATAAATAGTAATAATTATTTAGAGACAAATAATTCTTTGAAAAGAAAATGTAATTGAGTGTTTGTAAGGATGTAAGAGTAGGGTATGGGTTGTGAGTGTAGTAGGTTGTACTTGTGAATAGTAATAAATAGTAATCAAGACAACTTAATTACCGGTAGTAAGAAAATACGAATAAAAAGGCTATAACTGTATTTTTCATAAACCAAAAAATTTTGAAATTCATATTTTTGAAAACCTTATTTAATTTCGATTCAAATGAGTAGTCACAAGTAATTTTTAGAAATTCAAGTTCCGAGGCACTCTTTTCTGTAACAGGTCTCGGGAAGGCCCGGAATTGAAATTTTCTCAAAATCTGATCTTTTCTTGGTTTGTAATATATTCAAGATCTATATTCAAGATTAATTTTTCTTTAAAAAGTTTCTTAATTGGAAACCAAGGAAAAACCGGATTTAGGGTTCCTAAGTCTCACTCCCATCTTAAGCTATTCCGGTTCTCGAGTCATCTTGGTTACTGGAAAAACCGGGGTTTACAACCTACCCACCCTAAAAAGAGTTTTGTCCTCAAAACTAAACTGACGTATTGTAAGCCCTGGAAAATTTCAGTAAAGAATTCTAAAGTTGAACTTTGGAAATAAAACCCTAAAAGTCACTCCGAATTAAAACCGAACTTCGATAAGTCCCAAACTCCGAACGAATTCGGAAATTTCTGAATCGTGAGAAGAATAAGAAATCTCAGAAATAAAATAGCAACTCAATATACTTCCATTCTGAAACCTTTATATACGACAATTTCCTATTTAACTCTAACTTATAAATTCGGATAGAATAGAGCCCTAAAAACAAACTGTTAAGAAGTGAATAGTGATTAACCTTCGAGAATACAACTCAATCTAAAGCAATTCCGAGAACGTTGTGAGACATTAAACACTTATGAAAATCGACCTTAAATTAAGTCTCACCAACCAGACAAGTCATATAAGTATAAAATATTAGTTTTTATTTTGGCAATGGGGTAAACCGGAAGGTTAACCAGGGAACCTGAGTCCCCAAAACTCCCAAGAAACTCCATACCTAGACCCGGCAATCTCGTATTCCTAAACCCAGGAGTTGGAATAAGAGGAAAAAGTGTAATCGGGTCGTATTAAGTCTAGGATACTCTGGAAAGATGGGATCAAGGGAATTCCGACCTATTCCAATCTTATCAGGTGCCAGTTCGAAAAGCGCGCTCTGGGATTCGAAATGTTAAGAATATGTTATTCATGCCGTTAGACTCATATTTCTAAAGGATCTCTAAGTTATTAGTTTTACAAATTTTCAAATAGCTAGAATTATCTGATTTTACAACTTATTCGTATTTCGTTACTACCGGTAATTAGTGAGTCTTCTAGTACGATTTAATATTATTAGTTACCTAAATTGTTATTATTATATTATTATTATTATTATTATTATTATTATTATTCTTATAAGATATACCTTAGTTCTCTAGTGATCGGATAGTAATCGGACGAACTTTGGAAACCAGAGAACGAAACCCTATATCGGTCCGATTCCAGTTTAATGAGAGGAGCCTAGAAACCCTAGATCCGGCTTTCCTTCGATTTCATAATAAAAGAAGTTTATAAAGTACATGAACATGAATTATTGTTCTAAAGCATATTTTAAACCTTTGAAAGTTCCAAATTCGGGAATTTTTCAATTCCGAGCCTTCCCAAGCTCAATTACGGAAAAGCGTGCCCCGGACCATGGATTCAGAAAAATGTTCCAGACTATTCATTAGAACCGTAATTTTATAAGGATTCTAAAAATATCAATTTTATAATTTTCCGAGCTATAAAAATTACAGTTATAGCTTTTCCCATGTTTTCGTTACAACCGGTAAAGTAGATGTCTTGTCTACTATTCACAAGTACAACCTACACTACACACTACCCATACCCTATTCTTACATCCTTACAACTACTCATTACAATTTTCTTTTCCAAGAAATTTTGTTTCCTAATTAATTAATACATATATTACATTTTATTACACAAAATACAAATTTTCAAATTTCAACACACACAAACACACACCCCCCACCCAACCACCCCACCCCCCCCCCCCCCCCCCCCTCATTTGTGCCTTTTATTTATCTATTTTATTAACTAAAACCCTAATCCACTTAATATATATACTAAATGTTTATTCTCTCTCTTCATTTTCCAAAAAGTCACAAAACACTCCTCTTCTCTCCCCATGTTGCCGTGAGCCCCCCCCATTCCACACACACAACAAGCTCTTTTCTTCTTTTTCTTCATCAAAGCCTTCCTTAGGTGATGATTTTTAAGTTTATTACTCCTAAATCTTGTAATGGCAAGACTTTTCTTGTGTGTTTTCCACCTTAAACCCCATGAGCAAATGCTAGGGATGAGAAAACACTAATACAAGAATCTCAAGCCATCACAAGAAGTGGATCTAAAGTTTAAATGAGTTTTTGAGATAGTGTTGTGTTCATGCATGTAAAGTAGGGATCATGCATAGATATTCATGTTCATGCCATGAAATCCATGAATCATGCATGATATTTAGTAGATCTAGTGTTTAGACATTCACATCTTCATCTACATTCATGTTCATGTGTTTATTTTGATTTTCATGCATTGATGATCATGAAAGTGTAGCCTTGCCTATGTATAGATATGTTAAATGATAGATCTACATGTATAGAAGACTAGAAACTTGAAAAAGAAATTATTTTGTTAGAAAAGCTTAGTTGAAAATTCGGATGACTTTGAAACCCTATTTTAAAAGCCACCAAAACCACTTCAAAACTCATATTTTGCACAAGAAATGGAGGGTATATGTAATAGATGCCCTTAAGGAATGATTTTTATGAGTTTAGGCATAAGAAGAATGTAAAACAAGTAGTGGAGTTAGAATGAAAAATATTGATATTTGGGTTGATAGTTAAATTCGTAATTTAGAGTCATGCTTACATGAACACCTAGTATTTAAGTTTAATTTGGATGTTTTATGAGTTAAATGGAGTCCTTAGATAATAGATATAATGAAGCTTCAATTTTTGAGGCATTAAACAAGTTTTCTCATAAAGAAAATGCAAGAACATGAAATTTACAAAATTCGGATTTTTGTGAGTAGCTTGTTTAAAAACATGTTTACCAAATGAAAAGTGGGAATTTTTATGCATGAATGAAGGCCATGATTAATGTAGACTTTAGGAACTCATTTTTATTTAGATAACAAGTGAATTTTAAGAATAAAATCATAGAAACCCTAGGAAATGTAAAGTTAGGAAGAGTAGTTTTTTTAGATATAACCTTTATGGAACTTTATAATAATTAGGAGTTCATAAGAGTTCATCATTAACAATCATCAAGACCATGTATATATTGAGCTCATTACATGACATTCATGTTAGGAATTTATTCCCATACCATCTATACATGAATCATCAACTAGGAATATTTTTATCAAAAGCGAAACAATTTTTCGAAATCGGGAAAGTGACAAAACAGATCTGATCCTACTGTTCCATGACCTTAATGTTTTCAAAACTTGAAAATAATACTAGAAATAGACAGATCTTTTGAAGTAGATAGAGATCGATATAAAATTTGCGAAATTCAGAGTTAAAATGACCGAGTTATGGCCGTTTTAAGTTGGAACTTCCGCAAAAATAGCGAGAATTCCGATTTTGTGTAGTATAGATACATAGTTTGAATTAGTTTAGTGATGAGATTCTTACTAGGCTATTCTTATTTGGTAGGTGAACCCGAACACAACGATACCATATCACCGACCTCCATTGCTAAGAGACCGGCGTACCATGGCCGAGTGAGTTCCTCTTCCGATTTCAATTATTGCTTGTGATTGTAATGATAGTCGCACTAGTTGCTAGGTAAAGATAAAAAGAATGATTATGTATGATGGGGTTAGTTGGGAATTATGATTGTCTATTGTTGATATGTGAAATTGAACTTAAGGAATATCGAAACCGGATGATAAGTTATTGTTTGTGTAGAGACAGGTTAGAATTGATTGTCTGTGAACATTGCTTGGCCACCTAAAAGAATTGGATTAATCTATTGTTGGACCTCAATTATAAATGAACTCATTCACATCATGATGGGGATGGAGCATTAGCATTTGTTGGTTTTTTGTGATCCATAAAACGAATACTTGTTGGTTAATCGTGATCCATAAAACGAATACTTGTTGGTTAATCGTGATCCATAAAACGAATACATGTTGGTTAATCGTGATCCATAAAACGAATACATGTTGGTTAATCGTGATCCATAAAACGAATTATTGTTAATTGACCATGAGCTTAAACGGCGTCGTACCGTAGGATTCATTAATCTGCTAACCCGGGATGGAGGGCGCAAGTCCATCCACATATGATTTCCGGCTAGTCATATGTTTGCTGAACTCATTCGTTTGTTGCATTCCACTTGGTTGATTAATTACTTGCGTGAATATTTGTATTAATTGTGATTCAGAAGTTTTCACTCACTAAGCTAGTGTAGCTTATACCCCAATAGTTTCCTGTTGCAGTGTGAATACCTTTGGCTTTCTTCGAGGACCTGTGGACACCAGGTACAGCTCTTAGCTATTAAGGAGCTTTTGACGAGGCCGGGGCCTAAAGATTAGAAACAAACTCAAATCTTGTTCCCGAATCAGTATTTGAAGAATAATACAAGGAAATTGTGGGCTTGAGAAATTGTAGCTTAGTTATCGGAGGTATGCCCCCTAGTTCATGCAATAGAATAATTCACTGTAAGACGGTCATGATTTACGTTCTTGCTGCTATGTATGTATCCTTAAGCTATTACGAAGCAAAGTATGGTCTATAAATGTTGAGAGCGAGCCTTACACCCGATGTTCAAACCTATGGAAAGACTAAGGTTGTCTTACTTTAGTTTAAATGTTGAGTGTGGCGGACTGTCACGTATAGGGCACACTTTGGGGCGTGACATGTACCTTGCTCCTCAAACAACTCGGGGTATTTCCTTTGAATCTCCTCCTTAGCTTCCCAAGTTGCTTCTTCAGAAGCATGGTTTCTCTACAACACTTTGATGTATCAGATTTCCTTATTCTGAAGTTTCTGAGTTTTCTTATCCAAGATCTTTACGGGATGTTCTTCATAGGTGAAATTCTCCTTTAGCCGAATGGGTTCCAATTCCAATATTCGTTCAGGATCAGGTACATACTTTCTTAGCACCGACACGTGGAACACATTGTGAACTCTTGACAGGTTTGGCGGTAAGGCTAGACGATAGGCTAAATCTCCCACTCTTTCGAAAATATCAAAGGGTCCAATATACCTTGGGCTTAATTTCCCTTGAGTCTGCATCCTCTTTATGCTCTTGATCGGGTTTATCTTTAGATAGACATTGTAAGCCCTGGGAAATTTCAGTAGATAATTCTAAAGATGAACTTGGGAAATAAAACCCTGAAAGTCACTCCGAATTAAAACCAAACTTCGACAAGTCCCAAATTCCGAACGAATTTGGAAATTTCTGAATCGTGAGAAAATAAGGAGCTTAGAAATAAAATAGCAACCCAATATACTTCCATTCTAAAACCTTTACGTACGACAAACTTTATATTTAACTCCAACTTATAAATCAGATATAATAGAGCCCTAAAACAAATTATTAAGAAGTGAATAGTAATTAACCTTTGGGAATAAAACTCAATCCAAAAGAATTTCGAGAACGTTGTGAGATATTAAATACTCATGAAAACCGACCTTAAAATAGATCTCACCAATAGATAAGTCATATAAGTATAAAATATCAGTTTTCAAATTGGCAAAGGTGTAGACCGGAGAGTCAATCGGGAAACCTAAGTCCCTGTAACTCCCAAGAAACTCCGTGGTCTGGATCCGGCAATTCCGTGTTCCTAAACCAAGGAGTCGGAAACCAAGGAGTCGGAATAAGAGGAAAAGGTGTAATTAGTTCGTGTCGAGCCTAGGACGCTATAAAGGATGAGATCAATGAGTTTTCGACCTATTCTAATGCAGCCAGGTACCGACTTCGAAAAGCGCGCCCGGAGATCCGCAATATTAAAAACATGTTATTAATGCCGTTAGACTCATGTTTTATAATGATCTTTAAAATATTAGTTTTATAAGTTTCAGTAGCTAGAATTTCATGATTTTTGCAAAATTATCTGTATTACTGTACTACCGGTAATTAGGGGGTCTTTCAGTACGATCTGCCACTATTCATTACATAATTTTATTTTTATTTTTATTTGTATTTGTATTTGTATTTTATTTTTATTTTTGTTCTTTTAATATATGCCCTAGCTTTGTAGTAATCGAATAAACTTCAAAAACCGGAAAACGAAACCCTATATCAGTCTAGTTCAAGCTTAGTGAGAGGAGCTTAGAAACCCTAGATCCGGCTTTCTTTCGATTTCATAACAAAAGAAGTTTTATAAAATAAATGAATATGAATTATCATTCTAAAGTATATTTTAGACCTTTGAAAGTTTTAAATTCGGGAATTTTTAAATTCGAGAATTTTTCAATTCTGGGCCTTCTCGAGCTCAATTACGGAAAAGTGTGCCTCGGGACCACGAACTCAGAAAAATGTTCCAGAATATTCATTAGAACCGTAATTTTATAAGGATTCCAAAAATATCAATTTTATAATTTTTCGGGCTATAAAAATTACAGTTATAGCCTTTTTCCTGTGTTTTCGATACAACCGGTAAAGTAGATGTCTTGTCTACTATTCACAAACAACCTACACTACACACTACCCATACCTTATTCTTACATCCTTACAACTACTCATTACATTTTCTTTTCCAAGAAAAATTTGTTTCCAAATTAATTATTACAAATATTACATTTTATTACTTAAATTACAAATTTTATCAAAAATTCAATTTTCTCTCTCCCTCCCCTATACTTGGCCGGTGCATTCCCTCCCCATTTCCCTCCAATTTGTTTTATTTTACTCATTTTATTACAAACAAACCCTAATGCACATGATATATAAACTCATCTTCTATTCTCTCTCTTCATTTTCACTCTTCTAAATTTTTACAAAGGTTGAAAACCTCTCTCCTCCTCCTATTGTTGCCGTGAGACACACACACATGCACACACCTCCACAAGTTTGTTTCATCTTCTTTTCTTCTTCAAATCATCCATTAGATAATTATTCCAAGCTTTGTTAGTCCTAAACCTTGTAGTGGCAAGACCATTCTTATGTGTTTTTCACATTTAATCCCAATGAGCATATGCTAGGGACATGAAAACACTTGTACAAGAATATCAAGCCATCACAAGAAGTGTATCTAGAGTTTAAAGGAGTTTTGTTGAGATATCATCTTGTTCATGCATGTCAAGTAGGAATCTTGCATAGATCTTTATGTTCATGCCATGAAACTCATGATTATGCATTATATTTAGTAGACTAGTGTTTAGACATTCACATCTTCATCTACATTTATGTTCATATGGTTACTTTGATTTTCATGCATTGATGATCATAAAAGTGTAGCCTTGCCTATGTATAGATATGTTAGATGGTAGATCTTCATGTATGGAAGACAAGGAACTTGAAAAAGAAAATATTTTGTTGGAAAAGCTTAGTTGAAAATTCGGATGATTTTGAAACCCTATGTTGAAAACCACCAAAACGACTTTAAAACTCATATTTTTCATGAAAAATGGAAGGTATATGTGATAGATGCCCTTAGGGAATAATTTTCATAAGTTTAGATGAGTTTAGGCATGAGAAAAATGTAAGACAAGTAGTGGAGTTAGGATGAAAAATATTGAGATAGTAAATTATAGTCAAATTCGTATTTTTGGATGATGCCCACATAAACACTTAGTATCCAAGCTTAGATGGCATGTTCTATGAGTCAAATGGAGACCTTAGGTAATGGACATATTGAAGCTTCAATTTTTGATGCCTTAAACAAGTTTTCTCATAAAGAAAATGCAAGAAAGTGAAATTTACAAAATTCGGATTTTTGTAAGTAGCTTGTTCAAAAACATAGTTACCCAATGAAAAATGTGGATTTTTATGCATAAATGAAGGTCATAATAAGTATAGATATTGGGAACTTATTTTTAGTTGGATAACAAGCAAATTTCAAGAAGAAAATTATGAAAACCCTAGGGAATGTGAGGTTGGAAATAATAGAGTCATTAAGGAATTTCTTAATAGTTAGGTGTAAACCCCGCTATGCTCAGTAGTTAAGAAACCCGGGAATTGGAAGCGAAACCTAATCCGATCCAGTTTGAGTCTAGTGAGAGGAGTCTAGGAACCCTAAATCTGGCTTTCCTTCGGTTTCATAATAAAAGAAGTTTTATAAAGTAAATGAAGTTAGATTATTGTTCTAAAGTATATTTTAGACTTTTGAAAGTTTTAAATTCGGGAATTTTTCAATTCCGGCCCTTCCCGAGCTCGATTACGGAAAAGCATGTCCGGACCACGGATTCAAAAAATGTTCCGGAACATTCATTAGAACCTTAATTTCATAAGGATTCCAAAAAATATCAATTTTATAATTTTCCGGGCTATAAAAATTACAGTTATAGCTTTTTCCGTGTTTTCATTACAACCGGTAAAGTAGATGTCTTGTCTACTATTCACAAGTACAACCTACACTACACACTACCCATACCCTATTCTTATCCTTTGACTACTCATTTCAATTTTTTTTTTCAATGAATTTTGTCTCTTAATCAATTATCACATTTATTACATTTTAATTAATTAATTACAAAATTTCAAAAACACACACACACACACAAAATATGCCCCCCAACCCCCTGTTTTTCCCTCAATTCAAATTATTTTTACTCATTTTATTAACTAAAACCCTAATTCATTTCATATATAACATATTTTTCTCTCTCTCTCTTCATTTTACTTGTTTCAAACTTTTATAAAAGAGAAAAACTCTCCCTTTTTCCTTGCATGCCGTGAGCCTCCCTTCCCCTTCCTCTCACAATTCCAACTCAAGACTCCTTCATTTCTTCTTTGTCTTCATTGGTATGTTGGTTAAGCTTTGATTCTTCCTAAATCTTGTAATGGCAAAGCTATATCTTGTGTGTTTTCTCATTTAATCCAATGAGCTCACGCTAGGGACATGAAAACACATGAACAAGAATATCAAGCCATCACAAGACATGGATCTAGTGTTTAGATGAGTTTATGTTAAGATACCTTCTTGTTCATGCATGTAAAGTAGATCTTGCATATATTGATGTTCATACCATGAAGTTTATGATTCATGCATCATATTTAGTAGATCTAATGTTTAGACATCCACATCTTCATTTACATGTATGATCATAGAGTTATTTTGATTTCCATGCATTGATGATCATAAAAATGTAGTCTTGTATATGTATAGAGATGTTAGATAGTAGATCTTCATATATAGGAGGCAAGAACATTGAAAAATAAAAGATTTTGTAGGAAATGGTTTGTTGGAAATTCGGATGGATTTGGAACCCTACTTTAAAAACCACCAAAATCATCTTTAAACTCATATTTCACAAGAAAAATGAAGGGTATGTGTAATAGGTATATTGAAGGAATGATTTCCATAAGATTGGATGAGTTTAGGCAAGATATAAATGTAAAACAAGTAGTAAAGTTAGAATGAAAAATATTGATTTATGGATGTGTAGTTAAATTCGTAATTTTGGTGATGCCATATAACACTTACTATCTAAGCTTATATGGCATGTTTTATGAGCTAAATGAAGTCTTTAGATAATAGATATATTGGAGCCTCAATTTTTTATGCATTAAACAAGTTTTCTCATACGAAATTGTAAGAAAATGAAAATCTCAAAATTCGGATTTTTCTAAGTAGCCATTCAAACACATATTTACTCAATGAAAATGTGGATTTTTATGCATAAATGAAGGTCATGACGACTATGGATTTTGGTAACCCATTTTTAATTAGGTGATAAACAAATTCTAAGGATAAAATCAATAAAAACATTAGGGGATGTAAGATTGGTAATAATGACTTGTTATAAGGAATCATTAAGGAATTTCCTAACAATTAGGAATTCATAAGAGTCCATAATCAAAGATCATCAAAATCATGCATATATAGAGTTCATTACATGATATTCATGTTAGGAATTCATTCATATACCATTTATACATAAATCATCAACTATGAACATTTCTCCTCAAAAGCAAAGCAAATTTTCGGAATTGGAGAGTTTACGGAACAGATCTGACCCTACTGTTCCATGACCTAATTTTTTCAAACTTGAAATTAATATTAGAAATTGATAGATCTTTCGAAGTAGATAGAGATCGATATAAATTTGCGAAATTCCAAGTTAAAATGACCAAGTTATGGCCGTTTTAAGTCGGAGCTTCCGCAAATAGCGAGAATTCCGAATTCATCTAGCCTAAATGCATAGTTTGGATTAGTTACATGATGAGAATCTCATTAGGATTATTCTTACATGGTAGGTGATCCTGAGCAAGACGACACCCTTCCTCCGACTATTACTACTAAAAGACGGCGTCCAATTGCCGAGTGAGTTACTTCCACTCTCAATTAATAATTGTGATTGTAATGTAGTGGCACTAGTGGTGTATGCAAAGATAAAAAAAATGGATATGCATGATGGGGTATATGGGAATTATATAGTTGTTGCTGTTGATGTGTGAATGGAACTTAAGAAATATCGAAAAGAGTGTTAAGCTATTGACTGAATAGATAGTATCTTTATTGAATGCCTGTGAATACTTGTTGGTCACCTAAAAGAATTGAACTAATGTATATTCGACTTCAATTTAATTGGATTCATTCATATCACAATGGGAGATGGAGCATTAGCATTGGTTGGTTTTTCGTGATCCATAAAATGAATATGTTGGTTAATCGTGATCCATAAAATGAATTTGTTGGTTAATCGTGATCCATAAAACGAATTATTGTTTATGACCGTGAGCTTAAACGGCGTCGTACCGCAGGATTCGTTAATCTGCTAACCCGGGATGGAGGGCGCAAGTTCATCCACATATGATTTGGTTGGTCATATGTATGCTGAACTCATTTGTTTGATGCATACACTTGCTTGAATAATCACTTGTTTGAATGAATTGTACTTAATTGTGATATGGAAGTTCTTACTCACTAAGCTAGTTAGCTTATGCCCCCATAGTTTTTACTTATTGCAGCACGAGTTTATCTGGCTTAGACCGAGGCAAAGCCACAGCACAGGTACCAGAGATAGGAGTTTCCCATAGAAGTTTACTTCATTCTTTTCTATAGACTTTCGTTAGAAACTAAAGGACTCTGGATGACTGTAACAGACTTGATATTATTTTGCTGGAGAATGCCCCTTAGATGTTGTAAGTATAATTATGCGTTTTGATTTATTATCTATGGTTAATGAATGCCACATTAAACTATTTAACTCCATTGGTTGAGTATTCTATTGTCGTAAAGGAACGCTTTACATCTATATAAGACTCCTGAAGGGCTCGGATAGGGCATTCAAGAGTCTTATTTAGTATGTGGCGGGCTGTTACGTTTATGATACCCCATGGGGCGTGACATTAGGAGTCCATGGGAGTTCATCATCAAAGATCATCAAACCATGCATATATTGAGTTCATTACATGATAGTCATATTAGGAACTCATCCATATACCATTTATACATGAATCACCACTAGGAACATTTTTATCAAATGCAAAACAATTTTTTGGAATCGGATTTTATGGAATAGATCTGATCCCACTGTTCTGTGACCTTAATGTTTTCAAAAACTTGAAAATAATACTAGAAATAGATAGATCTTTCGAAGTAGATAGAGATCAATATAAAATTTGCGAAATTCCGAGTTAAAATGGCCAAGTTATGGCTGTTTTAAGTTGGAACTTCCGCAAATAGCGAGAATTCCGACTTGGTAGTTTAGATACCTAGCTTAATTAGTTTAGTGATGAGTTCTTATTAGGCTATTCTTATTTGGTAGGTGATCCCGCGCATGACGATACCGTATCACCCGACCACCGTTATTAAGAGACCGGGTTACCATGGCGAGTGAGTATCTCTTCCGATTTCAATTATTGCTTGTGATTGTAATGATAGCCGCACTAGTTGCTAGGTAAAGATAAAAGAATGATTATGTATGATGGGGTTAGTGGGGAATTATGATTGTCTGTTGTTGATATGCGAAATTGAACTTAAGGAATATCGGAACCGGGTGATAAGTTATTGGTTGTGTAGAGATGAGTAGAATTGATTGTCTGCGGCATTGCTTAGCCACCTAAAAGAATTGGATTTAATCTATCATTGGGCCTCAATTATAATTAAACTCATTCATATCACGATGGGGATGGAGCATTAGCATTTGTTGGTTTTTCGTGATCCATAAAACGAATATATGTTGGTTTTTCATTATCCATAAAACGAATATGTTGGTTAATCGTGATCCATAAAACAAAATGTTGTTCAGTTGACCGTGAGCTTAAACGGTGTCGTACCGCAGGATTCGTAAATCTGCTAACCCGGGATGGAGAGGCGCAAGTCCATCCACATATGATTTGCCGGCTGGTATGTTTGTTGAACTCACTCGTTTGATACATTCACTTGGTTGATTAATTACTTGCTTGAGTGTTTGTATTAATTGTGATTCGGAAGTTTTCACTCACTAAGCTAGTGTAGCTTATACCCCAATAGTTTCCTGTTGCAGTATGAATACCTTTGGCTATCTCCGAGGACCCAGGGACATCAGGTAGCTCTTAGAGGTTGAGGAGCTTTTGTTTAAGGCCGGGACCTAAAAGTAGAAATGGATTCTAATCCTGTTTCTCGAAACCAGTGTCCGAAGGATAATACAAAGAATTTTGTGAGCTTGAGAATTCTTAGCATTGTTATCAGGGGTATGCCCTCTAGTTATGTAATAGAATAATTCTCTGTAAGATGGCATGATTTATGTTCTTGCTGTATGTATGTCTTCTTAAGCTACTATGAAGCAAAGTATGGTCTATAAATGTTGAGAGCGAGCCTTACACCCGATGTTCAAAACTCATGGAAAGACTAAGGTTGTCTTACTTGAGTTTAAATGTTGTGTGTGGCGGATTGTCACGTGTAGGGCACACTTTGGGGCGTGACAGTTTAAGTTGGTATCAGAGCATGGTTAAAGGATCCATAATCATGACTTTAACCGATAGACTCGAAAAGAATAAAGTAGGATGAGAATAAAAAAATAAAGCCTAGATAAGGATAGCGTGGTAGAATGGGTTTACGAATCTGATTCTTTTTCTTTTGTGAATAGCATACTCATGTAAGCCCGTCGAGCGCAAGGCAAGTGCGTAAGCAACCTGATGAAACCTTGGTTGAATACCATCTGAGAATTAGGGTCTTGTGTGAAGACTTTGCGTTGGCTGGACATCGCAAGTCAATCCGAGAGATGTTTAATCTATGGAAAAGGGGGTAAATGAACACCGAATGGCACAAAGTGTGACCAATATTGAGTATTGCCCTATAAGGAAGAAATGTTGGTCGGAGCTTGAAGTGATCTATGCAGTGGAAAGGATGCCGTTCATAAGTTAGGAGAACCCATGTTGCAGGAAGCTACCTTTGTGTTAGAAACGAAGGGGGACCGACTTTTCCCGATTTCCAAACTTAGAACCCAATTGGATACCTGTTTACTTATACCCATGACCTGTTGGGAGATCACACTGATTGGCTTCGGTGGCTGCTCAAAGTCACTTCTTTTGGTGGGAGTGTATGGGCAAGTGATACCTCCACCCACCGACATGGCTCAGCCACCCCACTAAGTGAAATTAGCTACCAACCCCATGAAGAAGAGGTAGATGAGACAAAGGGTGTGGAAGTTATCCCTCCTAAGAAATTGAGGGAGAAGAAGGGCAAGGATTAGTGTTCATAGAGTGGAATTGATCGTCTAGGGAAGGAGGCGAGACCTATGTTTGACCCACAAGTCCAAGCTGAATTTTGTAGTTGCGACCTTGAAAGATAGGTCATAGTAATTTTGTTTTCGATACCATCTATGTTGTTGCTTGTCGTGATGTTTTGTATTAGTATGTGCTTATTTTAATTCTCATGTAGGGGTCCCCGTACCCCCATTTTAAGTTTTAATGAAAAGAGCTATTTGTTTTATGAAATTGAGATTTCCTTATTTAAGCTCCTTGAATTATATTTCCTTTTATAATTACTCGCTTATATGACAACTTCCGACGATTCCAATTTCCGATAAAAAAAGTTAATAATGTTACCAGGAGATTACTTAATTAAGTTAATTAAAGGAAACACAACCATGGTAGGAAAAGGAAGATGTCGAGAACAAAACACGACAATGAACCCAATAGGGGAAAAGTAACAAGAGGGCACCGTCGCCAACCCTACCCGTGACCGATGTTTGAGCCGCTCTACAAATGGCCTTAAGATAATTGACATGACCTTAAGTCATCCGACAATCTATGCCTGCCTTGACCAATTACAAGTGTGGTGGGGAGTCGATAAGGCAAGCCTTCCTGAAAGATTTAGGTAAGATTACAAACAATTACCAGGATCCAAATGGGGATACTACCAAGGATAGGTATCCGCTTTCTAAGGTCAACCATCCACTGGACCAGCTATAAGGGATAAGCATATTTCAAGGACCGACCCTAGACCAGAATACCCTTAGTTAAAACACTGAGCCAAGGAACATACATGAAACCACATCTTGAATTATACAAGAATGGTTATAATTCTTGATTGATGATATTGGAAGTGACAATTGTCCTCGTTTTATTCATGGATTGGATGAGCGGGCGTGTAGGCCTTTACTACATAAATTGTTTGAAATTTTATGGATGATAGTCTACGCTACACGTAGGCACGGGAGTAGCTGAAGGGCACCTATGCGTGGCCTTTACAAACTTTAAGAAGTGCAAGTTATACACCAGTTCTCTCAGTGTGAATTCTGGCTGAGTGGGATTTCACTTTGGACCGCATGTATCAAGGGAATATGTGTCTGGGAACCCTGAATGGATATAAGGTGCAATGGGTTGGAAAAATGCCAAACCCGCAAGGGAGTGAGAAGTTTTTCCAGGTTCGATAGGGCACTATAGAAAGTTGTGAGGGGTTCCGAAACCCGGATCCAATATGAATGAAAAGCTTACATGAGCAGCAAAGAGGAATCGAGGCCTTCAAGAACTCGAACAGGGACTTGTTTTCGCTCCGATGTTGATATTACCCAATTCCTAAGAAACCCCATAGTTTAGGACGGTGTATCAGGGATAGTCTCAGATGTGCACTCACACAAGGGGGAAAAGTGACCTCCTATGCTTCGAGATGGTTAAAGTCGCATGGCCAGGACTACCTTGTACCTGAATAGGGTTTACCCATAGTGGCGTTCACTTTAAAGACATGGGGTACTACCTCTATGGGCAGAGGTGTGAGATCTATGCCGATCACAAGAGCATCAAGTATTTGTTCACAAGGAGTAGGCACATGGTAGGATAGTGGATTAAAATAACCAAAGAATTCGATCCAGGGAAAGTAATCTCACTCAAGGAAAGTGAATACAGTTGTTGACGTTATCAGTTGTAGGACTCATAAGGAAAGTGGAAGTTTTACATACAAATCCAAAGAAATTAGTGGGAAAATTCAAAAGGATAAGTATCGAATTTACTGGAAGAGACGCTCAGTCGGAAATGGCGAATTGGATGATGAAACCCCCTAGTAAGAATTAAGGAAGCTCAACATTATAATAAGATAATACGGAGCATAAAGGAGGGAATTCAAGAAGGAAAAAAAATACCAAACATGCGACAGATAACGGTGATGTGATAAGAACGATGGGATGGTGGTAGGTGCCAAATGATAAGTTGTGAGGACAACTGATTTTGAATGATAGGAAGGAGACCTTCGGACTCGATTGGAGGAACTTGATACCAGGGATTATCAAGGGTTGCAGAAAGAGGGTATGGATAAGAAGAAATGTTCGAAGGGGAAGGCAAGAGAGAAATCATAAGGAATTGGAGTTATGTTGCAGTGACTTGAGCCGAGAAGTCCAAACACTTCACCTGAATGATGACCCCAAACAAGGAAAAAGATATAATATTGGATAAGATACCAGGTTGGCAATGTAAGGGGAGGCATTATCCTACGCAGTGTCCATGACCTCGATTCAAGTGTTACCTTTATGGGGACCCCAGTTACAAGGTTGGGAGGTGTTTCCAAAAGATGACTACCGTATGCCTTCTTTCTACAAACGGGACATTCGGCTAAAACATACCCTGCACGAGATAACTTGCATGCTGCTTCAATGAACCTGTCAAGGAAGACGAGGAAGGAGTGTGATAAGAAGGGAAACAACCCCCACACCCACGTAATGTCGGGGGAAGGTTAATGATGAGAAGCCGGAGTCCCTTGCGGTGAAATGGGGGCGGGAATCAAAGATACAACTCGACATTGGATTCGCGCAGTACCCTTAGGATACTACCCATTCTTTCTTGTCACTAAGACCCGGGAGATAGATTGATAGGAATCCCCTCGGATTAAATGGCTGGACCAAAGATAAGAGAACCTGAGACTATTAAAAACTAGATTAAGCCAATGATGGAAACAAGAACAAAACTCCACCGATTTAATGAATTCCAAGACACCCCTTATGTAATTTCTTGCACATGGAGAATTCCGAAAGATAAAAAAAAAAACCTATAAAGAACGTGACGTAAATCTTGGAATCACAATGAACCTAAAATCTTCGTAAGAAAATTTTACAATAAAGGAATGAGATCCTTTGATTTCACATCCATCAAGATAATTAGAATCATAAAGGTTAAAGCATGGTGGCCTCGATTAATTAGAAAAATATGAATCTCAAAAGTACAATATTGTATATACAGTTACATAAGAATGGGGAAATCGAATCCACAACCTTCATGGGTCAGAGTAGTCGTGTCGCGTAAGGTCGTGTTGTCATGAGTCGTCTAAAGTGGTTCAAGTCAAGTCGTCTATGGTCAGGAGTCAAGTCTGTGTTGTTTTCAAAAGAGTCGTATGAGTGAAGGTTGGAATCGCTAAGTCAATTCTTATTAAATTGTATGTGCTATAATTCGGAGAATATCCATCATGCAAAATCTAGATATGGCGCGAACCAAAGCATAAACCGGTGCTAGAAACATAACTCGAAATTTACGATTTCCTCCATAAACGATACATACGTAACAAGTTTTGCGGACAAAACTTTCTCTAAGGTGGGGAGGATGTAAGCCCTGGGAAATTTCAGTAGATAATTCTAAAGATGAACTTGGGAAATAAAACCCTGAAAGCCACTCCGAATTAAAACCGAACTTCGACAAGTCCCAAATTCCGAAAGAATCTGGAAATTTCTGAATCGTGAGAAAATAAGGAGCCTCAAAAATAAAATAGCAACCCAATATACTTCCATTCTAAAACCTTTACGTACGACAAACTTTATATTTAACTCAAATTATAAATTCGGATATAATAAAGCCCTAAAACAAATTATTAAGAAGTGAATAGTAATTAACCTTCGGGAATAAAACTCAATCCAAAAGAATTTCGAGAACGTTGTGAGATATTAAATACTCATGAAAACCGACCTTATAATAGATCTCACCAATCAGATAAGTCATATAAGTATAAAATATCAGTTTCCAAATTGGCAAAGGTGAGAGTCAATCGGGAAACCTAAGTCCCTGTAACTCCCAAGAAACTCCGTGGTCTGGATCCGGCAATTCCGTGTTCCTAAACCAAGGAGTCGGAAACCAAGGAGTCGGAATAAGAGGAAAAGGTGTAATTAGTTCGTGTCGAGCCTAAGACGCTATAAAGGATGAGATCAATGAGTTTTCGACCTATTCTAATGCAGCCAGGTACCGACTTCGAAAAGCGCGCCCGGAGATCCGCAATATTAAAAACATGTTATTAATGTCGTTAGACTCATGTTTTATAATGATAGTTAAAATATTAGTTTTATAAGTTTCAATAGCTAGAATTTCATGATTTTTGCAAAATTATCTGTATTACTGTACTACCGGTAATTAGGGGGTCTTTCAGTACGATCTGCCACTATTCATTACATAATTTTATTTTTATTTGTATTTTATTTTTATTTTTGTTCTTGTAGTATATACCCTAGCTTCGTAGTAATCGAATAAACTTTGAAAACCGGAAAACAAAACCCTATATCAGTCTAGTTCAAGCTTAGTGAGAGGAGCTTATAAACCCTAGATCCGGCTTTCTTTCGATTTCATAACAAAAGAAGTTTTATAAAATAAATGAATATGAATTATCATTCTAAAGTATATTTTATACCTTTGAAAGTTTTAAATTCAGGAATTTTTCAATTCCGGGCCTTCCCGAGCTCAATTACGGAAAAATCATGCCCTGGGACCACGAACTCAGAAAAATGTTCCAGAATATTCATTAGAACCGTAATTTTATAAGGATTCCAAAAATATCAATTTTATAATTTTCCGGGCTATAAAAATTATAGTAATAGCCTTTTTCCCTTGTTTTCATTACAACCGGTAAAGTAGATGTCTTGTCTACTATTCATAAGTACAACCTACACTACACACTACCCATACCCTATTCTTACATCCTTACAACTACTCATTACATTTTCTTTTCCAAGAAAAATTTGTTTCCAAATTAATTATTACAAATATTACATTTTATTACTTAAATTACAAATTTTATCAAAATTCAGTTTTCTCTCTCCCCTCCCCTATACTTGGCCGGCGCATTCCCTCCCCATTTCCCTCCAATTTGTTTTATTTTACTCATTTTATTACAAACAAACCCTAATGCACATGATATATAAACTCATCTTCTATTCTCTCTCTTCATTTTCACTCTTCTAAATTTTTGCAAAGGTTGAAAACCCTCTCCTCCTCCTATTGTTGCCATGACACACACACACATGCACACACCTCCACAGTTTGTTTCATTTTCTTTTCTTCTTCAAATCATCCATTAAATAATGATTCCAAGCTTTTTTAGTCCTAAACCTTGTAGTGGCAAGACAATTCTTGTGTTTTTCACATTTAATCCCAATGAGCATATGCTAGGGACATGAAAACACTTGTACAAGAATATCAAGCCATCACAAGAAGTGGATCTAGAGTTTTAAAGTTTTGTTGAGATATCATCTTGTTCATGCATGTCAAGTAGGAATCTTGCATATATCTTTATGTTCATGCCATGAAACTCATGATTCATGCATTATATTTAGTAGACTAGTGTTTAGACATTCACATCTTCATCTACATTTATGTTCATATGGTTACTTGATTTTCATGCATAATGATCATAAAAGTGTAGCCTTGCCTATGCATAGATATGTTAGATGGTAGATCTTCATGTATGGAAGACAAGGAACTTGAAAAAGAAAATATTTTGTAGGAAAAGCTTAGGTGAAAATTCGGATGATTTTGAAACCCTATGTTGAAAACCACCAAAACGACTTTAAAACTCATATTTTTCATAAAAAATGGAAGGTATATGTGATAGATGCCCTTAGGGAATAATTTTCATAAGTTTAGATGAGTTTAGGCATGAGAAAAATGTAAGACAAGTAGTGGAGTTAGGATGAAAAATATTGAGATAGTAAATTATAGTCAAATTCGTATTTTTGGATGATGCCCACATAAACACTTAGTATCCGAGCTTAGATGGCATGTTCTATGATTCAAATGGAGACCTTAGGTAATGGACATATTGAAGCTTCAATTTTTGATGCCTTAAACAAGTTCTCATAAAGAAAATGCAAGAAAGTGAAATTTACAAAATTCGGATTTTTGTAAGTAGCTTGTTCAAAAACATAGTTACCCAATGAAAAATGTGAATTTTTTATGCATAAATAAAGGTCATAATAAGTATAGATATGGGGAACTTATTTTAGTTGGATAACAAGCAAATTTCAAGAAGAAAATTATGAAAACCATAGGGAATGTGAGGTTGGAAATAATAGCTTTTTATAAGTAGTCATTAATGAATTTCTTAATAATTAGGAGTCCATGGGAGTTCATCATCAAAGATCATCAAACCATGAATATATTGAGTTCATTACATGATAGTCATATTAGGAACTCATTCATATACCATTTATACATGAATCATCAACTAGGAACATTTTTATCAAATGCAAAACAATTTTTCGGAATCGGAGATTTTATGGAACAGATCTGATCCCACTGTTCTGTGACCTTAATGTTTTCAAAACTTGAAAATAATACTAGAAATAGATAGATCTTTCGAAGTAGATAGAGATCGATATAAAATTTGCGAAATTCCAAGTTAAAATGGCCAAGTTATGGCTGTTTTAAGTTGGAACTTCCGCAAATAGCGAGAATTCCGACTTTGTGTAGTTTAGATACCTAGCTTGAATTAGTTTAGTGATGAGATTCTTATTAGGCTATTCTTATTTGGTAGGTGATCCCGAGCATGACGATACCGTATCACCCGACCACCGTTATTAAGAGACCGGTGTACCATGGCCGAGTGAGTATCTCTTCCGATTTCAATTATTGCTTGTGATTGTAATGATAGCCGCACTAGTTGCTAGGTAAAGATAAAAAGAATGATTATGTATGATGGGGTTAGTGGGGAATTATGATTGTCTGTTGTTGATATGCGAAATTGAACTTAAGGAATATCGGAACCGGGTGATAAGTTATTGGTTGTGTAGAGATGAGTAGAATTGATTGTCTACGGCATTGCTTAGCCACCTAAAAGAATTGGATTTAATCTATCATTGGGCCTCAATTATAATTAAACTCATTCATATCACGATGGGGATGGAGCATTAGCATTTGTTGGTATTTCGTGATCCATAAAACGAATATATGTTGGTTTTTCGTGATCCATAAAACGAATATATGTTGGTTAATCGTGATCCATAAAACGAAATGTTGTTCAGTTGACCGCAAGCTTAAACGGCGTCGTACCGCAGGATTCGTAAATCTGCTAACCCGGGATAGAGGGCATAAGTCCATCCACATATGATTTCCGGCTGGTCATATGTTTGTTGAACTCACTCGTTTGATGCATTCCACTTGGTTGATTAATTACTTGCTTGAGTGTTTGTATTAATTGTGATTCGGAAGTTTTCACTCACTAAGCTAGTGTAGCTTATACCCCAATAGTTTCCTGTTGCAGTATGAATACCTTTGGCTATCTCGAGGACCCGGGGACATTAGGTACAACTCTTAGAGGTTGAGGAGCTTTTGTTAAGGCCGGGACCTAAAAGTAGAAATGGAATTCTAATCCTGTTTCCCGAAACCAGTGTCCGAAGGATAATACAAGGAATTTTGTGAGCTTGAGAATTCTTAGCATTGTTATCGGGGGTATGCCCCCTAGTTCATGTAATAGAATAATTCTCTGTAAGACGGTCATGATTTATGTTCTTGCTGCTATGTATGTCTCCTTAAGCTACTATGAAGCAAAGTATGGTCTATAAATGTTGAGAGCGAGCTTTACATCCGATGTTCAAACTCATGGAAAGACTAAGGTTGTCTTACTTGAGTTTAAATGTTGAGTGTGGCGGACTGTCACGTGTAGAGCACACTTTGGGGCATGACAGACATGGTCGCCCACTCGGAATTCATGTTCTCTTCTTTTCAGATCAGCCCAACTTTTTTGTATTTCCTTAGCTTCTTTCATCTTCTATTGAATGACTCGGACCTTATCAGCTGCTTCTAAACCAATTCTGGCCCAATAGCAAGTTTTTCCACATCATCCCAAAACAAAGGGGACCTACAACACCATCCATATAAGGCTTCATAGGGTGGCATCCGAATGGTCGAATGGTAGCTATTGTTATAAGCAAACTCAATTAGAGGTATGTGATTGTCCTAACTTCCTTTAAATTCCAAAATGCATGCTCTTAACATACTCTAAGGTTTGAATGGTTTGCTCAGACTGTCTATCTGTCTGAGGATGGTAGGCAGTACTGAAATGCAATTTGGTGCCTAGGCTCTTTTGTAAGCTGGTCCAGAACTTCGATACAAACCTCGGATCCCGATCTGAAACGATCCCAGCTGT